>CM052446.1:48922328-49058764 GCA_028533085.1 Varecia variegata | reverse complement strand
TGAAGCTGATGCCTCCTTTAGAGCAGTCCACTGTCTACCATCTTGAGAGTGGACTATACTTTCTACACTTTTGTCTTCAGTAAATGTCTTTGCTTCACATGTGGGGGAAAAAAGTAATTGAGATATTTTAACTAAAATAATTTGGTCAGACATATCTTATGCTTCGTAAAAGGCTATCTTATTTGTATTTCCCTTAACTTCAAGTATTTTGTGTCCAAAAGAAATTTTTCTTCCCTTAACTTATATTACTTTCTAGTATCTTTTAATTTAACAATAAAACAATGATGATGATGATGATGGTTCTCAATAAATTGTGGCTACTATGTGCCAAGCACTTTATAAAACTAGTCACTCATACTTTCTTGAAGGCCCCTGGAGATAGGTACTATTAGCAGACCTAGTTTACAGATGAAGAAACTGAGGCCTAGCAAGAGGTTAAGTAATTTCCCAGGATCACAGAGCTGTTAAACATAGGAACTAGAATCTGAACCCAGGCAGCCCAACAGAAAAATCTATGTCCTGAGCCATTTCACATGTTGCCTCTTTCTGTGTTCTTAACTGCTATCCAATAAAATCTAAAAAAAGTAATTTATTTTACTTTACTTTTTTATACTCAGATATGTTTGTAAACATAAATTATACTAAAAGTGACACTGGCGTCCATATATTCTGGGGACTCAGTCTCTGCTTAATCACTTTAAAACTAGGTCAAAAGCTTTCCATAATTAACTTTCAACATACTAGAATGTTCCTTCAGTTATTCTAGAGCCACGATCTGAGACTACTAGAATGAATAGGAAACTTAAGCTAATAAAATATTCCCTGTTATTTTAGATATACTGACACCCAAATGAAAGGCTCAAAGCATGTGAAGCACTTAGAATAATGCTTGGAGGAAGCAACTCTCAAATGTTAGCCATTATTATTATTTAATGAATCTGGATCTTAATTTTACAGTATGTTGTATTAGGGGAATAGAAATACATTTACAAACTGAACAGCTCTTAAATAGACATCAATGAGGGTAAAAAGTGTGATACAATGTCTTCTACTTAAGTCTGTTGTTAATTTTACAGTGAACATTAACAATGCATGTATTACCAACAGATGATATTTAGTACCTAAGAAAGGATTCATTTTAGAATTGATTACTGGTGTTAAATCTACCATAAATCTAAGATTATACACTTTTTAGCATTAACCAATGAAAATGACTGAGTTTTATGTCCCTGCCTAGTCAATGGTATTATTAACTAAGGAAATGAACAAACAAAACAGAAACTTCAGTAGGCAGGACAAACAAAAGCCATAGAAAGTCTACAAAATGAATTATCTTATTCATTTTAACTTAATTTGGAATGTTTTCCATTCACAAAATTCTAAAGCCTTTATTTATTCAATATTTTTAAAATGCTACACGACAAACTGTAAATGATTATGTATTCAAGTCCTCTACCTAGTTCTCCCATTTCTGTGAATGGAACTAAATTATTCTTATGGTAATTGTGATAAAACACTAAAAGAAGAGGGCTCCTGAAAGCATTTCTTCATCTAATTCCTTGGCTCTGTAACCAGCTGGGTCTGGATTTGAATTCTAATTGTATTACTTTCTAATTTGTGTGCCTCAGTTTCCTCATCTGTAAAATGAGGATTATCATCATTCATTTGGTAAGATTTTTGGGGAAGAATGAGTAAGACAACATAAGTATGGTGCCTAACTTGATGCCTGGTACATGTTATATGCTGTTCTTCAACTTCTATACCAAGCGTGCTCCCTCCTTCCTCTTCCTAGAAATCATGTCTCCAGATACTAGCGTTCATTCAGGTGTCTGTTCAAGTTTCTTTCCTGCTCACCCTACCTAATACAACACACATGCAAATACCCCATTATTCTCTAGCTCCTTACCTTGCTTGATTTTTCTTTGTAGCATTTATCACTATCTTACATGTTACATATTTACTTATTGCTTTATTGTCTTTTTCCTCTACTGAGCATAAGGTCTGAGGGGCCAGCACATAGCTGTTTTACTCACAGCTCTATTATCAGCATCTAGAATAGTGCCTGGCACATGGCAAACGTTCAGTAAATATTTGTTGAATGAGTAAACTTTCCCCTAGATATCACAAGAAAATTGTTCTCTTTTTTGTCATTATATCTGTAAGCCCTAAAATTATCCTAATGACGATTGGTATTTCCTAACAGTACCAATGATTCATCACTAATCAAAGAAGTCTGCTATAAATGTGAACCTGTGCCATCATCCCCTAAAACAATGATTCTGAATGGGACTGGCATCCGTCTTAAAAATAGCTTTGGCTATTTGATAGGTAATATATTGTATGATAGTACAGTCATGCCAGAACATTCACATATGAATACATTATTTTATTATATATTATGCTTATTTCTTTATATTTACAAATATGTAAGTATACGTGGATTATATGATCTATGAATTTCATTTTAGGCATGGTAAAAAAGGCTTTTCATAAAGTTTATTATATGAAGAGGATTTGGGATCTGATAGGGCTGAGAACTTTAAAGTGACACATAAAAATAAAGTCTTTCAACATTTCTTAAGCTTGTTAGCTTCTATTTCTGATAAAAACTCAGCAAACAAGGATCAGAAGGCAACTTATTTAATCTTACAGAGAATATTTACAACAGAATCTATAGCAAACATCTTATATAATAGTGAAATACTGCAAACATTCCCTCAAGAATAAAAATGAGACAAAGATACCTACTATCAACACTTTCTATTTAGCACACATAGAGGGCCTAGTTTGTGCAACAAAGTAGGAAAAAGAAGCAAAAAGCCTAAAGATTAGAAATAAAACTGTAATTATTAGAAGACGACAAAATTATGTGCATAGACAATCTTAAAATTTTACAGAAAAAAAATTTTACAGAGAAACTACTAGGATTCATGCATGAATTTTGTAATGTTTTTGGGTGTAAGGTCAATAAGCAAGAATAATTTTATTTATTGGTTTAAACCAGCAAACAAAATTTATGATGACATTAAAAAAACATCAAAACACCTAAGGGTTAATTTAACAGGAGATGTATAAGCCCTTTATACCAAGAATCATTATCGAGGGACATAACCATAGATTTTTATAAAACTTATCTACATTGAGAAGTCAGGCCTGGCCAATGTTAAGATCTTGTAGATAAGAAGACTGCAAGGTTGACCAAGAAAATTAAAATAAAAGGACTCCATCCTTTCAGCTTCTCAGGTCATAAAACCTGGAGTCATCCTTAATTCCTCCTTTCTCTCACACGTCACACATGATCCATTAACAAATCTTGTTGTCTCCTCATTCAAAACACATTCAGAATCTGGTCAGGCATGGTGGCTCACATCTGTAATGCCAGCACTTTGGGGGGCCAAGATGGGAGAATCTCTGGAGCACGGGAGTTTGAGACCAGCCTGGGCAACAGAGCAAACCCTGGCTCTACAAAAAAAAAAAAACCAAAATATATCCAGAATCTGACCACTTCTGACCACCTCCACCTTGACCTAAGTCACCATCAGGGATTACTGCAAGGACTACCTCCTAACTGCTCTGCCACCCTGTTCCCACCCAAATACAACCTCTTTATTTCTCTTTCACATGAATGTCCTACCCTAAGAAAATCTGGGAAGGATGAGTTGGGCAAATTTAGCTCTAAGTCTTAGGAACAAAAACATCTGCTTTTCTTAGTCTGCTTTTAGAGGCTCTGTCTTGGCAAAGGAGAGCTATGTTGGTGTGTGTCTGAGTGAAAAATCAAATTTAATTCCATTATCTAGTTCTCTAAACAGGTCAGACTAGTTCAGCTCAGGATTACTATACAAAGGCAAAATCTTCACAGTAATAAACTGTGAGCATTTGTTTCTTGGACTCTGTGTACTTATTTTCTTTAGATACCTGAGGAAGGAGGAAAAAGCATAGAAACAGAGGCTGCATCAAGTCAGGATTCAGGTGTTTGGGATTTTACATACCAATTAATGATGAGGATGGTGGTGATAATGATAACCACCCAGGAAACTTCCTACATTTAAGGCACTGAGCTAATCACTTTACATTGATTATTTCTTTTAACAGCCTTAAGAAGTCTTACTATCATCATCTTCATTTTATAAAGAAATTAAAATTCAAAGAGGTTAATTTGCTGAAATTCACAGTTACACCTGGAATATGAATTCATTAGTGACTCTGACTCCAGATTACCGATGTTTTGATAAGAATGAAAGAGCTACAGAAGTGAGCATGTGCTGTTCCAGTTCTCTGCTTGGCACTTCTTCTCCCTCCCTTCTGCCTCTGACCCATGGACTTAACTCTAGTATCAAGCACCCTACTACACTTTTGTGTGTGATCAAAAATAGGGATCTGATCAAATGTACCCATCACTTCCTCCTCCAGGAGATGTAGCTAGGTTCACCCTTATGCCCTTCTCTCTCAGTAGTCCCTGGGCACGGTCTGTGGTTGGATAATCTCTTAAAAGTATATTTTCTAGTCCCTTGCCTTCCCATTTTTGGTTTGGTTCAGACTATCAGCATCTTTGTGAGATTTATGACAGAATTTATTTTATAGCAAACACTTACATAGTACTTTCTATAGACCAGGCACTGTTCTAAGGGCTTTATATATATATTAATTCTCATAATTTGCATGATAAGCCTTTAAGGCAGGTACTAGGTATTATTTGTATCTTCAATTTAAATGAGGAAACTGAGGCATAAAGAGGCTATGGAACTTATCCAAAGTCACACAACTACTAACATGTGAAACTAAAAACCCTCTAGAGTCCATTCTCATATCCACCTTGCTAGACTACCTCTCAACAAGTTTTTACCCTGTTCAAATGTTTCACTGAGCACTGAAGAGTCTGTTCTTGCAAACAAAATGAGTTAAAAAAAAAAAAAAAAAAGGTGGCCTGGCATTTATAATATCTGTCAAACTAATGATAGTCATATTAATAATTTATACTGTTCATCTTGGAGTTTGGACTCTAAAGCACACAGTTGCATCACTGCGCAGGGGTATTATACCATTAATAGTTTTTTTGTTCTTCCAACAAGAATGTGGGAATCACGAATATCTCAATTTTAAATTAAGAGTGCACCTAGTATTACTTCCAACAGTCACAAATTGAAAAATTTTAAGAAAGGACAATGCCAAAAACTAAAAAGTTTTTGGAAGTATTTTTAAAGGCACACCTCCTCATAATTATCAATAAAGATCAGAGAAAAAGTTTCAGAAACAGGAATAAAATCAACAAAATACAAAATGAAAATTACCTGAAATTCAGCTTTTAAAAATTCTGTGTTATTTTGAGCATCTATGACTAGAACCCCTTAATAGCATCTGTGCAATCCTCCATCAGTGTAAATACATTTGTTTCCACACGGTCTCCAAAGCTCCCATGAAGCAAAGCCTTAAGCCAGACGGAAAGCAGCAAGGTCTGTCACTTCCCACAGGGCACAGGAAAAGATCAATTCCAGCTGGGGAAGGACAGATGAAAACATTCTCTACTGACACCAAATAGAGTTCTTATTCTGATGGAGAAGCAGAACACTCCCCAAACCAATCACAGACACAAGATAAGAGTTTAGCTGCTAGAAAGAGGAGGAACAGGAACAAAAAGTTCCCCACATCCTTTCCTTGAGGCCCAGGCACTCTGGGTCTTCCTAAGCCTGAGGCTGGACCCAGCACTGAGAAAACTGTCGGCACCTGGGCCCCTGCACTGAGGCAAAGTCAGGAGGCAATGGCAGCCTGTCTAGAGGGATTTGAAAGCTTTGCTGTACTGACTGACAGTAACCAAACAATAATAAAACCCAGGCCTAGCTCAGCTTCTGACCAAATTGACTCAACTTCCCATAATAATGGCATAAATCTTATTTATCTTAGCCTTTATAATTCTATACAAGATGATTAACATATAATAAACAATGAGAAGACTCACATAAAAGCAAGAAAAAGAACTACCCATTTTCAAGTGACAAACGAATGAACAGAATCAAACTTAGAGATGACCTGAAATTTGGAACTATCAGACACAGATTTTGAAACAACTATGCATAGTATGTTAAAGAATCTAGAGAAAACAATGGCCAACACACCTAAATAGATGGGGAATTTCAGCAGAGAGATGGATCTATAAGAAAGAATAAAATAGAAATGCTATATAAAAAGGCCTAACATTGGAGAAAAATAATTCCTTCAACAGGCTCATCAGTTGGCTACACACAGCTGAGGAAAGATCAGTGAAGATAAATCAATAGAAATTACCAAACCAACACAAAATGAAAAAAAGGAGAGTGAAATAAAATGAATACCATATGTAAGAGTTGTTGGATATAATATAAAAAAAATTTAACATAACTGAAGTCCCATAAAGAAGCAAAAGAGAAAAACAGGCAGAAAAAAATATTCGAAGCGTGAGGGTTTCTTGAAAATAATGAAGAACATCACATCATAGATTCAAAAACTCCAAACAGGATAACTATCAGTCAAACTGCTGAAAACCAAAGATAAAATCTTGAAGGCAACCAGAGGAAAAAATACACTTTACATATAAGGAACAAAGGAAAAAATTAAAACAGACCTCTTGTGGAAAACTATGTAAGCCAAAAGATAATGGAGTGACACCTTTAAAGTATTAAAAGAAAAAAATGTCAATCCAGACTTATACATGGAGCAAAAATAACTTTCAAAAATGAAAGCTAAATACTCTTTCAGACCAGAAAAAAGGCAAGAGAAATAAATCACTGCCAGCAGACTGTGTTATAAGAAATGTTAGAGAAAGTTCTTGAGGCAGAATCAACGACTCTGGACAAATATTTGGGACTCTAAGAAAACAAGTCACTTTGGAAAAGAGCTTGGCAGTATCTTATAAAATTACATATACATTTACCATATGACTCAGCAATCTCATTCCTAGGCATTTGCCCAAGAAAAGTAAATACATATTACCACAAAAAACCCGTACACAAATGTTTATGGAGGCTTTATTCATAACTGTCAAAAACTAGAAATATCTTAAAAGTCTAACTGGTGAATGAATAAACAAATTGTGGTATAGTTAGATAATGGACTACTACTCAGTAGTAAAAAAGAACAAACTACTGACACATGGAACAACTGAGATGAACCTCAAAAGCCATTACACCAAATGGAAAAAGCCAGACATAAAAGTCCAGTGAGGGACAGGAAAGAGATCATCATCACCAGTGGCTGGAGTGGGTGTGATGATGGCGAGGGGAGACTGAACAAAGGGTCGTAAGAGAACTCTTTGGGGGGATGGAAATATTCTGTATCTTGATTCCAGTAGTAATTATAAGACTGTATATACATTTGTCAAAACTCAGAATCATATACCTAATAAGGGTAAATTTATGTAAATTACACCTCAATAACCTGACTAAAAAAAAAATCTTATTAACACCAAGTCAATGTGATAAGATAGTGTAAGAATTTTCTCTCAAATTTTAGATATAAAGATACAACTACTAGTCACACTGCATCAAATATATTCCTTCAAAAGTTTCTGTATCTGATTTTTTTTAAAACAAAATATTTTTATAGTATTTTATAGCATATTAATGGAAGTCAGAAAAACATATTATCTAAGCACACAAGTACCAACACTGGAGATTATCAGACTAGCATACTAAATAGTTGGATTTCAATCATTAAAGGTTGTATAAGAACAGCTAAACTTCTACCTAGGGAAAATGCTGATTAAAGGGCCCAGGAAGGTTAATGGGATTCTGGCACATTATCCTTTCTATAAATGATTCAAAATCAGGTAAAATCTAAATTACTTAGATACTGACAGGGGTTTTTGACCTTTATGATAAAAAATCTCTCAGGTTACTGTATGGTATGAATGGAGTCAACACAGACCTGATACACATTTTAGAAACATGGCAAAGTAACTGTCGAAAAAATGAATTTATTGTAGTAATTATTTGTAGTGTATGATGAAGTTATGACCATATTTAGAGTAACAATCAAAAAGAAAAATGAACAAAGATGAAATTCACTTTTGTAAAAATCACTTTATGTTAATTATTTTTATGCCTTTATCACTGTAATGACAAAAATAGGTTAAATATTCAATATTTAAAATACATATATACATGCATTTACATATTACATACATATTTTAAAAAATCAGAGGTTATTTCAAGTCCCTTTCCCAGATCTCTTCTTTTTAAATTTTTAATTGACCAATAATAATTGTTTATATTTATGGGGTACAATGTGATGTTTTGATCTATGGATATACTGTAGAAAGATTCAATATAGCTAAATAACATATCCATCATCTTACCAACTCACCATTTTTTTGTGTGGTGAGAATGTTAAAAATCTGTTCTTTTAACAATTATGAAATATATAATACATTATGATAACTGTGGTCACCATGCTGTACAAAAGATCACTAAAACTTATTCCTCCAGTCTACCTGAAACTTTGTACCCTTTGATCAACATCTGCCCTTTCCCCATCTTTCCCGTTAACCCTACCCTCTAGTAACTACCTTTTTACTTTGTTTCTAGGAGATCAACTCTTTCATGAATAGATTCCACAAATAAGCAAGATCATATAGTATTAGTCTTTCTGTGCCTGGCTTACTTCACTTAGCATAATGTCTCCCAGTTCTATCCATGTTGTCATGAATGACAGCATTTCCTTCTTTTTAAAAGCTGTATAGTATTCCATTGTGTGTATATATACCACATTTTATATATCCATCCATCCACTGATGGACACTTATGTTGCTTCCATATCTTGGCTACTGAAATGAACATGAGGGTGCAGATACCTTTTTGACCTTGCGATTTCCATTTCTTTGGGTGTACAACCAGAAGTGGGATTGTTGAATCATATGGTAATTCTATTTTTAGTTTTTTGAGGCACCTCCATATTATTTTCCAAAATGGCTATGACATTCCCACCAAGAGTATACAAAGGTTCCCTTCTGTTCATACCCTCATCAACACTTGTTATAATTTCTTTTTGACAGTAGCCATTCTAACAGGTGTGAGATGATATCTCATCGTGGTTTTAATTTGCATTTCCCTAATGATTAGAGATGAGAATTTTTTCATATATTTATTGGCCACTTGTATCTCTTTTGAGATATGTCTGTTCATATCCTTTGCCCATTTGTTAATCAGCCCATTTGTTTTCTTGCTATTGAGATGTTTGAATTCCTTATATATTATGGATATTAACTCCTTACCAGATGTACAGTTTGCAAATATTTTCTCCCGATCTGTAGCCTGGGCAATAAAACAAGACTCTGTCTCAAAAAAAAAAAAAAAAAATATCTTACAAAGCCTAACTACCAATACCTTGGTATATAACACAAGGCTAAAAGTTCTTGGACTAGAGTAGTCACTGTGATTGTAGGTCCTTCACCCAGTGCTTGTATGAGTTTTAGGATGATTTCTTATGCAGTATTATTGTGGTAATTACTGACATATACAGAAGATAAAGGTTATATATTGCAAAATGTAAACATCAATAACTAAATTACTACATGAACTACTGGGTATAAATCATTGGGGGCTTACATGTTAAGGGTAGAATTTTTTTCTTCCTTGAGAGATGGTAATAGCATACCAAGGCAACAATTCTCATCTACTTTGACTAAGTTATTGATAGATATTTTCAGACTGTTTTCCCATCTATAAGATTTATGGTCTAATAACTCAGTGGTTATCAAAGGCAAGGAGGAAGGAATGATAAGTCCTGGTGGGGAATTTAGCCCTGAAATTCTTTAGAACTGCTACTACATGGTAATAAAAAGGGGTTGCATTTTAATTGATTTTATTACTATCTCAAAATTCTCTATATATGAGGTATCCCCTTATTGCCTGGACCTGGGATGCACTGCTCCCGCTATACCACCCACCTTGGTGACCTATGAAACAACCCATAATTGTTTAGAACATAAGATTCCAAAAGTGGAATTTTCAAAAATAATTTACAAAAAATACTTAAGTTAAATATATTAAATGAAGGTAGTACCAGAAGATCATTCATTTATTTTATTACTATTAAAAGCTTTAAATAAAAGTTAATCACAATGAAAAAAGCAAGGTCTCTGAATCATAACCAAATTGGCATTATAACAGAAAATTATCTCAAATCTAAAGCCATTCAACCAAGCTAGTACTTACATAGTCTTTAAATATATTAAGACCACATCTTCCTTTATTCATTAATTTGATTTTAGACATGTAATCATCTCAGTAACACAAAGGGCCAATAAAAAATGAGAGCACTAATAAGAGCACTCCCAGATTTCGTTTTTTTCCCCCTCCTAACAGTTCCCGAGGCACTTCTCAGATTTCTTTTAGTCAATTAATATAGGTAATAAAGATCATAAAGATATAATTTTATTTTATTATTATTGTTTGACCTCCCCCCCCAAAGATAATGTAATTTTAAAAGTCTAAAGAAAAAGCAATTTCCTCTTTGATTTCTTTTTCAAATTAGAGTAAATAAGAACAATGTTAAGTGGTATAGTTCATGAATAATCTTTTGAAGTTCTGAAACTATAATCCTTTCAATTTAAGAATATTCAGAACTACATTAATTGGAAGATGCAGCTAAGATGAAATTCTTTAAGTTAGAGTAATATATACTCTCCCTTATGCATAAAATATGTAATATATAATAATATATACTGTAGCACATATAACAATACATACTCTATATTACTACTGACTTTGTTTTTACACAATTAACAAACTCCAAGCCACAGATATAAAAGTATAAAATAATTAGCAAGAATGAGTATCTCAAGAATATTTTTAAATCTTACTTTTATTAAGCAAAGTTTACTTACATTTAATATTAAAAGTTTACATACCTGATGATCCAAAAACTACATCCCAAGGGGAACTAATGGGTTGTTGTTCTCCTTTTGCTCCACCTTCCTTATCTGTACCTTGAATTCCAATGCCAGCTACAGTGCTCACCTTCTCAGTTTCTAAGTCGATCTACAGAAATTTAACAGATGTTTTATGCAATGAATGTTAACTTTTGCTTTTGTCTTTTGCTATATAAAAGATTTCCAACAGAACATTTAGAGCATATTTGCAGCACAATGTTTAAAAAAAGGCTAATCAATTATAGGGTGAACTTGTTATTCAAATGCACATAATCAGTTACTTTCATTCCCCACCTGTCCATTCCCCCAACTTTCCTTACACACCTCTCTCCCATCATGCCTTCACCAGAACTAGTGTTGACCTCATCTTAACTATGAAATATTTTTAAAGAAAATGAAATTGGAAAACACAATCTAGCAAAATACGTATTTCTTAAAATTAAATGTACAGATTTCAGTTATGCTGA
Source organism: Varecia variegata (assembly GCA_028533085.1). NCBI lineage: Eukaryota > Metazoa > Chordata > Mammalia > Primates > Lemuridae > Varecia > Varecia variegata. The sequence goes on along the minus strand of CM052446.1, from coordinate 49,047,397 downwards.
GCTAATAATTGGCACACATAGAATTTAATATTTGCCAAGCACTGATCCAAGAGTGAGTCAACCAACCAGCTATCTAGCCATCCTCATATGATTTTGATATTTTAGAGGACTATGACTACGATTTTGATATTTTAGAAGACGCTGAGACACAGAGCATTAAGTAACTTTCTCAGGATCTCACAGTTAGTAAGTCAAGAATCTAGGATCTGAACCCAGGCAGTTGTATGACACTATGTTGGCTCTACTTCATAAACTGAAAATCTAATATATTCTACTGGAAAAAAGATATTCTGCTTTCATCTCCTGAGACCCTCTTCCCAATATTCTATCATGAAAATCTTCAAACATACAAAAAAGTTAAAAATATTTTATAGCAAATATCCATACACCTACCACCTAGACAAAGTCTATCAATATTTCACTTAATTGCTTTACCATATATTTTTATCCAGCTATCAACAGAAAGAAATTTTCCTTATTTCATAGATATTTTATTCCCCAAAGCTACAGCAAATATTAAGCTTTTGGAGAACATTTATATGCATTCCCTTTAAGATGAGCATGACAAGATACCCATCGCCACTGCTAACACTTAAAAACAATAGAGGTACTGGCCAGCAATATAATAAAAGGAAATAGGAAGTTTAAAAATCAGAAGGGAATTTTTTTTTTTTGCAGACAACATAATTATTTACATAAGAAACACCAAAAGTTTTTGGCAGAAAGGGACAAGCTGATCCGAAAATTCAAATTGAATTGCAAGAGACCCAAGATAGCCAAAACAATCTTCAAAAAAAAAACCAAAAAAAAATAAAGTGGGAGGACTCATAGTTCTGATTTCAAAACCTATAAAAAATTATGGCAATCAAAACAGTGTGGTACTGGCATAAAGACAAACCAACAGCATAGATTTGAAAGTCCAGAAATAAACCCAGACATCTAAGATCAATTGATTTAACAGGTTGGCAAGACTATTTGATGAAGAAAGAACAGTCTCTTCAATAAATGGCTCTCAAAAAACTGGATATCCACATGCAAAAAAAATGAAGTTGGACCACCCACTTCATACTATATACAAAAATCAACTCAAAATGGATGAGAGACCTAATTATAAGAGCCAAAACTATAAAACTTTTAGAAGAAAATACAGGAGCAAATCTTTGTGACCTTGGATTGAGCAATGGATCCTTACACATAACATTAAAAGCACAAGCAACAAAAGAGAAAAATGGACAACTTAGGCATCATCAAAATTTTAAACTTTTGTGCATCAAAGGACATGAGTACATGAAAAGGCAAGCCAAAGAATGTTTAAAAGTATCTGCAAATCATATATTTCATAAAGATCTTATAACTAGAACATATAAAGAATTCTCATAAGTCAATCATAAAAAAGATAAATAACTCAATCAAAAATTTGGCAGAAATTTGAATAGACACTTCTGGAAGATATACAAACAGCCCATAAGCACAGGAAAAGATGCCTGACATGCATCTCAAAACCACATTAGATGCCACTCCATATCCAGTAAGATGGCTAGAATTTAAAAAATGAAAAATAAGAAGTGATGGGGAGGATGTGGAGAAGAATCCACATATATTATAGGCGGGAATGTAAAATGGTGCAACCGCTGGGGAAAACAATTTAGCAGTTCTCAAAATTAAACGCAAAACACGTAACTCTACAATTCCAGTTCTAGGTATCTACCCATGAGAAATGAAAATGGATGTGCATGCAAAATTTGTATATTAATGTTCACAGCAAGATTATTCATAACAGCCCAAAATTAGAAACAATCTAAATGTCCATCAATGGTGAACGAACAGATAAAATATCATATATCCATACAACAGGATGCTATCCAACACAAAGGAATTAACTACTGACATGCTACTTCATAGATGAACTTTTCATTACGCAAAATGAAAGAGGCCAAACACAAGAAAACATATATTGTATGAGTCTATTTATACAAAATGTTTAGAAAAGGCACATTTATAGAGACAGAAAATAGATTAGTGGTTATTCTGGGCTCAGGGTGGGAATAAAGATTATCTATAATTGGTCATAAGGATGAAAACTGGAGGATGAAAAATGTTCTAAAAACAATCTATGGCTATAATTTGTTAAATTTACTAAAAATTATTGAATTGTATACTTGAAATGGGTATACTTTATCATATGTAAAATACACCACAATAAAGTCATTTAAAAAAAACATGCAAACAAAACGTGTTTTACAAGGTCACATACAAATAAAAAGAGAAGCCCGAAACCAGAATAGTTGCCTATAAGTATGTTTATGTAAGGGGAATGACAGTGAGAGCTGGGAACGGGTATGTAGGAGAATTTATAAATTAATAAAGTATTCTAAACAAGAGAAAGGTCTACATGAAACAAGGATGTTTGTGAGCTGTGAATGTAGGAGTATAAACAGCTCAACCCTCTGCAAATGAGATCTTAAACAAAAATAAACTACAATACATATTCTTATATTTTTAAAAGAAAAGGAAGAAATCATAATTCCAATTCTATTTTTGTAGACACTAAACTAAGTCATACAATACAGAAAAACTTCAGGTAACCTAAATTTATTGTGATTATTCTATGTAAATGCATAAATATTTCAAATGCTGCACACATGGTCAATACTACAAAATCTATTATATTCTAAAGGAGGAGAAATAACATACAATTAAAAAGGACAAGTGCTCCTTGAATGTTGCAGGCTAGCTATCTTACTACTTCACTATCACTTACTATACTGTTGGATGTTTATGACACTGATGAATTATACATGCATACAACCCCCAAAAGATAAAGAAATACTGATCTTGCCGGGCGCGGTGGCTCACGCCTGTAATCCTAGCACTTGGGAGGCCGAGGCGGGCGGATTGTTTGAGCTCAGGAGTTCGAGACCAGCCTGAGCAAGAGCGAGACCCCGTCTCTACTAAAAATAGAAAGAAATTATCTGGCCAGCTAAAAGTATATATAGAAAAAATTAGCCGGGCATGGTGGCGCATGCCTGTAGTCCCAGCTACTCGGGAGGCTGAGGCAGAAGGATCGCTTGAGCCCAGGAGTTTGAGGTTGCTGTGAGCTAGGCTGACGCCACGGCACTCACTCTAGCCCGGGCAACAAAGCGAGACTCTGTCTCAAAAAAAAAAAAAAAAAAAAAAAAAAAAAAAGAAATACTGATCTTTAAGAGCTAACAACAGGTAACCATTTCCCCCAAAGTATACACGTTGGAAACATTAGTCCTTCTCATTACCATGAGAAGCTCTGCCTATAAAGGGCTCCCTGGTCAAGTAAGTTTAGAAACACTGCACAAATATTCCCCCACTAATGTACTCAACAATATGTTAACATATTTAAGTCTCCAAGACTTTTCAAAAAATACATATGCTTTACTTTATTAATGCACAAAATCCTTTTTTCATGTAATACCTTTTTGTATTAAGAGGGATATACACTTTTGAAAACACTTCATTAAAGAGGTGTTGTTTGCTCATAAATTCATTCAACAAGTATTTACTCAACATCTACCACAGGCCAGGTCCTGTTCTAGGTGCTAGGATTTCAGTAGTAGAGAAAACATATTTCTTGCCCTCATAGAGATTTACATTACAGAGGATATTACATATTCTCTGTATGTTTTTTCTATTATATGTATATAGGTGATAATATTGTCAAATAAATGAGGATAAATGTCAATATTGAAAAAAACAGTGAGTAAAGCAAAGAAGTATTTGAAACAACGTGTTTAGACAGGATGGGTTAGATGAACTATTTTCCAAATAGATGGCAACTTAAAGACCAATGGATTATAGTCAAAAGAGCAATCAATAGGGAATGTTTAGAATAACTGGGTATATCTATAATGGAATGTGATACAATCATATCATTCATATGACTAATAAGGAAAAAAACAAATAAAAATCTAAAAAACATTATGTATGGTATGATTCCATTTGTTTAAAAAAGTTCTCTATAAATAGTCTTTTTAATATAAATTTATTTGTATATGAGTAGAAAATGTCTAAAAAAGACATTTTAACAGTGGTTGGTTACCTCTGGGGAATAGATTATCAGGGGAATTTTTTAGCTTTGTGTATTAATTCATTTCTTAAAAACAAGAACACACATTACTTTTATAATGAGATAAAACAAAATTTAAGACTAATGAACTAATAAGTATTTCCAGCCAAAGCATAAGAGTTGAAGGGAGGAAGGAGTGATATAATTTTTTTCTAGTTTGAGAAAATTTAACTGAAAAAGGACAAAGATCACTTTGTCAACTAGTGGTTAAGAAAATACTTCAAAATGAGGTGCTTTGGGGGGTTAGGCACATGACTTTGAAACAAAGGATTAAAAAAAGAATTATGTGTTCTTCTTCCGTGGCAACTACATTCTGATACAAAGAAAAACAAAACTAAAGCAAGTAGTTTGGAAAAAAGCTGAATAAGGATGCTTTGACATACTTAAGCATCACCCTTTAGCTGCAAATATTTAATGCAGCAAATAAATATCAGTTTTTCTGATTAGAAGTATTAAAAGTATTAAAATGAAAAATTACCTTTCTTATAAGGTGGTTCTCAGTGTCTGCCACATATATGATGTTATTCATTATGGCTACACCCTGTGGAGAATTAAAAGTTGATTCTGAAAATATTCCATCTTTTCTTCCAGGGCTGGGTCCTAAAAGACAAGACAGTCACAAGATAGTCACAAGACAAAACTTTCCCACTTAAAAAGTGATCTCACAAAAAATAAAATTCGTATTTAATGCTGGGATTTTAATATAAATAACATGATACTTCTACCTAAAAACTGAAACGTTTTCCAGGATATCTATTTTTCTCAAGAGTGAATTTTTTCTAATGATAGGGCTTACAGTGTAGTTACTAGTGCACTTAAATATAGCAGCATATATCAGAAGAAAATAATCTTAAAGGCATTCTAATTACCTATTACCTAGACTAGAGAGATTCAAAAATAATTTCAATCTTTCAGCAACGAGATAAACAATTTTTAACAATTTCAAAAGATATACTCCTTTGATAATACAATGAAAATTATGACCTTTTTCCCCAGAAAAATATACACACCCCAAAATGTTGCATACCATCCTAGATCCCGAGGACCATTCCAGCATATTATTAAGAGTCCAAAGACCTCAGGTCAACAATCCTTCATATCTACTATTTTATTAATACTTTGTCACAAAGTCCGACAATATCTCACATACACTTTAAGATAAATGAAGAGTGATTCTGGCCTACTTCTTAGCTTTTGCAATGCAGGTGGTGTTTCAAGGGTGGAAAGTATAACACAATAAATATACTTGTTATTTCCATGACAGGAGACAAGCCATTCAAAGCCTCTAAATCAGAAGTTCCAAACTGCTTTGCAGAACTCCATTGTCCTAGATGTCAGTAGGAGAGGTGAACTCAAGAGCCCAACCCCAGCTCTACCTCTTCCTAGCTAATGATCTGGACAAGTTCTTTGTGTCTCAGTTTTTCTCCTGTAAAAGGGAACTAATAATATATCTAACTCATAGCACTGTGAGGACAAAAATAAGTTACTGTAGGTAAAGTGCTTAGAATAACATCAGGCATATAGTGTTTGCTGTAATTATTAATATTATTACTGATAATACTATTATTGCTATTGATAAGAGCTCCCTGAAAAAAAAAAAGGGGAGTTCTGTGGTCACTTCAAGTTGGAAAATACTATGTACTATAACCCCCTCTATTCATGATATTCATGAGGCACATTAGAAGGGTAAAAGATCTGGGAAGTCTTATGATACCAACACAACAAAAATCTGTTAAATCACGTCAAATCTGTGTTTCCTGAGTATATATGACCAAACAATTCTTTTTAAAAAATTGAAAAGTAACTATTAATATATCACAAGATAATAGTATTCCTAGAAACATGTTTGGGAAATTAGCTTGCTGCTGGTTTACAAAGAATATTCATCTATACTATTTTGAAAATTACAGAATCTATTAAAAATTATTTTTTTAAAGGCAGAGACTATAAGTTTATTGATCTATATATTTTCAGTATTAAGAAACTACATTAAAAATGATGGTACCATTAATATAGCTAATCCATATAATTAATAAATTCAAACTGCTACAAGACACTTTTTGAGTAGCAATTCTCATAAATGCCTATCATAAATCAAAATACCAAGTAGCCAAAACAAAACAAACACCACAAAACACAATATATATTCTATCTTGGTATACTAAGAATAACATTGGGGCTTGGGAGTATGATTAGCTTATTTGCAACAGAAACTCAGATACCCCTACTTTGTGAACTCACGTTGCATATGTTACTAAACCAGGATTGATTGCAAAGAGATGAATTACTTTTCCCTTTGACTAATATGCCATTAGATGTCAGTTCAGCCTGGATAAGCAGAATTAATAGAATATATTTAGATTTTATTAATTATGCAGAGGTAACCAAGAGGCATTTTTAGATCTAAGACTGGAGAGATATAGAACAAAAGCATCTACACTTGCATGATAATATTGATGTTCTTCTATACCCAAAGGAAATAGATCCAGAAGCATGCTTACATTGTTACGGAAGAAAAGAGAGAAAAGTGAAATTATGTGCAAATCCTAGCTTACTTACTTTATAATCTAAATCTCAAGTTCATAGGGTACTGTCATGGTCTTAAAAAAGATACGGCTGTATTTTGTTGGAAAGTGAAATATAATACTCCCATTTAAATGTCTGAAATTCAAAGTGTATATAATTTCTTAAGACACAATAAGTATGGCAGTTTTTTTAAAAAAATAAGATGAGATATATAATTATACTTAAAAGCTATAACTTAACAATTTTCTCCTTTTGACCTAGAGCTTTTTGGGCATTTTTGTTTATGAGGGAGTAAAAAGAGGTTAATTCAGATACCATACATTAATTAACAAAATAATTTTGTGGTGAATTTAAAAGTCAGTGCATATCACCTTTCTATAATTAGTTCTTATTTATAAATTTCAATTTTTATATATTTACCTATTTTACTGTAAAACGCATTATATATAATTAGAAGCAAACTTTACCTCCAATGGTGTATTGAATTTGTCCATTATTCCAAACAACCAAAATTCTATGATGTCCAGTGTCTGCTATTACCAATCTATTAGTAACATGGTCTACTGTTACTTTGCCAGGAAATAGCAATGGTGAAGGTGGCAAAGAATCTTTATACAGTTTTATCCCAATTTTATTATCTCTGATCTGTCCTCTGTCCTTGTAATACTTTAAAGCTATTGAAGTATATAAAAATAATTTATCTTTGTGTCCCTCGCCAATCAAAGAAAACAACATGTTTCCACGGGGTCCAAGTATGACCAGAGTTGGCCAGCAGGAAACTTCCAGTTCTTGCCACAGGCTGGCATCTGCATCATTAACCACAGGATGGGTGACATTGTACCGAAGAATAGCACTCTTAATGTTATCCAGGACTTTTTCATTTGGAAACTTAGCCGAATGAATACCAACAATCAGAAGACCATCTGAAAGAGAAGAATGATATGTAAAATATTATGAGATATTAAAGTTTGCATATCATATTAGGTTTTGGGTCATTTATAAATATAAGCAGTCCACAGTTTTTTTTTTTTTAAAGAACTACATTAGTATCTCCTGTGCATTTAAACACACAAAAAGATTAACACATATTTTAAATCTTATGATAATCTTGATTACTACATAAAAACACATATGATCAAATTCATGTGGCTTTTGCAGGATTAAAACTCTTTATGTCCTCTATCTAGAGAAAGCTATAAAAAACAGTCTTTATTTTCTTATGAAGATGTTGAAATTTTTCCATCTAGAATAAGCCCCTTTGAAATTCAGAGTTGATTATGACTGCTTCTGTTGGGTATTTATTTTCAAATGATTCTCATAAATTTTCTGACCTAACATTAACATTACAAATTAATAGAATAAGATACTTCCATAATATGATGTTTTTTATTTATTTAAAATTCCTACTACATAGTTCTTACAACAAAACTTCTTATAGACGGAACTGCAGAAAACTAAAAACAACATTATTTCTTTTACCTAATCAATACATTATTTCAAAAAGTTAGTACAAAAAAAAGTAAGATGTGTTAGGCTAGATTCAGAGAAAAAACTCAAATTTTACCAAGGTAACAGAGGTAACAACAGCTATGTAAATTCAAATCTCCCAACACATCTATCAAAAACTACTCAAACCAGCATGAAGAACAAATAAAACCACACAAATCAGGAGGTGTAATCCCCAACAGCTCACCATTCTATTACTATAACTAACTCTCAAACAGAATGCATACACACCCCTCTGCTCAAAGACTAAGAAAAATAAACAAAACCAAGGGGATTATGGAAGGGGGTCAAAACTTGGAAAAGCAAACCACATGAGGGTGAGTTTCCAATTTTATTTTGGCTGGCTTTGCCCTGAGAGTGGGGCCCAGTTTTAAAATCATATAGTAGCTAAAACTCCAATAGAAACCCCATTGCATTTCTGACCCAGAAAACTGAACAATGTGGGAGAAACCTTGAGGGGAAGAGAATTGGAGAACGTGATTCCTCATTTCTGAGTATAAATACTCACAAGTCTTGGTTTAATCTCTAAACTACATATGTGTGAGATAGACCCAAAAAAGTGTAGCAAATGCTTAGAGAGCTAAGAACTGAATTATTGGGTTGACAAAAGGGGAACAAACTGCTGGAAGATGAGACAGAATTTATAATTTGAACTAACAGGGTTGAATGCCTACTAAAACAAAATTATCAATATTCTCTAGAGGACTATAACAGAACCCAGAGTTTACATACTGTAACATTCCAATGTCGAGGATATATTAATAATCCAAAATTACCTGACATTCAAAGAACATGGTCATGTGACTTATCAAGAAAAAAAAAATCAACAGATACCAATGCCAAAATAAAGCAGATGTTTGAATTAGCAAAGACTTTAAAGCAGCTATGATAATTACGCTCCATGAGGTAAAGAAAAACACATATGAAATAATTGAAAAGAAATATAAACAGAGAAATAGAAACTATAAATAAAAACTAAAAATTTTAGAACTGAAAAACACCACAAATTCACTGGATGAGCTCAATGGCAAAAAGGAGATGACAGAGAAAAGGTCAATGAACCTAAAAGATAGCTCAACAGACATTATCCAATCTAAAGAACACAAAGATAGAAGATTGAACAAAACTGAACAGAACCTGAAGGATCTGTGGAACAGTTTGGAAAGATAAAGCACTGAGTCCTAGAAAGAGAGAGACAAAACCTCATGTAAAATAAATAGCCATATTAAACATATGAAAAGATGTTTACTCTCAAATGCAATTTAAAATTGTACCAAGATACCATTTCTTACCTATTAGATTGGTAAAAATTTAAAAGAATGTCAAAACATTTTATTGAAGTAGCAGTGGAGAAAAAGAGGCACACTCACACACTACTAGTAAAAATGCAAACTGGTATAACTCTCCTCATGGGGAATTTGGCAATACCTAACAAGACTGTATATGCATTTAACTTTGATCCAGCAATCCCACTTCCAGGAATTTATTCTTAAGATATACCACCAGCAAGACAAAAGTATATCCACAAGATTATGTATTGTTTGTAACTGCTAAATATTGGAAGCTTAGATAAGAGCTTCCAATACACACAGGAAAGTGGCTGAATAAATTATGGTACACACACATAGTGGAGTACTATGCAGTTATTTTTAAAAGCCAAAAAGTTCTCTATGAACTGATATGGAATGGTCAGTTACATCAGGATAAACTGTTACATGAAAAAGTAAAGTGTAAAAAAATGTCTAATGGTATCATTATCCTTTTATTTAAAAAAAGAAAAGGAAATTTAAATATATGGGACAGAAATGGGAAGGCAAGAATAGAAGGAATGGGTGGACAGAATGAGTATACCTTTCTATTTAGTTCTCACTTTGAAGACCATGTTGTTTTACAAACTCGAAAACAAATAAAATCAACAGAGACTGGAGGAGTGGTGCCTAAAATGGAATACAAACAACTGAATTTAACTGTACTTCAAACGAATAACTTAACTTCATGGAGGTGGGAGGGACTAGCCTAAGTAATGTTTTAATTATTTGAGAGGGACTAGAAGCAAAGACGCCCCAGTAGCAATGGGTGCATTTAGTTCGCAGATCTTGGTTTCTCGACACCATTCCCCACTGAAAGGAATCAGAGCTCCTTAGAGAAATGGCTGGTTCAGGGACGGGGCTGGGAAAGTACAAGATGAATCTGGAAATATTTTGGTGTGATAAGTAAGAAGTGCTCAAAAAGTGATAAGCACATGTCAAAAGAACAAAGGAGACAGCCTGAAGGGGATCCCATTAGTCAGATTATGGACAATTTGAAAATCAAAATAAATAATGAAAGTAATGAATAAGAATCTACGAGTTGAGTCGAATCCATATATATATATATGTATTACATATGCAATGTTTATCACAAAATATATTATAATGTATCACATATATTTTCTTTCTGATCAATATACCCCAACACTTCCTTGGAGAAGTGATGACTTCAGAGGTGAGATCTGAATGATGAGAATGTGTTAAGTAGGTGAAGAGAGTGCTGAAGGAGATTCCAGGGAGAGAAAACACTGTGTGCTTTCTGTTAATATGTTTACATAACAGGAAGCATGAAGGATAGAAGACTGCAGAAGGTACGTGACTGAACACAGAGAACAAAGAAAAGCATGGGATAAAATGAGAATAAACATACAGCCTTGTAAGTCATGTTAAGAATTCATATCTTTATTCTAAGAGCAATGGGAAGTCTTAAGGACAATGAAGTATAAGTCTCAAAGATACTTCAAACTAAACTCATGGCCCTCCCCTCCAAACATGTCCTTTCCACAGTGTTTCCTGTCACTGAATAGTACCGGCTATGTAGGGTATCTCTGTGATAAGCAATCAGCCCTCCATCATCACCCATATTTAATCCACAATCAAGTCCTATTGATCTTATCACCTATGACCAGTTTCAAGTTATTATGTCTCAGGAAGCACAAGAACCTTGTCAGAGATATTCTACTTCCATTCTTGTCCACCAATTAGTTATCCACCCAGGAGTCAAACTGATCTTTTAAAAAACACAAATCTGATAACATCACTTTCTTGCAGAAAATCCTTCATTGGCTTTCCATTGTTTCTAGTAAAACAACCAAATCTCATCTCTCCAGCATCTTCTTCACATCCTCCTCCTGTCTCAGTGTTCTAGCAATTTGGCCTTCCTTTAGCTTTTCAAGAACATCATTATTCCTCTTGCTTTAAGGGCTTGATACAGTGCCTCTGACTGGAATATTCTCACCCCTTCTCACCTAGTAAAACTATTCTCGTCTTTTAGAACTCAAGCTCAATTTTTACTTTCATATGAAAGCTTACTTTAATTCTTCCAGATGAAACTCCATTATTTGTCTGTAATTCTCCTTAGCACTAATCAGAAATTGTAAAAATATGTATGTGATATTTTGATTATATGCCTCCCCCTGTTAGATTGTAATTCGTATTAATTATATAGGGATCATGCATGTTTTATTATTTACCAGCACAGTGCCTAGTACACAAGTAGGAAATAAATGAATGGACAGGATATAAATACTAAAGAAATTCATATATTTGTTAAATATATAAACCATTTCATATTGTCCAAATAGGACATCTATATTGATCTACATGTAAAGACAGTTGCCATATATTTACTTCTCCCATTTTGTTCAGTAAGAACCTTAAAGTACACAGAGATTTTTCTTAAATTATACTGCTTTTTCTGTTAATCATACACAATAAAAACTGGGCATAAAAGATTCTCCCTTTTATGACTCTTTTGCCAACATAAGGATCAAAACTACTCCACTTAAAAGAAAATATGGAAGGAAGGAAAGGGAAAGAAAGGAGAGATGGAGGAGGAAGGAAGGGAATGAGCGAAGGAGAAACGGTACCAAAACTTTAATTGCTTCTAAAATATTAGCAATAAAATAACTTTTTGAAATAAATAATTTTAAAAGCTTGAAAGGACTTATTTTTTTAGAGAGGTATACATATATAGATTCCACTGTATTCAATTACAACTGTATATACTATAGTGGAAAATATAGTTTAATCACAGCCAATATGCAAGGATTGAGAAGAGAATATTTGAGGCACTTTCAAAAATGTTTTAAAAAAACCTGTAAACTGAGAAATTCTGAGATTTAAAAGGCAAGTATGACTGTACTAGACAAAGAGGATGAGAAGGTCATTCTAGGCAGAGGAAACACTATGTGTCAAGGTGTTAAAGCTAGAGAAATAATGATATTGAGGAAGTAAAGGAAAGCCAAGGAAGCTAGAACAGCCTTCAGGGAGGAGAAGGCTGTGGAAAAGATGTTGGAAAGGTAGAATGTTAGTTTTTATACTAAGAACAACAGAAAGAAACATGAACTAAAAGAATCAAAATAACTTAACACTACTAAATTGAAGCAGAGATCAGAAGCAAATTTGAAAACCAACCGAAAATTGATGTCAGGCTGTTATCCACCCTAAACATCCTGAAAATCTGCCATAAATTGGCCAATATTTTCATAGTACTTTAACTATTTAAGAACACAGAAAAATAAACAGATCAACTGCTGAAAAAGGAAAATATAAAATGTGTACATAAAAGAGTTAACAGAGCAAGCCTGATTGCTATCCTTTGAACGGCCTGCACACAACATTGGCTCTTGCCTGGCATTCGGGAACTTAGGTTTGGGGAGGGTTTTCACCATTCCCAAAACTGGTAAGAGTAGCTCACTATACCTAACCTGTTTGTAAAAAACAATACAGTTTATGCTGAACACCTGCTTTCCTTCTGGGCATCTAAAATTTTGGAACATGCCAACAGGCAGAAGCTGCCTATGTATACAGTCCCCAATAAAAACCTTGGGCACTGAGCCTCTAATGAGTTTCCCTGGTGGGCAAGATCTCAAAGGTATTGCCACAACTCCTTGCTGTGGGAATTTAGCACATCCTGGGTTGACTCCACTGAGAGAAGACTCTAGAAACTTGTACCTGATCTCCCCTGAACTTAGCCCGATGTATCTTTACCCTTTCCTGATTCTGTTTTGTATCCTTCCACCGTAATAAAGTATAGCCATGAGTCCTCCTAATGAATTATTGAATCTGGGGGTGGTTCTGGGAACCATGACACAAAGTGAAATTATATATTGACTCATTTAAAGGCTCAGTTTCACTGTAAAATTAAAAATGCAATCTCCTAATTTTTAATAAAGTGTTAAAAAAGGTATATACTACATAATGAGAATCCTACCACTTACTCAGTAGTAATATGAAATTCAGATTTTCAAAAGCCTGATTTAGTTACACATCAGCATATGCCTAGAAATCACATTAAAATATGCAAAGTTTTCCTAATAGACATTTTCTTATAAAATAAGAATGCTTTTCCTCATATAATGGCTATTGTGCTAAATTTGAGTATTATATAACATACAATTAATGTATACAGCAGAAAAAGGTAAAAAAAAAAACTCTCTAGTAGAAAAGGGAAAAATATCACTGAGGTACCTGTCAGTTTAATATAAATGTGCTCAATTATTATGAATTAATAACAACCTCAGGGCACAGTTACATTCTTAAAAAATGTTTAAACATCAGAATAATTCATTAAGTATCTTTTACTCTTTGCTTTAAAACTCTTTGGCACTTGTAATTTATCATATGCCACTGTGAAAGTGATACTGGCCCCTATTATAAAACAGAGTTTAAAAGATGTTGTACAGAGGAAGGAGATTGATTATTAAATTAGGCCTCTTTCAAAGTGTTCTGAATTAATAAGCACTTCCTCACTCTGTGGATCATTTTTGGCTTTCTGATAAAATGAACTGAACAGTCCATGGAATTTAAAATACACTGCCAAATGTTGCTTCAAGAACATAAATAGCATCGTTGCAGATATGTTCAGAAATGTATCAAATAGTAATGAGAAGACAATTTAACAACAAGAAAGAACATTTAATTTAGTGACAGCTTATTGAATTGTTATGTGATCATATCTGGGTATGTCTGCTTTTGCGAATATGAATTGAACTTATCTTCTGATCAATATAAAAATCTTTTAAGTTACCTGGATTTTTATATAGTAGCACATTATTGAAGTAATATTTCTTTGAAATTACAAGGTTGAGACCACTTAACAAGTATTTTTTTAATACTTAAAAATTTATTCCACAAATAGTATTCTAACAGCCAAATACAGAAAAACAAATTAGTCAGTATTTCACCACCCCAAAAATGAGATATTTGGGTAACATGTCATACCTAGTGATATGCTGGTAAACTAGCTTTTTTATTCCAGCAAGGGTAAGAGGGGGCAAAAAGCAATTAGAAATAAAACACACCCTGGTTTGTAGCATTTGTTGACATCCATAGTATTCTCCCATTGTGGCTGATTTCAAGCTTAACAATTGGCTCACAAAATTTCTTACTTATTTAACAAATGGCTCTCACCAGCTTTTAGGATCAGCTCCAACACACCATTGACTGTACCCCTCCCAATGGGGCATAATATTGCCCTTTTAATATTCATTTTAAAAATAAGGGTTAAAAACCCACTTTTGTGTTCTTCTAGTTTTTCTTCCATAACATTTACTATTTTAATCACTTGTAAGTGTACAATTCAGGGTATTAAGTACACATTCATAGTGCTGTGCAACCATTGCCATCCTCCATCTTTAGAACTCTTTTCATCTTGCAAAACTGACACCGAACTCACTGAACAGTAGCTTCCCAACCCCTGGCAACCACTATTTTACTTTCTGTCTCTATGATTTTGACTACCCTAAGTACCTCATGTAAGTGGAATCATAGAGCATTTGAATTTTTGTGACTGGCTTATTTCACTTAGCATAATATCCTCAAAGTTAATCCATGTTGTCAGAATTTCCTATTCAATAGTATTCCATTGTACACACATACCACATTTTCCTTATCCATCATCTGTTGATGAATGCTTGAGTTACTTCCATATTTTGGCTATTGTGAATAATGCTATTAAATGTAGGTAGGGCTATGTAGATTTACTATTTCTTCATGGCTCAGTCTTGGTAGGTTTTGTGTTTTTAGGAATCTATTTCACCTAGGTTATCCAATTTGATGGTATAAAAATGTTCAGAGTGCTCTCTTATAATCCTTATTTCTATAGAATCAGTAGTAATGTCTCCACTTTCATTCCTGATATTAGTAATTTGAGTCTTCTTTTTTTATTAGTACATCCAGCTAAAGGTTTGTCCATTATGTTGATATTTTTGAAGAACCAACTTTTGGTTTCACTAATTTTCTCTATTATTTTCCTATTCTCTATTTTGCTTCTCTGCTTGAATCTTTATTTCCTTCCTTCTGTTAGCTTTGGGTTTACTTTAGTCTTCTTTTTCTAGTTGTTTAAGTTATAAAGTTAGGTTGTTGACTTGAAATATTTCTTGTTTTGTAAATTTTTAGTAGAGACAGGATCTTGCTATGTTGCCCAGGCTGGTCTTGAACTCCTGGCCTCAAGGGATCCTGCCACCTTGGCCTCCAAAAGTGCTGGGATTATAGGCATGAGCAACCATGCCAGGCCTATTTTTTTGTTTTTTAATGTTAAGTATTTATAATTATAAATTTCCCCATTAGCACTGTTTCACCATGTGCCATAAGTTTTGACATGTTGTTTTCCTTTTCATTCATTTCTAAGCATTTTCTAATTACCCTTGTGATTTCCTCTTAGGTCCACTGATTGTTTAAGAATGTGTTGTTTTAATTACCACAAATTCCTGAATTTTCCAGTTTTCCTTCTGTTATTGATTTCTAACTTCATCCCATGTGATTGAAAAAGACACTTTGTATAATATCTATCTTAAGTCTGTTATGACTTAATTTATGGCCCAACATATGGTCTATACTGGAAAATGTCCCATAGGCACTTGAAAAGAATGTATATGCCCTATTGTTGGGTAGAGTGGTCTGTATATGTTGGATAATGAATTCTCCAACTACTATTGTAGCATTGGCCACTTCTCTCAATTCTGTCAATTCTTATTTCATATATTTTGAGGTCTCTTATTAAGTGTGTGTTTATAATTGTTTTATCATCTTGATATACTGAACTTTTTATTAATATATCATGTTTGACCTTTTGTGATTTAAAGTCCATTTTGTCTGATATTAATATAGCTGCTCTCTTTTGGCTACTATTTGCATAAAATATCCTTTTCTCTTTTATTTTTAAACTATTTATGTCCTTGCATCTAAAGTGAGTCTCTTGTAACCAACATATAGTTGGATCATGTTCTTTATCCATTCTGCCAATCTCTGCCTTTTGATTGGAGAGCTTAATCCATTTATATTTAAAGTAATTACTGATTAAAAAAAAAGACTTCTGTTATTGTGCTATTTGTTTTCTACATGCCTTAGAGCTTTTTTGTCCTTTATTTCTTGTATTATTGTCTTTTTTTGTGTTTAGTTGATGGTGTTTCACAGGTTCCTTAGGCTCCATTCACTTTTCTTCTTTTTTCTGTTTCTCAGACTCAATCATTTTGTAAGTTTGCTGATTCTTTTTTCTACCTGTTCAAATGTGCCTTTGAATCTCTCTACAGTCCCTGACTTATGACGGTCTGACTTACAATTTTTTAACTTTCCGACAGATTTATCCAGACGTAACCCCATTATAAGTCAAGGAACTCCTTACAACTTACAAAAGGGTTACAGTTTTTTCTACTGAATGCATATTGCTTTTGTGGGGACTGTCTGCTGTATTGCCAGCATCAAATGCACTTCCAACGTAAGATATTTTCAACATACAATAGGTTGATGGGTTTATTGGGATGCACCTGTATCGTAAGTCAAGGAGCATTTGCAGTGAATTTCTCATTTCAGTCAGTGTATTTTCAGTTCTAGAATTTGTTTTTGGCTTCTTTTTAGATATTCTATCTGTTTACTGTTATTCCATTTTGTTCATAAACTGTTTACTTTTTCTACGTCTTCCTTTAGTTCTTTGAGCATCTTTAAGACAATTGCTTTAAAGCCTTTGTCTCGTAGATCTGCCATTTTTTTCAGGGACAGTTTCTGTTTATTTTTTCCCTTTGAATAGGCCACACTTTCCTGTTTGTTTGTGTGCCTTGTTGATTTTTCATTGAAAACTGGACATTTGCATCTAATAATAGGGTAACCCTGGAAATCAGATTCTCTCCCTTCCCCAGGGTTTGCTGGGTTTTGGTTCATTTGTTTTTTATTGTTGTAGAGTATCTCTGTGCCAAGGATCACCCTGAAGCGTAAACTTAAGGTCTTTTCAGATCTTTTCTGAGACTGTGCCTTCCCCTGGGCATGTGTGGTTAACTAAGTTTTTCTGTACATCCAGTTGCTATTGAATGTACTATTCAACATCTATCTCCCACAAGAGGAAAAAGAGAAAATAAAGTGGGGAAAAGGGTACTAGCCCTTGAAATTCCCGGGAAGTCACTTCAGCCAGAGGAAGAGAGGCTTGCAGCACTGTGAGAAGATGCAACAACAATGGCCACTGCCTCTTTGTCTGCACCTCTCTAATCAAAAGGAGCAACCAGAGAGCAGACCACAGATCCCTGATATTTGGAAGATAAGGTCTTTCTTGCCCACCATGGCTCCTGCACGATATGTGCAAACTGCTCCAGGAACATGTGCACAGCTGCCTGCCATGGAGCTAGGGCTGGGAGATGGGTAGCTACTACTGTGCTGAGAGCTAAAACTGACTGGAATTAACCACATTTTACAGTCCAAGCCCTCCCCTGGAAGTTGCAAGCCTCCAATAGACTCCAGAGTTCCAAAACTATTATATCAGATTCTGTTAGTTTAACTGTTGGCTAGGTGGGGACAGATTCCTGTTGTTTCCTACTCCTCTATCTTTCCAGAATTTTCTCTCTACTTACAAAGTCTTTTACTTTTCAGGAGTGTATTTGTATGTAAAAATATTTTTCATTTTTTGTCACAATGTGCTATAAAAAGAATGTTTCCAGTAAATTGGTAGGAGAGTACAAGGATCCATTCTAGGAAGTCACTGAATTTGCTGCAGGTATGGGGTTAAGCAATTAAGTTAACCAAATAGTCCTTTTGGGGTCATCTAAATGCTATGGTATGGAAATGGTTAAGTTTGAGATTCTTAACCTGGTTTGTAATGACTTTCTAAAATATAAATGTCATCATTCTATTAAAAAACAAACAAATCAAATCAAAAACAACCTTCAACATCTCCATATCCTCAATGGAAGAAGTCTAAACTATTAAAAATGTTATACAATGCACTTGACAACGTAGTCCTAACCTAACATATCTTTGTCTCCTTTTACTCCTATCATGAGCCCTTATAATCTTGCCACACTAAATTATTTACCTGTTCCTGGAGCAAGAATCCTACTCTTCTGTGCTTCCATGCTTGTTTACCTGTTGCTTCCTCAGCCAGGAATGTCCCTTCTGCCTCATTTTCATTTTCAGCTGCACTCCTGCTCATTTTTCAAGTTCTAGCTCAATTGTCTGCTTCTCTGAGAAATCTTTTCCAATGTTTCTAGGCAAAATGAGTACTCCTTTCCTCAGGTTCCATAATGCTTTTTATTCAACTTTGTTACATATTTCCTCAGCAGTTAGCAGAGTACCCTGCACATAATACATGTTCAATAAATGTGATGGCTTGAACAAGAAACACTGGCATCCAAAACCTAGGAGATAATAAGATACCCAAATTTCTTAAATCCATACAGATAAATTTTTGAAAACATGATTCAGCTACTGGGAATATTTGAGTTAATAAATATTTTGATTGATAATTTTAAGATACAATCTATTACAACTTAAAAGCATCACCTAACATTCTACCTGCACTGAAGATTTTATCTATCACTCCTTTTTTAAACTAAGATTCAAGATATCCTTCATTTTTGTATATGTATAGTCTACTTCCACCTTTACTCTCACAAATCATTGATCCTATCTCTTTTTTTATCCACTCCAAGACTAGAGCTTCAATTCATTTAAACCTAATTAAATGGAAACTTGAATTAATTTCATTTACCCCGTACTCTTTTTAGAAAGTAGATAAGACAAAAAGATCTGATAATTTTTCAAATTTCTAGAGAAAATAATAAGTATAATCTTACATCTTCAGAATTTGTCATACTATAAAAGAGGATTTCCTAGTGTGCTCTGAAAAACATTAGCTGCAATAAATCATTTTTTAATGAAGCAAGGTCAAAGAAAGAGTTATCTGTT
Organism: Varecia variegata; assembly: GCA_028533085.1. Taxonomy (NCBI): domain Eukaryota; kingdom Metazoa; phylum Chordata; class Mammalia; order Primates; family Lemuridae; genus Varecia; species Varecia variegata. Next base: position 49,028,068 of record CM052446.1, on the reverse strand, counting down.
TTAACATTTTACATTCCACTGTAGCTGATGTCATTTGATATTAATGGAAGCCTAATCACATTTCCTAATAAGAACTTTAAACCTTTACATCACAGTGAGAAGAACATAAAATTAATGTCATATGCTTCATTTTTTTCACAGAACAAATTTAGGTAAGCCTAGACATACAAAAAGACCTTTTAAAATACCTAATCATGAAAAAAGCTAAATTTTGCCCTTATCCTCAGAGAAAAACCATACACTATATGCTGGTTCTTTAGACAGGCAAATCATTATCACTAAGCTTAACCCTTCATGAAAAGGCACACAGAGTCCTTAATTCATAGATTAGGGATTACTTTTAGAATCACTGAAGTCTTGCCAAATGTTCATTCTCCTATGAGCGAATGAGTCAGCTACTCTTCTAGTGTCTATGCCAGGACAGTCTGCTAGAAACTAATTAAAGAGCAGATACCTTTATCAGAGTATGTGTGTTCTAGTGCATGGAGATCAGGCAATAGGTGAAGACAGTTTATGCAGCAGTAGGTGAAGAAATCAAGGACGACCACTTTTCCACATAGATCCTTATAGACAGACATAGGCTCTTCTGTGTTCAGCCATTCTAATCCTGAAATTTATACAAAATAAATTACAATGATTAAAGGAAAAGACAAAGAGAAAATTTATTTAAAACTTTACATTAAAATGTGAGCCTTTGTTTTTTCTATGACTAGTGTAAATAGTCAAACACCTTAAGAGATGCTAGCATTATATGAAGGCTGTGGCAGTTGAATTAATTTTTCTGTTTATTAAGAACCCTTTTCTATCAATAAATAAAAGAAATAAAAGACATGATGTATCTTCATGACTGTGACATAACAGGTATTTGTGATTTGAAGGAAAAGACCAAGAAGGCAAATTTGTTGAAATTAAAGGCCCAAAGAGAAAAGAAAGAAGAGGACGGGGGCAAGGGTAGTCAAGCCAGAGGGGTAGAGGAGGGGAAAGCTGCCATTACAATGTAGTCTGCAAAAATAGCAAGAAAAAGCTACTAAATTATTTCAGAAATAGTATAACAGTCTGTCTGCGAAAGCTGGTAAAAGCAACACACCTGGGCAAAAAAACTCGGAGGAAATAACATATATTGAGAGAATCTGATTACATAAAAAATTAGGCATAAAAGGGCTATTGAGAATGAAAGTCAAGCTTAAAAATAGAAAGATATGACTAAACATCAAAAAGGAGCAAAATGTATCTAAGGATAGACATACAAAATGCCTAAGCAAATTTCATACAAGAAGCTGAAATGTTCTGGATTTGGATAAGACCCTAAATACAAAATATTTTAAATGCAAAGTTAAGCAAACTATACTATGATTGCTATAGATTTCAGGGAGGCAACACTAATACTGATGAAGAATGTGTTCCCTTCCCTCCAAGGAAAACAGAATCTAATTAATCTGTATTTTTATAAATCAAAATTTATAAATACTTGACTATGATTGAAAATTTTAACTCTGTACTACGAAGATTTTGTTAAACTAATATTAAAAGCACAGCATCCCTATTTAAACAATTTAAGAAAATAAAGATAAGTTTATAAGTAAATAAATGCAGCTATTAAAACTATTATTTACACCTTGAAGCAGGTATTTGGAAATTACTGTTTACCAACTAAAAGCCAAAATTGGGTGGAACAAGTAAACAGTAATGACCAACAACAGTAACTGGAGTTACTCAATTATAACCAAATTCTAGAAAAAAAGCCTGAATACCAAACTCGTATTTCTGCCAATTAGTCCAAACCAGTGAGGTTTCAAGGTACGGTAACCTCTTAAATATCCATTTTGATAAAGTGTTAATTATCTACCAGATCAAGTGATCATACAGAACTTCACACTAACTAATGTATATTTCATATCCTACCTGCAAAATATTGATGAATCTGTCCCTTACGACTTTTCTGTAAATAGTCAACAGTGACTTAGATTTGGAGGGATGGAAAGAATGATTACTTTTCAGTTATTTATTCAGTGTTAGGTACTTACTAGGTTTCATAATAATATATTTTATAATAATAATTACAATGAATACAATGAAAAAGCTTCTAACATTTAGTAAGCTTTCCTATGAATTAAGAATTTTACATATATTACCTCCAATCCACACAGTAACCCTGAAAGGTAAATACTAGTTCCATTTTACAAGTGTGAAAAGCAGGGCTGGAGAAGTAAAGTAACTTGCTCAGAATCACACAGCCAACAAATGGAATAACAGGGATTTAATTCCAGGTCTGAATCTACACATTATACTGCACTGCCTCCTGTAAACATGTGTTTCTTCTAAGAAATGAACAAAGCATACAGGTTTTGAGATAGTTACATATTTGTGACTTCTTGATTATAGCTTATTGATAAAGAAGCCAAGAAAATACTCATTTTTAGCATTCTGTCCTCAATAATCAGGTCCAGTAGAAAATCAGACTATGTCAAATACAAAGCCTGAATATTTTACTATGTGTATTACTTACAAGTCACAGAGGTCAAAGCTCACTGTAATAAAATACACTCACTATAAATACAACCACTAGAAAATAAAAACACTTCCTCCAATCCTAGCTGATGGCCCGCTTGTTTATAACAGTATTTACTATATAACTATCTTCTTGCAAAACTTCTAAAAAATGTATATATTTGTTTATATGTACATAATATTTTAAAGTTTTTTGATGGGATAAGCATTCATGCCCCCAATTCTTTTGTAAGAATTCCACAATATTTCAAATCCAGTGTAAGATTAATAATGGAAAAAATAAGCACTTCTCAAGGCAGGTGTAAAAGGCTTGGAAAGACATCCAAGTCTCTGTTGTCATGGACAGGTTCCAGTTTACCTCCCATGAGATAACTGAACCCTGCCACATCCAACCAATTAACTATACATGTGGTTTCACATGCCAACACCACCAGGCAAAACAATGCCACTCCCATCCAAAGAAGGCATAATATAATACATTTTCATTTATCGTGGCAAGATGTGCTTCACCAACAGCCCTGCTGGGAATGTCTATTCCCTCACATTCCAAACGCTCACACAGCAGGGATTCAAGCCCTGGAGATAGGTTATAATTGATCCAGATTTGCAAAATTATAAGTTTCACGACTTTGAACAGAGAAGTGAAGCACGGCTAAGAAACCAGGAAATCTAAGGTCTGTATCATCCAACTCTAGCAGTTATTGGCTATAAAGCCCTGAGCAAGTTACTTAACCACCCTGTGCCTCAGTTTCCTCAAATGTAAAATGGGAATAATAAGAGCACCTCACTGGGTTGTTGAGAGGATTAAATAAGATAGTATCTCTTCAAGTGTTTAGAACTGTGTGTGTCACATAAAAAGTTATCAATAGATGTCGGTAGGATGATGCAAAAAGATGACCACGGCGACGACGCTGGGGAACCAAACTGAAAGGAGAGGGCTGCGTGGACGTTTCAATCATTGCCAACCAGGACCACTAAAACATTTACGGAGTGTTTACTTAGTTACCATCAAGCCCGAACAGGCCTCAAGGTACGGAACAAATATGCTGGTCCCCGCTCTCCAGAAACCCACCGCCTGTAGCCACTTGGGGACACCTGGGAATTGCAGAGCGCGCGAGCCTCGGCTCGGGTCAGGCGAAGGCCCCGCGCTGGCGACACAACCCCGCCTCGCCCACCGATTCAGGGGAGGGCGCCGTCCCCGAGGAAGGGGAGGTCCCAGGAGGGCTCCCCACCCCGAAGCCAGCCCCTCACCTTCCGGAAAGTCGGGTACTGACAAGTCCTGCTCCCAGCCGTCTACCTTCTGCACATACTGGTAGACCAGGCTGTCCTTCTCCTGTTGGGTGACGGCGTCGAGCAGGGCGTACTCCAGCGAGGTCTGCGCAGGGAGCAGGCCCGACAGGCCGCAGCCCCGGGCTCTGGGCGCCGCCATGTTCTCTGCGGGCTCCCGAGGCTACTGCCGGGCCCGCGGGAGAGCTTCGCTGGGGGAGACGGAACGTTTACTGTCCTTGGGTTTCAAATCGGCGCATTCACTTCACCCTCCACCGGCCCCACTCCACGGCAGCGGCACTTGTTCCTTTTTTAAATACGCCGAAAAGCCAGAGTCCAAACCGTCGCAATTCCTGGGCACGTAATTAAACTACCGCCCCAACCCACCCCGCCCCTCCTGGGTTCCCTCGCCGCGGCTGAGCCTGGACATTGAGAGCGCCAGATTCAACATGGGACAGGCCTCTGGGACTGGGTCCCAGAAGCGCTAAGGAAACCATTCCCCCACCCTCCACTTTGAAAATTAGCGCGCTTTAGTACAAAAATGAAATAAAATAAAATAAGTCCGTAGGACTTAAAGGGGCACACTATTTAAAGAAAATTATTTTTTTTTAAGTTCCGCTCTTAAACCAGAATCCGCCGATTCGACACGGCACTGGCAGCGGGAAGATATTCCCGCCAAGACACTAAAGGGTAAGGGAGGGGAAGGGCTATCCTCAAGGGAGAAAACTTATTTAAGTTGGGAGTGACTGGCCAGTGGCTCCAATTTACACACAAGTACAGCGTTTTGTCCCCCGAGGAGTGCTGAAAGTGCGGGCGCGAATAGGTTGTTAGCCGAGCCAGGGGTGGGGGTTGTGAGGGGAGCGGATGCAGCTGGAGCTGCTCCTACGAGGGCGCGGGTGGCAGGTGGGCGGCGGCGAGGGTCCCTGAGGGCGGGCCTCAGAGTCTTTAGAAGGGGAGGCTCTGGCGGCTTTTTTGGAGCTGACTGTGCTTAACCTAGAGAGGGCCAAGGCCCTACTCGCTGGCCTTGCAGCCTCTAAAGCCAAAAGAGAAGGTAGCGGCGGTGGCAGGCACCTGGCAAGCGACTTCAGTTTTGAGGGTAGAGAAGAGAAGGCTAGCCACCTTAAGGACAGAACACCTCTGTGGTCAGGAGTAAGGAGTGTGACCCCAGTACAAGCATCATTTCATATATTCCAACTTTTTTTGTTCACCGTGTAGGGTTTATTCGTTGCTGCTGGAGGAAGCTAATGGACTGACCCAGGAAACTGAAGTTGTTTAATATCCACGAGTCATGGATAAGGGCAATTACTTTTTTTTTTTTGCAAATTACACACCTCTTTCACTAGTTGTACTGGTAAACTGAGGTAGCCATTTAGTGTTTGGAATTCCTGCTGAGCCACGTGCCCGGGGACTGTGGTTGGATTTGTGAATTATGTGGACAATTGTCCATTTCAAAGAGAACTGAAAATAGCTTCATAACCGTTTTACAAAGCTCGTTCTAAGAATAAGCTGAACTTATTTTTCCCATTAGTGCCTAATTTTCCAAGTATTACTGATTCTTATTTTTATGAATTAAGTCCTGGAAAAGGCTGAGATCCCTGAATGAAATAGCCACAATCAAAAATTTCACCCCTGTGATAGGTTCTCTTAATTTTGTTGTGGTATAAATGGAACATCAGGTGTTCAGGTATGAGGTTTGCAGCTTGTCAATGTATTCATTACCAGAGGTGTAGATTCCCATCCAGTTAGTGTGTTTTTTTATTACTTTTATTTTTCTCTTAGCAAAAATAATTCCATTTAGAAATTTTGTAACAAGAAATGAACTCTCAATTGACTTAAGATTAACGCCTCTTTAATGATAAAATCATTTTGCCATGTTAGAAGACACCCTTTTAGAAGAAGACATTTGGGAATATAAATCTAAAAGAAAACCAAAACTAGTTGACCCAAATAATTGCTCTGAAAATATTCCAAAACCTGTTGGAAAAGCAAAAGAGGGAAAATACCAGTCAAAACGAAAGAGAAGCAGAAAAAGAACCATAGAAGCTAAAGAGGAGGCAAAGGACCATGAGACTTCCCCTAGAGCGGCAGTTTGTCAGGCTTCTTCTGTAGCTTCCAGTCAGAGTTCAAGTTGTGGAGATGGTAGTCAACAGTCTCAAGACAAGGAGACCACTCCAGGAAAGTTGTGTAGAACTCACAAAAACAAACACGTGTCTCCAAAGATACGTCCAGTTTATGATGGATACTGTCCAAACTGCCAGATGCCTTTTTCCTCATTGCTAGGTCAAACACCTCGATGGCATGTCTTTGAATGTTTGGATTCTCCACCAGTCTCTGAAACAGGTAAGAGTACAGAAAAGGTAGTGGTTTCTAAATAATGTAAAAGGCCTGCATTAGGTTAGACATATCAATTCAGTGAAAGGAGCAAGGCAAGCAGTAAACTAAGAGACAGATAAGACACTGTGATTAGACACCATACCAGTCAAGGGTATAATTGTAAAGAAAGTTGCAGGCTCAAAAACTGTTTAAATGCATTTTATTATTTTGTGAAAGTTCCTAGACATCTCAATTATTTTTCATAAATGTTAATTGAACCTTTACTATGCTAGGTACTTTCACACTGTTTATTTTTACCTATATATCACCATATACAATAGTTGGTATTGACATTTTATAGATGAGCTTTCTTAAAAGTTAAATAACTTGTCCAGTTTGTTATCTTTTATGGAATCATATAGAAAAGTATATATATAGTCTGGTTTCTAAATATGGTTATGTTGTATTCATCATGTTAATGTACAGGAAGAGGAACTGGGAAAGAGTCTTAGGTGATTAAGATTCTAACAAAAATGTGCCAAATGATAACAAAAATAATGCTATGTTTTTATCTTTTAAAATATATAATAAGTATTTAACATGTAGAAAATCCTACTTGGAATATATGAAGAATGGGTTGTTGTGATGATTTGTGTATTTTAAAGCTATTTTATATACCATACATAGATTTCTAAATCTGAAAAAATTCAGTACAGGAAAAAATAATACTCAATATGGCTTTCATGTTAACTATGATTCAGAATACATTTTATTATTAACCTCTAGTTATTTTAAAGTACTGCATGGAGATAGAAAAGAACTCTTTTTAAAAAAATTGGCATTAGCCTTTCTCATAAAAATATAGCAAGTGAAAACCTCAGTAATGTCAGTAATTTGCTTTTATGTGACTTGAAAATCAGAAGTGGAAGTTGGAGTCCATGGTGAGTACCTCAGGGTGAAATTTCTTATAGATGAAGCCACCTTAAAAAGATTTGCTTTTGATTTTTCACTAATTAAACTCCTTTGAGTAGAATCTCAGACTCTTCTTGAAATGAATTCCATTCTATAACAAATACTGTAATTCCATTCTATAACAAATACAAATGAGGTGGTTTTAAGTTAGGTTTTAAGCCACAAACTCTTCTAATTTAATGTAACATCTTTTTAGGGTGGTAGGAGAGTATCATTTTTTGATAAACCTGGAAATTAACGTATACAGGGATATGCCAAGGTGGTTTACAAAAAATTTCTCAATCATAATAGTATGACAGGGAATAGTTTCCAAATTATTAAAGCCTTGTTATTAACCAGTTTTTCAAATTGAATTTCAAAGTCTTGAACAGAATTTAAAATTTTTTCATTGTATGAACAGCTATAAGTAATCTTACTGAGATTGTTACTTTTTTATTGTATACAATGTGAATGTTAAATAATGGAACCTAATTTGGTAATAGTTGTCATAAATCTTCATTGCTTGATAAGATAAAAATGGGTAGAATTTTATTTCTGTGAGAGATACACCAGTCTTCTTTACTCTTTATTGCCTGAACAATAGTGAATTAGTAAAACTAATGGTGTCGAGTTTGTAGCATCCATGTAAGAAATACTATATAAACATGACATGCATTTTCAAGGGCCTCACTTTTGCAGGAGTTACTTAGGAAAGAAAAAAAGGTGTTAGTCTTAAAAAAATTTTTTTTTGAGAAAAGATTACTTGAAAAGAAATTTAAGAGAATATTTGATTTAAAATTAATAACCAGCACCTTGCAAAACTTATGCTGGATTAAGTGTTGATATTTTATGCTGATCTTTTGATCTTTGTGCAGTTAAAAATAGCTATTGTCCTAAGGCCTCGAAATAGGACTGATATTTTTTCACTTGCATATTAATATATAGTGCTAATACTGTCAAAGCTTGATTTATGCTTTGATTCTATAATGCTTTTTTCTTTATTAAAATTTTCAGAGTGTCCTGATGGTCTTCTGTGTACCTCAACAATTCCTTCTCATTACAAGAGATATACTCACTTTCTGCTGGCTCAAAGCAGGGCTAGTAATAGTCCTTTTAGCAGCCCATCACGTGCGTCAGGTGGTAGTTTCAGTGAGAATAATTCAGGCTTTCTTTGTAGCCTTGAGGAAAGATGGTCTCTGTATGAGAAACAAACTGAGAACTTAAAAGCTATTTCAAACAATCCTTTGTTGAAGACTCAGTGTTTAAAAAAATCTCAATCTCAATCTCCAGCTGAAACCAACCAAAAGATTTCCTCTACTGCAAATAGCCAAACATCCCAGCGAGCTCTACAATTTACAGAATTTGTTAAGAATGACAAACTGGTAGGAGTTGGTTTGCCTCTTGCTGATGACGAATTAGATAGCCAAAACAACTCAGAACCCATAAATTTGCCATTGCCAGAGAATGACTTCAGCGACTGTGAAATCTCCTATTCTCCACTTCAAAGTGATGAAGAAACTCACTATATAGATGAAAAGCTGGATGATTCACAACAGGAACTATTTTTTACCCAAAGTTCAAAAGATGACAGCCTAGAAGAAGATGACCACAGCTCTACTTTGTTTGAAAACCAACAAGGTCCCTTACTGCAGGACCAGGAGGAGAGCTGCCCCAAAGTAAACGGCTTCTTAACTCAAGATAAGTATGATGAAGAACTGTATAAATACAATACTCTAAATGATTTGTCTAAACTTACTTCCCAAAATAATGAGAACATTACTCCGTATTATGATCCAGCATGTACTGGTGGTGATTTTATGTTGTTTCCACCTGCATTAGCAAGGGAGCTTGCTGCTTCTAATTGTAAAGTAAACCCTTATGAGCAAGAATTTCTCCCATCTCAACCAAATAAACAGAAACAGATCATTGAAGGATCAGCTGTTTTCAATCAAGTTTCTCTTCCGTTAGTTATCAGCGAAATGTCGAAACATTTTGAAAGCCAGGAAGGAGGGTATCTTTCTTGCCATCCAACCCAAAGTAAAATTAGAGAATTAGCTAGTGAGAACCTCAGTGCCAAGAACAATACTAACTCAGCAAGTTTCCACAGAAAGGCATTAGTTGGTATGCTAGATAGTAAGGTTACAGTTTTAAATACAGAAAAATTTTCTGGTGCACCTACTGCTTCTGAGTCTTTGAAAATACTGCCTTCTGGTCCTAAGTGTAATGCAAGAAAACCTACCAAGGTAATGAAGCAAACAGATATAGGTGTATATTTTGGACTACCACCTAAAAGAAAAGAAGAGAAATTGCCGAGGGAAAGTGCATTAGAAGGGATAAACTTAAATCCAGTTCTAAGTCCTAATAAAAAGAGGTCCTTTCAGTGCAAGAGGAAAGCAGAACAATCTTTAAGTGATTTAGAATTTGATGGAAAGAATTTAAGCGAGAGTCAGATTTCTGTGGAACTTTCTAGTGAGAGGTTGCAGCGTCGAAGAAAGAGATTTAAGAAATCAAATTCACTGCAGGAAGGAGCAGGAAGAGGTCAGAAGGAAGAGAGCAGAAAGAGATCAGGAAGAAAGAAGTCAGATCACCTTATTAACAATGCAGAATCTGGAACAGTCAATGTAAGTAAAGACAAAGCCTTTGTAAAATCAGCTCATGGTGGGCTGCAAAGAAGGAACAAGAATATCTCAGAGTCATCTAATGTAGGAGAATTAAGAAAAAAGACATGTCCATTCTATAAGAAAATACCTGGTAAGTTGAATTATCAATACTAAAAATATCAACAAAGACAACTTTTTTGAACTTTGTGTGCATTGCCCATGGAGTGGGTGAATGTGTGTGTATGAAACAATTTTTTGTATGTGTTTCCTTTTGGTTTTTATGATACTTCATGAGGCTTTAACATAGATTTGTTTGTTTCCTATTTTATTTTTTTTTTTTGCTCCATTCAATTCAGCAAATTTTATTAAAGATGTTCTCTATATAAATTACTGTACTGGTTAGGTAGACAGTACAGATTACAGGAAGATTAGTAAGAGAGTAGTAGGGATTTAGCTTAATACAGAAGGAAGAAAGGCATCTCCGTAAATAAGTATAATAAAAGGCAGTCTCTAATCATTTGTGAGAAATACAAAGTACTAAATAGCTTCAAAGAAATAAATGTCACAGGTAGTACATATCATAATAAATGCCAAGCATTTTAAAACCATATTAGAACTTAGCTTCTCTGCCTTTTCATATTCTTATAATTTCTCATGCCTTCACTGATGAGTTAGTAGAAAAATGTGCAGCGAAATGGATTGTGTTGAAGAAACGAATAACTCTTCTGAAAAGAATACAAAATAAAGTAGAATAAAAATAAAGCAACCAAAATATAATTGGTTCAGAAAGTTTTTAAGTGCTTTATTGATGTTCTAGGTCTATAATTTGTTCAAAATATTTACGTAGAGAACAGCATTTCTATACATCATAGCACCAGTTTTGTTTTTAATAATTATTTTGATTAATTTTCTGTACTTTAAGTGAGCCTAAAACTAGTATGCCATGTGTTGAGAAGCCTCAATAGAATTGTGAAATTATGCTTATTTACTCGAATATCACCAGTCAGCTGGTGATATTGGTTATTTCTTGTGTGAACACATTTTAGAACAGTATTTCTCAACCTCTTTTTCATCACTACTCCTCTAGAGAGCCCTTTTTAGGCACTTGTTTTCTTGTTTGCCCCCACCTTCCAATCCCAATCTGCAGCGAAATTCGAAGGTGGTAGATATACTGTTTATCTTTTATTGTACCATGGCCCTTTGGGTGGCTGCAAATGTTTGAAATATGTGAGGTTACTTTGGCTTGCACCCTTTGCTCCCTTAGAAGGATATCAATATCACCTCCACAGAGAATTCGGTTTTAGAAGAAAGCTTTCTCTTTTTGCTCTTTTGCAGAAGTAAAGGATTTCAAGTACCTGGTAAATATTATGATAAGTATTAAGTAAAACAGTAATTGGTTTGTATTTTGATTTTTTTTTTTTTTGGTGCAGTTACTCACAAAAAAAAGTCTCTCTACTAGGATATTTAGTAGAACCTGATAAGACTAATTCTTGTCTCTAGTGTCACCTTTTGCTAAAATTTATGTGGCATAAGTTTTTAAATTACAGTTAAATGGGAAATAAGATGTGAAGAGGATAAAGGGTTCACTATTTGTAATCAAATCAGATGTCGTTTACTTTGTCAGCTATTGCTCAACCTGCTGTGTTGGTATTTTCATTGCAGGAACCGGCTTTACAGTTGATGCCTTTCAGTATGGCTTGGTTGAAGGTTGCACAGCCTACTTTCTCACACACTTTCATTCTGATCATTATGCTGGGTTGTCTAAGCACTTCACATTTCCACTTTATTGTAGTGAGGTAAGTTTTAGTATTCTAAATCCTGACTGTAGAATGCTGCAGATTTCTAAGCAATTTGGTTAAAAAAAGAACACTTAAAACGGTAAGATCTCTTCTTCTCATTCTACCAAAAAAAGAGAAAACAGATTCCACATCAGAGTTCTAAAATTAAATGAGTTAATGTCAACAGTTACAATCAATTTTTTTAAATGTATGTTTTATTACATGGAAACAATATATAAATTATTTCACAATATACTTAGCCCCAGGTTTCATTCAGTAAGCATTCATTGAATGCCTAAATGGATATACTAGGGAAAAATACAGTCAGCCCTTCGTATCTGTGGTTCTGTATCTGCGGTTCTGTATCTGCAGGGTCTGTATTTGCAGCAACCAATTGGAAATACTCAAAATAAATAAACAAAAAATAACAATACAACCATAAAAATAATACAGATAAAAATGCAGTCTAACAACTATTTACATAGCATTTACATTGTATTAGGCATTATAAATAACGTAGAGATGACTTAAAGATATACAGGAGAAAGTGCATAGATTATATGCAAATACTGTCCCATTTTATATAACGGACTGGAGCATCCCCAGATTTTGGTATCCTCAGGGGTCCTGGAACCAATCCCTCTATGATGTGGAGGGACAGGACTGTATCTAACTTCAAGGAGCTTACAGCCTGCAGAGGAAACATTCATAAATAATACCACAATGGAATTGGTATTATAATAGAAAAATGAACAGAGTGCTAAGAGTAGGGAGAAGGGAGTGCTTTACTCTGTCCTGGGCTAAGGTTAGAGACAGTTTCATGGTGAAAGAGATAACTTGACCTAATTATTTAACAAGTAAACATTTTAATGCCTATTACTAAAGGCTTTAGGTAGAATTTGATTTAATAATTCTCACAGCATTCTTGAAGTGTCGGCTTTTTATTAATGAAGCAACTAAGGTTTGGAGACGTTAAGTGAATGCTCCAGGTCACAGAACTGGTAATAGCAGAGTCCGAATTTGAATGCAGACTGGTCTGATTCCAGAACCAGGCAGAGAAAAGAGCATTGCAGGTAGAGAGTAGAGTTTAGGTAAAGGCACAGGCACCTGGGAAAGATGGTAATTCCAGACACTTCACATAATTCAGAATGGCTAGAACTCAAGACAGGGTATAGCAGGATACAAATCCACAGGAGTGGGCAGGGACCACCTCACCAAGGGTTTTGTATGTCATGCTAGGAATGATTGACTTTCACAGGTGAGGGACAGTCAGTGATAGTGTTCAAGCACAGTAGTGACAAACTCACTAGAGGAACTTCTTCCTGGCATTGTGGACGGTTTATTTGAATATAAGTGGAAAAGCAGGGATGTTATTAAAATGCTGTAGTTCTAAAGTAGTATGAAATAAAATACTTATTTAGTGTTTTATTGTATTAGCAATAAGTACATCCTGTTTTGCAGATAACTGGCAATTTGTTGAAGAACAAGCTTCATGTGCAAGAACAGTATATCCATCCATTGCCAATGGACACTGAATGTGTTGTGAATGGTGTCAAAGTTGTTTTGCTTGATGCCAATCAGTAAGTATTAAAGTTACCTTAATAATAGCCCATTTTTAAATATTCAAAAGGAAAGCACAATTGGCATGGTTATTTAAGAACATTTTTATTAGAACTAATATGCTTGCTATTTCTTAAAACTTGGGTAATATATGTTTCTCCTTTTGGAAAAAATACTGTACCAAATTATAGAATCAGAGATTAAATGTAGAGAGATCATCTAAATGTTATTAATCTAACCCATTTTTTATCTAGTTTAAATTGCTAACACTTGACATATGAGACTCATCTTTTAAAAATAATGTTATTGTTGCTGTTCTTTGCAAGATAACTTTTTGCCATTTTCTTTAATATCATTTATACAAATTAACGGTTTGTACTCCATTCAGATACCAAAGGGTTTTTTTTTTCCTCCCTTTAAACTAAGAAATTTTATAGACTTTAGATACTAAAGATTTAGAAGATTTGGATACTGAAGATTTTTTTTCTTGGAAACGATTTCCATTTTTCCTTCTTTTTTTATGTAAAGTACTGTCAGCATTTATGTTGTCAAAACACAACCATCAACTATGCTTTTTTCTACTTTTCATAGAATGTTTAGCCTTCTGTACCATAGAGATCATAGGTGTTTAGGAAAGAAGTTAGACTAAATCTAGGTTTCTTAAAATCCTGGCCAATGCTATTTCTTCAGGTTGCCTTTTTTTTAAGTTTTTGTCTACTAACTTTGCTGCTGTTTCTTTTTTTAATCACCAATTTTAGTTTTGATTTTTTAAGTCAGCTTTATTGAGATATTCACCATAGATCACATAGTTAACATAAATATGTGATCAAACTAGTATCTCAAAGCCCAATGCCTCAGACATACAAAACACCCTTATCAGACAGAATATTGTGGGGCTCAGAGCTCATTTCCCAGGAGCCAGCCAAGGGCCAGTCCTGAAGACAAGCATTTCTTGGTAATGTGCAGATGTGCAGAGTTTAAGAGTAACTCAGGCCTGCTGAATTTTTTCCTGAACAACAGTTCTTTTTTTTTTTTTGAGACAGAGTCTCACTCTGTTGCCTGGACTAGAGTGCAGTGGAATCATCGTAGCTCACTGCAACCTCAAACTCTTGGGCTTAAGCGATCCTCTTGCCTTAGCCTCCCCAGTAGCTGGGACTACGGGCATGTGCCACAACGCCAAGCTAATTTTCTATTTTTGGTAGAGAGGGGGTCTCGCTCTTGCTCAGGCTGGTCACCAATTCTTTTTTATGATGTTCATTTCCTCTGTAATACAATGCTATGTCATTGTGGTCAACTAGTAAAGTGTATTTACTTGTTGATAAACTTCCTTTAGGTACTTTGCCTGTATTAAGAATATTCCTTTGAAATTTTGTGTTTAGCTGTCCAGGTGCTGTCATGATCCTTTTTTATCTTCCTAATGGTACTGTCATATTACATACTGGAGACTTCAGAGCAAATCCCAGCATGGAACGTTCTCTTCTTGCAGGCCAGAAAGTCCACATGCTGTACTTAGACACAACGTAAGACAGAATTTCTTTGTTTGCTTCCTTTTCCCACTGTCACTATTTGCTCTATGTATTATGAATAATTTGAGCATTTGCTTAGGTAATCAAAATGATGCCTTATAGCCAGTTATTGTTTTAAGGCTATTTATCAGAGGGATGCTGTTTGAAAAAAATATACTTGCTTAAGGGCAAAGTTAGGATTACATGTCTTAACTGACTATAGCTCAATTTTTTTGTGATTTATTTTTGAAAATATGTTTATATGAGAATTCTGTTACTGAAACAAGGAGTAAAAATTTGGGAGCAAGCTTTAAGAAAATACCTTTTTAGGTTGCCTTATAAAAATGTCTGTATAACTATTAAGTATAACTGTGAAGAAAAAAACAGGCCAAAATCTGATTCTGTTTCTGAGTATTCAAAGTTACTTTTGTTCTTTTCTCAAAAAAGTAATTTATAAGGGACAGCTCTGAATTCCAAAGTGCTGTAAATATAGTGGTATAAGCCATTATATTTTTATTTTTTATATATTTACTCTCAGCTTTATTAAGATATAATTGACAGATAAAAATTATATATATTTATGGTGTACAATGTGATATTACCTCACCAATTGGTTAGAAATTAAATATCTCAACTATTTCAACCTGTTTCAAGGAGAGGTGTGTTTGGATGGAATATTATAGTAAAAGATGGTCTTTCCACAGCCAGTTTTCTCACACTATGATTAATTTTTCTATTCTTTTATATGTACTTTAAGTACTAGATAAATTATAATAAGTAAAAATATTACTTAGTTCTATATACAATTCTGACTTTCTTTGTAAGTTTTTATAGGAAAAGGACTAAGCATTTTTTCTTCTTTTCTGGTGGTTGGCCAGCAAAAACATTTTTGAAAATTGGAAAAATATGTTTTTCTGGTGTTTGTAGTTTATTACACTTTTAGTGAAAAAGTGCTTACTTTTCATCTCAAATATATATTGGTAGTAGTCTAGGGTTAATTTTTCACTGCGCGTTACTGTATTGAGATAGACTCAACTGGATCTCTGTGTGTATGTCTATATATGTCTATATATTTCTGTGTCTATAATATATTTCTCTATATTTCTGTGTCTATAGAAGAAATATCAACCATGTGAATATTAACTGATTTAAAACTATTAAACTCATGTTTAGTTTCATTATTTTAATAATTTTTATTAAATCAGAATTCTTTAATCCAAATATAATCTTTATCAATAGAATTTTTTTGATAGTGATTGGGATTAAAGAAAAGATATTGAGGTTTATAATTTATAACTAAAATAGCTGGTTGGCTAGAAATATTCTTGAAGGGAAATAAGTCTTCAAAAAGGCAATTTCTTTAAGGATGATAAAAGAAATATAATGAACAAGGTAAATTGAAAACTTATAATTCCATCATAAATTAGCAATAACTGGTAGCAAATAATTTTAACCACAGGCGGTGAGGAAACTCCTGTGGTGTCAATGTACTACACTGCCATTGTGTGTCATTTGCTAAAGCTTGTTTTCTAAAGTAACATCCAACTTAAGGCTATGGCTTTCTTACTGTTCTTTGAGTAAGTACCATGTTTCCGTATTACAGATACTGTAGCCCAGAATACACCTTTCCGTCTCAGCAAGAGGTTATCCAGTTTGCCATCAACACTGCCTTTGAGGCTGTAACTCTAAACCCACGTGCTCTTGTTGTGTGTGGCACTTATTCTATTGGAAAAGAGAAAGTCTTCCTAGGTGGGTGGTAGCTGTATCTAATTTACATTAATATATTATAAAGATCAGATTCTTCTTGCATAAAGCCCTTTCTACTCTTGTATTTGATAATTATTTCCTGAAGTGATTCAGTATTACCTTTGATGTTGAAGGAAAATTTGATAGTTGGATATATTTAAACTTTGAAAAGCTTAACTTTATGGAAACATTTGATAGTATGTGTTTATCTTAGCCGTTATAGCTATAAGAAGTTTATAGAGCAAGTGTTCATGCTACATTATTATTTTAATAAACTTTGAAAGATGACTAATACATAGTTGTATTACTGTATTCTTTGAGGATAACTATAATATCAGTTAATGATTTTAGAGAACAGTTTTAATTTTTGTTGCTAAATGTTTTCTTGATGTATAACTATAGTTTGTCTAGGTAGTATTGTACTACTTTGCAAAGTGCTTTCCATTTCTTCTTAAGTATGGTCACATTATGTCAAATATTAGTATATGAAGTGATAAAGCCAGGGTTTTAACTTCTACAAATTTAGTTCCTTCCTTTCCTCTACCCCTAACTATATACTTTTGTAGTTTTAAATAATAAGTGGTAGGCCTTTAAAAATAAATTCTTTGGCTTTCACACAATTTATTTCACACAGTTAACCAACGAAATGATTCAGCCTTTTTGAGATATTATGGTAAAAGTTTCAATGTTTTGAATTTCCTTTTATTTGGTAAATTCTTATTTAAAATTTGATTAAGTTATAATTTTGTTTCTTTCACGAACTGTAATTTTACCATTTTTAACCTTTTCCTTTGCCTACAGCCATTGCTGATGTTTTAGGTTCAAAAGTGGGCATGTCCCGAGAAAAATATAAAACATTACAATGCCTCAATATACCAGAAATTAATTCACTCATCACTACAGACATGTGCAGTTCATTGGTTCATCTTCTCCCAATGATGCAAATTAATTTTAAGGTAAGCATTCAAGAGATAAATCTTTAAGGATGAACTGTAATCTGATGATTGTAGACTGAAATCCCATTTTACCAGCATTTAACTTAGAGGAATTTGATTACAGTGGAGTCATTTACAGTAAAATTTTCCCTAGAAAATCTTTTAAGGGGAATTTAAGATGTTTTTAATTTTTCCTTATGTGAAAGTCTATAGAGTAATTCATATGCCCACTGGGAATTTAGGAGCTAGAGAACTAACATATAGAAAGAAACAAAAATAGAAAGTGTGCAGCTATCTGGTCATTCAGATCTTTCATTTTTAAGATCATTTTCCAGTTCTTTCTGAGTGAGTGGGGAAATGAGTAGTGAATTCTAAGGAGTTCTTCATTTTCTTCAGGTCTATTCCATTTTGAGTTAATATTAAGCCTCTGTAACATTGACACATGATATGTTGAAAATTTACTCGTGAGGATGAAATGAAATCGTGAAAATATATCCTAAAAGGAAGTTCTAGCATTAGTTCCCAGGTGTAAATTAATACACCTATGATGTGACCTCACCATGATTTGAGGGCTTATTTTTCAGATTTCTTCATATACTAACCAAGATTTATTCCATATACTAACATTTTGATACCTGCTAATGGAATGCATAAAACCTGTATATTTAAAACAATTCAGTACATAATGCAGAACATGGTGTATTTTGCTATAATGTTCATGAAGTGAAAAAGAGTGAATGAGAGATGAGGCAATGGAGACAGGAAGCCTAGAGCATGGCTTTGAAGAGGGGCTGGCTAGGTTGATACCCAGTGGGAGGGGGATTGCTTGTTTGTTCACCAACAGATCTGAGGGTTTTGTATTGTGAAGGATAGGGAGAACTTGAAGGTATACAAGATATGGGAATAAGGGATGAAGTAAGGTTTCCAAGGGGGATCTGAAACAGAGGTTCATCAGCTTTCGGCAGGAGAGGGCCACCTCTTCCTCTCTGACAATTCTCTCACAATCTACCACTTTCCAGACTGTGTGTTCTGATACACATGGCATGGCTGCCTTTTAGAGATTATGTATTTACAAATCCAAACTTAAACCAGCTTAAACCAGATTTGAATCTTCAGACAACTACAAACTCCAGTGCAGTTGTTTATACAGAAATTGAGATTGGTTTTAATGGTTCGGAAATGTTCAATCTGATTATTTTTTTTCTGAGAAGGAGTGATCTGGAGTCATTACTATATTTTTAATAGTCAGTAAATCTATATTTTTCCACATCTGGGTCCTTTGTGAAAAGATCAATCTGTAAGGCTCCTCAGTGCTGATGTTATACTGTATGACGAGAGTTAGAAAAAGCTAAGAAAGGGCAGATGGTTTCCGTTAGAAGAGATCCAGAAGGTGGGCTTTATGCCTACGAGGCTGTAAGCTTCCAGAAGGTGAGGTCTGTATCCTCTTGCCCTCCACTCCCACCCTAGTGCTTGGTATAATACTGGAGCAGATACTTACGGGTGTTGCCTTCCGTAGTCTCCCTTCTTCCTCCATTAAAGTGACCAGATATCGATCACATATTTTGAAGATTTCTTATCTTCAAAACACAGATGGAGCAGAAGCTGATGGTTATGTAATGCTGTATTTTAGTTAGCACTTCATAGCCAATTTTTTACCAGTCAAAAGTAGTTTTGTTGCATGAGAAGTAATGACTTTTTGTGAAAAGGTAAACGTAATACAGTTTTCAGGGTATCCAAGGCCTGCTTGAAAGCCTTCAAAATGCTATAAATAATACCATTCATGCTGTCTAGTTCACCACTACCTCTGATTTAAACCTCATTGATTAAATATGGTAAAATGTTATCACAGTGATGTTATAGATGATTATTTGCATACTGAGAAAATAATTTTAGTAGCATTGTCAAAAGCATTTTTCTCACAAACTGGTTACCAATAAACAGAGACAGACAAGTCATAGATCAGGGTTTCCATGTTGATTAAATTATTCTTAAGAAATTTCCTCACGAGAGTAGTTCTCAAATTGTGGTTGATGGATGACTGGTGGCTGATGGCAGTCTTTTCATAGGTTCAGTTTATATGATGATGTTATAAGTTCTTGTTTGTGGTACAGGTAAATAATGTTTTTGTGGTAACTCTAATTTGTGTCATAAAAAGCAAAAATTAGTTATTTAATTCTCCAGGGTATTTTCACAGAGATAAATAGGAATGGATAGATTTGATGACATACATTGGAAGTTGGATTCTCAGTTTATGGTTCACACGTGTTATTGCTGTAAGCCTCAGTTTCCTATTATTTTCTTTTTTGGGAGGACAAAGTCAGGAGGAATAGCAATTAAACAGATAACATTAGCTAGATCCTAGCCTCAGCAAGACAAAAACTTGAAAAGTAGCAGAGCCAGGGTTATTGTAATGGAGGCTTACTTATATATCCATAACTTAAACTTTTTCCAGTGGGCATAGTAGTTGGTAAGAAATAATGACTTTATGGTAGGTATTCTTGTATGGACTTAAAATGAATCAAAGATTATTATTTGATACAAAAGAAAAATCAAAGAATTGTTGTCAATTCATCAATGAAATTAATTTTTTTATTCATTCTAAGCCTTTGAAACTCTGGGTTTTAGTCTTAAGACCAAAAGTATTAGATTTTTTTGTATCTCTCGTGCCATTATTATCTTTAATGGGACTTCTCTTATCTTTCAAAGATTGAACTTCGGTCATTGATTTTATAAGAGTTTTATTAAATGTCATCATTTATCATGACACTAGTTTGGGGAAGTTCTGTTCTACTCAAGACTTATAAGGGAAGCATATTAGTTTCAATTGTAGTGGCATGAAGAGTTTTAAAATTAATCCAGTTCAGGCTGGGCGAGGTGGCTCACGCCTGTAATCCTAGCACTCTGGGAGGCCAAGGCGGGAGGATCGCTCAAGGTCAGGAGTTCGAGACCAGCCTGAGCAAGAGTGAGACCCTGTCTCTACTAAAAATAGGAAGAAATTATCTGGACAACTAAAAAATATATATATAGAAAAAATTAGCCAGGCATGGTGGTGTATGCTTGTAGTCCCAGCTACTCGGGAGGCTGAGGCAGAAGGATTGCTTGAGCCCAAGAGTTTGAGGTTGCTGTGAGCTAGGCTGATGCCACGGCACTCTAACCCGGGCAACAGAGCCAGAATCTGTCTCAAAAAAAAAAAGAAATTAATCCAGTTCATGTTTAAAGGGAATAAACATCTGAGAAGTATGTTACTAAGCATAATGTATATCTGTACTGAGTATAATGCCATTTTATAAAATTATCTCTTTCTATTCATGTGTCAATTCCCTGCTGGTATATATGTATAGAGATATGTTTGCAGTGATGTTTACCAGTGTTAGTATCTCTGTGTAGTAGGATTTGGAGAGCAATTTCATTTGGTTGGGTTTTTTGGTAGCTATCTGAATTATAATTTGTTTATGTATAATTGCTTATGTTTAAAGTTGCCTCATCATACTTTTTTCAGATTGCACTTAAGCTTGTTTAACCTTAGATAAGTAAAGAAGAGAAAGATTTTAGATATTTTTTTCAGTAACTTTATTTTTTAGAAGCACGACACTAGGTTGTTGTAAGCTAGTGCCTGACAAGGGAAAATTCCCCATGCCTGTGCCAGTGTGACATCGTTAATCATTCTGTTTTATTCCACATAACCTATCTCCATCGACCATCAAATCAATATGCTATTTTTATTTTACAGGGTTTACAAAGTCATTTGAAGAAGTGTGCTGGGAAATATGATCAGATTTTGGCTTTTCGACCTACAGGATGGACACACTCTAACAAGTTAACTAGTATAGCAGATGTTATTCCCCAGACCAAAGGAAACATTTCAATATATGGTATAATTATTACATTTTCTCACTTTTAATGTTTATAATTTCTTGACATTTTTAAAAAGTGTTGTAAAATTGAGATCCAAGAAACACAGGCAGACACCAAAGAACTTAATGATTCAAGAGTTTTCAAATCTTTCTACAACCCTAAACCTGTATCTAGTCCATTGTAAACAGATATAAGGAGCTTGACTAGTAGATGGGCATTAACTAGTACAGACCATTTCACTTGTGTGATCAACGATATTTAGAGAAAGCTGTAGAATCATTTGAAAGGAGGGGTACTGTGATTGTATACTGGAAGGCTAGGTGACATATGAGATGGGAGCAGGAAGTTATTAGATTGGCCGTGATGACAGCAGGAGACACAGACTTGACTTTGATGTGTTCATCCCTTGGAGGAGGATTACCAGTGCCCTCAGAGTTGGCTTACTACCGTGCTGACTGCTGGAAACATGTTTGGTATGTCACTAGCCCTGTGACTTACCCTTGGCCTCTAAAGACTCTGCTCACTCAAAACAGGACCCCTCCTCCCTCTCTCTGTGGTACTTGAGCTTCCATAAAGACGATAAAGTGATTTTTTTTTTTTTTTTTTTTTTGGAGACAGAGTCTCACTCTGTTACCCAGGCTAGAGTGCCATGGCGTCAGCCTAGCTCACAGCAACCTCAAACTCCTGGGCTCAAGCAATCCTCCTGTCTCAGCCTCCCAAGTAGCTGGGACTACAGGCATGTGCCACCATGCCCAGCTAATTTTTCTATATATATTTTAGCTGTCCATATAATTTCTTTCTATTTTTAGTAGAGATGGGGTCTCGCTCTTGCTCAGGCTGGTCTCGAACTCCTGAGCTCAAACGATCCGCCTGCCTCGGCCTCCCAGAGTGCTAGGATTACAGGCGTGAGCCACCGCGCCCGGCCGTGATTTTTAGGATTTAATTTTTATTTATTTATTTTTATGTGTACAAAATTTGGGGACTGGAATATGCTTACTTGCCCTGGATATCAAGATTGTCCTGCTTGTTGTTCTTCACATTTTACTCATATTTCTTCCAGATTTTCCTGAAATCCATAGCCAAGCAAAATGTCTAAAGGGAAGAATTGTTAAAAGAAGAAAATTCTACTTAAATAGGACTCTCTAGAAATGTGTATTATTAAGTGTACACCTAGAAAAGTAATAGATTTTTTAATGTTCCAAGTTTTATATAATTTTAATGCTTCAATCTTTATTATCCATAAAAGATGTTGACAAAGTTTCTTATCAGAACTAATGCACCAAGGAGTTTTTTAAAAAAATACCCTGGGGGATATTGCTCAATGGTAGAGCATTTGACTGCAAAAATACCCCCGATTGCTTTTCTATTTTATTTCATTTTATGCTTGTGAATTTTTTTATTGGTTTGATTTTTAGTACACAATTATCTTTTCTTTGGTGTTACAGGAATTCCTTATAGTGAACACAGCAGTTACCTAGAAATGAAGCGCTTTGTCCAGTGGCTGAAGCCCCAGAAAATCATACCTACCGTAAACATTGGCACCTGGAAATCTAGGAGCACAATGGAGAAATATTTTAAAGAGTGGAAATTGGAAGCTGGATATTGATGATACCTCAGAAGACTCAGTATTAGTTAAGTACCTTAAATATAGCTTGTTAGTAGTTAAGTCTATAGTGATATGAAATACACTTTACGTGAGAAACCTCATGAAGATTGCTCATATAATTTATTTTCTCATTTATATTTGAATAACATGCTCATGGTGCTGAATGCCTTTCAACATCATCAAAGATAACTGAGACTGTATCTCCCTAGTACCCTTAATTTCTTGCCCCTCCCCTCAGGGAGGCAGTTATAATTTGCATCAAACCTTAGGGGAGGAAACCAAGGCAGGTTCAGGGACCCAAAGGATTCATGATAATTGATAAACTAGATTGAAACATTATGTATAAGTAATTATGTATCTTTAAAATTATGAGATAAGATTTTTATATGATATGTATGCCTAAATAAAAATTAATATAAAATTTGCTTTAGTGTCTCTGGTGGGGTTTTTTTGGTTTGTTTTCTTTTTAATAGACTTTATTTTTTAGGGAAGTTTTAGGTTCACAGCAAAGTGGAAGGTAGAGACATTTCCCTTTTACCTCCTGCCCCCACACTTGCACGCCAGAGTGGTTTATTTGTTACAGTCAGTGAACCTACATTGACATGTCATAATCACCCACAGTCCACAGTTTACATTAGGGTTCACTCTTTTTGTTGTACATTCTATGGTTTTACAAATGTATAATGACACATATCAACCTTTGTAATGTCATACATTCTCTGTGCTGTGTTTATTCATTTCTCTTCTCCATAATCCCTGGCAACCAGTGATCTTTTTACTGTCTCTCTAGTTTTGCTTTTGCCAGAATGTCATATAGTTGGAAACATACAGTAGGTAGCCTTTTCAGATTGGCTTTTTTCACTTAATAATATGCATTTAAGGTTCTTCCGTGTGTCTCTATGGCTTGGTAGCACATTTCTTTTTAGTGCCGGATACTGTTCCATTGTCTGGATGTGCCACAGTTTGTTTATCCCCTCACCTACTGGAGGACATCATGGCTGCTTTCCAGTTTGGGCAGTTATGAATAAAGCTGCTATAAACATCCATATGCAGGTTTTTGTGTGGGCATAAGTTTTCAACTCCATTGGGTAAATACCAAGGATTGAGATTGCTGGGTAGTATGATAAGAGTATGTTTAGTTTTATAAGAAACTACTGTCTTCCAAGTGGTTGTACCATTTTGCATTCCCCCCAACAATGTATGAAAGTTACTGTTGGTCCACATCCTCACTAGCATTTGGTGTTGTCATTATGTATAATGATATTTCATTGCTGTTTTAATTTGCGTTTCCCAAATGACATATGAGGTAGAACATCTTTTCATATGCTTATTTGCCACCTGTATATCTTCTTTGATGAAGTGTCTGTTCAGATCTTTGGCCCACTTTTTAATTGCGTTGTTATTGTTGTTTTGTTTCTTGAGACAGGATCTTGCTATGTTGCCTAGGCTGGAGTACAACAGCTATTCACAGGTGTGATTACTGTATACTGTGGCCTCAAACTTCTAGCCTCAAATGATCCTTCTCAGCCTCCCAAGTAGCTGGGACTACAGGCATGTCACCACCACGCCTGGATAATTTTTCTTTTTTCTTTTTTCTTTTTTTGTAGAGATGGGGTCTCACTCTTGCTTAGGCTGGCCTCAAACTCCTGACCTCAAGCAATCCTCCTGCCTCGGCCTCCGAGAGTGCTAGGATTACAGGTGTGAGCCACTGTGCCTAGCCCAGAGCAGAAGTTTTTATTTTAATGGAGCCTATCTTATTATTTCTTTCATGGATTATGACTTTGGTGTTGTATTTAAAAACTCACTGCCACACCCAAGGTCATCTATATTTTCTCCTGTGATATCTTCTATGAGTTTTAGTGTTTTGTGTTTTACACTTAGATCTATGATCCCTTTTGAGTTATATTTGTAAGGTCTGTTTTTATTATCTGGCATGTGGGTGTCCAGGTGTTCCAACACCACTTGCTGAAAGGATATCTTTTCTCCATTGCATTGCTTTTGCTCCTTTGTCAAAGATTAGCTGATATATTTATGTGGGTCTATTTCTGGGCTCTTCATTCTGTTCCACTGATTTATTTATCTATTTTTTTTAACAATACCACAGTCCTTTGATTACTGTAGCTTTATAGTAAATCTTAAGTCAGGTAGGGTCAGTTCTCCAACTTTCTTTTTCTTTAATGTTATGTTGACTTCTCTTGGTCTTTTGCCTCTCCATATTAAGTTTAAATTTAGTTTCTCAATATCCTCAAAATAACTTGTTGGGATTTTGATTAAGATTGTGTTAAATCTATAAATCAAGTTTGGAAGAACTGACATCTTAGTAATATTAAGTCTTCTTATCTAGGAACATGGAATATTTCCATTTAGTTCTTTGATTTCTTTCATCAGTTTTGTAGTTTTTCTAATATAGGTCTTATACACATTTTGTTATATGTATATGAAATACTTAAATATTTCATTTTTTGTTTGGTGCTAATGTAAATGGTATTGTGTTTTGAATTTCAAATTCCACTTGTTCATTGATGGTATATAGGAAAGCAGTTGACTTTTGTGTATTAACTTTGTATCCTGCAACCTTTGTATAATTGTTTGATTTTCTGTATACACAGTCATGTCATATGTGAACAGAGAGGTTTTATTTATTGATTCCCAATCTGTATACCTTTTATTTCCTTTTCTTGTCTTGTTGCATTAACTAAGACTTCTAATGTTGAAAAGGAGTGGTAAGAGGGGATATCCTTGCCTTATTTGTATTATTAGTGGGAAAGCTTTTAGTTTCTCACCATTAAAGATGTTGGCTGTAGGGTTTTTGTTGATGTTCTTTATCAAGTTGAGGAAATGTTCCCCTCTGTTCCTAGTTTGCTGAAGGTTTTTATCATGAATGAGTATTGGATTTTGTAACATGCATTTTCTGCGTCTATTGATAAGATCATGTGATTTTTCTTCAGCTTTTTGATATGGATTACATTAATTGATCTTCAAACCAGCTTTGTATACCTAGGATAAATCCCACTTGATTGTGGTATATAATTCTTTATTTACACATTGTTGGATTCAATGCACTAATATTTTGTTGACAATTTTTGTATCTGTGTTCATGAGAGATATGCTCTGTAGTTTTCTTAAAATCTCTTTATTACCTTTGATAATAGGGTAATGCTGGCCTCTTAGAATTAGTTAGGAAATAATCCCTCTGTTTCTATCTTCTGAAAGAGATTGTAGAGAATTGGTATAATTTCTTGCTGAAATGTTTGGTAGAATTCACCAGTGAACCCATCTAAGCTTGGTACATTCTGTTTTGGAAGGTTATCCATTTTTAATTCAATTTCTTTAATAGATGTGGGTCTATCAGATTGTCTCTTTCCACATATTTGAGTTTTGACAGGTGATTATCCTTCAAATAATTGGCCCATTTCATTGAGGTTATCAAATTTCTTTTGGCTTTAGGGTTTATAGCTGTGACATTCATGCAATTTTATAGAATCTCAATGAAAATAATTCAACATTTGGCTTTGAAGATGATTCAGAGTGCCTATAACCCAATAAAGGATGCAGAAAAGTTTGCATGAATGGTGTTTATCTAAAGTATTTACCTAAGACATCAGATAACTAAAAGTTTAAATTGAAGCTTTATTTTTTATAAAGTGATATTATATAATTTACTTATGGATCTTGATCTCTCCAACATAGATTGAATACTTGATCCAAAGTGAAAATTTTGGGCCAATACATGTTAAAAATGTTCTATGTGATCTAACTTAAGAAAATAACTAGTCTAATGAGTGTTTGCAATAGTATATATGTGTATTTTTGTATTGACACTAGCAAGGAAATTGGAGATTTATTAATCAGCATTTTCATAGAAACATTCATAGAAAATTTTCAGTAATGATTTGAGTCACCAGAAGGATAGTATTCTCCAAAAATTATATTTCATAAGCTTGGATTTTAGTTTGTTGTAGAGGTAATTAACTTGTTTTGGTTTGATATTTTAAACTTTTTGTAAGTTATTAATTAAGAGTTATAGTTAGAAAAACTTTATATAGTCTATAATTGTAGATATTCTTAACATAGGGGAGATGAGCAAGCCATCTAAGGTCATTTTCATTTATTGAGTAATAATTTTTCCTAGATTTGTCATTTTTCATTGGTAAAAAGATTTTTTTATGATTTTGAATGTTCTACTTTGAAAATCCAGGCATGTTAGTTTAAGAGCTGCCTCAGGCTTTTTATTATCCTATGAAAAAACATCTTTCTACACAAACATCACCATTTATGGCAGCTTGAAATGATTTTGTTTAGCTGCTATCACTGCAGAACATGCAAAACCTCATTTAGGGGCCATAGCAAATAGTTTTATAGATAAGTCACAGCCACAACCAAGCTTTTCTAGGTTCTGTTGAGAGCGCTATATGAAATTCTTAGTTCTAATACCTAACACTTTGGTAGATAAAAATTTTCAAGTTTAAAGTGAAATGAGAGAAAAAGAAATCTACCACCAACCCAAAATAGATGGATAGCAGCTTTCAATATCCTAAAAAATGTGTAGAAAAGGGGAAGTATAATCAAGGCAACACGGGGAGAAACGTTTTACTTTATATATCCTTGGAACTTTTCAGAAAGCTTCTTTAAAATTTTTTCAGACATTGAACGTTGTATTACCAGGTGCAGTGACACTTGAAAGGCTGATTTCAAGTTCTTATTACTTTGATCTGATAGGAAAACCTTTCCCACCACTTAATGTCAGTGCCTTTTAAATCTATTAATAAATTATCACTCACTCTATATTTAATAATGTACCTAAATATGAAACTGCTTTTTAGGACAACTAATTTAAATTAATGCTTTGTTAGGTAAGTCATATTCCTGTGGATCAAGTGCATCCAGAATTTCCTTATTTGGTCCTGCATGACCATGAATAACTAGACTAAGGAACTAAGAAGAGAATCATCTTCAGGTACTAATCTCCAAAATGATCTGTCTTGAAAGAGTATTGATATTAACTTATAACTTATCTGATTGTTTTATTCCTATTCATTCAGTTCATTTGGTATTGATCTTAGCAAGGTGCCAATAAAGAAGTGATTTGAAGTTAGCAAAAGCGTAAGTTAATAGTTACGGATAATAGAACAGTTTAGTTATGAGAATTACTTCTATTCTGAACACTTGGAAGTTTTTAACTTGGTAATCATTTTGACATGCTAATTCTGTTTTCTCTCTCCCTTTCCCTTAGTATCTACCCTTTCCTCCCAAAAGTAGACATATTCTCTTTGTGTAGTAATGCATTCCCTCTATGATTTCACAATTCTATTTTTGATAAACCAGAAATAATTTATAAAACATATGCAATGGAATATACCAAGTGTACAGAACCAGGTATACCACAGAAATATTTTCGTAAACATTCATAGCTGTGCCAGAACCAAAGCGAGGCAGGGGAGGTGCCTCGGGTGCTCAATTTGAAGAGGCACTCCTTTCTCAGGCTGACCCTGCCTTTGAGGTCCCTGAGAGCGAGTACCTCCTTAGATTTTGCGCTAAGAAACCTCTCTTGTCTTACCCTGGTCTTAGCCCAGATTCATAGTGTCTAATTATGTTCTTTTGCTGTTTGTGTCAATAAAAATGATTTTCTAAATATTGTTATAGCTTTGTTTTTAGTATACATTGAAACATAAACGTTACAATCTGAATTTAAAAGAGTACATTTTAAAGAACTTGCAGATTCATCAATATCCAGCTAATTAGTACCAGTTTTTATGAAGCACCAAAATCTAGATTCCTTTGAGATCTTTCCCCCAGTGTACTGTAAAAACTTCAAGGGCAGGTCCCATGTCTTATTCATTGATGCTCCAGTACCTTTTCCAGTGTCTGCCCAGACAGTGTTCTCATAAATGATAAATGTTTAAATGAACCTTGAATAAACAGTGACAAAAATCCATCTATATTCTAAGAACTGACTTCCAAAATTCTTTTATGTGTATTCCTCAGATGAAAACCGTTTTATTCCAGAAGAACCACTGAAAATAAAAATATACTGAAACTAAATACTCAGCTAATTGTTTTGGTGCATTAAACTGTCTGTTACTTAAGTTCAATTTCATGTGGGAACAATTTAGAGAATAAATTTTTTGTGTGTCAAGATCTATCACTTTTGTTTAATTGTCACTAAAATCAGTCATTGAGCATTTGAATCCTTCCTCCAGGAACTTATATTCCATCAATTAACTTCATTTATTGATTCACTGGTATGTGTATACACCATTCTTAGTGTTGTGGGGAATTAAATAGAAGAATAATTCCATCTAGCAAGCATCTATGGAGTAATTTTCTGTATAGATAAAGGGGATACAGCATGTGCTTTGTTAAGGGATTTATGCATAAATAGTCTCAAACATCAGAGACTTAATATTAGGAGAGAAGACATGTCCCTAGGCATCATATTTTTCAAGCTGGGATAAGGGGTATAATGCTAGACAAAGTGCCATGGGGGCATTTAAAAGAAGAAATTAATTCTGAAAAGGAGAGGTCCATAGAGAAGGTAACTTTTGACATGGACCTTAAAATTTTAACAGATTTTTCATAGACTGGATAGCAATCCAAGGGACAGCAAAGGCCTGGAAGTATGACAGCGCATATGCATGGAAGGGGAGCTTTGAGTAACTGGTGGGTTGGCATGTGAGGCTCAGCCTAGAAAGGACAGATGGGGAAGTTGGCAAAGAGATTCAAAATCTATACTAAGGAGTTTGAAGGGTATTCGAAAGAAAATCGGGAGTTCTTGAAGATTTGGGGGCAGTCAAAGAAGTATAAATGATAAATAGAAGATAGATAGGTAAAGATACATGTGATGTAGATACATATTGACATAGACACATACATTAATAACACATACAGTATATGTATTGTAGCCTGACTGGACAACTGGCCCCAGTCTTGGACTTTGAAAAACACATTACCATCATGGGATCTCTGTGAGCTGTTGAAGTTTAGGACAAGGTCCTTGTCTTTGAGGAACTTAAGCTTTCCTTAGAGGGCTGGGTAAAAAGTAATATATGTAAAATACTTAGGAAATTAATTTGTCTGGTTTCTTATCTTGAGAAAGGTGAGATTGGGGTAGATTAAAGTTATATGATCTCGTTGGTGAAATAGAATACACATGAAACTAATTTAGAAACAATAAGTAAACAATTCATGGGTGATCAATTGGACTGGTCTTTAAACAGCTCCTTCAATTTAAATCAAAACTTGGTTTTATGTAAGTGCCGCTCTTGTTTTGGACTTAATTTTATGGGTTTAAGTCCTGATAGAACTATGATAGATTAGGAATTTAAAAACATCTAAGAACATTATTTGCTTTGTCCCAAATATGATAGACCTTTTTTTCAAGGAAAAAAGTTTAGTAAAGTCAAATTGCATTATCTGTATAAGCCCTTCTGTTATTTCAAAATGGAAAGCAACAGCTTAAGATCATAAAATGGCATCCAAGCAGGGCTTTAATACACTATTAGATAATGTCATTAAACTGTTTTTTAAGTTTGTTTGAAAGAACTGTTATAGACTTCCTGTTGAGGCTTTGAGCTCTGATTACGTATCACATGGGGTAAGCAGATAAAATTAAGTGAGCTAAAGCAGCAGTATCTGGAAGGGGAATAACGGCCAAATATCCTTGTTTTGCTGTATCAGCCAATTTTTTTTAATTTTCTTTTATCCATAGAGAATGCTGAACTCTGGTCTTTAAAGTTTTTAAAAAGCTTTATTGAGATATAATTAACATACCATATAATTCATCCATTTAAAATGTACAATTCACTGGTTCTTAGTATATTTACAGAATTGTGCAGCCATCACCATGATCAGTTTTAGAACATTTTTACCATCCAAAAAGGAACCCTATACCTATTAGCAGTCACTCCCCAGTTCTCTTCTACCCACTTTCCCTGACCCTAGGCAACAACTAATCTTCTTTCTATCTCTATAGATTCAACTATTCTGGATATTTCTTATAAACAGACTCATATAATATGTTTTTTTATGATTGGCTTTTTTCACTTAGCATAATATTTTCAAGGTTCATCCATGTTGTAGCATGGATCAGTACTTCCTTCTTTTTCATGGCCAAATAACATTCTGTTGTTTGAAAATTCCACATTTTGTTTATCTATTCATCTTTTGGGGTGGATATTTGGGTTGTTTCCACTTTTTGGCTATAAACATTGGTATGTAATTTTTTGTGTGGATATATATTTTCATTTCTCTTGCATATATACCTAGGAGTAGGATTGCTGGGTCATATGGCAACTGTGTTTAAACTTTTTGAGGAACTGCTAAATTGTTTTCCAAAATGCTGCACCACTTTACAT
This sequence comes from Varecia variegata, assembly GCA_028533085.1. Lineage (NCBI taxonomy): Eukaryota > Metazoa > Chordata > Mammalia > Primates > Lemuridae > Varecia > Varecia variegata. The sequence continues at coordinate 48,997,091 of CM052446.1, read as the reverse complement.
TCCCACCAGCAATGCACAAGGGTTCCCATTTCTCTACATTCTCACCAACATTTGTTACAGTTTTTTTTTTTTTATTATAGCCATCTTGGTGAGTGTAAAGTGGTATCTCATTGTAGTTTGGATTTGCATTTCCCTAATGACTAATGATGTGAAGCATCTTTTCATTAACTCTGTTTTAAAAGAGAATAATGTACAGAAAACACAATTAAATGGATGTTCTAAAATGTATTATTTAAACCTAAGCAAAATAGTCAGTTTTATAGACTTTGGCCTGGAATTGCTAGAAGATGATGATGTTTAATAATGACAAGCCTACAATTTGGGTCCAATGAGACTTACTTGAATTAATTGACAGGATAAAGTTAAGAAGCATAGCAGCATTCCAGGTGTCCTGAAGTGGTTGTATGCAGTGCAGGTAAGACACTGACTTCCTCAGATTGCAGAAGGGAAGCAAAATGAACTTCATAATTATAAGTTAGAATGGAAGACCTGAGATAGGAGGAGTTTTAAATGTCAGGGTAGAGACATCAGCTGACCTTAAATAAGCAATGTCATTTATAAAAATGGTCCACAGTGTTGATGTGAATATATAAAATGTAAATCTTTATCCAATTTTTAAACTTTAAAATTGCAGCATACTCTTAAAGATCTTCTCTGAAAATTGGATAATGAAGTAGATAACTTATTTGGGTCCCTTTTGGCCCTAAATCCTATAATATGTAATTCCTGGTTAAGATCAAGTTTTTTTAAAAGACATACATAGTAAAAGAATAGTGTTTTAAACAAGCCAGCTACTCACATGTCATGAGAATAGATAGTCAGCCAAGAAACTTACCTTCTTGTTTCAAAGCTGTTGACTTTTATATAAGAACTCTATTCTTATTCCAGGTTGTGTCCTAGTAATGTATTCATATGTATTAAAATTTTTAACAAGTTTCTGACAAAGAACAGGTGAGATAAGTCAGGAGTCATTAGAAGTTCAGCACAAAGTTTTTTTGGTCACCACTGGAAATCCCTAGAGGAGAGGAAACAGATGGGTTTGTTTACGTTATCCTTGCTGTGCCAAATAAGCAGTGGAGGAAAACATTAAATATCATTTCGCTGCATATCATTACTTCTGGGCTAGGCATAGTGCTTGATGTTATCGGTGCTAGCCTTCTCACCTGTTTCACATGGAATGATAGAAGCTTGAAAATGTTTTCTGAAATATATGGTATAAAAAATATATACGATCCTCATCAGGTGACTTAGTTTAGTCATTCAGGAAACATGTACTGAATGTTATTTATGTGTAGGACACTGTGGGGGACAGAAGATAAGGACATGGATTCCTTAGAGAAATCTTCAGGAACAAAGTAGCATTGGAGGTGGGATTTTAAGCTTGAGTACAATTGAAATGCTCATAGGGGAGTGGCAATTATATCTAGAAAGAATCAAAGATGGTTGCGAATAAAACCTTCCTCTCAAGGAAGAGGGGGAAAGAATCCATACATGGCAGAAATATTGAAGTGCTGACCGAAGTAATCCAGGCAATAAGGTGAGCAGTTCAAAAACAACCCAAAAGACAGAGATGCTGGCCTTTAAAGGGCTAGTGGAATATACAAGGAAGGGCACAAGCCATCATAATACATTGTAGGGGAAGTAGAACGGTGTGGGCAGAGGTGATGTCAGAGCTGGGAGTTGGATGATGAGGAGGAGTATAGCCCTATTAAAGCCAGGCCACCTACTCTCCCATCCTGGCATTCAGTCACCTTCAAAGGAACAATAATTTGACAAAGACATTTTGAAAGCCATTTTAATCTTTTCTTTAGCCTCACAAAAATGTCAAAAGGAGAATTTCATTTAAAAGGTATATTACAAGGTCAAAAGTTATTGTAAAAGAGAATTCTTAAGCTAAAATGTTACTGGAATTGCAATTAAATGGGTGGATAGATCATGCTTATTTTTTCCCCCATCTCAAGATTCATGGTAGTAAAGACATTAAAAAGGAATATGTTCACAAGGAAAAGAAGATAGTAGTGGAGAGAGACATCAATGGATGAGAGATTTCAACTAGGTTTTGGAAGGCAGAACAAAAGTAAACTGGACAGAACAGATGATTTGATCAATGATATGATGGAGAATCTGGGATGAATTTTTGTGCATATGTGAATATGATTATATATGTGAAAAATAAAGGATATTATTAACTTGAGGCAAGCTAAAAGCTGTACAGAAAAGGAAATGTCATCTACACTACTTGGTTCTGTAATGAACAACATTTACATTACTAATGATGATATAAATAGTAATAATCAAAATTAGTGATATAATGCTATTAAGAAATGGAGATGGGGTAGATGTGAGAGGAAATGGTCAAATCAGTTCACTGCCAAAAACTCTCCCATGGCTTCCAATTGCAATTAGAATAAAAATGAAATTCCTTATCGTGCATGGCTGCCCAGCACAGAAACTGCATTTCAGGTTTCTCTTGCAGCTAGGTGTGCATCTGTGACTAAAGTCTGGCCCAAAAGATGTGAGCAAAAGAGGTGGGAAATTGCTGAGTTGTGCCCTCATAGAGAAGAGTATGCGTGTGCTCTCTTCCTTTCTCCACCTTCCTGTTTGGAACATAGATGTGGTGGAGCCATCTGAGACCTTACAGAGGAGGGACTGGAGGAGCAAGAAGATAGAAGGAGCCCAGGTCCCTGGATGACCTACCTCAGGCTACTATAAGAGGGAAAAAAAAAACTTAATCCATTGTTGCAGGGTCCCTGTTACACAGTACTTCTGCTTCACATTGCAGGCTTTTCTCATCATTCAGGGCCCAACTCAGATGTCACCTCAGATGAACATTCCTTGACCACCCTAAAGTCAGTCTTTTAAATTTCTATCACCCTAGTTTATTTTCTTGATAGCACATAGCAATATATTAAATTGTTTTTATTTAGTTATTTGCTTTTCAATTGTCTTTCTCCTAGAACTTAAGTTTCTTGAATGCAACAGCCTTGTCTGTCTTGCTCATTGCTGGATTCCTGATGCCCGGAATAGTGCCTGACACATAGTAGGTGAGCAATATACATTTGTTGAATGATTGACTATATTATACTGGGAAGTGAATGCTAGAAGTCAACAGATAAAATAGATAAATCAATAAAAAGCGGCATATACATATTGTTTGCAAATACAGAGATAAATTAGGAGAAACAACAGCTAAAATATTCTCAGTTGCTTCTGGGGACCAGCACTTAAGTGGGGACAGATGCCACAGAGTGCTATTGTTTTTTTTTTCTTTAAACCGTTTGATACTATTTGATTTTTTAACTTGTACATATATCACTTTGGAAAAGATCCAATTTGAAAATAAATCAATTATATACTGTGTAGACATTTAAATAATATGGTAGAAGAATGTTTAATGACATGGAAGGACATCTACGATATGAAAATTAAAAGAGAAGGTTACATAATATATCAATATGTGGAGCAAGATCCCATTTTTATATGTGTATGAATCATGTATGCTTTAAACAGATGCTATGTTATAGTTAATGCATATAGCAAATTTCTAACTTTAGATATAACTGGATATTTATTAATAGAACCAGTGTTTCCTGATTAACAATGTTGAATGAATATTTAAAGACTTCAGGTTTGAAAGGACAACATGTCTTCCTTCCCAGGGCTCCTACAGGCATTAGTCCAACCCTTCCTTTTAGCCATTTAATGATAAAGTTTTACCCTTATCCTAAGAGCAGAGAGAAGCCATTGAGGTATATTAAGCGGTGGGTAAGATTGCTTTTAGGCAGATTTCTGGAAATCGTTTGGAAAGGCAAGCCTAGAATCAGAGAAATAATTAGGAAGCTGTTAAGGATTAAGGCAATCAAGGCAAGAGATGATGGATACGTAAAGTAGGAAAACAGCAGTGGCCTTAGAGAGAAGGGGGCTGTCTCAAGAACAACAGCACAGAGAGTAGGCAGGATTGGCGAGAGTAAGGAAGAGTCCGAGGTTATAAGCTCCATGAGGGCAATGACCGTTTTGACCTTTACTACTCTGTCCTGAGCCTACCTAGCACAGTTTATGGTTCATAAATAGTTGTGATCTAAAGAAGAGAAAAGGATGATGAATGAGGCTTGGAAGTCTGGCTGGGTTGCCTGGGTGAATGACAGGTATTCACTGATCAGTGATGGGAGGGCCCATGTGGTGGAGGGAGACATATTGGGCGTGTTGGGTTAGAGATGCCTGGTACTCATTCACATGAAGGCAGCCGGTGAACTGTTGGATGTTCAGGTCTAGAAGATCTTGGCTAGGGATAAGTTTGAGGCTTATCAAAATACAGATGGTACCTTCAGTCAGACAGTGAAGAATATTTCATTAGAAGAGTATATGGGGTGAGAGAAGATAGGGCAGAACCTCCAAGCAACTCCCAAATTAAAGGGCAGGGGGCCTAGGGAGGAGAATGAAAAAGAGCCAGAGAGAAAGGAGGGAAAATCTGCTGTCAAAAAAGAAGGCAGGGTCAGCAGTGAGAAATGCTGCCATTACAGTATTAAGACCAGCTCTGAAAAACACCCATTGTGTTTAGAACAAATAAGTTGCCAGTGACTATGCTTGGGGAGTTTTGGAATACACAAGGAAATTGGAGACTGGGAACCCTTTGTGTTAAGGAGACAGTGATCTACCACTTTTTTCTCCTTTTTATTTTTTTCCTCTTTTAATTTTAGTGAGCCTCTGAACTTGTACCTACCACTAGATTGTCACCTTCTTATCACAGTTCTATTTTGGCAGCAGGGAGGTTTTTCCACATTTGTAATCGGTTCGCTATCAGTAAGCTGACAGAGGCTTGTTTGTGCTGGTTCAGAATGTGGCTCCACAACACCAGTCCTCAAAATACTTGGCCTTCCTGCTCCGTGATTACATCCACAGGTCACGTGTACCTTTTTCATCCTTCCTGGAATAAAGACACATGCACACACGTGTGCACCTACACACACACACACACATAGGCTCTCCCACACAAAATCCAGAAAAGGATAATAGGTTTTATAACATTACAAACTATGCTACCATCATATTCTTGATTATTCATTGATGTTTGGATTGTGTATTTTTCCAAACTTTCTTTACCAGGATATTCATACCAAATAGTTATTTCCTGAATACAGTTTTTATTTCCTTCCACTATCTTCTTTCAAGACATTATTTCTCTTTTTTATCACAACTCCAGAATATTATTACTTTTCCTTTATAATTAACCAGCCCTGTTTCTTGCTTCTACTTGAACAACACGAAGTTTCTCTCTGTCATCTTTCCCATCTTGTATTTCACGATTTTTCCTTTTGTTGTTAACTCCTGGAAGTGATAGGCAATTTGGCAAGTTACATAGGCATATTAAGAGCAAGATTGTTTTGTGTAGAGTGTACTATGTTCAAACAAAATGTTTTTAATTGTATACTACCTGTTTTGTCATCAAAACATTTGTTCAGAAACCCTTTATTGAGCGCCATCTGGGTAGCAGGCATCATGTGTGTACTGTGGATGTCAATATGGGCCTTAGCTCAGAGCCTGGCACCCAGTAGCTACCAATTAAACTGTGAACGAATGAGAAAGCTCAGGCAGCCACCTATACTGACAGGAGGTTTGGGGGGCAGAATGAGGTAAGACCTCACACTTGGAAAGCCCTGGAGATAAGGCCATGCTAGCATTCCACAGGGAAGGTGTTTTCTGCCATAGCTGTCCAGACAGGGACAAAGTGATGGATGGCAGGTCCTGAGGACCTTTTAAAGATGAGCATGAGTGAGTAAAGCACCCCCACTCCCCAAAATGCCCCTTTAGATGGCAAAACCCTTTTGGTTGGAAGGGCCACCAACCAAAGGAGGAGGAGAATTTTGCCAGCTCCAATTAAACAAGGTGAAATTAGCCAAATGAGCTACGGACATGTCTTAGTGCATTTGTGCTGCTATAATGAAGCAGCACACAAATTACCTGAGACTGCGTAATTTATAAATAATAGAAGGCTGGGGAGTCCAAGATCAAGGCACCAGCAGGTTCAGTGTCTGATGAGGGCCCTGCCTTTGTTTCCAAGATGGTCCTTTAAATCCCATGTCCTCCCATGGCAGAAGGGACAAAAGAGCAAAAAGGGCTGAATCCTGTGTGGAGCCTCTTTCATAAGGACCTTGATCCCATTCACTAAGGAGGACCCCTCATGACCTAATCACCTCTTAAAGGCCCCACCTCTTAATACTATTGCATTGGAGATTAAGGTTCAACATGAATTTTGGAGGGGACACAAACATTCAAACCATTTTGCATGTAAGCACCATTTCATGATGATCAGAGGGGGTTCAGGGGTTGGTTCTGCAAAAAGGCCACCAGTACTATCATCACACAACTTGTAATTAAGACTCTTTGAAAAGAGATATTGTTTAGTCAGCCAATGTGGTAATGAAAGTTCTCGACTTAGTGTCCAGAGACTATAATTTAGCCCTAGTTCTGCCTCTAATTTTGTGATCTTGAGCAACTTAGTTTACTTTCCTGGGTCTCAGTTTCCTCCACTACAATGAGAGAACTGATTGATCCTGTCTCTCTAACTCTGAGTCTGTCAGCTCGGTTGCTATTTTTTTCAGAGTGTTTCATGCTTTTCCAGGGCTTAGAGATAATCACGTTGTTCAAGGTAATTATCACAATGGATGTGTCCTATAATATTAAAATATGCCAGGTGAAAAAATGTTTTGAGCCAATTTATTTTGTATGTTTTATTATTTAATATCTATTTATCTAAAATTTTTTGTATATAAGCAGAAGAACTTCCTCGAGCTTAGGTTTGGGGCCTTGAAGGTAGAACAATGGAAGAATCAGTCCCTCATAGGGGCATTAACTGCAAAATGGTTGCATTAACTGTTAAATGAGGCAACGGGCCAATAGCAACAGAGCAGCCCATCAGTAAGTGCAGGAAAGAGTGAGTGAGCATAGCACGTCAGTTCTTCAGTATTCCCAGGATATAGTGCATGCAGGAGCAGAACAAATCCACAAATGCAGATTATTCATTTTGATAAACAACGTGTTGATACAAATAACTGGTAAATCTTACATCAATTGGTATATCTTACATCAATTGCCAGGCAATGACTTATAGTTCAGAACTGCAATTTCCAGATTTAATTTAGTGATGCAATACATGAACAGACTTGCGCAGATCTACAGAACATCTCCAGTGATCCTTGTTGGATGATAATGCACCACAGTATCTGCCCCTCCCCTGCACATAGAATAAATTGATGGTCCAAGAGGCATCAATGAAAAGTATATTCTTGAAGGTTTGAGGTGGCTTTGGGGAAGATAGGAAGTTGAAACATGTAGAAGTTGAGTGACTCTGAGTAAGAACTGCTCGTTTCCTGCTCATAGGGGAGACCCTTTGCGTGTCATTCCCTTCCATGGAATCCCTTCAGGGTCCCCTGTCTAGGCAAAGGACAGAGGGAAAATGGGTTAACTCCGTCTTCGGCAAGGCAATGCAGAGGTCTGATGCCCAGTGGGAGCACAAGGGACAAAGCTATTCTGCATTTGGAAAAAAAGTAGTTTTTTAAAGTGCTCCTTTTGCTTCCAGGATGCTTCTTCCAGGACAGCAACTTTGACTGCAAGGAGATGGGTACAAACACTGCCAGGATGCAAACCCCACTATTCACCATTCACCCATTTTGCAACTCCTTTCTTCCCTTTCCAACAGCTAAATGTTCAAAAGACAATGAGCATTTCCCCCTGTTTATCCCTGAAGGGGTCCATGCAGACATTTTTTCATCATTTCCTGGCTTGGTGAGAGAAGATGTTGTTAACCACCTGCCATCTCATGGCTCAGATTACGGTGTCAAGACTAGCAGGGCAGCTGGTTTGCTTCACTGATAAAAGAATGAAAAACTTTGCTTGTAAATAGCTTTGTCTGTGTTCGCAGCCTCTTAAATCAGTCTTGCTACCCTCACATCCCCCAACTGCCCCTTCAAAAGCTCTGCTCCTCTCCTAGGCTGTGAGTTACCCTGGGTACTAATCTTTTTTTTTTTTTTTTTTTTTTTGAGACAGAGTCTCGCTTTTGTTGCCCGGGCTAGAGTGAGTGCCGTGGCGTCAGCCTAGCTCACAGCAACCTCAAACTCCTGGGCTCAAGAGATCCTACTGCCTCAGCCTCCCGAGTAGCTGGGACTACAGGCATGCGCCACCATGCCCGGCTAATTTTTTCTATATATGTTTTTAGTTGGCCAGATCATTCCTTTCTATTTTTAGTAGAGGCGGGGTCTCGCTCTTGCTCAGGCTGGTCTCGAACTCCTGACCTTGAGCGATCCACCTGCCTCGGCCTCCCAGAGTGCTAGGATTACAGGCGCGAGCCACCGCGCCCGGCCGGTACTAATCTTGATAACCAGCTCCCAGAGGTTTCCACTGTGGCTGCCTGAGAGTCCTGTGGCAGCCTTTTCCTTAGCTCCTGTGTATGATGGCTTTGAACTTGGTGGGACTCTGTGCACTGCATTCTGTTTGCCTGTTCCTGTTGTGGGATGGAGTGGCAGGGGGAGGAATGCTCCCTCACTAGGATCTGAGCAGTGGTGTGCTGCTGAATTTCTACACTATTTGACATCATGCCAGCAGATTCATCTTAAAAATAAGAAAGGTGATTTTATCCCAACCAATGCCAGGACTCTGGAGATAGTGGTTTCTTGGCTTTCCTGAAGTTCTTAATCCCAACTCTAAATTCTGCCAGCAGTTAATACATACCTAATCTATCTTCTTAAAAATAGATGCTTGGCAGACTTCACATCAGCCTCTGGAAAAGGAGGCTGGATAACAACAGAAGAAAAGAATATTTGCCTAAATGAACCAAAAAATGAGGAGGAGGAGGAGGAGGAAGAGGGAGAGAAGAGGAAGAGGAGGAGGAGGAGAAGTCAGTTAGAGGTGGAATAAGACCATTTTTGGGAAACAAAGCATTTGCCTTTGTCTCTTCCCAAGGCATCCAGAAACCACCCATTGTAGGACATTCAGTTTACTCACAGAAGGACTTTTAAACTTCTCATAGGTTTCTTTCTGAGTTTAGACAGAAATTATCCCAGATGACAGCTTGGCAAGTGGGTGAGAATAGCTAAAGTAGCTCTTCATTCTAGGTTTCTCAGAGCATGATCTGTGGGCCTTTCTCAGAATTATTGAGGGCCCTACTTTAAGAAAAATTAAAGAAGACAAATTCCTGGGCCTTAATCAGTATCTCCAGGGATGGGGTCTGGGATTTGTAATCTGCAGGGTTTTTTGCTTTTGTTTTTATGAGAGAAAGCCCCCAGATGATTCTTGATGCCTGCAAAAATTCGGGAACCATTGCTTTAATCCATAGGACTCAGAACTCTTTTTTCTCTCTGTAAAAGATAAAATTTAGCAGTTTTTTTTTTTTAGCACTTGAATCATCAGGCAAGAAATGTGGGGGTTGCTTAGCTCCAAGCATCCTGAAATATTAAAGAAATATGTATGTACAAATATTGAAAGAGAAAAGTTTCTGCATTGCTATGCCACAGTCAGACATCATAAGAGATACCAGCATAGTGCATCGATGAAGAATAAAAATTATGAACCTCATCTGCTGGTAGCTTAAGAATATAAGTATGTATAAGTACAAAGATGACACACTTGAAACAAAGTTTGAATAAGGAAATATCTTTGTTAAGGATCTCTTAGCACATTATACCGCAGTGACTTTCGGGCACAAGCTGCCTTCTGTCCTCACTCTTACAGCCTTGGAGGGCACAAGGCTCATTACTCACAGTTTGAATATTGTGGGGCCAGGAAAGGCAGCTGAATTTTAATGGTAATGAGGCAGAAAGACATTGGGATCTAGTGCCCAGCCAGGTGGCTGGCTTGTCCCCGTAACGGAAAACCCATGCTGCTAGGTTTTCCCTGCTGTGCGCTTAATGTGCAGGAGCTTCTAGAATATGATCATAAATGACCCACACAGGGAAGAGAAGTAAGGCTCATGGGGAGAAGACTACCCAGTAACAGTGTAGTGAAAGATAAAACATCGAGTGCACCTGAAAACCTGGCATCGGAGAATAACCCAAGGCAAAAGACAAACAACCACCACAAAGCCCCTACTTTCCATTTTATATTCCTTAATGACCTGTCTGTTAAAATTCATTTTTCATGGATAGTAGTATGAATAAATTCTCATATTTATTTAAACTTAAAGCAGACTAAATCTATCAAAAATAAATTGTTTTAAATAAACAATTGAGATGAAGAATTGAAAACTCAAAGAAGAAAACAATAATAGTTTATTTTTGGTGTCCAGAATTAAAGATTTTTTAGTGGTTAATAATCTACTTGGAGTGGATTAAATGAACATTCCATGAAGAAATGAATTGGATGGAAAACAATTCTCTGTTTGTTATTGGTAAAGATTTGTGTTGGTAGGAAGTTTTCCATTATTACTCAATCCTGGTAGGTTTTGGCAAATACTGTTTACCTATTGACCTCGCGCATTTATTTTTGCTTTGCATTTTGATTTTTCTAAAGAGGTGGCAGGTGAGAAAGATCCATATTTCTCAGGTAAGAAAGGTAAAGGTAGATAAAGGAAAAGCTGGTTAGGAAGAGGGAACAGCATGTGCAAACAGCTTGCTGTGGGAAAGAGCTCAGAGCATTTGAGGTTCTAAGTGGCAACCAGTGTGGGTGGGGTGTGGGAGCTCAGGGGACAGTGATGATGCTGGCAGCGGTGCTACCATACAGGGCCTGGCTGAATATGACAAGGAAATTGGGTTTATGCTAAGGGTGATGGAATGCTTTCAGAGCTCAGGAAGTGACCTGGTCCACATATTCAAGATATAAACTTGTTTCTCAAAATTTGCAATAAATATAGATCGAATTAGAGGAAAATATAATAGTTCATATTTTGGTATCTTGGTTTTCTTGCTTGGTCAAATATTTGTTACCACTAATCAATTGTGTAGATCTTGTATTATTTTGAAATAAATAAATGCTTAATGCAATTGTTAAGTAAGTGGTAATTGCATTACCACACTTTGGGGATAACTAAAAATGTAGCCAGCAACTAGCACGGGACCCCAAGTCATAATAGATGCGTGGTGATCGCATGTTGCTAACATCAGTCATGCTTAACTTCGGTCTGGGAAGGAGACACAGACATACAGATAATAAATATAAACCAACAGTGTCTGTAAAACATTATCAAAAGGACCTATGGTGAGGAAATATGATCACAATGAATGGAAACAACAGAAAATGTTGTCATCAAATAGCTACTGAATTTCAGAGCTGTTAACTACATATTGTTTTTTGAGATACTCTCCCCCAAATTATTGACACTCAGAAACCTAAAGAAAGTTAAGTAAAAATGTTCCAACTAGACTAGACTCTAATTTATCCAGTGTAAAAATGGTCTTTGGAGTAACACCAAGGGATGGGATTTCAGTGCTATACCATTTCCAAAGGATTAGAGATGTCCTTCAGACATTCCCAGTGTCCTTGAATAAGCCATTTGGATGTACCATCCAAGAACTTATTTAAAGATTTCTTACACTCATTTATGTTTTCAACCTGTACCTCCTGGTAGGATGAGGAATTCCTTAATTTTATGAGCATTCAAAAATTCATCTTAAATTTAGTCCTCTCAAATTATACTTTCAAAATATCGCTACTGCTCTACTCTCAGTCTCTACTCAAGCTGGGTGGCTCAGTGCCCTCTCTTTCTGGGGGACATAGCAAGGAAAGGGGAGAACACTACCTTTGTACCCCTAGAAGAGAGGTAGGGGGTGGGGAGCGGCATTAGTCACACACAAATCAAAAGGAGCCACTGATTACTAATGGCTGCACTCTGGACTCTCTAGGAGAAAGGAAACAAAGTTTTATGAAAACTTCATAGAAAAGTAGTTTAGCATAGTCAGAGGCTCGGGAATCAAACACCCTTAGCTGGAATTCTTGCCCCTTCATAGCATGTTAGTTAACTTCTCTAAGCCTCAATTTCTTCTATAAAGTGGGTTAATAATTTCCTTACTTCATGGGGTGACTGAATAATAAGTGAGAAGATTCATGCATGCTAGGTGCTTAGCCCAGAGCAGAGCAGAGTCAGCACCCTGCAAGGTTTGGTTGTCTCCAGCAATGCTCTTGTACAGAATGTCATCTCAAAGGCCCCTCCAAACTTTCATCCTGAGGAATCCTGATATGGGAGCCCCAGCGGCCCCTTGGGTGCAGTTCTGATTCTTCTCCAATGGGTCTTGAAACGTTGGCAATTAAAATTGTCTCAAAGATTCTGAGTACACTACAGTTTATACAGAGTTTAGTTTGCACATCCCTTCCTGGGTACACTTTACATTTTGTTGACATTTGTTTTTAGTTGCAGTACTTTGAGCTCATGCTTTCAGAAAACTCCACAGGGACAATTTACAGGAATAGCTGAATTCCATAATTATTTAAGCCTGGTTTCCTTGTTCACTTGCCTGCCTTGAAACTTTGTATTCTGGCCATTCTCAGAACTCAGCAAGCTCTTCTACCATTTTTTTTGTTGGGTTGGCATTTTGCTTCTAGAAAACAACATGATGTACAAACTTGGAGATTTCAATTCTGGATTGCTTATAAAAATATAAGACTAATTCTAGCACAAATGCCTGGGATGTCATTGATATTTGCAATTTTTCTATCCAGAGAAGAATCATCCATCTATCCCTAATCTTTGATTGAGTTCTCCGTTCTTCTGGTCTGGATTTATTTTGTTTTAGGTATTAAATCCAAGGGCAAGAGCTAATTTGTGTACTAGCTTTAGATGGTCTTGCCATCTCTATCTGAGATTTGGCTTTTTGCACAATTAGCTTTTGGTTCCTGAGACAATTGTTGGGGATAAGTGCATCTTCAGGTTAGACCCCCAAGAACACCCCCAATTAGCTGTTCTTCTAACTGTCCTCATGCTGGGCATTGTACCAACCCAGAAGTGCTGGGTCTTATGCTAGGGAGACATGAGTTACAATCCTAATTTTTTTACTATCTTTACTACCTCAGAGATTTCTTGTCGTGAATCAAGCAACATAGCTAAAATTGATATTTAACTTTATAAACTTCCAAGTGCCAGAATTCCCCAAATCACTACCTTACACAAGGATTACTTGCAAAGTTGTCCTTCTGTGTTGTCAGCTTATGAAATATTAACCATGTGTGGATTTGAAGCCAATAAGAGAGATGTGCTTCCTATGTACCTTGGAATGAGGAAACAGCAAGGGAACTTCACTTACAGCAAGTTGGGTCTTTCTTATGAAGGGAACAGTGTGGCCATTCTTCATTTTAAAAACCAAGATTTAATTCTGTAACATTCTTGGTTCTGTTTTGTTCTGGCTCCAAATTCCAACAGTTCAAACGAAAGTCAAGCCTTTCTTGGATTAAAATAAATGATGGGCAGTGATCTCCCTCTTGCTTGTCTAGTGCTTTATTATTTACAAATCCCTGTCCCAATCATCTCACTTAGTCAAATCCAGACCAATATGTGCAGGTGTCCTGAAAGCCCTTACTCAGAGCTTTGGTAAACCAGTTTGTTATTCTTGTTCCAGAACCAGGTCTGAACCAGCTAGGAAGGTTCCTGGAGGCAGGTTGGAGTAGAAGACTAATTCTAGCACAAATGACTGGGAAGCCACTAATATTTGCAGTTTTTCTATTCAGAGAAGAATCTTCCCACTGTTTTTTCATATCCTCATATCTCCCCAAATGCCACACTTCTGCTTTCATGTGTTCTATTCAGACTTGTCATCTAGTGTCCTTCCATCATAGGAGACCTGCCAGGAACAGGGAGGAGAAGAATGACTCTACATGTTTTCCTCCTTTTCAATGGCAGCCTTTCAAACCATCAGATCTTTGAGCTTCTTAATGTTCCTTACTGATTTATCCAACAGATCTGAGAGTTGGGAGTCCTAGGTTAAAATTCTCATTTTGCTCCTAATTGAGTAACCTTGGGAAAATCTTTCAACTTCCTTGGGCCTTTAAATCTCACTTTCTAGATAAGAATGTTAGATCAGATGGCCTGTCACACTCCTTCCAACACTCCATGTATTATGGAGACTCTTTGAGTGTCTGCTATGAATGGGACAGAAGTCCTGGTGTCTGCTCTCCAATAACGATAGTGCAGTTGGGGAGTTAAGGCACGCAGACGAGTCAAGTGTTATCAACATAAAGCTGTGTGTTATGAAATGCCCAGGCAGCTGACTGCTGAGGCTCACAATTTTGATTGCAGAGCTTGAAAATAATACTGAAAGTAGTTTGTAAACAAATCTGTGAGCTCTTGGGAGGCCAAATATCAACAGTCTTTTGCAATTTGTTAGGGTAGGGACAGAGATATCTGCAAACTGTAGATATTTACATAGATGAAATGTAATCCTCTAAGGGGATTGTACTGTATCTCAGTAAAAATGAAATGTCCAGTCACCATATTGTAAATTTAATTCCAACTGGAATCTTTATTAAGCCTTTTGGGGCAAGAGGACATGGGGATATAAACATTTTAAAAGTCGGCTGCTCTCCAAAAGCTAGCATTCTAAAATGCAGCAGCTCTCTTTCCAGTTGCTGAAAAGATAACATCCTATTTTAGTCACATTTAAGTAACTTTAATTGAACCATTAACTCCTTCTTAGCTAGTTCTTAAAATAGCAAGACAAAGTCAAGCCATGTACCAGGATTTAGAACAATGGCTATATTTTTGGTGAGTATTTTTAACCATACTTGATAATGCAACAGGGTTCTCATTAAATAATGGCCTTTGGTTTAGGGCTCTGCACATAAAAATTATTGCTGGAGGATTGACCTTGAAATTCCAATATACCTGAAAGCCAACTTTAATTAAAGAAAATAACACTTGAACATTTTTAAAGTAGTTTGCATTTTCATTATTTTTCCATCTAAATACCATTTTACAAATTAAGAACTGAGACTTATAGAGATTAAGTTGCTCAAGATCACATTTTCATAGCATGAAGATTCTTCCACCTTTAACTTTAAATTCCATTATTCTTTCCAAAGTCCTAATAATTTGAAACATAGATAAATAAAGACGTAAATATAGATAGATATAGATGTTGGTTAAAGGGTACAAAGTTTCAGTTAGGAGGAGTAAGTTCTGGAGATCTGCTGTACAGCATGGTGACTATAATTAATAATAACAAATAATATACTTGAAAATTTCTAAGAGAGTAGATTTTAAATGTTCTCACCATAAAAATGGTAAGTATGTGAGGAGTATTAATCAGCTTGATTTAATCATTCCACAGTGTATACATATATCAAAAAATCACATTATACACCATAAAATAAATAGACAGACATATTTCTCCTAATAAGTTTGCATTCTTTGGAAGCTAAGAAGTCCTTGAGAAATAAAAATTCTTTTATTCTGTGATTTTTTTCCTCCCTACCCTTTTCCAGGCTTTCATAATCCTTGCCTTGGTTGCATGCATTGAGCTTTCCAAATAGCAGACCCAAGTATAAATTTTAGAAGAAGCCAAAAAACACATCCTTGAGAATAATTTTTAAGAAGTTCTTTAATCCTTAAAAATTCCTTTTGGTGCCCAATGTGCATTGGCCAGGCTACTTAACCAGGACTGGCATCTGGCCTGCTTTTTAAAATTTCCCTCTACTGCTATCTGCTGGTAGTAAATCTACAATGGCATCTTTCAGAACGTAGGCCATATGATTATTCATGTTTCTGAGGTCAGACTCTCTATAAGACTTAAATCAATGATTCTTAACTCCAGCTGCATATTAGAATCAAATGAGATGTTTTCAAAAGTATTGATGTCCAAGCCAGACCCCTAGAGATTGTGATTCAGTTTGGTTTGGGGAGGGTCACTGGTATTTTATGAAAAGCTCACCAGAAAATTCTAATACATAGCCAGGGTTGAGAACCCCTGACCTAAGCAATCAAATCTCAGTAGTACAGGTAATAAGAAGGCTAATGTAACCAAGAAAAATCTGCATTGACTTTTGTCTTGTCTAGACCAGTTCTCCAATTCATTTCAAACCCTTAATACAACTCGCTTTAACTCTATGTGATTTTTATGGATTAAGAAAAATTGAAATCAGTTATTTCCTCTGCAAACTTTTCTTCATGACTAAATAGGAATCCAGCCTAAAATAAATCAGATTTATTATTTTATAACATTTCATATTATAAGCTATGATATAAAAATACTAAAAATAAAATGAGTTAAGAAAAATGTATAATTCAGAAAGCAGTGGGCTTGCATTTTATATTAATGTTCCTATAAACTTAGCATTCTTTTGCCACGTGAGTTCCACGTTAGACTATGAAATCCTAGGCTTGCTTACTTTGATAAGCAGGTAGATTGAAAAGACAATTTATTTGAGTTTGAATTTCTGTCTAGTCATAAGAAAAACTGAAAATTTGCAGAAGAAAATATATAAGCTTTAACCACACATATATCACATCATATATAGATCATATGTATTTTCACATATTACATATGAGTGGGAATAAGGGTTTGATTTGTTTGGAAGTGAATTTAACAAGCAATCCAAAGAACATCTATTAATATTAAAATAAGCAAATGTTAATCCTGTGTTTCCTAGGAGATATTCAGTAGGTTTGCTCGTTAGAAGCATCCCAGACCCCAGCTAACCCCAATGTCAAACAGCCCAAATGAAAATGTAGCGTGTTCATTCTCATAGATCCTCATAACTGTTGGGGTGCTTTCTACCTTGTCAGCACAGAATGTCATTCAGACTTTTTATCATCGCCCATACCTGAAAGGCCCTGACCCTCTGACCTGCTGGATCCCCTGGTATTAGGGACACTGCAGCTGTGGCATTTTCTCCTTAATTGTGTGAGCTTTCTAGAAAAACAGAAACAAAACCAAAAACCAACCAAACAAATGAACAAAAACCTACCTGGTATCTTTTAGCCTTCAGATCTTTTCTTAGCTTTTTAAAATTTTAGGAACACAAAAATTCACAATCTTGAGTGATTTCTCAGTTTGATGAGGGAGTCTTATCATTGTTAGCCTCAGTGGCAATTTTGCTGGAAAAAAATTTTAATAATGAAATATAACCCATTTTTTTCCAACAAGATGGATCTGAAATTTTCTCTGAACTTAAATGATTTCCAGTAAAACAGCTCTTATAAAATTTAAGGAAATGTGAAAAAGAGGCAGAATAAATTCAGTTGTTTTTGACTTATTGACTGATTTCAACCTGATTGAAGTGCTGAAAATATTGTGCAATTATTTATTTTCATGGCTGAAAAATGAGTTGCAAAATTAGGGAGATAGGATCTTGAAATAATTTGAAAACAACCTATTGGCCCAATCTCTCACCCTTTTTTTATCTAGCAGATTAAATTATTGTCCTGTGAATTTCCCAATATTATAATTTTGGATTTAGCCAAGATTCCAAATCTGATCATTCGGAACAGATTTGGAGAGGATAATGTGATTTAAAAATTTCTGTTAAAATTATTTTGTACATGGAAGGACATCCTTTTGGTGCCCTTTGATGCTGAAAAGTAAACAGCCAGTTCTAAATTCCTAAGATTAGTATGAATATCAACCAAAATGTTATCACTGAAATGAATTTTCGTACCTGGTTCTATTTACTACCAAACAGGATTACTCACAGAAATCCAGTCTCCTAGATTTAAACATTGTCAAATTGCTGGGAAGGGAAGGCTCATTATTTAGAGGCCAGATATAGGTTTAACATGGAGATGGGGGTACCTAGAGAATTTACAACATATTCAAGGTTACACAGTGATTTAGTGGTAAAAATCAGACTAAATCCACATGTTTTGTGGTCACCAACACCCTACTGCCTCGGGAACCCTATTGTTGAACACATTGGTAATATTACACTCATTTTAGGTCTTTTGATAAATGCAAATTTCTGCAGGTTTTTAACCAATGTCTTGCGTTTTCCAAACTGTGCACTTTATCATTTGAATATTAAATTCCAGAATTCTTTATATCCAAAAGATGTCACTAGGAAGTATCTGATCCATTCCAACTGCCTTGCAGAAATGCAGCAAAATTATGAGGCAAAAAATATTTGGGCCCTTTATAAGGGTACACATGTGGGATTGCTATTTCTCAGGACAAAAACAATTTATTCAAGAGATTATATTTGTCAGAAAAAAAAAGAAAGCCAAGATTATGCTGGCAACAGAAACTACACTCTGGCAAGACCCAAGATTTTAGGAATAACAGCAAATTCACAAAAGGATTTTGATGTTGTCAGCATGTTAAGTATATTTAAAATTTTTAGATGATTAATTTAAAATATACATATTTAATCCATAGTATAATTATACTTAATTTTAGTGTAAGTACACTATTAATTTTTAAAATAAGGGCATAATTAACTTAAATAGTAACCAGAATGCATATTAGTTAAGAAAAGTTTATTTTCAATTCAGATGTTGGTCTAAAAAAATTGGCAGAAAATATATAGTCTCTTCACAGCTTCTGTGGCTGTCTAAAAAGAAAAATAAATAAATATAAGAAAATATGCAGTCTCTAACAACTTTGTATGGAAAAGAGATCTAAACAGATCTATTATTATAATTTCTATGCCGAAGGTGATGATTTTACCAAAATGTAAACTCCATGAGAGCAGCAATTTTGCTTCTCTTGTCTGGTTCTTTGAATAGTATCTAGAATGTAATAGGTGCTAGAAATATTTGTTGAGTGAATGGCTTTTCTTAACCAGATACAAATTGGCTAGCAAGTAGATAAGGCTAAAAATGTGGACGATTTCCCAAGGTTAAAGAGCATTTAACACTTGGAGTGTATCCTCACTTTCAGGTGTCATCAATTTGGGAGAAAGGAGGGATTTCGGTGTTGATTTTCTTTTTCCAGATTGTCAGCCCATGTATTTGCAGCCACGTGCTCACCTTGACAGGTTGCAATGCCAGAGATGGCAATGAAGAGAAGGGTTATATTTAATCTGTCTTTATGTCTTCAGCGTGTCTTGCACATAGTGGGTATTCAGTACCTATTTATAGAGTTGCATTAGGGTAGGCAACTTAAGTTTTAAGTGTATCTTTCTATTTTTCTTGACAAATGTTATACTGGGAAGGGATTGACATAAGGACTGAACACTTAGACATATTGTTATTCAGTCCTGCCACAATGATTAAGTTTGGTTTTATTTCTAGACCTGAAATGAAAAGCAGTTACCATATGGGAAAATGCTGCACAATTCCTGTCCACCTGCCAGTCATTTTCAAAGAAAGTGCCATCTGCATAATTTCCCATGTGGTTTGACAGTGGCTATCTATTGTATTAAGATGCTTTGGTTACTAAGTATTTCAGTATGATGCCCCTTTGAGAGCCAGGTGGGTTGTCACACAGCTGGAGAGACCTCAAGGCTGACTTTTCACCAGAGAGCACCACGGGGAGTTGGGCACTGAAGCAGAGGGTACAGTGAGTGTACTTTCCCACCTCCTCATGACACCTTTCTCTGTCCTCCCAGGGCATATTCTTCAGAGCGAGTGCACTGATTATTATTACTGAATGCTGACTTTCACTACACTTCCTTTCCAAATGGTAATCTTCATGGCTAGAGCCATGGGATCCAGAATTTTTCCATGTGAAAAGACTTATGTTTTTGCTGGGTATTCCTTTTGATCTTTAATAATTGGCATCCCAAGAAAGTTAATGCAATGTGTAACAATAGCAGCTTTACCTGATGGTCCTTGAGTTGTTAAGTTATTCTCTCCTACCACACATAAACGCCCACCAACTGCTGGGGGTCCCAACCTTGGTACAGCCTTTATATCGTCGAGTTGGGTGACAAGTTGACTGACTGTTTTCCATTGCAGATGGACAAAAGCAGGTGCGGCTATATCCAGCTGTGGTGGTTGAGTAGTTATTTCTGAACCTGAAAGAGTCTATGACCAAAGTTGGCTTAATTTGAAGCCAGATCACTTTCAGACCCCTGAAGTCACCTGGTCACAGCATTTGATTCATTTTGTGGAAGGCAGTGAAGAAGTGACTTCTCAGATCATGTCATTTCTATATTAGAGGTCTAGCTTTAAATTCTTGAATTGCTTGGAGCACAAGGACTGACTATACGGTAGAACCAAAGCCTCTAGCCTCAAAATTCTCTGATACAATAACATATAGGAAGATGTATAGTAAAGGGCTCAAAAAAATGAGCAAAGGATTAAAAACCTGGCATAAAGAGATAGAGGTAGAGTAGGAACATGAGAAAATGAGTCTAAAATTATAATAATAGCAAAATTTGGAACTTTCTGTTAAGCATAATAAAATTGAAAGAAATTTTGACTACAAACCAAACACCTTGAAGAACTGTCTTCCTTTAAAGAATCCCTGGAAAATGTGTCTTTGGAAAGTACTTTACGTGGCAGCCATCTATCAGATAGAATTAAGGAAATAAATTTGCTTATTCATTGACCAGACAACTTCTCATTATTGTTCTTTCAATACAGAACAATAGACAAGTGAATAAATTTCAAAAAAGGGGGAAGAAAGGATAATTTTCAAAAGGGAAGAAAAGTATGTATTGGAAACCACCTTGATTTTATGTTGGCATCAAGATATAACAAACAAAACATGAAATCTATTGACATTGGCAAAAATGACATGATACGGTGAACACCCAGAAAAGGCCAAATCAAATGAGTTGGATTTCTTGGTCCACCAAAGGGTAGGAATCTGGGTGAGGCAGGGCATCTCGTAATGTTTTGTGTGGAAAATTAGTTCCCATGGACTGATACTCCCAGTGACCATAGAAGCCACCGGGATTTCCATATTCTGTCCCATAACTTCTCCCTAGCATATGCAGTCCTTCCTAGTTAGTCAAGAAGGTGAAGTCAGACCTTAGTTCTACAACTTAATAACCGTGTGACCTCTCTGATCCTTACTTTCCCCATCAGTAAAATGGAGATAATCTAACACTTAACCTCATAAAAATTATTGGGAGGATTAAGTGAAACAAGACTTACAAAGGGCTGGGCACACTTCCTGCTATATAGCAAGCATTCAACAGTTGGTAGTTCTCATTAACATTATGTACAGTGATCTCTTCACTATCATGCCCATTTTAAGTCATTTTCTTTCCTGTGCTCAACCTCCTCTCTCCCTTGTCTTTCCAGATGGCATTCATCCTTTAAGTCCCCAATTTAAGCCCTGTCTGTTCCGAGGGGCCTTCTCTGAGTATATTAGCTTATATGCATGTTCTGTTTCTGAGGTTCTTGCATCACTTGTGGTTTATATGGTGGATTTAAGCATATAAATACATTCTTTCTTATGTGTCATACTCCTTTCATGATAATTAGTCATATCTCCCTGAATGGATTTAGAATGATAGGCCTTTGGGTTTCATGAGTTCCTTAAAAGATTACAATTCCATTGTGGTATTTCCATTTTACTGATGCCGAAATTGAGGCCTGGAGAGGGGAAGTGAATTTTCCAGGCCAAAGGTCAAACAGCAACTATCCATATCAGTAGGACTCCAAAGACCGTGCATTATGTAGTAGTGCACGGGCCGTGGAGGGAGGCCAACCTGAATTTGGATCTATGACCTTGAGACAGTTAGTTAACCTCTCTGAGCTTCATTCTCCTCACCTGTAAAATGAGGTTGATAGTACTTACCTTGAAGAGCTGCTAAGGAGATTAAATAGAATAAGCCACATAAAACTCTTAGTACAGAGCACTGTTGAGTAAATGCTCAAAAAATCAGACCCCTTTCCATTTCTTTCTATGTCTTCAGAATGAAGAAGGTATCTTCTATAGCTTCTAAGCTCCAAGCTGGTATTAAGCAGCATTGAATAAATACTTGGTTTATTGACTCAGGAGTAAAGTGGATGACTTTTGCTAGTGACAAATATTAGAACTCTGTTGTCCCTAGTATCTCTGAACCACACAGCTCTAAGAACTCACCCATGTAAGCAAAACCAACTGGAAACTTGGTGTACTTGTGGGCATTATAGTTGCACTTTGAGGAAGGCTTTGCATTGTCAGATTGTGACCTCCTATTTCACATAATTTGACATGCATTTAATATTATTCTGAGCACTCTTAAAGACTCTTAAATTTAAACGTGATCAAGATATGGCTTTGCCCACAAAGAATCCACAGAATTGTGTGGAATAACAGACATATTATTATTAATAAATAACCTCAATAGATTCACATGTTTCAGAGGAAGCGGATACAAAGTGATGTGGAAACATAGCTGGGACAATCAGTTTGGCCCGGGAAGGGGAAGCAAAGAGAGCTGTTGAGAAGGGTGGCATTTGAGCTGGACCATTTGGGTTGAATGTTTTCCAAGTAAATATTAAAAGTATCTACAGCGCTGTGATTTGCTTTATCCTTATTTTCCATTTAATTTCTATATCACAGTGAGGAAATTCTGATACGGCTTTAATGATCTGGATGATATACACTCTCAAATCCAGCAAATTGGGAGAGAGGAATTGCAGGGAATGGGAGGGTTGTAGATATGAAAATGCTTTGAAGATAATGAATAATGTGCAAATGCCTAACAGCCAACATAAGACCATCTGAAAGGAAGCATCTTGCATAAACTGATGGTGAATTAGTATCAAATCTATTTGTATAGCTCAGTGAATAAATACTGCATTAAAAATGTTCACAGAACTGCTTAATAAATCTACAATTCAGCTCAAGTATGGCTTATGTAAACTAGGAGGAATCTTGGCAGAGTCCTTTGCAGTATTACCTACTTTGTTTGGAAATGTAAGATGTTAATTAAAAAGAAGGTAGATGACAGCATCCAGGATGATTTGAGCTGGCAGCAACTTGCTAGCTATCTGTAATTGGTTAAAACCAATTTCTTCCTAAATCTCCTTCTTCGTGAGTTTGAGCCCACGCCTCCTCCACTTGGCTTATTGCAAGAGCTTCTGGTTTCCTAGCTAGGGACATCATGATTTGGTCATTTTTTAGGCTTTTTGAAGCCCTTTTTTTAAACCACAGTGTTAAATTTTGTGTGATTTTGTGTGACAAGATAATAGATTGCAAGACAGCCTATGAGAAATTAGGGTTAGATTAGCATATTAGGCAAAAAAAATTGACCAAGGAATTACCTCTCTTTGGAGCACAGGAATATCATGTCAGTCCCAAATATGCAAAAATAGCAATCAGATTTTCTCAGCAATTTCTAGAAGAAGGCTTTGGAAGAGGAAGTATAATTTCTAGCTACATTAGCCAGTATCCATAGCTAGTTAACAATTGATAAGTTGAGAAATATATTATTTGGCTAAGGTGCTCACTTTATTGACATCTTTCCTCTTTCTTTATACTCTAACTCTGCACATCCTGCCCTCATAGGCACTAAGTGCCCTCTTGCCATCCTTCTCTTGCCATCCTTCTGCTCTAAGATTCATATAGTCATTTACACTTTAGTGTAAATGAATCTTTAAGCCAACCCCCTGATTGTTGGGGTAATTTTAAGATTTGATGATTGTAGAAATTATTACCTATAAAGGAGTTAAATATTCTTTTTAAGCAGGAAGTCAGCTCTTTCTTATACAGGAGAAGTTTTACCAGATTCACATGAAGTAATGTTTTAGAAAAGGGTACTTTATCAGTTCATGAGAGAGCTGCTCCTACTTTATTCTTTATCAACCATAAATGAAGCTGATCTCCAAGGTTGAAGGATGCCTTAATATCTGATTTCCCTACCCAATTTTAGAATCTATGAGGGAAATTTTTATTTTGGATTTTTTATACATTTACATACCATAAAAATCACCCTTTTTAAAGTATACAATTCAGTGGTCTTTAGTATATTCACAGTTATACAATGATCACCACTATCTAATTTCAGAACATTTTCATCACCCCCAAAAAGAAACACATTAACAATTGCTCCCCATTCTCATTCCCTGGCAACCACCAATGTACTTTCTGTCTCTCTGGAGACAGAAAGTATATCTATTGTAGACATTGTATATAAACAGAATCATATAATACGTGGCCTTTTATGTCTGGCTTCTTTCAGAAGCACAATGTTCTCAAGGTTCATTTATGTTATAGCATGTATCAGTACTCCATTAGACTTTATGGCTAAATAATGTTCCACTGTATTGATATATCATATTTTATTTATCTTTTCATCAATAGCTACTTTTTGTCTATTAAGAATAATGCTGCTATGAACATGTACAGGTTTTTGTATGGACATATATTTCAATTCTACAAGGGAAATTTTTATCCCTAAACCAATTTTTATACCAGTATTCTTCATTAGGCTATCACCTCCCTCAGGGAATGTATTTTATCCCTGTTAATATCACCAGTTCTTAGCACAGTACCCTGAACTCAAAAGGTGTTGAGAAAGTGCTGTGCTCCAAAGGGATTAAGGAGTTCTGTAGGACCCTCGAGAACTTCTTTGGCACTGGAGTAACATTCTGGTGGCTGTGCACTGGGATTTTTGGCCTGTTCTAGAATATTAAGTGAATTCTATTCATTCTTCAGGATGTGACATTCCTCCCACCCCAACACCCTCTTCTAATATACCACTTCCTTGAAGCTTTTCCCAAACCAACTGGATAGGATTATTCTTTAAGACTTTTGTATTTATAACACTGAATTTTTACTTAACAAAAGCTTTAGGATGATCGGACTTACCTTGTATTAATAGTTATCTGTGTACGTGTTTATATTATCCCCACTTGATGCTAAGGTTTACAAAGTCAAGGATTGTTTCTTACTCATCCCTTGTCCAGAGGATGAGCCTCGTGTCTTTGTCACCAGAGGAATGCATTAATTGCTTATTAACTTGGACATAATACAGAGCCAGGTGGCCATCTAGAAGGGGGAATGCAAAATGTGCTAACCAGTCATAACAGGAGCCTCCGTGGAATTCCCCTGGTTCCTGTACGGGCTTTTGTGGTTATTTGGGGGGAGAGAGGCCCAGAAGGTCAACACCTGTTACTGACATCAGAGATGTGTGAAAAGGCTGAGTCATTCTACGCATTCCTTATTTTCACTTGGAAGGTGTGCTCCACGCTTGCTCCTGCCTGCACCAATGCTTGCTCCTGCCTGCACCAACGATCACTTGCTGACTTATCTTCTTCCAGGGCTCAACTTCATCTCCTCTCCCAGGAGTTCTCCAGTGTGGTGTAGTGTCAGGCCTGTGGTCTCTGAAAGCCAGTCTGTCTGGTTTGCATTCCAGCTCTGTCATGGATTAGCATAGCCTTGAGCAAGTGATTTAACTTCCCTGTGCTGTGGTTTCCCCATCCAAAGACAGGGAACAGTTTTGGTTTCACAGGGCTGTCTGTCGTAGGATTCGGTAGAGTGTTTGAATAGTGCCTGGCATAGAGAAGGTGCTCACCAAATGTTAGTCACAGTTAGCATTTCATTCCATCACCATCTCTTTCCTTTCTGAACTCCTCTGTCACCACACAGTTTGGTAGTTAATTGTTCTCTAATTTTTCTTAGAGAGTGATTTTACTTGGCCCCTGATCATTTTTCTGGTGGTGTCTCCTATCCAACGCACACATGAGAACCACAAGGCAAGCAAATGACAACACCTCCACCCACTACCACCATGGAGGCAACTGAGCACCCCAAAC
The DNA here is from genome assembly GCA_028533085.1 of Varecia variegata. Taxonomy (NCBI): domain Eukaryota; kingdom Metazoa; phylum Chordata; class Mammalia; order Primates; family Lemuridae; genus Varecia; species Varecia variegata. The sequence goes on along the minus strand of CM052446.1, from coordinate 48,971,545 downwards.
CAGTGTCACAGAACCCGAGTATCAAAAACTGGGGGTTTTCCTTTACTCATAAAACCTTACACCCACACTCATAGCCTATTGACTCTTGGTGTATGCCTAGTTAGTACAAGCTGCATCATCTGCTTCCCCAGCCCACAGCATAAGCAGAGCAGTCCAGGATCATTTGGCATAGAGGAAAATGGTCCTCAGTGCTCCTTAGCAAATACTTAAGAGTGTGGTAAACCCTTAGAATGCCCATAACTGTGTCCCTGAGTGAGAGGAGTTTAAGAATGCAAGAAAGTGTCAACCAATTTTAGAAAGATTATGATTAACATCGTTTAAAAATTAAACTTACAGAATAGTGCCTTCTCAAATGACATCAAATAAACAAGAGATCGTGGTATGCCCGTTTTTTTCTTCCTCACCATGTGGGAAGCTCTTTGTTGGAGAGTTTTAGATCTTGTATTTCTTTTGTGTCCCCATCACAGCTCCCAAGTGTATTGACTACTTCATAGAATCCTGTTAATTGTTGGGAAAACAGTTTACATTAAAAAGGCCTATACCTTGGTTTTCAAGTTAATTAGATCTGACCCCAGATCCCCCTCCCCCAAATATATGTATATATGTATGTATAGTATGTATGTGTGTGTATAATCAGTCATTGGCGTGAATATTTTACTTGAAAACATTATCAAAATAGAATAATGTTTATGAATAGTATTTAACACAAAGTTTAGTGATTCCTCCTTTCAACATATATTTATTGAGTGCTTGTTATGAGCAATACATTGTTTGTGTGCAAGGAATGTGGTGGTGAATAAGACCAACGTGAATTGTCCCATCTTGGCGGCTGGACACCGGAGTCGCTCTGTCCCCTTGCACTAACTGTGATGGTGGAAATATTTCACATCTGTGCCATCCAGTGCTGCAGCCACTTGCCACATAGGGCTATCGAGCATTTCAAATGTGCCTAGTGCAACTGAGAAACCGAATTCTAAATTTTACTTAATAGCTTAAAGTTAAATAGGCACGTGCGTCAGTGGCTATCGGGTCAGGAAGTGCAGCTCCAGTGTCCAGTGCTATGACTGCAAGTTTCACGTAAGCCCTCTTAGTCTTCCAGAAACATCCATCCAGAGTTGATATGGAGAATGGCCCTAAAATCCTACCAGACCCTTGATCATTAGACAAAGATTTCATTAACACAGACATTTTAAAGAGGTTTTTCATATTTCTTGCATATCCACGAGCTCAACTTCACTAAAGAGCTCCGAGTTAATCCAGCTGAATCTGAAAGCCCTCTCCCTTTGGGCCTGTTTATGATACTTTAAATTCTTATCATCTCAAGGGAAAGTCACTTGGCACAAACTCTGAAGAGAAAGGGGGTAGGGGGATTGTGGTGCTTCAGCTTCTCAGCTTATTGAAAGAATTATTGTGGGTCCCCACCTGTCTTCTTCACCCCCATGTGCATATCCATACACACTTATGTACATATATGTGAATGTACAGTGGTTCACTCTCTGCAAAGAAGAATGCCTTCCTGGAATCTGCACTAACATGCTGACAGCTTCAAGTACGGCTGGATGGATTTGGCCCTGTGCATGTATTCCATATCTCACCAGCTGCTTTTTAGATTTCACTCTGAATAGTTTGCATCCTCAGCCAAGAGAACAAAGTGGGAACATATAAACTCCCTCTGTGGCCTATTCTAGATGCAAGAGGCAACCACGAGGAAGAGGAGGAAGGCTGGTAACTCCAAAGGCCATGCTGAGAAGTTGTGCAAGTACAGAAAACGTGTTGGCCTGGGAGCTGGAGGCATAGCACGGAGCTGGGGAGCCCAGGCGAGTCTCTCTACATTTCTGAGCTCTGGTTTCTTCCCCAGCAAGACTGAAGAGCTGCACCATGGATGTGATTTGGGCCATGGATGTGATCACCAAGAATAGTTCTAGTCTATTCTGATTATTCCCTTTCCTCCAGAAATATGCCCATACAGGGCCATCCCTGGCAGGGACAGCAGTCCCCAGCTACATGTCACAGGGAAGCTCCGGGAAGGGAAAGGTCTGGGATGGCATTATGTACCAAGGGTGGCTATGGATGTGGCTGTGATGGGCAGAGTTTGAGGAGGGTGTGTTCCACCCTCTTAGCTCTGGGGAAATTATACATATATGAGCCACAAGTGTTTCTCTAGTCTTATAGCTCTCTTAGCCGTGTAACAGACGAGGACCCCAAAACCTGGGGTCTGAGGTGAATTCCTTGATTACTGCACTTTTGGGCCAGTTTGGTTATGTGCTTCCCTTGGGGCCACTACCATTGTTGTAGAAAGAGCCCAGGTTGAATACTGGGGAAGTGTGGCTGGCCTCCAGCTCTGGGAAAGGAGAGGCCCAGAGAAATGAAACCAGCCAAGGAGGAACAGCAGGCAGACGTGACTTTGCCTAAAGCCAAAGCTGTGGGTCCCTCTCTTGCCTCAATGACCCAACAGTGCGAGGCGACACCCAGTCAGGAAGGCATCGCTTCTTGCAGGCACTGGTCATCTTGGTCCCCTAGTAGCAGAGAGCAAGGAGTGAAAACCAGGCTTCTCCCTTTGGGAACCAGGCTCTTTTTTGGAGGTAGGGTAGGGGGTGATACTATTAGCGTCTTTCAGAACTGGTGAAAACTACGGGCCCTCTCCCCTTAAAAATGCCTCTGTGCATACTCAGTCCACGTTCTGCAGCTTCTCAGAGGATTCACGTGACTCTCGGTGGGACCCCTGGAATGATGCTTCCCAATGTGTGTTCCTTGGTCCATCTGCCGTCAAATCCTCTGGGTGGGGTGGGGGTGGGAGTGGGGTTGTTAGAATGCAGATTCCAGGGCCCCGTACTGGACCTACTGAATCAGAATCTTTGGGTAGGGGGGATCTTGGAATCTGCCCTGAGAGTTCCTTTGGGAACAAACCCTTGTGTGAGAGAAGCTCCAGGAGCAGAATCCGCATAACAAGTACCCCAGCTGATTCTGCTGCAGGTGGAAAGTTCTGGGATTAAGGGAGAATCAGGAGTAGGCTGGCTGCTCTCACTGCAGTGGGCTGGGAAGAGCCTGGGATTGGGAGCCAGGGGTTCCGTGTTCCGGTCCCAGCACTTCCAGGAGCCACAGAAATGATTCAACTCCTTAGGCCTCCAGCTCTTTTCCTCAGTGAGGGGGTGGAAGGAACTGGAGACTAAGGGTTGTCCAGCTCTCCTTGCCATTGGCGTGCAGCCTTCTGAGGAAAGCAGGGGAAGGCCCTTTGGGTTCAGAGCAGTGTATCCATCTATATTGCTGGTTGCCAGGCGGTTTTGCCTTGATGGTTTTTTATTTCCTTCACTGTGGTGGCTTGGTTTCTCACTTATGAAAGTTTAAAAAATACACATACATACATAAATATTTTCACACTTGTATGCTTTTTATTATAAAAGTGACATATGCTCATTGCAAAAAAAAAATTCAAACATTACAGAAATGCCTCTCCCCCCATGGCCAACCTTGATCATATTTCTCAGAGATAATTCTTTTAATAATTTGATATATTCTAAACTTTAATTCAAAAAAGCAAGTCAGAGCAACAGTAGCACAACTAACACTACATGTCACACAATGTGCTTAAATTTAAACCTCATGACAACCCTGCAAGGTAGGTATCTCTCTCCCTAATTAGAGTTGGAAAAATTGTATATATACATATACACAAACAACAAAAATCTATTTTTTACAAAATGAGAGGATATTATATTTACTGTGCTATAACTTGGTTTTTTTCATTCTAATATATCATGAACATTTTTCCATAACTGTACATGCAGAACTTTTTAACATCTGCAGTGTTCAATTATATGAAATCATAATTAAGCAATCCCCAAATGATTTTTTTATTATTACAAACAATGGTACAGTAAACTTTTTTTACAGGTATCTTTGTGTATTTGTGTGAGTATTTCTGTAGGATAAATTTCTAGAAGTAGAAACAGTAGGTCAAATAGAACATGTAAATGAAAATTTTTTATACTTCCCTAACAATCTGGGTAACAGAAAATGAATTGTATTTGAATGTCTCTTCTAAGTGCTGAAGGTCTTTTCAAATCTAAGTCCAAAGGCAAGGTGAGGATCAGGACATCGGTTTCCCAGAGCTGGTTTGGGATTCTTGGCTCTGCCACTCAACAACTATGAAACCTGGACCCCCAAAGCAGGCGTGTCTTTCATCATTCTAGGCCTTGATTTCTTCACATGAAATGACAACATGGTATGATATTGTTTCTGAAGCCTCCTTTTGCTTTAACATTGCCCGATTTGATTAGTGCTTTAGCTCTCTGCCTTTGTTTTCCTATTTATAAAAAAGGGTTTGATTCTTTTGGCTTCCATTAGTTAAGAACTTTCAAACTTTGAAGTGCTAAGTAGTTGTCTTACTGCTTGTACGGCGGGCAGATCTTTGCTGCATGTGACCTAAAACTGCCTTGACTTCTAAAGCTTCTGGGTCTTTAAGAAAACAAGATACTGAATCCAGGAGGCCACTCTGTCTCAGCACTCTGGAGGAGGTGATGAGAGGCAGGAGGTGTTTGGGAAGGCTGATGGCGTATCCCTTCTCTCTTGGGAACCTTGCCTTCCTGGAATGAGTATTTCCAACTGTACGTTCCCTAACAAAGAAGGGATTGTGTGGACCACAACCTCATGGAACATGCAGCATGTATTACGTGAGGGACTGACCCAAGCTGTGTCTGTGGTGTTTGGGACAAAGTCTCAGATAACAAGCCTTTCCATTTTCACTGCGTTCCATGGTCATTATCCCACAGGACCCTCTCAGCATTCCTGATGCCATAGCCAGAGAGGGGACAGTTATCCCCACTGTTAAGATGCAGATGCAGAAATTCTGAGAGCGACGACTTGTCTCCTATCACAGGGTAGATAAAGCCCAGGGCTCCATCCTGGCTCAGCCGCTGTGGGTCCCTGGCACGTCACTCTCCAGTGCTCTGCCGCGGGACCTTTTTAATGGCTGGACTCCTCTTTAGCGTCCTCTCCAGTCCAGACGTGTCCAGTTGAGAAGGTGTGACACCTTGATACTTTAAGGGGCATGCACAAGCTACAGCATGGAATTTCTCCGAATTTGGGATCCTGCCGATGGTGAGTTTCACTTTCTAAAACACAAGAAAGAAGAAAATTACATGACTAAAGATTATCCCTTACAGTGGTTGGTTCTCAGTCTGTCCTCATTCACACACTTTGAAGCTGTTTTTGAAGAAAATCCTGTGATGAACTGTAATATCTGGGCCAGAAGCAGCCAGGGATGACTTGTGTATTTGAGTGGAAGGTGGGTTTTTATTTTCTAGCGTCCACTGGCCTTTAGGGCAGATTCCAGAGGGCATCAGTGGTGCCCAGGTGGGCCCACTTGCACCAAGAATTAAAGGAGCCTCTTAAAACTAGTGAATCAAGATGAGACCACCAGATAGGACCAACCCCAGACAAAATTGGGACGAAATTGAAGTTTGAGGAGTTTCACAGGCAATCTAGCATGTCCTCCCCCTGCACAAACACACACATACACACACCCCTTCTCCCCGGCCTTCTAGCATCTCACATTCTTGCCCCTCACTGGCCCCACCCCATCCCCACTCACTCTCCCATTTCTCTCAACTGTAGCCTGACAGGAAGGAAAGTAAATGTGATGGGCTCAGGGACTTGAAAACATCAGGGGCCATTGGTTGTTCCTCCGTTAGTGCCACATTGCCCTCTTCCAACGTTCTTTTTCCTTCCAGGGACCCAGTGTTTGAATTTTAAGCAAGGATTGGATATCCATTTTAACATAAAGAAATAAGCCAGGAATAGTGGGAGTGGAAAAGTAGGGGGATTTTCTGATCTTCTGGACAGTCATGTTGGTGAGACCCCGTATTTCTCAGTAGCATCCAGGAGTTGTTATCAAATAGAAAGGAGGAAGGCAGAGCCCGCACAGAGAAATGCCGTTGCCTCCTTCCTGTGCAGTGACTCCACAGTATAGAAGGGCGGTCATGATAAACTGCAGTCAGCAACACCCAGGTAGAATTCCTGGATCAGCTCCCAGGCAAAAACTCTTTTCTTGGTGTCTAAGCCAATGCCTGGATCTTTGGATCAGAGTACTGTTTGGTAGCTTTCAGAAGGGTTTAAAAGATTATACTGACCACTTGGCTCCAGTGTGGATCTTTGGCAGAGAAAATATGCAACAGTTACCCGATTGTTAGACTGGGTCCCTGAAAGCTACCTCTTTTCCACCAGGCAAAATCCTATCCAGTCTTCAAAACCCAATCAAACACCACCTCTGAGACACCCTCCTGGCCTCCTTCACATAGATTTACTCTAGTCTACCTCTGTGCTCCTGTGGCCTCTGTTCAAATCTCAGGGCGCACACTGTATTGTAAGTAGCACATAACATGCCTGTTTTATCCACTAATTTGTGAACTCCTTAAGCTCAGGCTGAAGCCATTTTTATAGCTCTCAAACCTAGAACAGTATCCAGCATTCAGGAAATGTTCAATAAATAGAGAGTGAATGAATGATGGTGTACGTGCTCTGCCACTAACTAGTTATGTATCTTAGACAACTCACTCATCCTTACTGGTTTACTCATTTAGATAATAGGGATAGTAAAGTTTTGTCTTTCCAATAGAGTTATTGTGTGATGCAGAAGAGATAAAATATATTCTTAATATAGATATGCTACATAATCATAAACTCTTAGAGCTGGGAGAAATTTGGGAGATCATCTAGTATCATGGCTTTCAAAAACGTTAAGCCAAGAAACTATTTCTTCCAGAAAGCTAACAGGAAAGTCCAATATTTTGGACTTACCTTATTTCATAAAAGATCAGTGGTAAATGTGAACTTCTCCAGCTGAAGCCCCAGCATACTGTTCCTTTCCTCTCGTCTCTTTTTACTTCCTTCCCGGGTTGCAAGAAGTAGTTTGAAAACCAACCCTCTCACTTCAGAGACAATAAAGTGAAGCCCAGGGAAGGAAGGGGTTTTTCCAAGGTCACAGGGCTAGTTAGAAATAAAAGTAGACCATGGAAGGAATTAAAATGGAGACTGCACTGATGTCCAGGACAACACCTAATCCTTTGTAAATACACAGACTCAGTGTATACCCACGTATTATGTTTCATTCTTACGATAACTCTAGGAAGATACAGCTATGATGATTTCTGAGATGAGGAAACTGAAGCTTAAAAAAATGAACTTGCACAACATTCCATGGCCAGTCATAGTAGAAGTAAAAGTAACTAGTAACTATTAATGGATCGAGCACCTAATACGTGCCAGTTACTGTTGTAAGCACGTTACTCTCATTTAATCCTCCAACAACCAGTGCTGTCATTACCCCTGATTTTTCACAGGAGAAAACTGAAGCACAAATTGGTTGAAGGAGTTGCTTTGCAAGCCCTGAGCCAGCCTGATTTCACATAAGCTCTTTTTGCATCTGAGGTCCTGAACTCAGGCGCTCTGTCTCCTAGCCCAGTGCTCTCTCCAGACACCACTCGATGGAAAAGAATTCTGAAAGAGTCCTTCCTAAAAGAACATTCTGTTACTTATACTCAGTGGCAGAAGAAGTAAGAATCCCATTTGTGTTCAAAGTACTTCTCAGACTCCATCTAAGACCATGATCTTGTTCCTTCCGGCACTGACTTGCCCTGGCCAGGGCTGGTGAGTAGTACTCACCTCCTTCTGGATGGATCGGCTGAGAAACAAGGAAACCTCCTCCAGGCTCTGGGGCTTCAGGTCATTCACCGCCAAAACATGATCTCCATGATAAAATAAGCATCCCAGGCGCGGGGGGCCTTCCCACTGAGCCACACTGCAGTGGGAATACGACACATGAGACGGAGCTCGCCGGGAGGGCAGGGCACACGTGGGGCCTCGCTCTGAGCTTGTTGCAATGCCTCTGAAGGAGACGACCTCCTTTTCCTGTTTGGAATATTCTTTCCTCCATCACTGCTATGGGAGCCTAATCCTTCCTCCAAAGCCCAGCTCAAATCATACCGCCCTTACAAAGTCCTACATTCCGTTCCCTTGTTGTAATTAATGTCCCCTTCCTCTGGACTTCTATTGTGTTGTGTGAGTACCTTATTTATTATATTTTTAAATAAAATGCATTTTGTATTTACTTGTTCATGTGGCTATCTTTTTCACCAGGCTATGTGACCCCAGAAGTATGGTACCACCTTTTTGCTTGTTTTGTTTTTTAATTTTTATAACCCCATAGCTCCAAATAAACAGAGGGTGCTCAATAAGTGTTTGTTGGAAGTGGGTACATAATGATTGTACAATGAATATCTAATGAACAAATAAATGAATTGACTAATGAGTAAGCCCAGTCATAGAGAAGTCCACAGTTTTTACCAAGTATTTATTGAGCCTTAGAGTGTGGAAAATTTGGAAAAATGGAAGGTTGTGGTTCCTCCACACTTAGAACTTATAAGATAAATAATGTGTAGCATTTACTGTACATTGAAGGGCTTTCTTCTCTTATAAAAATGTAAGCTGCCTTCAAAATAAATTACAAAGTCTTTAAAAGAATGTAGACTCAAATACACAGTGATTAAGAAAATTTTCTGCCACACTGTCTTTTGTGTCTGATTTCCTGACAGGCAGTTTTTTACCTTGTCTCTGGAAGTCTTAGACCATGATAGGTATGCCTTTTTTCTTTTAGACCTTTGAATTTTGTTAACTTCATTAATTTCATTGATTCCTCAAATATTCATTGTTCAGTGATTGGGAATGATGTCCTTGGACCATATGTATGCCTGTTCATTCTTCTTCATCTTTGAGAAGTCAGAAATTTGCTGCTTCCTGGACTTTTGGGTCCTCTTATACACTTCCCCCCAACCCCACCTTCCAGCTGACTCTCCTAGACAACAATACCCTCATTTCTGCTTCAAAGACCTTCTTGTAACAACAGCAATATAATAATCCAAGCCTCCTGGTCAGTTTTGCCAAATTTGGTGTTTCAAGATGTAATTATTCTCTTCATCTCTTCCAACTACATGTATAATCAAAAACAGTCAAATCACCAACCTACCATATCCGTCCTGCGGCTTCTATGAGAGCGACATAGTTTATGATATCAGGAGGAGAAAGGAACACATTCAGCTTTTCCACGTGGCTTTCATCAGGGATGTTGCTATGAGACAGAGACAAGACATTTGTAACAGTCATATCAGGTGACTGGCCCTGGCTCTGAACTGTACTTTCTGAGTAGACTTTTGACCTCCTATTTCTGAGATGATATTAAACATTTTCTAGGTAAAGAACATTTGCAGAAACATATGAAACATTTGCAAAAAAATATGAATTTAAATTTCTGAAAAGTACTCATTAATGTCCTTCCTTACCCCTCTTGGGATGTGGTAGTAGGTGGCAGGCAATAGGAAGGGAGGCAAAAATGGACTAAATTGGTTACATAACTGTTCACATCAGGTCAGTTTGTGTATTTCTTTGCCAGAAATGATTCCATAGAAGAAGACACAGAGAAGAGTTAAAATTACAACAATCATATCAAATGCTCTTGGTATCACTTAAAACCTAAATACTCCTCTCGTAGCTGATAATTAAGCCTCACGCAACTTTTGTGCCTGTAATCATGCTAATATAAAAAGCTGGGTGACATGCTACTTAGGTCAGTGTGTATCCAAAGTTCCAGGACATGAAAGACTGCCAAAGGAGAATTTTTAAAAATAGTTGAACTTGCTACCCCCAATCCAGGGACCGCTTTGCCCCAGCAAAAGAGAGTTATTCACTCTCCTTGGCCACAACGACAGGGAGAAGTTGGTCATATTCTTGGCTGACTTGGAGATTTTTAGGAACTGCTTTAAAATTTAAATTCTACGCAAAAAAAAAAAAAAAAAGAAGAAGAAGAAGAAGTCTGCCTTGCTCTTAGGGCCCGTAAAGTTTTAGAAACTAGAGCTTTACTTGATTAATATAGACAGTTGCACAACAGTTAGTGAGGCGGATCTCTTTTGGTCACTTGTGGTCTGCACTTCTGTATTGGCAGGTGAAAGACATGAATCACTTCCTGAGTCTCGTTCCTGCAGGCGAAGCTCCTCATTCTGGGTGTCTGGAAGGATCTGGGGTTCCTCTTTGCTGCTCTCTGCAGATTCACGGGATGCCTCTTTGGAAAAACTAAAGTATAAGAAGTTAAAACAAACCCTTTTTTAGCATGTCTATTTACAATTTTCCGCTGCGTGTGTCAGATTTAAGCAGCTAGCAGCCATGTGAAAACTAACAAGGTCTTGAAGTCTATCCAACCACCATCAGAATCCCAGCCATAGTTAGAATCAAATCCAACAAAATTTCCTTCTGAAAATGGATATGGACTCAAAATAACCCTTTACAGGGTTGGGAGGACAGAAGTGAGAGTGTGAAAGACAAATGCAAAATAGAAAATAACTTCCCCAGGAGACAGAAAATGTCCTGAGGACGTCACCGATGGTTTTCTGTGGGTGGAGAAACCACCGCCACATTTTCTTGTTTTATTACTGAATAATATGTTGAAACTTGTTTGTGGTGATGTTCTGCATCAATTTATCAACTATTAAAATGAACTGGCAGTAATTATTCCATAACAGCAGATTAGCTAAAATCAGTTTTTGAAATGGCAGTTTTACTTACCAGGATCTCATTGACTCGTAAAGACGCTCAATTCTTCTGGAGTCCTGGTCTGGACTGCCAGGTTCAGTGGATTCACCAGTATTGTTGGAAGCAATAATATTATCCAACTATAGACAAGAGGAATAGACGTAAAGATACAAGTCTACCAATCAGGTATCTTCTTGTTCCTGATATTATGGCTCTGGGCCCTGAAATAGTAGGTGTTAAACACATCCACCATCGGATGAATGTGGTTCTCATTTGGGGTATATGAACCAGCCTTACCAGAACCAGCAAAGCCTCTGGTGGACTCAAAGTCGATTTTCTTCTCCCGAATCCCTCATCTTCCTGATACAAATGTTCTTTCTATCGGACTAAATTGCTGTTTACCTTTCTGTTTCATCATTAGACACTTAATGACATGAGAGCTTTTCCCCAATCAGTTCTACCACAAAATCATGGCACTTGGCTGGGTTGACGACGCAGATGTAATGAGGAGCTGGTCACAGGCTACTGTGCTCTCAGGCAGCCCAGGTTGCTTGGCAGGGGACGGGGACGGGGACAGGGGCTGGGGGGTGGGGGGGGTAAGGGTCCCAGAAGACATGGCTCTTGGGAGACCCTCAATAACTCCTTTAGAACGAAGACAGTCACTTGATTGTTCAAAACTCCTGAGGCCTCCTAGCGAGTTCATTGTTGACCCATAATTGGAACACTTGGCTCCAGTCAAGCCAGTCTCCCGATTGTCCCCTACAAACAGTGTTCTTCCCGTCCCCACGTGCACCTGCTTCCTTTACCTGGAATGCCCCTCTTCCCTCCTGCCTGTTGAAATCGGTTTGGGCCTGGCTGACGTCCCGCAGCCTCCTCCTCTTGCCTCAGCTACTGCCAAGTTCTCCTTTTTCTGGATTTCTATTGCCTAGTTTTGTACTGTTTTTTTTTTTCTGGGGGGGGGGGGTCTTTTAGCTTAGTCTTAGCTGCTTTAATAGACTGCATCCCACAAAGTGCCTAAAAAATGCCAGGCTTAACTGGTGCTTGATGCACACCTGACTGGTTGTTGGGACTATCACAAAAGACTGCATCCCAGGAAACACGAGCACGAACGTATTTTTGGTGAAAGAAGGGCTCTGTGCTCAAATGAGCTTGGGAAATGCTGTGCATTGTATCCGGCTTGCCTATTTATAATGCACCACTGCAAACTAAAGGCTCTGAGAATTCTGCTGCTAAGAAGTTTGTTTAACCTCTTTTAACTTGGCGTTTTCAGAACTTATTTGGATGAGAATGCTTACTCTGTAGAAACACATGTCACCATCTTGTAGAAAACCCCCAATCTGGGAAATGATGCAGTCCCTCCAGCCCCCTTTTATCTTCCTATCTCTCACTTCCATTCTCTTCTCGAACTCCTGACCACGGAGCAATCCTCCTGCCTCGGCCTCCCAGAGCGCTAGGATTGCAGGCGTGAGCTACTGCACCTGGCCAGCCATTCTCTTCTCTCTCTAGTCTGCCACAGATGTAGCTGCTAAGTTAACATCAGCGAAAGTTAATTCAGGTTTTGCCACCTCCCAACTCTGAACCCATCACTGCCCCTATGCTACCTACAGAATGAAGTCAACTTGGCATTCAAGACCCATCATGTTCTGACTCTTTTGTTTTATTTCCCACTGTGCCATTCATGCACTCTAGGTTGCAGCCTAACTGAACTATTCATCGTACACATATCAATTGCCTTTTATCTCTGAAGCCTTCCCTGCCTCTGGTAGAGAGAGAAAACCTATCCTTCTCTATTGCTTCCTGAGCCCTTTAGCCATGCCTCTTCTGTCACACTGTCACGCGGTGACTGATGAGACTGTGATCTCTGAGGGCAGACGCAACGTCAGATTCATCATTGTAGGCACCGTGCCTAGTACAGTCCAGTGCCGGCGCTCAGCAGGAGGTCAGCAAGGGCTTCCAGCGGATCAATACACTGATGCACACCACCCAACTTATCACCTAGGGACCTTTGCTCATATTATTATTTCTGCTGAGAATGCAGAAAGACTCCCCAAGTCAATCTCCCACATCCACATTTTACCAATCAAGTAAAGTCAAATGCATCTCCTCTGAGCAACCTTCCCTGACCTTTTGTCTGGAAGTCAGCTCCCCTGTCCCCTCGTGCACCCCTGGGCATTTTACAAGCATCTTTCGTCAGCATGGAGCCCTTTCCATCTTGTGTTATAGTCAGCTCCTATTCAGCTGTCAGCACTGTGAGCACATCATCTGATTTACTTGTGTTCCCACAGACCCCACCTAGTGCCTCATGAATAGTGCATGGCGGGGTGCAGGAAATATGTGTAGGACTGCATGATGAGCAGACAGAAGGGGTTACCTCTAAAAGAGCACTTCGAGGACTAAGGTAATGACTCTCTTCTTCTGTATCTTCAGTGGTCTCTGGCAAGAAGTCATGTGGTAGATGAGCTGGCCTGAATCCTGGAGAACTTTCTTCCATAACATGCTGAATAAAAGAGAGAAAAAAGGAATTAATGCTTATTTTTGTCTTTGCAAGAGATGGAATTAAATCACATGCTTTCTGGAAAAGCCATAATAGATTAGTTGGGTTGAAAAGACTAGAAGATCTTCCAAGGTTACATCCAGAAGCCCACAACTTGAACTTGCCTCTGGAGTCTGGGTCACCACTGATGATATAAAAATATAAGCACATCATTCAGGTTTTTTTTTCTCTATCATCTGGAGCTGTAACCTAGAACAAGTGGTTTTCTCCCAGGGGGGCAATCTAAGTCCCTAAGCTCTGCCATGGAGTACTTACCCCCATCGTTTTCCGGCTATCATCCAACGCCATCTGAGGAGGTAATTAACTCAGAGTCCAGGCACTGAACCTTTTCTCTTCCTGCTCAATATTTCTCTTTTGTGTTCTGCTCTCATCCTTGTTGTTTCCATAGCAATGTAATTTGGTCATGTTGATCATGTGATAGGGTGAATTATAGGTTTCAAGGTGATCTAGGTTCCACTAATTATTGCCCTCCCTTCCCCAGTAGATACACAATACTCTACCACAAAGTAGCTGCTTTGTATGATAGGAAAATTGTTATAAGTACAATTTAATTCTTCTAAGAACAATGCCTTCGAACAGGGGCTTTGGAAAAGACTCAACATTCTCTAGGAAATCCTTGAAAGAAGGTGATTAAAAAAACAACAACCAGGTGTATTTAAGTTGTATCCATTTTTCTAGCTCCAAACTCATGGAGCCAGATCATCTGAGTTGAGGGTAATGAAAGGTTCTCCATGTAATTTAAACAACAACAACAACTCCCAACAAGGCGAATGGTACTCTTAACTGGAGCTGGTTGAAACATCACTGGATCTGAATACATAGTATGGAAAAGCAAAATGACCAATAATGTTATCTCTGGGGGGAAGGGGATGTCGTGAGTGAAAAGCAAGAGGCATTTACTGAAAAGGATTGGCCTTCCTAACTGTGTTTTATGCCCCCATTTCTACTCATTAAATGAATAACTAGGATGAGGTGTTTGGCCTGGTGAATTTGATATGTTACAAAAAGCTTTTAAAATAGTTGGAGAGCTACCAACTAGATAAAATAAGAGAATATGCTTCATTAGATGAGCTTGGTACCCACAGACAGGGGTTAGTCAGTGGTTAAGTCTCTAAGGGAAGAAATATTAATAGTATCCATGCAGGAGAACAAAACCACTCAGCCAGTTTATTGCTGATATCCAAAAGTTGGGAACATTGCAAATCCAAGAAAGCTGAGGGCACAATTACAAGTCACTTTCAAGAAGTAGATATATTATTATTATTATTATTATTTTTTTGAGACAGAGTCTTGCTCTGTTGCCTGGGCTAGAGTGAGTGCCGTGGCGTCAGCCTAGCTCACAGCAACCTCAAACTCCTGGGCTCAAGCAATCCTTCTGCCTCAGCCTCCCAAGTAGCTGGGACTACAGGCATGTGCCACCATGCCCGGCTAATTTCTCTCTCTCTCTCTCTCTCTCTATATATATATATATATATATTTTAGCTATCCATATAATTTCTTTCTATTTTTTTAGTAGAGACGGGGTCTCGCTCTTGCTCAGGCTGGTCTCGAACTCCTGAGCTCAAACAATCCACCCGCCTCGGCCTCCCAGAGTGCTAGGATTATAGGCGTGAGCCACCGCGCCCGGCCAGATATATTATATTTTACTTCCTCAAGTGGATTTCATTGGAAATGAAGATGAAGTGTTATACCGTCATAATGAGGAGGAATACTGATCAGGGTAAATGAAGGAAATTGATAAGAAACTCTGCCTTTGCCTGTGCAGTACAGACAGTACGGCAGGAAATCAAGTTGTGTTTGGGGAATCTCTTTACAGAGGGATTTGTGTGCTGTGTTGTAGAAGGAAGGAAAAAGCTGCCAGCCAGGCTTTGGTTTAGCCAAAGGGATCGTAACCTCACACCCCCAGACGCATGTCAAGAGCATCCGAAATGAATGAATACATTGAGAGGTATCCAGGCCAAGCAGTGAGGCTCATCTGTGGTGTGGAAACAAACTACACATAGGATAAGAATCATTCTTATGGTGCGTTAGGCTTGGAGGAAGGTGGGCATGGTCCAATTCAGCTGCTAATTGGTGAGATTTTGAAGCATTAGCTGACTCTGAAGTGTGCTATTTTGAAAGGAAAAGAGGTAAGTACAATTACCTCTGGGAGACTGTTTCTTGGCAAGCTGAAGTCCTCTGATGGGCTGGAAGGACCAAGGAGAGGGTCTGAAGAAGGCCTTTTATCATCCAATGAGAGTTTCTCCTGCTTATAAGAAAAGAATGGTGTAATCAGGGCACAGCTAATCTCTCATCTGGAATGAAGCAGCAGCCTCTCCACCAGGCTCCCTGCCTCCAGTCTCTCCCCATGGCTGTCTAATACTCGTGCTGCCAGATGGCCGGTGTTATCTCACTAAAACTAGAGCTGACCTTGTCTCCTGTTCCCAGACCATCGAGGACGCTCAGCCTGGCCTTCAGAGATGACCCAAGTTTCCCCCAACCCATCTTCTCAACTGTATTTCCCTCATGCCCTGTTCTCTTTGCTTAATCATTTGAGTCTACTTGCAAACATGCTTTGCTTTCTCCTCCCTGGCTTTTGCTTTTGCTGTAAGCATAGAACAACCTAGAAAACATGTCCAAAAAAAAAAAAAAACCCAAAAACCTCAAGACCAAAATTCCATCTATAAATGTCTGCCCTAAGAAAGAACTTAAAAAATTAGCAGAGGCCCTTGTAAAGTAAATTTAAAATTTAAAGCTATTAGCACTTACATGAAAGAAACATTATATTAAAAATGCAAGCAAGATGAAAAACATTTTTATAGAAACCACCCTAGACTTAGTCATTTGAAAGGAAGCTTGTTATGTACCTTAAATAACAATGATTGAAAGTACTGTAGTTCTAGCTACTATTTAAAAATGCTACAGTTAACTTTTCCTCCCCCCACCACAATAAAGAAAATCTGAAGTGTCTGTATTTTAGCTCTCTTGCAAAATGCAAAAATAATTTTCCTCCTATTGTTAATCATAAAAAAATAACAAGGACGTACATGTTCTCACTTATTTGTTCCTTGTATTAATGCCAGTTACTAAGGAGGAAAAAAAAGCTACCATTGTTTCCTGTTGAAAGAGGGTTGTGTTCAGGAGCCCTGTTATTGTATTAGTGATATAGAGTCACCTCTGTATTCTGATGTGCTGCTTTTATATCCTGGCAAAATGATGACATGAAGGAGACCCAGTCTTTAATCTTCTCCCTGTTGATAGGAATAAACTTTCAGTCAGCATGTGACACCAATAGCACCTGCACTCCTTTGAACCAGAGAGGGATTCTTTTATTAAGGTTAAAACAGGCAGTGAGAGCCGGTACCAGAGAAATAAGGATTTTTCTTAAGTAGTTTAAATGCCCACCGCCACATTTGCACACTAAAATTATCTCTCATGCCACCTTTGTGGGGAAAGCTCAGAGAAATGAGAAGTAAAGTAGGAAATAACTAGTAATCACAGGGCTTGGGGCTTTTGGCTTTGACGCTGATTTCTTTTGTGTTCTTAAGCCAGCCCCCTGACATGTAAGTGCCATTTTTGTGTAACTGTCCAGGGGTGTCTCCCCTTAAGGAATGCACGTGTTTACGAAGAATGTGCTTGAATGATTTTGTATAAATCACATCTTCTTTTCTGTTGACTCACATGACAATTTAAAAGAAAGCTTTGGGTCAATCTGAAACAGACCACGGTTCTTCATACTTTGGCTTTAGCATTTGCTGCCATTCCCCCACCCCCCAAAACCAACTTTGCCTCTCACTCAAGCAGATACTTACCAATGAAGAATCCACTAGGCACCTCTGCTAGTGCCAGGAGCCTCTCTTGAAAACTGAAGACTCCATTAGGAGTGAGCATAGTCCCTCCCTAATATATGTAGCTTGTATAGGTGTTGGTCTATTGGGTTCTTTTACATGGAATGCATCTGGGGTGATGGTGACTGTTGTGCACTGAATTTTGCCCCCCCGCATTCATCTGTTCCAGTTACAACCCCCAGTACCTCAGAATGTGACCTCATTTGGAAATAGGGTTGTTGCAGATATGATTAGTCAGGATGAGGTCATACTGGAGTGAGACGGTCCTAATTCAATATGACAGGTGTCCTTATAAAAAGGGGAGACTGGGACACGGAGACATGCACACACCAAGAACACCATGTGAAGCCTGGAGTTATGTGGCCATGAGCCAAGGGAACTACCAATAGTTAGGAGAGAACAGATCCTTTCCTGGTGCCTTCAGAGGGAGCATAGCCCTACCAACACCTTGATTTCAGACTCCCAGACTCCAGGATAGTGAGACAATAAATTTCTGTTATTCTAAGCCACCCAGTTAGCTTGTGGTACTTTGTTATGGCAGCCCTAGGAAACTAGTACAGTGACTTTTCAAGGTATTTTAACAAGTAATGAAGACTGACGAGATGGCGTTTGAGGTTGTGGCATGGGTCTCTGTTCAGAGCATGTTTGTTGTTTATTGGTTTAGAGTGTTTTGGTCTCTGGGTTGCTTTTGTGTTGCACACAGGAGATGCTCTGTGCTATCTTACTACTCTCACCTGTCATGGCCAATGAGGAAGTATTCTCTGTTAGTGGTTCTGATGGACATCACCTCATCAGGGTGGCATTTAAACATCTTCTGTACAGACTGCAACTTCTCCTGGCTACTTATGCCGACTTCCACACTGGAATTTCTGTTGGATATAGACACAGGTATTAAACCAATGTGAATACAAAAATGGAAAGAAAACGGACTAATATTTTATACTGGGATTCAAATTGAATAAAACTTCAGATCTGATTGATACATGTCTTGAAGATTATCCAATAATTTTAGAAAATAAGTTTGGATTTTGGATATGGTCTATCATTAATTGGAAATACTTTGTTTAGCCTGAAATTTAAAATTCAAAAGTTCCTATTTTGTTTGGATTCCTGGCGCCACAAATTATTCTTTGTCAATTTTCAATTTTTTTGTACATAATTTTTTAAAGAGAGACCAAAAAAGCTGATCTAAATATTTTTAAAATGCATTTTGCCTTTATAAAATGGTAATTTCATCTGCTTCGTCTTGTCCACAAATTACATGAATCAAAGACCTTTACTGAATGCTCCTTAAAGATTTATCAACTATAACATGTACTATAAAATATTTATCTTTTGCTCAAAGTGTTTACTATTTTCGCTCCTATTCAGTCACAAATAATAAGTAAGTTTGAAACCCTTGGTTGCTTTGGGCAATGATTTAAGTTTCAATTTGCATGCAACTTGTTGTTATTTGACTTTATAGTATTTGTTGTTATAAAAATTTTCCTGCTTGGATACACACCGATCAATTTCAATGGAACCTCGGTGATGATGGTCTTTGTAGTAGGAAAGACTAAAGCCCTCTTCCCCATTCTTTGACAGGATGAAAAACCGTTTTTTCCATGAGTTCTGAAAATAAAAGGGTTCTACATCTCAGTTAAATCTCAGAGGAAAAGAAAGATGTTTTAAAAATGCTCATGAGGCTGGTGGGAGGCTTATTAAATCATGGTGAATACTTACCACAGAGAAGAAAAGCTGAGGAGGTGGTGATTTAATAAAGTAATCTTGTTTGCAGACTTCATTTTCATAATAAAATGTAAATTGTTTGCCTAATGGAAGAGAGTGAACGGGACCCAGTTTGTTCTCCATTAATTTCTGAAAAGAATTGCTTTAATTGGAAAACACTGTTTATCTCTGGAAAGGTCTTCGAATTATTCAGTTATTGGAAAGAACACCTATAATAACCCAAGAAGACAAAGGGCCAAACATATGATTCTTATTCTCCCACAGCTCGAGAACTTCATTCAGACGACATTTAGGACACCTTAAGTCAGCCCTCGCTGTCTGGCTGTCTGTTCCTGAAGCGTGGTGTTGGCTCTCTACGTGTGAGTGAAGGTTTGTCTCCATTTCCATTGCAGAAGCGTGATGATTCTGCATTGCCCTTTGGCTTAACAAACCAAGCAAAACCACCTGCTATTGAAAATGAGGCAGCAAAAGGCTATTTTTGTGAAGGGTAGGCAGGCGGAGTTGCCCCAGAAGTTGGGGAGGATGGGAAGGGAAGGACAGCTGCCGCACCGGAGTTACTAGGTACTATTCTAATAGTTCCAACAGCCGTATTATTTAATACCAAATCCTGACTCTGTTTTCACTTAATAAAGAAGCTTTAAGTTTTTAAGTAAAGGCTGCCTTTTCCAAAACTAAAGACACACTAAACCTACAGCCTGGATGTGAAAGCCAAGCCAAGCGCAAAGAAACCACCACCCAACACACATGTGTGCTGAAACTACCTGAAGCCAGAGAAAGAGCCATTAAAAAAGATTAGAGGGCCATAATTAGTGCCTGTTTCATCACACAAGACTGAAAAACCTTATAATTTACAGAGCATTGGGTAGAGTACTCAGGAAGGTCTTGCCTCGGTAGTGAGGGATAATTAGCCCTCGACTGAGGACTACTCCAGATCCACCTAGCAAATCACAAAAGCAAGACTTAAAAGAACGAGTTGGCCCTCTTGTCCGTTCGTCCTCTGTGGCCAATGTATTTTGCTCTTGCTTTGTAAACCTATGTCTTGCTCTTGCTCTGTAAACTTATCTTGTCCTTCCTCAATAAATTTGGTTCCATGCTTGCCTTAAAAAAACAAACAAAAACAAACAAACACAGAAACAAGGTTATTTCCAAGAAACTTAATTACATCCCAGAACAAAGCTCAAGATTTATAGGAATGCAGAAAGATCCAGGACCTGACAAAGTAAAATTTGCAATGTCTGGCAATCAAAGATTACCAGGCATGCAGAGAGGCAGGAAAATATGACCCATAATGAGGAGACTAATCAAACAATTAAAACAGGCCTAGAACTGACCCAGATGTTAGCATCGGCAGAGAAGATCATTTTAAAAGTTATTAAAACAGTTATTATCACTGTATTTTCACAAAGTTAGGCAGAGACATAGAAGATACAAAAAAGACTCAGTGAAATTTTAGAGATGAAAACTACAATGTCTCAGGGGGAAAAAAAAGCACTGATGGGAATGAGAGTAAAGGCAGATTAAATATTGCAGGAGAAAAGATTAGTGAACTTGAAGGCATAGCAGTAGGGACTATCAAAATAAACAAGAGTGAAAAAAGAATTCAAAAACATAAAAAGAGCACCAGTACACTGTGGACAGTTTCAAGTGGCTTAATACACAAGTAAGAGGAATCCTTGAAGTGAGGGAGACAGAAAAAATATCCAAAGAAATAATGCTAAAAATTTTACAAACTTAAATTATAAACCCAGAGATCTAAGCAGCTCAGTGAACCCCACGACAGGATAAACAAAGGAAAATACACCAAGGCTCATCATAATCAAATTGCTAAAACCAATGATAAAGAAAAAAATCTTAAAAGCAGCCAGAGGAAAAGAAAGACATGATGTGTACAGAACAAGGACAAGGAACAAATATACTGATTTCTCATCAGAAACAATGCAAACAAGAAAAAGTGGAACAATATATTTAAAGTAGTGAAAAAAATACCATCACTCAAAATTTTATATTCAGCAAAATGTATTTTAAAAATGAAGGCCATTTCAAGACTTTTTAGACACATAAAAGCTGAAAGAATTTATCACTAGGAGGCTTGCGTTGTAAGAAATGTTAAAGGAAATCTTTCAAACACAAGGGAAATGATATCACATGGAAATCTGAATTTATACAAAGGAGTGAAGAACACTGAAATGGTAACTACAAGGTGACATATATGAAAATTTATTATTTAAAAAATTAAAAGTCAATTCATTTTTTAAACAAAAATAATGACATTTATTATGCGGATTATAATATGTGTACAAGTAAAATGCAATCTGATGGTACCATAAAGGCCAGGAGGAAAAAATGGAAATACATTTTTGTAAAACTCTTGTGTTATATGTGAATTGGTATAATACCACTTGAAGTTAGATTGTAATATGTTAAAGATGTGTTTAAACCTTAAAGCAGTCACTAAAATAACAAAACAGAAAGTTATAACTAATAAGCCAACAACAGAGATAAAGTGGAATCATAAAAAAACCTCAATTCCAACTCACTCTGAGGCCAGGATTACTCTTCCTAATAAAAACTCTTGGCAAACTAGGAACAGAAGGGAATTTTCTCAGCCTCCCAAAGTGCTGGGATTATAGGTGTGAGCCACCACACCTGGTTACAATCTCCTTTAAATCCCTACTCATCTTATAGGGTCTAGCTCAAATGCCTTCTCCATAAAACCTCTCTAGATTCCCCTAACTATTAATACTTACTTGCTTTTTCTTCTTCAGCCTCCATAGCATTTTGTATTTATTTCATGATTCCTGTCATAGCCTAATTATATGTGCTGATGTTAACTTCCCAATACAGCTACTTGCTTAACTTTCCAACAAGAAAGATTATAGACTCCTTGCAGACAATGACTCTTATTAATTAATCTGCATATCCCTGCAATATAAAGCACAGAGACTTCCTAGTAATGGGTTCTATGTAAATATTTTTTAGTTGAATTGGATAATTTAACTGATAAGTGACTTTATCCTAAATTCTGCTCTTCTAACCACTCACCTATAATGAGCTATGTGAATGAGCAAGAACATTTGAATACTATACCTTGAGCTACCTCATAATATGTCCTGTTAACAATTTAGGCAGTTTCTTTAAGTGGGAGCTACATGTAAAATCAAGGAAATATTCCCCAGTCTTTGCTGGGTCATAGCTTTTGCTATTAGCACCATCCTCAAGCAAAAGATAAAATTTTAAGCCCATAAAAATCAGAAAATGCTAACTTTCTAGACAGGTAAACTCTTACACAGTAATTAACTGAATCCAGGAAGGGATTCCTGCTACATTCTCAAACCAGAAATCATTGTCACAGAATGCCACCCATTATTCCCACTAAGACCAATTTCTGTATCCTGGTTAGCTTAAAGGGAATTGTTGGTCATTTTCAATAAAAAGATTTCTCCTTCTGAGATTATGCCTGTTGGGTACCTGGACTCTTCTGAGGTTTGGGTTCCATGCTGGCTGGCTGTTCTCACCTGTCAAAAAGAAGGGTTGAGCGTCAGTTACTCCCCAGACAACAGTGTGTATGCTTCATTGATTAGCCACTGAATCACCTGGTGCTCACGAATGCTGATGAGAAGGGTTATGAGTCTCCCCCTTTCCATCCTTTCTATAGTATTTCCCTCCCCACCCCCGAGGCTGAAGGTGGCCACGGTAACCAGGACAGATCCAAGCAGCTGTGCTTATGCGGTGGGTGGTTCTGCAGAGGTGTTTGTTGTAAAGATGACTGAAGGAGCTGTCTTCCTTAGACTTTCTCTGTGCCTGCTTCGTAAGTGGCTCTGACAAGAGAGCCCTGGGGGACAGCAGCACCAAGGAGGAGAGGTAAGAACAGGGCAGAGGGCAGAATGCCATGGAGCAAACACAGCTGCCGGCTGACAGGAAGCCCAAGTCCCTTTCCATGCCAGGAGCTCACTGACTCCAGAGGGAAACTTAGGAGCCAGCACCAGGCCACCCCTGTTCTTCAGCTGCCTCAGCCACCTGAGTGGGCCCTCCTCATGGCTGCCCAGCCCCGGGGGCTGAGGGGGACACAGAGAAACTGAATGTGAGAGGCCAAGTGCTCGCCTGGACAGCTGCTGGTGATCCCATGACCAACACAGGGTCTGAGAGAAGGGAACTCCCACAGGGAAAGGGCTGCAGGCTGGGGAAATCTTTGAAACCAGGAATGTGTTGGTGACTAACTTATACCTTAAATTAGTAAGACTTGCGAAATAGAAGGCCCTGACAAGGGAAGAGCCAGGGAAGCCCCAGAGGCCCTTTACCGTCCAGCTGACATGGTGTCATGTCCTGGTCTTCAGCATAAACTCACGCATTGCTCCTAGGGTATAGATGACTCACAGTGATTCTTTAATATTATATATATATAGAGAGAGAGAATTTTTTTAACAGATGTGAAAATCTCACAATTAGGGCAAGATCTCAAGTACTCAAAGTATACTTTTGGAGGTTTGTCAGAGCATATGGGAGAGCTCTTTGAAGACCAGTGGGGTGCTTTTCTGGACCTTGAAATCATACCTACTCTGCCTAGGGAAAGGTTTTCTCTCTTGAGGTATGCTGTATAATAACAGTAGTGATTATTTGAGGAAATTATGACTTTTCGGGGGCATCTTAAAGTGTATGTTGAAGAACTGGTGCCCTTAGCCCTTACCTGGTGTAGCTGGCACACTCAGATGCATTCTGGGAAAGATGCCAAGCTATTGAGGCCAAAGGGCTTTGTGTCCTGGAAGAGAAATTCTGCCCGAGGAAGAGAAATATCATTTCCTCCAAACCTTGCCCACTCCCCCAAAGCACGGACAATATAAGAAAACATTACCCCTGAGATTTTGTATCAAATTCATGAGGTTCTTTCCAATTTCAAGGATTTTACTGCCTGAAGAAG
Source organism: Varecia variegata (assembly GCA_028533085.1). Taxonomy (NCBI): domain Eukaryota; kingdom Metazoa; phylum Chordata; class Mammalia; order Primates; family Lemuridae; genus Varecia; species Varecia variegata. Next base: position 48,947,946 of record CM052446.1, on the reverse strand, counting down.
AATTGGGGACAAGCGGTTTCCAGCCCATGACCTTTCCCTCCACCCATGCTATGGGACTCTGCCACTCCTCCCCCTCGGCACTGAGCCTCGTGAGTAACAGCACTCAAAGATCAGATCAGAGCACTGTGCCTGAGACATTAGCTGTGGGTGACATATTTTAAAGCCGCGTGTTTACAGCAAGCTATTTTGGGCTGTTCTTTGTCCAAAAGCCCCAAAATCATTTTGGATAAAATATTTAATTATTTTTAAAGCCTTTATTACGGTTTACAAATTGAATTTGCATATGTTATTTCTTTTGTGTCTCAGAACTGTCCTATTCTGAGATAGCTCGTTTTACAAACGAAAAACTGCATCTGTAGAGAAAACTGAAGTGACCCACACCTAGGTCCCCTGGCACAGCCCCCCGCATCACCACACGGATGTTCACAGACAATCCCAACCACAGTCATGTTCCCTGTGCATGGCAGATGGCAAAGTCCACTTTGGAGGACATCTCTGGTCTTCCAGTGCTTGTGAAGGGCTCCCAGGTCATGTGTCAGGACCACTCCTCCCTCTTCTCCCCACCCACCATAAAATGAGACGACAGATAAGGGATGGGGTGTGGTGGCTTACAGTATTAACTCTGGGGTCTGGGGTTAAATTTCCTCACCATTATGAGAGATGTGACCTTGGGTACATTGCAGTACCTCTCTATGCCTCCATTTCCTCATCTGTAAAGTGGAGGTGAGAATATTACCATGCTCTGAAGATTGCTGTGAGCAACACTTGAGATAATCTGTTGATGAGCACTCAGGATATAATAAGAGCTTGGTAAGTGAAAGTTGTTAGGTCCTTTCCAGCTTAGATATTCTATGATTGTTTCATAATGGCTAGTGTTCACTGAGTACCTAATACATTTCAGGCACTTCTACTCAATATGGATTTAATTCATATATACATTCACACACATATAAGGACCTCTTAGGTATATTGTTACTGAGAGCTCGGCACTTGTCCTTGAGGCCACGTCAGAAAAATGAGAACAAGTTGTTTGAGGAGAAGGAAAGAGAAGTTTATTACTTTGCCAGCAAATGAGAAGGATGGAGATTCCTATCTGAAAAATGCCATTGTCCTAATAATAAGCAGAAATACTGAGCTTTTAAAGAGTGAGTTCTCAGCTTCAGACAATTGCTGTTCTACTACAGTTGATGATTCTAATTGTCCCATCCCATCTCAGGGCTGAAGACAATGCCGTGATCTCCACCCAGACCTCCCTCCACCAGGTCCCCGACTGAGCCATCTTCTGTTGTACAAATAACAAAAGACTTACCCTGCCCCTCCCAACCACTGGCCTCAGGCAGGGATGCAGGTTTTAGTTCTCAAAAAAAAAGACTTACCCTACTCCTCCCAACCACTGGCCTTACTCAGGGATATAGATTTTAGTTCTCAAAAAGGAATAGAGGATTTTTTAAAGGGACAGAAAATATTTTTGCTGTTTTGTTCAGACCATTCCCTCTTTTACAATATGAAATCTCATCAGATCCTCATAACACTACTATGAAGCTTATGCTATTTTTAAAATGATACAATACCCATTTACAGACAATGAAATAGTTATTAGCAAGATTAAGTAACTTGCCTTTGATCACATAATCAAAAAAAGGCAGAGCCAGAATTCTAACTTGAGAGTTGGTCTTAACCACTTTGCTCTTCCTCCTATCTAAGAAAGAATTAAATCTTTTCATAGTTCTGTTTGCATTTCTTGTCATTGCCCCCAAACAAAACAAATAAACAAACAAACAAAACCTTTCCAGTTTAGCTCTTTGATCTTATTAAGGAGAATCTCCCCACAGTCATTGCCTAACCTGTTCATTGTATCCCAAACATTATTTGGGATTTGATGAGTGTGATATGCCAAGTGGTCCTATTTCCCTCTGACTGTAGTATAGCCTGTAAATGGAAAAGAAGCCAAATTCTGTAAAATAATTTAAAGAAGTTTATTCTGAACCAAATTTGAGGACCATGGCCCGGAGCCATGCCCAAGAACGCTTGAGCAAATGGACTGTCTGTGGTGGGGTTACAGTTTGGTTTTATACATTTCAGAGAGACAGGAATTACACATTAAATCGTAAATCAACACATGGAAGGGCCTACATTGGTTTGGCCCGAAAAGGTGCTACATCTCAAACAGGGGCTTACAGGTTATACAGGTGGATTTAAAGACTCTTTGATTTGTAATTGGTTAAAGAAATGAACTTTTGCCTAAAGGCTTAGAATGTTTTAAGATAAGGAAGTCTGCTAATCAGAGATAAGCCACCAGCCCATTTACCCCAGACTCAAGTAATTTGTTATGCAAATTGAGGACAGGTTTGTCTTACATAGATTTAGGCCTGTTAATGAGTTACAAAAGATTTCTCCAAGAAGGGAGGGTGGCATGATACGGCATATCTGACCTTCCTTCTCATGGCCAGTAACTCAGTTTTAGGGTATACCCTTGCCCAGGAGGGAGTCCATGCAGTCAGCTGGGGGAGAGCTTAAGATTTTATTTTAGTTCACAAGTCCAAGAAGCTTATCAAGAAGAGCCCATAACAGCAATATTGTTCTTCTACAGAATTTTCAGTTTTCAATTTTGCAATTGTTCAATTGCAAAAAAGCTTCTAGGTAGAATCAATATGGTTAAAATGTCCATACTGCCCAAAGTGATTTACAGATTAAATGTAATCCCCATCAAAATACGAACATCATATTTCACAGATCTAGAAAAAATAATCCTAAGCTTCGTATGCAACCAAAAAAGAGCCTGAACAGCCAAAGCAATCTTAAGCAAAAAGAACAAATCTGGAGGCATCACATTACCTGGCTTCAAATTATACTACAAGGCTATAGTAACCAAAGCAGCATGGTACTGGTATAAAAGTAGAGACATAGACCAATGGAACAGAATAGAGTACTCATAAATAAAACCATCTACCTACAACCAACTGATCTTTGACAAAGCAGACAACAATATACAGTGGAAAAAGGAAGTTCTATTCAATAAATGGTGCTGGGAAAATTGGATAGCCACATGCACAAGCATGAAAAAGGACCCCTGTCTCTCACTATATACAAAAATTAATTCAAGATGGAATAAAAGACAAATGTAAGGCATGAAACCATAAACATTCTAGAAGAAAACATGGGAAAAACTCTTCTAGACATTGGCCTAGTCAAAGGATTTATAAGACCCCAAAGGCAAATACAGCAACAACAAAAACAAATAAATCGTACTTAATTAAATTAAAAAGCTTCTGCACAGCAGAGAAAATAATAGAGTGAATAGACAACCTACATAATGGGAGAAAATATTCACAAACTATATATCTGACAAAGGACTAATACCCAGAATCTGTAAAGAACTCAAACAATCAGCAAGAAAAAAACAACCCATAAAAGAGTGGGCAAAAGACATAAATAGAAGTTTTTCCAAAGAAGATAGACAAATGGCCAGTAAACATATGAAAATATGCTCAACATCACTAATCATCAGAGAGACACAAATTAAAACCACAATGAGTTACCACCTTACTCCTATCAGAATGGCCACTATTAAAAAGTTAAAAAATAATAGATGCTAGTGCAGAGAGAAAGGAATGCTTATATACTATTGGTAAGACTACAAATTAGTGCAATCTCAATGGAAAACAGTATGGAGACTCCTTAAAGAAATACATGTAGACCTATACCATTCAATCCAACAATCTACTGCTGGGTATCTATCCAAAAGAATGAAGTCATTGTATCAGAAATACACCTGCTCTTAAATGTTTATTGCAGCACAATTCACAATTGTAAAGATGCAGAATCAACCTAAGTGCTCATCAATTCATGAGTCGATAAAGAAAATGTGATGTACATCTACCATGGAATACTACTCAGCCATAAAAAGGAATGAAATAGGCCGGGTGCAGTGGCTCACACCTGTAATCCTAGCACTCTGGGAGGCTGAGGTAGGTGGATCGCTCGAGGTCAGGAGTTCGAGACCAGCCTGAGCAAGAGCGAGACCCCGTCTCTACTAAAAATAGAAAGAAATTATCTGGCCAACTAAAAATATATATAGAAAAAAATTAGCCAAGCATGGTGGCACATGCCTGTAGTCCCAGCTACTTGGGAGGCTGAGGCAGTAGGATCGCTTAAGCCCAGGAGTTTGAGGTTGCTGTGAGCTAGGCTGACGCCACGGCACTCACTCTACGGCACTCACTCTAGCCCTGGCAACAGGGCTAGACTGTCTCAAAAAAAAAAAAAAGGAATGAAATAATGTCATTTGCAGCAACTTGGATGGAACTGGAGACCATTATCCTAAGTGAAGTATCTCAGGAATGGAAAACCAAACACCATATGTTTTCACTAATAAGTGGGTGCTAAACGATGGGTACACACAGGCACAAAACAATTAAACGACATGAGAAACAAAGAAAGGGGGAAGGTGGGAGGTGGGTATGGGATAAAAATTTACCTACTGTACAATGAACACTATTTTGGTGACCCACACACCAAAAGCCCTGACTTAAGCATTATATAAGGTACTCATGTAACAAAAATACTTGTACCCCCTTTAATTAAGATTTTAAAATAAGAAAAAAATTAATTAAAAAAAAAGCTTCTAGATCACCACAGCCTTGAGAACCAAAACCAATCACACCAAGAAGTACTTACTAGAAGCCAGGAGGTTGCTGGTCCAGTGCTCAGGAAAGTGCTCTGTCCCCAGGTCTCCTGAACTCACCTATGCTTCTCTGAGCTCTGGTGCTAGGGTGACAAGTAAGCACAGGCTCAATTTGAAATCTGAACCAGCAGGAAGTTCTCAAACTCCTACCCTTCGGCAGATTTTACTCTTGCCCCAAATTGAAATGGAAGCTGGTGCCAAGGGGAAGTCCTGGACTTTCATTCTTGTGGCTTGGCGCAGAACTGCCCTTGGCGTTCCAGCTGTCTAGCACCAAAAACTGAAAGCAAATAAATAAATAAATAAATAATTCCTGCCAGACTTTGGACCGTAGTCACAATAACTTATTGAGAACGAGACCAACCTACTCTTGACTTCCTGCAGTGACTACCATTGAAAAAAATCCCTTTGCTTCCCAGCCATCCATACCTTACCTATGGAAGGATTCCTTTGTACCAGATGAGGAAACAAAAGCTTGGCTTCTCCAACACACTTGCGTATGCCCATGGTTTCCAGGAAGAGCTACTCATTCATCCATAACAGAGGTATTGTTATCAACAGGGTGGCGCTGGGCATGCTCTCCTGCACAGCCACCCAACAACTCTTAAAAATAAGCAGGCTGAGCGAATGACCACTCTTATACCTGCCGAGTGGTGTCTGGCCACCGAAGGGTCTTAGGTATGTTTTCATTTATATCACAAATTGTTAGGGGAGAGGAAGGAGTGCTAGTGGATGTTATCTTCTTATATTACCTTTAGAAGTAAAAGTACAGAATTTTAATCTTTATTACCCTCATTAGGGTAGCTGGGCTCAAATCAGCTCTGCCACACATTCATTGTATGGTCTCAGCAAGTTATGTAAGTTCTCTGAGTCTGCTTCCTCATTGGCAAACTGGGGTGAATATTACTAGCTTCACAGGATCTTTTTAAAAATTAAGTAAGATTTTGCATATAAGAAGTGTCTAGCACAGTGTTTGATCCACAGTTAGCATTCAACAAATGTTATTTCTGTTTTTCTCTTTCGTACCTTATGGAAGGTACAGGTATTATTGGTTCCTTTATTTAGCAAACCTAGCTGGACTTCAGGCATGCAGGTATTATTCATTTAGTCTTCATGTCCTGCGCAGGACTGGTTTTGCTTGATTTAGGAAGAAATTTCTTATAATGTATTTCCTGGATTTTTCTTTAGGTCAGGTTTTGACTATTCTGGAAATAGTCTTCAGTATCTTTACATTTGGTCTTTAACCAGATATCAGTTGTAGCTTTAAGTAGTTTACAAAAAGCTTATGCCGATTTCTGCTTACTTGGGAACTACAAAGCTACAGACAGCCCATCATTATAACATAGAGACCTAACTGAAAAGCGGAAGAGAAAAAAATTACTTTAAGACTTGTGTTCCTTTGGAAAGAATACCTATAACAGAGTTAGACAGATGGACCCTCCGTCACCAGCCTGTTCCTCTGTCCGTCCATCCATTCATCCACCCACCCGTCCGTCCCACCTTGTTCCAGGCTTTTGTGTCTTATTTTCCCAAGAGTATTGCAAAACCTAATATATCCCCACAGGTGCCTAGGAAAGCTGATCATACTGCAGATGCAACCTGTAAAATAAAAACTTCAAACAAAAATTGGCACAGAAGCCAAATACCAAACTTGTGAAACACAAACACGTATAACATGCAAGCACAATTTTTTAAAATTGTCTCCAAAGACATGTAAACAAGGTATCAGTCAAATACCTGTTATAATAAGCAGTCGCCTGTTCATTTGAATGATCAGATGAGTGATTCCATGACTTTGCTAATTGTACTTCTCCATCCCAAAAGTGCTCTTGAGTTCTGCTGCCCCTTAACCGAAACACATGGAATGGTTTACATCACATGGCAATGCCTAATATTTATGGGAAATTTTTATTTTACATAGAATATCTCCTTTAATCCTAATAATCTTGTAGTATCAATATTATTATTCCTAAATTTATTTATTTTATCCCTAAGTTTAAAAGGAAGAAGTTGAAATTTAGAGAGATTAAATAACTTGCTAAAGATCATGTAGCTCGTATGTGACTGACAGAAATCAAAGTCTGGTCTGTCCTAACTCTGAAGCCTGCATGTGCTCTTTCATATCCTACACTGCGTGAGTCCTGGGCTGTGATCGGTTGGCCTGGGCTCCTGACCTGCTCTTCTACTGACTGACTGTGTGACATTGCACAGGTTGCCAGACCTCTTGGGCTCAGAATCCCGTTTCTGCCCCTTCTTCAAAGAGCTCTAAGTACTCATTCAGCTCTGATTATCATGCGCCCTTGAATCAGAGCCAATGACTTATCCATGTGCAGGTGGTCTCGCTGCAGGCTGCATGCTCCCTGTCCATGTGGATAGTAAATATGTCCTTGTCAATGACACCAGTAAAGAAGTGACACTAATCACATCATATCAAGGCATCCTTACTGTCCCTCTTCTCTGGAACAAAGAATTCAGGGAAGGGAAGTGAGGAGAAAGCTGGACACAGAAAAAATTAATAACAAGGGTGCATTTTAGATTGTGTTCAAATCATTCCAGACAAAAATCTATTTTCTATCATTGTCTGGTTGGTCTGAATCATTTTATGTTTGTAAAACATTTCACATAACTCCATGACTGAATTTGGAAATTGCTACTTAGGATTGCTTTGGGCTGCAACTGAAAAAAGAGACACTCAACAACAGTAGCTTATAATTTATTTATCATCCATCATGCAAGATGTCTGCAGTAAAGCAGTTCCAGAGGCAGTTTGATGGCGGTGATGTCAGGACACTGAGTTTATGTCTCTGATTTTCTTGGCCTTTTCCATATGGTCATAAGTTGGCTGCCATCAGCATCATGTTTTCACAACATGGCATCTCCAGCGGCAGGGAAGGGCTGGGGAGAAATGAGCATATGCTTTAGGTACCTTCTGCCTCGAGGAGGAAAATTTTTCCTAAAAGGCCTGAAGAAGACTTTTCATTACATCTGATTGGGTTGGTCATATGTCACCTCAAGGAAATGAGGTTGTCCAAAAGGAAATGAGATTTCATTGGCTTGAACCAATCATGATTATTTCTCTTGCCATCTGAACAAATTGGGGTTCTGTTAGCCAAGGAGGAGGAGAGTGGCTGTTGCAGACATCATTATCTGGCCACTGCCTCCTTCTCCAACATCCTCTCTGAGCACTCTCACTGCTAGTCTCTGCATCCTGGGCACCTTCACCTCCGTACGTGCCATTCCCTCTCTCTGGCCTACTCTCCTCCCATCTCTTCCTCTGGCTGACCACTACTCATCCTTCAGTACTCACTCCAACCAATTCTCAGTGATTCCTTCTCTCCCCCAGACGAGGCCAGATTCTCTTATGACACCTAGTCATGGTGCAGTGCTAACTTCAGAACACATTTTGCCATTTTTAATGTTATATTCATTTGTCTGATTATTTGATTAATATCTGTTTCTTCCTCTACAAGTCTTTATACTCCATTAGGATTAATACTATCTCTGTTTCTGCTGACCAGTGTATCTCCCCTTAAATGTCTACCCCACTCATTATTTATTTATTTTATTCCTCCTATATGCCAGGTGTTAAATTATGGATAAATAGATAAATGAAGAGTGTCTTTTGAGAGCTCATGATTTGGCTAGGAAGACACCGAGAGAACTAACTCTACTATTCCACTTCCATGGCCACACTCTGGACTTTGGAATCACCCATCTTTGTGTGACCTTTGATAACTTTGATAACTCTGGTATCTCACTTTCCAACTACAGCCTCCCTTGCTTACATGCTATTTCCTCACTTTAGCTTTTCCAAGACCTCAAGATTCCTGACCCTTCCTCATTGTTTCAACATGTCTGCTGTGCCCACTGTCCTTTTATAGCTGAAAACTGCCACTCCCTCAGCCCCCTGCAAAAGGAGATGAGCCGGGCTGGACTTTGCACAAGAATAACCACTGACCCTAGCAGTGCCCCTCCATTGGCTGCCTGGTGACCCAGGGAGTGGCCTGACACAAAGAACTTTGCTCAGAAGAGGCAATGGCAGTTAGCCAAGCCTTGTTGAAATTCTGTATTCCCTTTGCTTCTAAGTCACTCTTCTCTTCCTGTTGTCTTCTGCCCTGGTCTATTTCCTTTGTCTTGTTTGCTTGCTCCTCTACCTGCATGTGATCCTTGCATTTCACAATCCCCAGAGTTCCTTCCTTACATACTATTTCCTCGCTTTGCAAGTATTTCCCAGTGTTGGAAGCACTGAGGGTCTATTGAGGTTGGTGACCATCAATTTGGCAAGGTTCCTCTCTGCCTGATGGGGAATTTTCTCTAGTGGCCTTCAGTTGTTTAGAAACCTCACTCAAGGATCCAGAAGGCCACACGTGAGGCACCCCAATGCTGAGGGTTCCCCACCTCCCCTGGGAGGTGTTTGGTCATCTACGTGGATGTCCAGTGTATGGAACAAACTCCTTTTGAAGTTTCCTAAAGTTGTCTGAAACATGAGAAACAGAATAAAGATAACCATTTCTACCCACCTGCCCCAATCCACATACATCACAGTGTCCATTTTTGTACTTGGATCCATTTGTAAAAGTAAAAGCAGACACAGATGCCAAAGGAGGACCCTTAGATCCACAGAAGATTGAAGTCAGATTTCTCCTCATTTCACAAGAACACTTGGCTCCAGTTTCTGGAGATTAGGGAATGTGTACAGGTGGGAGAGGATGGCCCACAGATTTTGGAGTGGGAGACAGCCAACAAGACCACTGCCAGGGCCAGGGGAGGGATGGTGAGGCCTTCCTCCTTTCTCTTCCCTTCTTTTCCCCCTGTTGCCCTGAATAGTGCCAACCTGGGAAGGGGAGGGAAAAGCGGAGTAGGAGGGAGACCCCCAAAACTGGGAACCCCATATAGTAGCCTCTTTCCCACACGCCCATCACATCTGTAGGGTGTGGGGCAACTACAGGACCTTCCATTTCCTAGATCCCCTGTTGGTCAATGATGGGGCTCTCCTGCTCTGGAGCTCAGAGCAGCCCAATTTACTTGTACTTCAACATCCATCATAGCAGAAGTAACTATCTTCCATTTCTGGGACCCAGAGGAAAAAGAGCATGTCCTATACGGGTTTTCTATGAATTGTGAATTTGAGGAATCAGGCCAAGCCCGTAAAATCAGACTATACATCCCATTTAGCATCGTGTTTTATTTCTTCCGCCTTTTTGTCCTGGGAGGTGTTTATATTTTTTTAAATATTTTCATCCTTTTCACCTCCTATTTAACTTGAAGGCAGTTAAGAAAAAATATTTTATTTCAGCATCTATTCATATCAATTGTGTAACAGGCACTGTTGAACAGCTGAAAAAAAGAATTAAACACAGGCCTTGCTCTTAGTAACCTTGTAAATTAATATGGCAGATAAATCTGTACAGCAATAATCAGTGTGTCCGTCAGGGTCCTAGCAGGAAACAGCGTGCTCAGAGGATTTATGGAAGAGGGTTAGTGATTGAAGGGACTGTCTACAGAGGTGTGGGGCGGCGTAAGGGAGCCCTCGAGGGATGGTGATGCACCCATGGTTTAGCGACAGTGGGAAGCCTTTATCCTGTAGACCTGCCGGGATGAGAGAAGGGAGAGGTGTTAGCAGATTCTGATGAGGACTGTAGCCCCGGGAGAGGCCCACACCGCAGAGGCAGTGGCTGCAGGAAGGGTACGTGGCCACTGTCCAAACCATGGTCCGGCACGGGGAGAGCAGGGGTGGCTGGGGTGGGGTAGAACGGGGAGAAGCCAGCAGAGGAGATTAAAAAGGAGCAGTCAGAGGGGTGGGCGGGAAGCAGGAGGGTGTGTTGTCTGGTGGTGCAGCAAGTATTTGGGGAGCAGGGAGGGGTCGCCTTGGCGAATGCTGCCAAGAGGATGTGTGAGGTAAGCACTGAGAACTGACCGCAGGATCTGGCAGGATGGAGGTCAGCTTGGCGTCTGCAAGATCTGCTGTTCAGTGGGGCTGTGTGGACCAAGTGGGTGAGCCAGAGGAAGGTCCCTGTGCCGAGGACCCTCAGGGCAGGGAAGAGTGGAGGAGCACGGAGAGGGCTCTGGAGAGCCAGCCAGCGACGATCTAGAAGGAGTGCAACGTGAGGCACATTGAGTGGCCTGTGCTGGCAGAGCAATGCAGACCAAGGGCCATGGGGATTCAGAGGGGAGAGCTGCTCCCGCAGCGGGGGAGGGGGAGGGCGAGGGAGGTCTCGCAGAGGAGGCGGCATCTTGGCGGGCCTTACAGGCTGGCATGGGCGACAGTTTCATTTACCACCCTCCTCTCTTCCCCTCCCCAGGGACCCACGTGACTCTTAGTGGACACACTCTTGACCCCAGTGTTGGCCACAGCCACAGTTCGGAGGCAGAGGGAACTGCAGGAGTGTGCCTGGGAAGCTGGGTGAAAGGCTCCCTCTCTTTCCCTGGGCAGCGCAGCGTGTGGGTGGGAGAGCACTTTGCTTCCAGGAGGGAAGCCAGCCTCGGAGTGAAGGTGACACAGGGAAAGTCACAGAGCCAGAGCAGCAGTCTTGATGATTTGGAAAACTTTGGACCAAACTGTGCTAGCTAGAACTCCATCCTTTTGTGGACTTTCCCATTATGAGAAACTGAAATTCTATTGACCGTTTGTCAGTTTTCATCAGGTTGTTTGTTTTGTGCAATGGAAAGCATCCTGATGGAGAACTGCTATGATTGGAACATTAGGAAATTGGCCCAGGGGTGAGGATGAGGGGAGGGAGTTTGGAAACAGAGAAAGGATATAAAAAGGAAGGCACTCAATACAGCATAGTGTTTGCTAGCATGGAGCCAGACTCCCTGGGTTCATGGCTATGCTCTGTGATCTTGGAGAAGTCACTTAACCTCTCTACGCCTCAGTTTCCTCATCTTTCAAATGAGAATGACAGTAGCTACTTGATAGCTATAAGGATTAAATGAGCTGATATTTGTAAAGAACCTAGAACAGTGCTTGGCATGTAGGAAGCCCTTTATACGTTTTTGTCCAATAAATGAAGGACCTTGCGTCTATAATTTACAACTGAGCTTGTGCATGAGTCGTGTCTCTAAACAGAGGGGCTGGGCTCCCCTCAGAGTTTAAAGATTCTCCAAAGTGCTTTATGTCATCACAGTGTAGGGGTCAGGTCACACTTTCCATGTTTCATGTGAGAAAACAGAGGTCTTGAGAGGCTTAAAACCATCTAAGAGAGGATCTAGTAATACACATCACGATAGAGTTAAATCCCAGCAGACCAAGAATCAGGGCACAGAGTTTATGTTTCTGTTCTGCTTCAACTCACCGGAGACCACAGGTCTGTCCCCTTTCTCTCTCTTGAGGGGTGGGGGGGTGGTGGCCAGATGCCCTCCGGGTACCTATCAGACCTAATAGTCTCATAATAACACCACCTTAACTGACTCTACAGCTTATCATTACCTTGGCACAGCCTCTCCTTCTGCTCATATGAAAGCCTCGCTGGAGAGGCAGTATGGAGATCATTTCTCTTGTTTTACCACCGAGAAGGGAGGCCGGCTGATAAAAGGCTTGAGATCAGGTGAGTCCCCGCTGAGGGTAACAGGAGCTGAATCCCACGGGGAAATCCTGGGAAACACCTGTTTCAGGGTTATTCCATCCAGTGGGGAGGGAAGCTGGGATAGTTATGTACCAACTCCTGCCAATCACCAGGGAACATTGATTTATTGGCACTTCTAGCCTGCCGTGTGTGGAGCAAAGTGGGCTCAGGAGACCAGAGGGACCCCTGAGACAAGAACACGTAGGTGCTGGCAGGGGAGAGCAGGCTTGCACGATCCCCACGAGGGAATGTGCACGGCCACCAGCAGCACTTGCGACCGTCTCCTCCAGCAAGGTGTGCTTGCCACCCTTCCCTGAAAATAGGTCTGTGAAGTGTAGTTTTTAGATGGACACGTTGCTATTCTGAACTCAGTTACCTGACACGGCAAAAGGGACTCTGCAATTGTGAAGTTAAAGATCTTCAGACGGAAAGATGATCCCAGCTTATCCAGGTGGGTCCGATGTGATCAAAGGGTCTTGATAAGGGGGAGGTGGGCAGTCAGAGGAGAACAAAGATGCTCCTCTGATGGCTCTGAAGACAGAGGAAGGAGCCAGGGGTCAAGGAATGGGGAAAGCCTCTAGAAGCTGGAAAAGGTAAGGAATTGTATTCTTGTCTAGAGCCTACAGAAGGAGCCAGCCCTGCCGATGCCTTGATTTTAAACTTGTGACCTCCATAACTCAAAGAGAATAAATTTGTGTTGTTTTAAGCCACTAAATTTGTGGGAATTTGTTACAGCAGCAACTGGACACTAACCCAGGGAGGGAGAGTGGATATTGGGTGGATGAAAGAGCCTACTACAGAGATCTAGCAGATATCTTAAACAACTTATGTGAAACAGATTTTCGCTGTTCGTATCCCTCCCACCAAACCTGTTCCCAGGCTTAGGAAACAGCACCATTTCATCCACCTGGTTAGGCTATAAACCTAGGGGTCGTCCTGGATTTCTAGACTTTTCTCCCATTCCCGCTTCAGATCTGCCAGAAAATCTACTGGCTCTACCTTCAAGATAAAGCCTAAATCTTGATGGCGGTAATGGTTTCCTAGGTGTATACTTATCCACAAACTCATGGGGTTGTGTACATTAAATAGGTACAGTATGTACAGCCTTTGACACGTCAATCATACCTCCATAAAGTGGTTTTTTAAAAAGGTAAAGCCCAAATCTGATGAGTTTTCTGACTCTCCCCACCCTCCCCACTCCACCCCAATCCCAACCCCATTTAGGTCCACTCCCACCTGCCATCATCTCCCACCTAAGTCACGACCACAACTGCCTCCCACCTGGGCTCCCTGCTCCCGCTCCTCTCATTACTCCATTCTCGGGAGTATCTTTTATAATAGTATGTCGGGTTCTATCACTCCCCTGCTCAAATCTCTCCAGTGGTTTCCTGTGTCACTGGAATGACTGAAAGCCCTGCATGGTCTGGCCCTGCCTGCCTTTCACCCTTGTTTCCAGAACCCTTCTCTGCAGCACTGGCTTCCTTGATGTTTCTCAAGCAGGCCCAGGTGGTAGCTGCCTCAGGGCCTTAGCACTTGCTGCCTGTGCTGCCTAGAACCTTCCTCTTGCACGTGTACTCACAGACCTCTCCCTCACTCCACTCAGGTTTCTGCTCAGATACGGTCTCCTCAGAGAGGCCCTTTCCAGCCATTCTGCCTAACTCAGACTGCCTCTCTTCCACCAGTCTCGGAGCTCCCTACCTATCCTACTTTATTTTTCTTTATGACACTTCTCACTATATGAAATTATATTAACTACCTTCCCCACTAAAATATAAATTCTGTGAGGCCTGAGACTGTTTTGTTACCTGCTCTATTCTAAGTGCCAAGAACAGTGCTTGGCACATAGTTCAATAAATATTTTTTGATTGAATATATATACATAAGATTATTTTCTCTTAGGCGTCATGGATAGCTAAGGACAAGGGGTGATTTCCCATGTAGCTGTGGCTTACTCAGGACTTGCATTAGTGCATTTTTACATAACCACCCACACCTCTTACATCTTTATGCCTGAAAGAGAAATCGGTCTCCAGCTCCCACAAGTGCTGTCAAGTTAGAGGAGAAATTGTGAACCAACTGTGATTCCATTGAAAGTGCAAATCCTCCAACACAGCCCTTTTCAATCACAGATGGGTCTTTTTGTGCTCTCAAATGAGAGGGACCATTGTTCCCATTGGGTATGTGGCTGTTAGGTGCTGGTGGATTAATTGTAGCAAATTCTTACCTGGTATTCTTGCCTAAGCTACTATTTTTAGCTCATACCCAAATCTCCTGGTTTTTAAAATGGCCGTGCTCTCTTGCCCTTAGTACTTAGGTTATTTTAAAATATGCTTTTTAACAAAAACTGATTGACTAGATCTATTTTTACAAATTCCTTTCTCCCTTTTTTTCTTTGTTTTCTTTCCTCCTGCCCTTCTGATAATCGGTCTGTCACTAAAGGGTGTAGCCACCCCTTCTAACCCTCCTTAGGCTTCCAAGTTTCTAAACAGTCCAACTCACCCTTTCCCAGCTATTCTACCACTGGTTGTAGGCTTGGTTGCAAACTGGAGTCACCTGAGAAGATTCAGCAACGGTGATTGCTGGGTCCCAGCCTCAGACATCCTGACTTAGTTGGCCTGGGTGCTGCCTGGGCATTGAGATGGAAGAGTTCTCCAGGTGATCCGTGGTGTCAGCACGGTTGAGAACCCTCACGTCTAGCCCCTCTCACTCGGTCTTCAGAATTCCTTTCGTGAATCAACTCCCTAGCCTCCTTGAAATTTTCCATACATCTCCTTAAATTCACGAAGACTTGCCTTTTGCTCGATGACTCAGTTTTCATAACACCCACCAAAGGAAACATCTCCTCACTTGATTTTAGAGCTCCTTGGAGTTTGCTAAGCCTTTTTTCTCCATGTTACTTCTCTGGCTCTTCCCAGCATCCCTGCGAGCTGGGCTCTCGGGACTAAGATGAGGCAATGGATTCAGAGCAACAGTGTGCAGAGTTATGTCTAGGGCTTCTGGATTTACCAAAACAAACACTCCCCCCAACATGAAAATTAGCCCCACCAAAACAAGATGCCCACTTAAATTGGAATTTCAGGTAAACAACAAATAATTTTTTAATATAAGTATGTTCTGTGCAATATTTGGGATATAGATTAAAAATTGTTTTATATGAATTGCCAGTTTAACTGGGCACCTTGTATTTCATCTGGCAACTGTACAGTCAGTGCCTACCCCTCTTCTGGAGCCCAGGCTAGTGGCTGATGTCCTCTTGCCTTCCCGGATCTCCCAGCAGCTTGACAACCTCAGCTCTTGGCTGACATTCTCCCTTTCCTCTGCATGGGTAGCCATTATCCTCAGAAAGAGCCTCTTCTGTGTATTAGAATCCATTTGCACTCCTTTTTTTTCTGTCCCAATTGCTTTTCTGTGGCCTGAACCATTTATAAGGTCAGGCTGGTTTACAAAACACAACATGACATTTACTGAGCATTTCTGTGTGCCAGGCGCGTGCTAAGTGCTTTGTACTCATTATTTCATTTACTCTTCACAAGACCCTTGGAGGTAGTAGGTATCCCTTCCTAGGGACCTACATAGGACTATTTCTATTTTAAGATGGAAAAACAAAGGTATGGAGAGGTTAAGAGACTCCTCAAGGTCATACAACTTAAAAGTGTCAAATTTGGGATTTGAACCTGGGGCTGACACCAGGGCCTTTGTCTCTTAGCTAGCATGCTAGGGGAACAAGAAGAGGGTACTGAGAGCCCTATGGCTTTGCTATTCAAGTTTTCCAGCTTGTTCAAGTTGGCTTTCTGAATCTCCTGGGGTTTGGAATAATCACTGGATAAACCTTTTCCATTCCACGTGGGTGGCTTGGGAGATTAAAAGTGTTGACAATATAGCTGTCCATAAGATGCATACATAGTCTTGGAAACCTTATTTTTAACCCTGAAAAAAAAAGAAGTGTCACCACAGGGCTCTTGAAGAAAGACTTCGGCAGCCATTGCCAGCAAAGTAAATACTAAATCAACCCAGGGACAATGTTCTTTAAACACATTTGCTTAGGCTAAGGGGCAAATAGTTTATGCTGATTCTGGGTAACCAGCCACAAATATGTGTCAAAGAGGCTTTTTTTCAAGTGTTCCATATCTTTTTTGGTATAAGATCCTTCTGTGCTTTAGTGCTCCGTAAATATTTGTGCAATTAATGTATGCTGGCAAATGTCTCAAGAGGAAAGCAGGCTACAAAATGCCAAGCAAAATCGTAATTAGCTACACAAAAGAAAAAGAATTTGTTTCTTTCATCTCAGTGCTTAAAAACTGTCAGCACTTAAGACAGCTGGGAGCTTCAGAAAAAATAATTTGCAAAAGCTGATTTTCCTAAGCTTTTGAGACTTAGTCCTATATCCTAACATTAAAAAAGAAAACACAAAAACATTCACTTGAGTATTATTTGTTCTCTTCCCTACTTAATGTTAATCTAGTTACTATTAATTGCAAAAGATGTTATAAAGAAAAGTCCGTTTTAGAAATGAAGGGAACCTAAAAATGAAGGGAGCATTTTGGGAGGAGAGGACCATGAGTGGCCCATCTTGTCTCCAAATGATTGCCTAAGTGATTCAGTGGAGAGGAGGAGAGATGTGCGCCTGCTGACACCAGCTGGAGAAGCCAGTGCACCTGGTCCTAGTCTTGAAAAGCTGCCTGCTGGTCTGCTCCTCCCTGACACTTCACAGCCTGCCCATAAAGTTGCCCTGGGCTTGAAGCTCCTGTGCCGCCTCTGGATGAGCGCTCCAGTTCTGAGCTCAGATCTGGCTTTTCTATCTGGGGATAGGGTAGCTAGCCAGGTGCCAACAGCCAATGCATTCCTGGCCCCGTGGTGGTCTTTTCCAGCAGTTTTGTTCAGGCTTTGCTGCCAGTCATGCAGATCTGCAAGGGAGCCTTTTGGTATCAGTATAAAGCATGGTGTCTGAGGGCCACCACCTGCGTCAGAACCTCCAGGCAGATTGGTTACACTTGCAGACTTCTTGGTCTCCACCCAAGAATTATTGAATTGCAGCGGGGATGAGGTGGGGCATAGGAATTTTCTCCATAAACGGATCTTCCAGGAATTCTCAGGCACCCTAAAGATTGAGAACCACTAGAGTAAAGAAACTCCATCTTCTACCTGTTAACTTTAGTTTCCTCTCCACTGCCTTTCCCTCAGCCTTGTTGGGAGGCTGGAATGGAAGATGAAGTTTCCTCTGGGAACTCCTCTCTGAATCCCCAGGCAGAAGGACATTGATCCCCTGTGTCCAGAGTAATGTACGCACAACTCTGTTACAGTCACTATTTTACTGGAGGGGTTTGTTCACCTCTGCTGGGGTGAACATCATTTCTTGGTCTATTTTCTTTTAGCCCCATTCCTATACAACATTTGGCTTTAGAGCAACTCTTTCAATGTTTGCTGAATAAATCAATCTTTGGCATAATCCCTGCACTTCTGGGAGACCTCAGTTGAAAGTGAAGGAGCTCAGGAAATTTCACCCCAAAATATGACTCTTTGGTATAAAGAATATTTTGAATTAAAGGCCATTTGAGATCAAAAACCATTGGAAGGGGCTTTCCCTCTAGCTGCATAAACCAGACTGACCTGATCAAAAGATCAAAGGGGCAATTGACTTACCTTCCTCTCCTTGTTATCTCAATATATTACAGGAAAGAAGATCAAAAATGCAACCAGACCTGGCTCAAATTATTTTAAACACAATACTTGTCTCTCAGGTTAATTTAATTTGCAGAGAGAATCATTTACAAGTCAATCTGTCACCCTCCTCCATTTGTCCTCCCTATCACCATCTGTCACTCCTAAACAGAATTACCTGTACTCCTCATTTCCCCTCCCCTCCAAAAAGACAGGTATAAACATAGCTGAACTTCATTGGGATATTGGGTGATCACTGTGATTTCTCTCCATGCACATGGTATTGTTAAATAAACCTTTCTCTTATTAATCTGCCTTAATTGTGAGTTGATCTTTCAGTGCACTTTCTGGGGAAAGGGCAAGTCTCCCCTCACCCCTACAAAAGCATAGATTAGCAGATGTGTGATCAAGGAACAATCCTTGAGGCAGAAAGAGCATCCAGTGGAGCATCTTCCATTCTTGCCTCTCCATGAAGCTCATGTCATCATCATCATCACCATCTTTGACATCTACTACTTATTGATCACTTTGTGCCAGGCATTGCACTAAACACTTCACAGACATGGTCTCATTTAATCTTTACAACATTACTATCCTCATGTGTAGATGAGAAAACTAAAGGATTGCTTATGGTTACATGAGTATTAAATGGTCAAAAGATAGAGCTGGGATTAGAACTCGAATTGGACTCAGAGCCTAATTTTTAAACATGAATGGTTAAAGCACCTCTAAAAAGCTAAAAAGTTTGATCCTGTGCTGATTGAGATCTGCCTTAAACAGCTGAAGTTGGAACTAGCAAAATGGGCCAAACCTATCTCGCCCTTTAGACTTCCCTCTCCCAAATCCTTCCTGAATTTCATGCTATATGCTTAGGTCAGACCATCAAACCTCAAGAAATGCTCAGCCTTGAATAGCTGCAGCCATAACCCCATATGTCCTCCAAATTTAAATCCTTTGACATAGTTTAGCTTTAAATGCTTAAAACAAATTTGTTAGAAAATTGTAGTGCCATAAATATTTATAATGCCATATAAATCAAAACTTACACCAAAGCCAACTCATTGTATTTGGCTTTGGTGATTTCAAATGTTGGAGTGCTGTTTGTGCATGAATCTACAAAATAATGGAGTTTCCATGTCCACATCAATACTATGGTGGTGGCTGGGGCTTTCCAAATATGTTCTTTGAGTGTGTTCGTGTTAATAATTTATGAATCAAAAAGAATTATTTGCCATCTGATCCTAAACAAAGCACTGAGGTCTATGCACACTGGTGAGGATAGATAATAATTCTCCGAGTGTCGGCCGGGCGCGGTGGCTCACGCCTGTAATCCTAGCACTTGGGAGGCCGAGGCGGGCGGATTGTTTGAGCTCAGGAGTTCGAGACCAGCCTGAGCAAGAGCGAGACCCCGTCTCTACTAAAAATAGAAAGAAATTATCTGGCCAACTAAAAATATATATAGAAAAAAGTAGCCAGGCATGGTGGCGCATGCCTGTAGTCCCAGCTACTCGGGAGGCTGAGGCAGGAGGATCACTTGAGCCCAGGAGTTTGAGGTTGCTGTGAGCTAGGCTGACGCCACGGCACTCACTCTAGCCCGGGCAACAAAGTGAGACTCTGTCTCAAAAAAAAAAAAAAATAATAATAATAATTCTCCGAGTGTCCACAGGGCTCCAAGGACAGGTGGGAAGAGATACCCTCCAAGGCTTCAATGGAGAACAGTTCTGGGCCAATGAAAATATGCAAGGAATGGCTCCCTTAATCCCATTCTGTTTATGAGGACATTTTAACGGCTGCAATTCATATTCGCAGACACTTTGAGAACACATAAACAATCCTATTATATCACTCAGCAGAGGCTTTATTTAAAATGGAGACTGTAACAGAGTAGTCACTCCTCCTGCCATAGATATGGAAGCATACAATTGAGAGTGGGGAATATGTAACAGAGGGAATGGCCTGAATAAAAAGGCAAAAAATACTTCCTGGCTCTTTAAAACTTCTCCCACTCTTTTTGGGAACTGTGGCCTGGCCTGCATCCCTGACTCCTCCGGCCAGGAGAATGTCTTTTGCTCTTTCACAAGGCAAGTAGTGTAGAAGAGCCTTTCGATCTGCGATCTGCATACCTTTGAAGAACTCTGAAGGATCACATTCCTCCTGAAGTAAGTAATACCTGGGCTACTGTTATTTGTCCCCTGGCCTATAGACACAGATGAATGGCTGCTGTAAACAGGTGACCAGCACAGCTACTCACGTGGTCAGATGTTTTCTGGGCAAGGGCCTGAGGATGAAAAGCTAGAGGAAAGGGTGTACTCCCAGGAAGTCAAAAGGCAATCCTCGGTCACCAGAGTAGCTGGTGACAATCTTTCAAGCGATGCACTGCAAGATTGGGGACAACATAAAAGATGTGTCCACCAGTGTCTATGACCTTTCAGTGGATGTCATTTTCCTTCTCACAAAGGGGCCTTGGTTTCCTTGGGGTTTTAGATCATGTGACTACAATGAACTCAGCACTTTGAGACCTATTTTGAGCAATTCATAAACATAATGGACTTATGATGGTTTATGGAAATATGCTCAGAGAAAAAGCTTAGGGCGGAGCCTAAAGCCGTCTGTGAATGTATTAACAGCTGAAACTTTAAATAGCCTAGTGCCCTAGTGGCACCTTGAAGAAAAGAAGGAAAAAGAAAAACAACAGAAACCCAGATTTGAGCCCATTCTGCCAGTGAGTACGTCACAGCCAGACTGTGCTGTCTTCCTCATGGCACAAGGACAGCACTGGGACTGGGACTCCTGCAGGGGAAACTCGGTTCACAACAACCGGGAATGTACGTTTACCAGGACTGAGTGCTCCTTTAGGATCATTCGTCATCAGAATTTCGGAATATAAAAAGACTGGGAAGTTTAAGAATGGAGGTATGACTGAATGCCTGCCAATGTGAAATAGGATTTCCGATCTTGATAAACAAGTGCCCATGAAAGTATTCAAGGACAAAGACTCTTTCTTAACAGCAATTTTATATCTCTGATCTAAGGAATATAAGGCAAAATTCGTTATTTGTAACCTATAACTTCTCAGAGAATTAAGGAAAAAATTAACCTTGACACTTGGGATCATTTCTTTCCCTTTAATGAAGCTTGCAAGGCAAATAAGTAGAGTGCTATGGTTTTTACTTCAAATTGCAATGCACTTAGGCACGGTTATTTCTATGACAGGAGCCTTTAATAGGATAGCCTATTTTCCAAAGAACCACCTGTGAATTCTGGGAATAGGAGGGTAGATGCTTGTTGATCCTTGATTCATGATCTCCACTTACATTCTGAACATCTGGAATATTTTAGATGGCAGGAAACCAGGGACAAGTCTAATAACTGGCCCTAATTTAGTTTTCTTATTTGAAAGAAGATATTTTTGCACCATCTGATTTTGTTGCCAAATTAATAAACGGCAGCCCATCGCAAACATTTTTCTAAGTTGATTAACCCTTTCTGTGAGAAGTCTTGGTTTCCCAAGGGATTATTTTATGAGTGTCCAGCTTAAAAACAGTATGTGTTATATTTTGTGTGAGGGTAAGTAAGTAGGACCATTCTTACCCTGTTTTCTTATTTCCCCACCACCATAAATAACTTTAAAAGGAAAGCAAACCAGGCTGGTTAGGAATTAAGCAATCACATTTTAATCAATAAATACGAACATTTTGTTAACCAGTTATTAGGCAGAAAAAAATAGTACTTTATCAAGAATTCCAAAGATAATACACCTTGAAAACAAAGTGCCAAAAATCTTTACCGTAAACTCTTTCCCACTTGTAGCATTAGAGGTAACAAAAATTTATTCAGAATAAAGTTTGGAATAATCTACAAAGTTCCAGATACATTTTAAAGCTAAAACAGATTATTTGGCACATACGTAGATTCTCTGACAACCCAACGAATAGATGACTGAATGGGTGCATTGCTGAACATCGGGGAACGTGATCACCTACATCCACATTGTGGGCCAAGCTTACATCCATTTCTTTTGCCTCCCCCGCCTCACTGGCCCTTGCTCTGCTCTGTACCAAGCAAATCCTTCTTGCCAGGGCCCCGGCCAGGTGGTTTCTAGATAGGGCTGGAATGATAAGAAGACTTGAGGGCAGGAGAGGCGAGGCCAGGGCATTTCTCTGTATCTGACTCAGCCCTGGTCTTGCCTCCATCTCAGGCAGTGGCTTTGTCATTGCCATGGCTCCATTTTCCACAATCCCTTGGTGGTCCCAGCTCCCACCAGGCAGCCCTCACCATGGTTCCAGATCCTCCGATGATCTAGCTTCTAGACGTAGGATACCATGCCTCTTCCCATCATCCTCAGAGCCTTAGGTGTGGTAACAGATTCTTGCTATTTGGCTTCTCTTTTATCATCTACGTAAGTCAATTTCCTGTATTAAGTTCTATTGGCCGGGTACGGCTCACACCTGTAATCCCAGCAGTCTGGGCGGCCGAGGCAGGAGGACTGCTTGAGGCCAGGAGCTCGAGATCAGCCTGGGCAACAAAGTGAGACTGTGTCTCTACAAAAATAACATAAAATAAAAATTCCCTCTATTGAGGGAATAGAAATGCCTAAAATGGTTTTTGTTTTCCAGACTTGATCCTGACTGATACATATTAGAATCATTAAGTTTTTTCCTCCTCTAACATATCCGGGAGTTTATGCATGAGAATCTGCCCTAAGCCAGCGAAAAATCACTCAAGTCACACTCAATACCCACTTTCTACAATACAGGCCAATCTCGCCTGTTTTATGTCAAACACTGGGGTTCTCTTTGCCGAGTGCAAATACGACTCTGACTCTACTAGTGTCACCACCAATTACAGTGGACAAAGCCCAGAGCCTTCTCCAGAGGTCACTTTTGTTGCATGTACTGAGGGCTATAACAAGGTGAAAGAAATACAAAGAGAAAATTAATCTTAAGAGAAAATTACAAAGTCATCAAATGAATAACATTATAAAAAAAAAGTCTCTGAAAATTCAGAGAACATATATAACAGCACCAGAAAGTTTCTTCCCTGTTGAATCAATACATTTTCCTGCAATTAAAATCCTGTAGAATTTCCAGGTATTTCAAGAGCATTAAAAAAGAATCTGATTCGTCAATGAATGATCCATAGCTTCTGAGCTAGGATGCACCCTGGCACGGTTACTAAGAGAAGTAGAGTTCTTTGGTGAGCATGGAGACCACGCAGGGGATCTGCTTCTTCTCGTGGAAGCGCGGGTCGTCAGACTGAGACTCGAAGTGTCTGGCCACCCTGTCGTTCACCCTGGTAAGGATCTGCATAATCTCCAGGTCTTTCCCGTGCTCCTCCAGGACGGAGCAGAGGGCCTGCACAAACCAGGAGCCTCTTCCCGGGCTCCTCCACGAGTAATAGCCTTCAACAGGAAAGAAAGGAGAAGATCGATCAGCTAATTCTGCTGGCTGCTCCACCCACCCAGGACAACAAGCTTTCGGTGTCGGGGCTTTCACACCTGCTTTTCGGAAATTATTTCACTCGACTCTGCACACAAGTCACCAATGAGAATTATGCTGGTGTGCTCAGAGAGCAAACATCTTTGATTTACAGGGTTGCATGAAGATGCTCAAAAATGCTTTGGGTGTTCCAGCATGGAACACGACATCACAAAGGGCCAGTGTTGGTGGATGCTGCCAGGGCACCCTCCTGCATCGGTTTTGATGGATGTGCCCGCATGATACATATCCGATACATGAGTGGGTGTGAGACCCATCTGCACGTGAAGACTTCCAAAAGAAATGTTGGAGGACCACTCCGTGACTCTGGGACTCCTCACCACCCTTTTGGGGTCAGTGCTACGTTCTAATCTAAACCTAGAGAAGGAATCTGCAGGGAACCTCGGAGAATTCTGAGATGTGTTCCTCCTGCTGTTGAGGGATATAGAACTGGAGTTGGATCCTGCTAAAGAAATCCAGAGGCAAGAGGTGGCTAAATGCCCAACTGCCTTAGGGGTAGAGTCCTGGGAGGGCTGGCACTGTCAGGGCATGGGATGTGTTTCTTGTGGACCACACATGGTCTACGACACAGGAAGCTGGCTCTTGGGTTGTCCTGGGTCCTGTCTACAAGTCCTGTTGAAAGGGCAAGGAGACCTCAGCAGACAGAGAATGCACAAGTACCCTGGAGGATGCCCAGGAGTTGAGGAAGGAATCCCAGTGCCTAACCAGGGACAGAGGAGCAGGGAACACAGGAACTCGAAAGCCCCCAGCTTTAATCATCTGACTGGTCCACAGCATGAGAGGTCGATGACTTGGGACTCATGTCTTCCCCCTCCCATTCTCTCCCTCTTTCCCCTCCTTCCTCTCATATTTGACCCTGAAAGAATCTAAAATGGAATCTGGCAAGTGAGACAAGAGGTGAGAAAGCTGAAGGCCCCCTTAGCACCTTAGCCCTATAGCTGGTCTGATCTGGAATTGGGAGAAATTTAAAGCCAACTCAGGCTCGGAGTTTTTAGTTATTATCACAGACTGGACATTCAGGTTACAGTATTGCAACTGTTTGTGACTTTAGAAAGTGACCACGATATTGTCTAATATCTTAGCACGAGAAACAAAGCTATGAACCTGCTGGAGTTTTCACCCAGGGGCAAGGGAAGATTCCACCTCCCTCCCATGGCCCCAGTTTAAAAGGACAGTGTGAGACAAAATAAAGTTGTATTTGGTTTACATGATGAGCTTGATGAGAACTGGGTCATCATCATCATCTCTAACAAATAGTTATGGAATCAATGTACGATAAACAGAAATGACCTGCATGTGTAAAGTGATTGAGTGCACTTGGAATTCTCTCCTGCAGCTCACAGTATTGGAAACTACCAGCATAAGGCTTGAGCTCAATGGCCTTAGTGGCACGACAATGCACTTCATTTGTGGTGTGTGTGTGTGGGGGGGTCACACATGTTATTTCTTTTTTTTTTTTTTTTTTGAGACAGAGTCTCACTCTGTTGCCCTGGCTAGAGTGAGTGCCGTGGCGTCAGCCTAGCTCACAGCAACCTCAAACTCCTGGGCTTAAGCGATCCTACTGCCTCAGCCTCCCAAGTAGCTGGGACTACAGGCATGCGCCACCATGCCCGGCTAATTTTTTCTATATATATTTTTAGTTGGCCAGATCATCTTTTTCTATTTTTAGTAGAGACGGCGTCTCGCTCTTGCTCAGGCTGGTCTCGAACTCCTGAGCTCAAACAATCCGCCCGCCTCGGCCTCCCAAGTGCTAGGATTACAGGCGTGAGCCACCGTGCCCGGCCCACACATGTTATTTCATTCAATTTAATAACCTGGTGAGGGGAGCACTCCGGGCTCATATCCTCTAAGCCCTGTCCTGCAGGGTCTTCAAGGTAACCATTCAAAAATACAAGTCTCGGCCGGGCGCGGTGGCTCACACCTGTAATCCTAGCACTCTGGGAGGCCGAGGCGGGTGGATCGCTCAAGGTCAGGAGTTCGAGACCAGCCTGAGCAATGAGCGAGACCCCGTCTCTACTAAAAAAAAATAGAAAGAAATTAGCTGGACAACTAAAATATATATAGAAAAAATTAGCCGGGCATGGTGGCGCATGCCTGTAGTCCCAGCTACTTGGGAGGCTGAGGCAGTAGGATCGCTTAAGCCCAGGAGTTTGAGGTTGCTGTGAGCTAGGCTGACGCCACGGCACTCACTCTAGCCCGGGCAACAGAGTGAGACTCTG
>CM052446.1:48901020-48922228 GCA_028533085.1 Varecia variegata | reverse complement strand
ACAAGTCTCATCCTATGACTCCCTGACCTAAAACAGTTCCCCTGTACCCCCTTACCAGGGTGAAGTTCGGGCTGCCTAGCAAAGCACACAGAGCCCACCACGACAGGGCCCCTTGCCTACCTGTCCAGGTTTGACCCTTGCCATGCCCTGTCACACCTTGTGCTATGGACTCAACTGTGCCCTCCCAAAATTCACTTGTTGTAGCCCCACCCCACAATGTGTCTGTGTTTGGAGACAGAACCTTTATGGAAAAAATTAAATGAGATCACAAGGGCGGGGCTCTGATCCAATAGGATTGGTGTCCTTATAAGAAGAGACATCAGAGAGCTCATTCCCTCTCACTCTCTCTCTCTCCCTGCCATGTGAGGATACAGCAAGGTGACCACTTCAAGCCAGGAAGGGAGTCCTCACCAGAAACCAAGTGGGCCAGCACCTTGATCTTGGACTTCCCAGCTTCAATAACTTGGAGAACTGACTTTCTGTTGTTAGAGCCACCCAGTCTAGAGTATATCACTACAGCAGCCCGAGCAGATTGACATACCCTGTGCCAGCCTGAGTTTTACCCAATGCATCAGGCTACTTGACCCTTCAGCACTCTGTCTGGCAAGACACCCTTTTCTTACCCTGGTTTAAATTTTTAGGACTCAGTTACAGCAGCTCCTTTTTAGGATGGCCTCTCTCACCTGCCTCCCCAGAAGAGTTCACCTTCCTCCTTTAGTTCCTGCAGACCTTGCTTGGAGTACCTGTGACTCTACCACTGGGTTTGTTCACACAGACACATGCCCCTATTACCCTGCTCCCTCTCAAGAGCAGGAAGATCAAATTATTTCCTATCTTACACTATCCTTAAAACTTGGGAAGTTATCATTCTCAAAACTCTCATCTGTAGATCCCGTCAGAGCTGGATTTTCGAACACAACCAACCTATTTATCATAACCAATACGTCTGCAGCAAGCACTCGGCAAACCTACTATTACAGCGGGGAAAATTCTCAGTGATGTTTTATCCAAAAACAAAGGAAGGACTTGCACTGAATAGACTCAGTCAAACACAGTGCTTGGTAAACAGTTAGTAGGCTTGCTCATTACTGGCGTTTGCTGGTACCTGTGTCCAGGCTGCAGGGTAAAGGACGCCTGGCTGAGCCACAGCTCTGCTGTGTACCCAAATCTGTCTGATCTTTGGCGCATCACTCAAGCTCACCCAAGCTCAGTTTTTTTTCACCCATAAAATCAGGACAGCAGTAACACTTTTTCTAACTACCTACACGATTATTATAAGGATGACATGAGAAAAGAGACATGAAAAACACTCTAAATTGTAAAGCACTATAAAAATGTATGTTCTCATAATTACCAAAAATAATTGTAATGATAAACGAGGGACTTCAGCCTTCCCAGAAACAAAAGTGAATACGTTCCTGGGGTGGGCAGAATAATGGTCCCCGACGATATCTATGCTCTAACGTTGGGACCTGTGACTGTGTTACCTTAGGTGACAAAGAGGACTTTGCAGATGTGGTTAGGGTTAGAGGACTGAGACAGAGCGATGGCCCTGGCTAACCCAGACAGGCTCTGTCCAATCACAGGAGTCCTTCCCCAGCTGTGGTCAGAAAGAGACCCAAGTGAGGAGAGAAGAAGGGTCAGAGAGACGTGAGGTTTCTGGCTTTGAAGGTGGAAGAAAGGGCCACAAGCCAAGGAATGCAAGAGGTTCGAACACGCTGGGCAAAGGCGAGGAAATGGATTTCCCCCTGGAACCTCCAGAAGGAACGTAGCCCTGCCAACCCACTCGGAATTCTAACCTCCAGAACTGCAAGGTAAAAGCTGCCATGTTTACAGTAATTTATTAAAGCAGCAAGAGGAAACTAAGACATGCCCGAGTCTGCATTTCAGCAGTGAAATGGGCTGGTGTGGTTAGGAGACAACGGACTTGGTACCTGGAACTGTGGAGTAAGCGAAGAGAAAGTCGGCTTCCACTGGGATCTTGTACCGGGGATTGGCGTCTGTGTCATTGATGGGCCCAGAGTCGGCCTGGATGCCGTCGTCAAGCTCTGTCCCCCGGCAAGCCTAAATGTCAGTCAAAGCAGACACCACTCCATGGGGCTGGGCACAGAAATGTGCACCGTTCCCTGCTGCGCCCCAGTGCCTAGAGCTGTGCCGGGCACATACCAGGGGCCCAAAGACAAGATGACGAACTGGTAAATGAATGAATGTTGTGTCGAATGATGAAGCAAACAAAGGTGCAGCAGTGTCTTAAGCCTTCATAATTTGTGATCCAATGCAAACACCTATGCCAACATTCAGACAGAAAAACAAAACCCGCATCTGCAAACCCCCACGGACACAGCACACAGATCTGTAAAAATGGCTCCCTCCCTGTCACTGTGTAACCTTTTCCCATTTTCAATTAGATTGGCTTTGAAAAGTGATTACCTGAATGAAGAAGAGTTTGGGTTTTTCTAAAAGGGTTTTGCATCTGTCCCCCCTAAAATGGGCTGTCAAATCCTTTATTGGGGTCACACCATCTTTTCCATAAATTAGATTTTCTTCTCCATGGCTTAACAGGATGCAGGCAAAGCAGGCTGAATTTGAATGGTCCTCTTCAGAAGCTGCAAGCAAACAATTTGAGCAGCAAAGAGTTAAAACACAAGTCTTGGGGGACTTCGGATGCAGTGTGCCCAGAGGTAACCTGGCAGCTGCCACTGACAGTCAGAGGGGAGAGGGAAGGGGAGGTTCCGGGGACCAGTCTCCTCTCCAAGGATGGGACTTTATCTACACTGTCCTCTGAAGAGAATGAGGACCAGCGGGGAGAAGTTAGAGGGAGGGAGAATTCTAGAATTCTCACTCGGTCTGAAAGCAGAATGGGGCTGCCACATGAGGAAGGGAGCCCCGAGTGCCACAGGTGTTCAAGCCACCACAGGAGGCAGAGTATTGGGGCGCTGAAGGGCACAGCCCAGCTGTTGGCCAGTTCTGTGACACTGGGCACCTTACTTAACCATGTTGTGCCTTGCTTTCCTTGTCTGTAAGGTGAAGATCATAGTGCCCATTCAATGAGTTAATATTTGTAAAGCAGGCCACATAATAAGCATCATGCAAGTATTTTTGTCTCAAAAAAAAAAAAAAAAAAAGAAAGAAAAGAAAATATTACACTAATTGAAATAAGCCAATCACAAAAGGACAAATACTGTAGGCTTCTGCTTTTAGGAGGTACCTTGAGTAGTCAAGTTCACAGAGAGAAAGTAGAATGGTGGTTGCCAGGGGCTGGGGGGAAGAGGAAATAGGGAGTTAGTGTTTCGTAGACAGAGTTTCAGTTGTAGAAGATGAAAAGAATTCTGCAGACACACGGTAGTGATGGTGACACAACATGAATACACTTACCGCCACTTACTACACACAAAGGCTTACGATGGTAGATTTTGTGTGTATTTTACCACAATTAAGAAAACAAAACTAAAGAAAAAGAAAGAAAAGAAAAGAAAAATGCAAGATTGGCTGTCAATTTAGGATCCTGAGGAATCACTAATCATGTAGCCAGTTGGCCTAGCTTGAACTCAGTTAAGGTTCTGTGATACTAACAAACATATCCTTTCTTCTTCTCTATGATCAATGATGGGGGAAGAATAAGATTTAGAATTTCTTGAGCATCTACTACGTGCAGACACTGATGTAGGTACCGTTAATCCCTACAAGAACTCCCCATCCTTGAAATGTAGGCAGGCTTCAGTTATCTCTATGTCAATGATAAAAACTGGAAACTTGGAGAGGTTTCATAACTTCGTCCAGAGGTGGCACAACCTGTTGGAGCCTTGGAGCCAGGCTTCAAGCCCAGGGCATTGCAAAGCCCTGCTGCCTCACTGGTCCCTAACACAGCAAGTGTGGCCTCCCCCACTCTAATCACCGAGACACCTGTGCATTCGTCTGCATGGCGATTTTTGCACTAGTTTTGATAATAGAGGTACAAGGCGATGGTGATGAAAGCTGGAATTCTTAGCTTATTTTAAGATTGGATGAATTAGGACAGAGTTAGAAAATGAGAATTTTGTCCTCAGTGGAAGTGATTAAAACACACAGTCAAGAAAAATAACTTCTTTACTGTTTTGATAGGATAATAAACAAGAATTCTGTGATTGTGACATGCTCTGGGCCTGAGTGGAATTCACAAGAACAGAAACTTTCACAAGAACAGAAGCTACAATTGGGACAAGCCCTTATACCTACATAGGTCGTTACACTTCTCAAAGCATGCTCCCACACTTCCTCACTCCCTCCCCAAGAAACAGGAGGAGCTGGTATCGTGATCTGCATTTCAGGAAAGCGAAAATATCAGGAAGGTACGGTTGCCTGGCCTGAAAATATCAGGAAGGTACGGTCTCACTGGCTGGTCACCCAGCCGTGAGAACTTGGGCCAGACTCAGAACTCCAACTCTTGATTTCTAGTGTGCTCTATCCTGTGACCTACTAAGGTACAAAAGGTCAGCTTGTAAGATTCACGTTTGAAGAAATTAGGAAAAGATGCCTAGTTTAAAAGAAAATAAAGAGAGCGTGTGGTCTTTTCTTTTTTAGCTGCGTAGCTAAGAAAAGCAGCAGTGATTTGCGCTGTGTTCCTATCTAGTGCCTGTGGGTCCACGTCTAATGAATTAGAAGGACATTCCCTTCAAACACTTGCCCTAAATGCCAGAGTACCCCATGGCATCCGTTAGACAGTGTGATATAATAGGAAATGCATTTGTCCTGGAATTGGAACACCTGACCTTGGGTTTCAATTCTGCCCCTACTAATTATGCCTTCAGTATGTCTTTTAACCTCCCTGAAGCTCCGTCCTCACATTTATAAAATGGGCATGATAATATTCTGCTGGCCAATGCTGTGGGGGTGGTGTTAAAGATCTGATTAAAAAATTAATTAAATAATTTTGTGAACATGCTATATAAAAAAATAAAGTAGTTCTGAAGTACATGGGGATTATTATTCTCTATCTGCCACCAGGGAAAAGCTTACACTGAAGCTTCCTTCCGGACAGGATAATATACACTTGTTACTTCCCAGGAATTAGCCTTTTCAAATTGTGACCATCCTGTATATACAGAACCTATTTCTCTTGCTGGAATTTAAGCTGATTTCACCTTTTGACAGAGAGACTGAAGTTTCCTGAGAGACCTGCCCACCCCGGGACAGGAATGGACTGGCCAGGAGGAAGGAAGGCTGCCCATGCTGAAATCCCTCTGTCCTGAGAAGACGTCCTGAGACCGCCGGGCCCTGCCCCTCTCCGGGGCAGGAGGAAGCCAGAGGAGCCGTGAACACTCACCTTGTTTCAGCAGATCTTTCATCATGGCACAAGAGCAGTCATTGTAGACGACCACGTCAAAACCCAGGCTCCGGAAGCACTTGGAAAGGGCCTCGGCATCTCTGTCTGTTCCGTTTCGGACGCCCATACCTGCGGGAACAAAGCCAGAGTCCACGGCTGAGCAGCCCCTGGCTGAACACCACCTGAGGTGTCTGCAGGCCAGGTGTGAAGGATGTCCCCTCCAAGGTCGCAATTTACATGAAAATGAGAAGCAAATTCAAAGGAGAGGCTAACACCTGAGCCTGCCCACGGCAGGTGAGCCTCCGCCTCCGCAGGGTCAAAGCCGAACAGCTCCCCTTTGCTTCAAGTCCCACGTCAGCTAACGTAGAAGGTGGGACCTTAGGCTGAAGGTTCTCGATTTCCCTGCATCCCTTTCCCGGGACATACGAATCCCACCTTCGGAGGGAGGGGCTGTCTGTCGCAGCAGGTGCATTTCTCCCAGGAGTGTCTGATACAAACTGAAGGAAACGGAAGGGACCAGGAAAGGGTGGCCCACGCCCACACACCCACCTGTCACCCTATCGAAGTTCTTGTTGTTGATGATGATGCACTTGCCCACCTTCTCAAAGTTCATGTTATACTGATACGTGGGCACCCGGTCCCGAGTGGTCTTGACTGGCTGTTCGGAGACATTTTTCTTCTTCTTACTGGGGAGATAGAAAGCCAGTCAGGGGTTGTGGAAGAAGTGTGGACAGAAATGACTTGACTTACTCTTGACTTTGCTACTATTAATAGTGTGAGAGGGGGTGTCCAGGAAAGCTGCAATGTCTTTGAGGGAAAGACCTGGGTGGACAGATGGCTGTGTCATTGTCATGTTTAAACGGAACAACAGGATCCCCTGGGAAATTTTGTTAGATGCCAGAGAAATACAAATTAAAATCACCACGTGATACCAGGACACACTCACCAGAATGGCTACAATGTAAAAGAAACTGAGTGTTCAGCACCTGGAATTATCACACATTGCTGGTGGGAACCTACTTTGTACATCCGTTGTGGAAAATTGGTAGAATCTGCTAAAACTGAGCGTACACATATCCTAGGGCAGAGCAGCGTCCCTGGGAAATGCAAACTACACCAAAGACAGATCCACACGTGTTGACAGTATTAATAGTAATAGCCCCGAACAGGAAATAATCAATATGTCCACTTACAGTAAATTGGATAAATTGTTGAATGTTCATATAATGAAATACTATACAATAATGAGAATGAACAAGCCACAGCCATGTGAAGCAACATGAATGAATCTTGCAAATATAACACGGAATGAAAGAACCTGTGTACAAAAGGTACCTATAAAGCTAAAACAACCAAGACTTGGTATCAGAAGTCTGGAGACGGTTTTCCCTGTGCTGGGAGCGTCAGGGACCAGAAGGGACATACAGACTTTCTTGAGTGTGGGTCGTATTTTGTTTTCAGGTATGGGTGCTGGTTATGTGTGTCCATCAGTGAAAATTCAACAGTGTGTGTGCACTTTTCTACGTGGATAATTTAGTAACATTTATGTTAAAGGGGAAACAAGGGACAGAGCAATTAAAAAGGGACTTCAGGCCCCAACCCATCTCCACACGACTGGCGGTTCAGTTTGCCACAAGCCTGGCACGTGGCACTGTGCTGGGGGCATGGGGTACCGTCGGAAGGCAGAGGAGCACACATCCAGTGGGACTGGGAAGCTGCCTTGGAATCGTCCACTCCAGTGTGAGTTCCAGGACGGAAGGGATTCTTACCTGTTCTGAAAATCGCTGAATCCCCGACACCTTGAACAATGCCCAGCACATAAGTTGCTCCATGAATATTTGTTACATGACTGAGCGAATGGAATCTTAACCCCTCATTTTACAGATACAGACAGAGGTCCACAGGGAGGCAGGGGGGTGTCCCAGGCCAGCCAGCTGGTGCTGGGCGGGTCCCAGTGGAGCCCTGTGCCCTGGCGGATGGGTTAGAGTGCTCTGCCTGCCCTTCTCCGCAGCTCCCAGCCAGAGCTGAAGGCAGCAACGTGATGGCGAAAATCCAGCTTATTACCTGCCAAACACGGGGCCAGGGCTACCTCATTCAAGTTTCTGTGGACTCTTCTCTGTTGGGGTTCCTCAGACTCTCCGAAAGGACAGGGCCTTTCCCCTTGCCACCTCCTACCTTGTTCTGGATTCCAGATTAGCTCTGTCTGACCTTCAGAATCCGTACTGGTGCTTTTCCACTTCAACTTGATTTTATCCTCCACTTTTATAAGGTCAAGTGTCTTCCATGATGCCTTTTTTTTTTTTTTTTTTTTTTGAGACAGAGTCTCCCTCTGTTGCCCAGGCTAGAGTGCAGTGGTGTCAGCCTAGCTCACAGCAACCTCACACTCCTGGGCTCAAGCGATCCTCCTGCCTCAGCCTCCTGAGTAGCTGGGACTACAGGCATGTGCCACCATGCCCAGCTAATTTTTCTATTTTTTATAGAGATGGGGTCTTGCTCTTGCTCAGGCTGGTTTCAAACTTCTGACCTCAAGCAATCCTCCCATCTCAGCCTCCCAAAGTGCAGGACAACATGTGTGAGCCACCGTGCCCGGTCCTATGATGCCATTTTTGAGAGAGTAATATCCCAAATCTGTCTCCCTGCCTTCCCCGGGCTCCTCCCTCCCTTTGTGTTCTGTCTGGTGTTAACCTGGGGAAGAAGCGCAGTGTCCCAGCCCCAGGCAATCGCAGTGCAGTTCAGGCAAACCCACTCTTCAGCCAATGAGGTAATCCATCAGGGCAGGTGAAATTTCAGAGCTCCCTTCTCCTTATCGTTGGGAGAGTCTGCAGGGAGGAGCCAGAACTCTTGGTAAGGTGGACTAGGGGGCAGCAGGGGTGGGGTGGGGAGAAAGGCGATATTGCAAACGAGACTCACAAATGAAACATCTCCCAGAGGAGAGGAAGAAAGCAGATGGTGGTGAGAACTCAGTGCATGTGCCAAAGTTCACCAAAAGTGGGCTGGATGGCAAGGATGAGAACACCCCAGCAGAGGGATGATGTGGTCAGAAGAGCAGTTCAGAGAGGGATGGTGAGTCCACGGAGCTTGAGGTGAGGGAGTGAAGGGCTATTTGAGATGCTTCTGCCAGCACCAGTGGCTTCTCCCAGTTGGGGGCAGTGGTGGCAACAGTGGCTGGACAGGACCAAGCGTCCTGTGGGGGCTTCCTCTTCAGGAGGGGAGAAGGCAGGAGTCATCAGCTGTGCTGGAAAGGGAGGATGGAGTCGGGGGGAGCCGGGCACAGTGGGTCAGGGTTGGCAGGGCCATCTCCTGGAAGTTACCTTAGCCCCCAAGGTTATCACTGTTTTTGCAGGGGTGGGTGGGTGAGGGGCGGGCATCAAAGGACAAAGGGCATCTGGAGACCTGGGAAGGGCGAATGCTTTTTACCCCTTCCCTGACAGTAACTGGGGGCTTTCCTGGGCTTCAGACACGACCTCTCAGGCCTTTTCTTGAGAGTCTTCTTCCGTTAGTCAGCCTGGAAGGCAGCAAGAGCAGTGACTGCCATGCCTGCCACTGTCACCTGGGCTTTTGTCCAAGGGTGAATCAATCTCTCTGTGCCTCAGTTTCTCAACTGTGGAAGGGAGATAATAACACCCCTCCTGGAATATTTGTAGGGGTTGAGTGAGATCATGTTTGTGTCTTAGACTTGACAGTCATTTCACTGTGCCAGGTTTTCTTTACGCTCCCTCCCCTTGACGGGCAGCCGGAAAGAGTGCTAGACTTGGAGTCAGCCAGAGCTCTGTGTCCATCTGCCTGAGTCGCTGGGGCTGTGAGTCGCTGCCATGCTCTTTGCAGAGTGCCAGCTTCCTCTCCCATAAAACGGAGCCAGCTGCGTGCAGGAGGGAAAGGCTTTTGAAAGTGTCACAAAATTAGATGGGGGATGCGGTGGAAGCAGGTACTCCCCACGACGTCTTCTCCCCTTTGGAGGATATGAGTATCAGCAAAGAGAGTTTCTGCGATGTTCAAGCACACGCCACGCAGGCAGGGGTAGGATTTATTTCCTTACTGCCGCCCTGTTAATGGACCCTATTGACAGCGTCCTCTGTGCATGTCAAAATATGTGTGCACAGCCTTTCACAGACACACGGAATCTTTGGTCTTCAACAGATGCCTTAGAGGTAGGTATGAAACCAACTTTATAAATTGATAAAAGAGTACAAGGAGAGAACCGCAGTAAGGGCCTAGCTAAAAACAAGGCACAGGCCAAGCTAAAAATAATGATAATAATTAGCCGCTGTCCCTCTATTTGCTTCTCTATAATTGCCACTCTGGAGCCACACAGCTGGTGGCCATACAGATTCTTAGTTTTCTCCGTAGATAACATCACCTTTTTGAGACCAGCGGACAACACTGAGGAACTGACTCAGCTGGTTTTGTGACCCCCCCCCCACCCAACGGTGGTTCTGCCTCAACACAGCCAATCAGCAGACTAAATTGTCTACGCCAAACTGTCTTTAAAAACCCTGTCTTCCAAATTCTCAGGGAGGCGGATTTGAGAAATTTCTCCCGTCTCCCCGCTTAGCACTCTGTGACATAAACTCTCTCTCTGCCGTACGCCCTGCTGCTGTCTAAGCGTCTGGCTTCCTCCTGGGCAGTGGGCAAATGAACCTGGCTGGGTGGCAACGGGTAGAGGGGTATGATCACGCCCCTTTTACAGGCAATAATAACAATGAACATTTGTCAGTGCTTACTATGGGCCTGGTTCTTGTTAAAACTCTCATCTGCATTTTCTCAGTGAATCCTGACAGCCACTCAAAGAGGGAGGCAGACGTCATCACAACCCCCTTTAAGGAGGCTCGGGGCACGGGGGCACGTAACGGGCTCAGGGCTGTGAGCGGGCACAGCAGGTCCGAATACAGCCGGCTGGACCTCAGAGGCTGTCCTCCTGCTCACTAGGCAACGGTGACCTCCAGATGGAAACAGCAGGCTATGAGTTTCTGGATGAACCCAAACCGGGCAGGTCACCTGCCTCCAGAGAAGTCATCCCATGTTCCTGGACCCAGGACTGACAGGGCGGGATCCGAGTGACCCTCCAGGGGAAGTTCACTCAGCGATCCATCCTGGGAACCGTCACCCCACAGAAACCACCTGACTGTGTCAGCCTCCCAGGCTGGGTTGGCAGTTGGCTCAGGAAAAAGGAAGATGCGTTGGGAAAGCCAAACTCTAACCTCTTAGAGTCCCAGCTTTCTCACTGGTACTATAAAGACAGGCCAAGTTATCACCACCACGATCCCGTGGGATAAGAGGTGCGAAAGTGCTCTGAGAACTTCAGCATTCAAGATAAATCCAGAGTACTTATGTCACTATTCCTTATTAGTACCTGCCACCTACCGGCCAGGAGCTTTATAAAATCCCTGCCTGTCCTCCCAGCCATGCTGATTTTGTACAGATAAGAAAGTTCAAGTTCAGAGCTGGGATGTGATTCCTGGTGATCCAGCCCCACAGCATGTACTTCCTCTACTATAATACTGTTTGTTCAAAGAACTAACACTGTCTTTGATATTAAAATTCAGGACAGGACTGACTTGTGCCTTCGAGGTTACTTTTGGGGAAGTTGGAGTATAATCTGTGACCTTTCTTAAACGGGGTCCCTTGACCCCGTTAACCCCTCAACAAAAGCAGCTTCAGGATGGGCTTCATCCAGCCTTCTCCCAACCCTTCAGAAAATACCAGGATGGGATAAAAGGAGAGGAAAACTGAATAGGAACAGTAGGGTTTTTAACATATCAATTCTAATTCACAGCAAGATTCCTGGGTCCTGTAGCTAATTAAAGGTCATTCAAATAACCTAAAAGTAGCATGAAGCCTGGCGGGCTGGAGGTCGCAGTTTATGCACCAAAACCCTTTAAGGGATAAAATTCTACTTCTATCTTCTGCAAAACAGATCTCTATGACAACCTCCAAGTAATAACCAAGCTGTGTGGTTTTTTTTTTAAACTGCGATGAACTCATCCTCAGTGATGAGCAAAACAAAACCAGCAAGCATATTTTATAAGAAAAACAGGGTTAGATATAAGTTACGTGAAAAATAAAAGAACTCTGCTTCTATCAGAATAGAATTTGGAAAATTACTGGTTAAAAAAAAGAACACAATAGGGGAAAAAAGATAAATACAACTTAAAGAAAACACTGTCCATGGTTATGAAAAATACCTTAAAATTGAATATGAAATGCGATTCTTACCCCTGGCAAATATCTCAAAAGGGTAGTAACCAGCCTGCCCCTAAATTGAACTCTTATTTTTCAGAATGAACTTTTATTATCTGCTGCCTCCTTCTGGATTTCAGTCAGTCAATATTCATTTTTCCTTTTAACCAAAATAGCTTACCTAGCCTGCCCCTAAACTGAACTCTCATTTTTCAAAATGAGCTTAATATCTGCTTCCTCTTTCTGTGTTTGAGTCAGTCAATATTAATTTTTCCTTCTAACCAAAATAGATTTTTGTTAAACCCAGGGCTTCCCAGACCACAGATGTGCATTGGAGAGAGATTATCAACTCAATCTCATTGAATCCATCCTCCTAAGAAGAGCTGGCCTCGGGAAACTCCATCCACAGCTTAACTCTGAGGAAGCAAACCCTGATGATCAGCTTACAGCA
Source organism: Varecia variegata (assembly GCA_028533085.1). Classification (NCBI taxonomy): domain Eukaryota; kingdom Metazoa; phylum Chordata; class Mammalia; order Primates; family Lemuridae; genus Varecia; species Varecia variegata. Next base: position 48,910,298 of record CM052446.1, on the reverse strand, counting down.
TGTAACCGGAGACAAATAAAAGGTGGAAATGATAGTGGAGAAGGCATCAGACAGAAAGCACTGTAATAAAAGGAAGGGAGGGGAACTGAAGTCCACTGCATGTAGATGTATCCTGCAAGAATTAGAGTCCAAGAGCTTAGTCTGCCCCCTAAGAGCTGTGATGTTTGGGGCACCTTCTTTCTCCTAGGATCATCCCCGTCTCACCCCCATTCTCCCTTGGAGCCTACGGTGAGAGCCACCATGTTAGGGGAAAGTGATTTCCCATCCCGCCCCCCCAACCCTGTGGCCATCACTGATTGGTCCAGGGGCACCTGATCCCCAGGCCAGGCCAATCAGCCCTCTTCGCTGGGAATTTGGGAACTGAAATTGAGAAAAAGGGCCAGTCTCTGTCAAGGTGGCTAAAATGACAGTTGTTGGTGGCCATGTTGCACTGTGTGGCCTGAGTAGCCGAGATGACAGACTGGCAAAGTAGAGGCAGAACAAAGCCAACGGATGAGAGAAATGTGGGAATGGAGGAGTGGAGTGGGGCACGGTTGAGCCCAGGTTTCCTGTGGCCTCAGTCTTCCTTTAAAAATAGAAATCAGATCCCAACATCACCACTTAAAACCCTCGCAGGGCTCCCCGTGGAAGTTTGTTCTAGGGCTCCTGGAGACCCCTCAGGATCTCCCCTGCTGGCCGTCTGCCCCTGTCCCTGGTGCGGTGCTCCCTTGTTCTGACTGCTCCCGGAGGCTCACAGGGTGTGGGACCCAGGACAGCCAGGGCAGGCTCACGCCCTGCTGAGCTGGCACTGTGCAAGGGTCCCCTGTCTCTGCACACGACAATTCCAGTTCACTGAGCAGCTCACTGAGGCACCGTCCAAGTCACACCATCTCCTGACCTGACATCTACCTCCTAACTGGTCTCTCTCCAAAGTGAGCTTTTAAATGAATAAAAACAACAAACCCAATCACAGTAGCTCTCTGCGGTCCAGTGGTTTCCCCGTGTGCTGAGAAGGAACTCCAGGGTCCTGCCTACAGCCCACAGGGCCTACATGCGTGACAACCCCTCATCTCTTCCCACTCTTTCTTTCCCCGCCTATTCCACTTTAGAAAACCTTGAACTTGCCCAGCTTATGGCTGCCTCAGGGCCTTTGCTCCTGCTCTTCCTTCTGCCTGGGCTTCTCACAGCTCCAGGATTCCCAAGTCCCCCTCCTTCACTTCATTCAGATTTCTGCTGCCACCTCCACCCTCTGCCTATACCCCCGCCAACCAGTCATTCTCTGTGTCCTGTCCCTGTTTTAATTACAGAGCTATTGTCATCTCCTGCTAGAGTGTAAACTCCATGAAGGCAAGACTTGGACTAGTTCAATGCAATTCCTCCAGCTTCTAGCACAGTGCCTGGCACATGGTGCTCAATAATATTTTGTGAAAGAGTGAAGAGTGTTTCATGCTGAAGGAATATCATGGGCAAAGGCCTGGACAGCCCCCAGCTTAACCAGGTGCAAGTCTGCCTCAGCAGAGCTGTGTCCAACCCACGGAGCAGCAGGGCATGTCAGAGGCAGGTGAGGGAAGGGCACACGAGTACCTGCGCTGCCATTTTGTCAATTCTTGTTGCAAGGCGGCTGCAGAGACGGTAACTAGCTAGAGACTCGAGCTCAAAGATCACGTGTAGGAAGGAAACTGATTTCTGAGAAGGAACTAATCCAGGGCAGCCTTCAGCTGCTGATTCTGCAGGAACACAGGACAATGGTGTCGCCGGAGTTTCTTTCATGTGGGTGGGAGATCTAATACTACTTGAAAATATTTCTGGACGGACATGTTTTCTTCCCTTACTTCCCTTGACTCTCTCATTTCCAATTTCGAACCTTAGTAGCACACCTCAATGAAAAGAGCTGTCCGGCAGACTAAGTTTATTCAATTAGTCTCTCGCCTTTAGGATAGGTATAAAGTGCCAGTTCAGTCTCCACTCCCTGGCAGGACCATAAAGGGAGGGTCTCTAATCAGAATCACACAGCATTGTGAACAAGAATGAGGAAGCTCTCTATGCTCCAAGGAGGGATGATCTCCAATAAGCAGCGTTAAGTATGGAACAAAACAAATGTGCAAAACAATGGGAACAGTATGCTGCCTTTTAAGGAAAACTGAGAAGAAAATATTTTTAGATTTGCTCACATTTGCATAAAGTGACACTTGAAGGATGGGGTAGTTGATAAATCCACGGATTCTGGGGCTAGACTGCCTGGGTTTGAATCCCTGCTCCACTACATAGCTGTGTGATCATGGACAAGTTCCTTAACCTCTCTGTGCTTCAGTTTCCTCATTTGTAAAAAGGACAAAATGATAGCATCTACCCCAGAGCTTCTAAGCAAGTTTATATTCACAAACCACTTAGAACAGTGTGTGGCCTATAGTAAGTGGTAAATAAATGTCACGGTTGTTACTGATGTTATTCTTATATATCATTAAGAGTGGTTATCTGTGTTATGGGGAACATAGTAGGCAAGAGTGGGAGGAACAATTTTGACTGTATATCTTTTTTATTATATGCAAATAAGTTAATTATTTAAAATGTTAAACTAAAATTTTCCATTTAATAGTTAAAAGTCACTTGCTGCAAATGGTTTTCAAGATCTGGCCTATTTTGAAGATTACTGGATTCACTTTTTGGCTCTGTACACACCCCATTTTTCTGTGGCTTTACCCTTCTCCTTAGCCTTTTAAATTTCTTACTCTTCTGTGTGCCAATAAGAACAATAATAAATACGGTTATAACAAATACCATTTTGGATCACTTACTGCTTTGCATACATTATCCCATTTAATCGTTAAAACAATTCTGTGAGTCATTAACCCCATTTCACAGAGATTAAATCAGCTTGTCTAAAATCACATAGCTAGAAACGGGTAGAGTTCAGATTTATTCTGAGACCTAACACCAAGTCTCCCATTCCAGCATCTCTCACCTCCATTAAAATTCAGATTCCCAGGCCTTGCCCCAGCTCTAGAGAATGAGAGTCTTGGGCCAGCCTGGACGTCTTCCTGGAGATGCTCAGACCCTCTGAGGTTGGAGGGCCACGGCATGAGGCTGTCTACCTGCTGCACTGCATGGGCCCTGTTGGCTCAGACCTTTGACTGCTGTCTCTGATCTTGTTTCAGGACCCTCAGCTATTTCCAGAGCCCACGGGAGCAGAGATGTTGGCCCCATGTTCCTGCACGGTGGCCGTTTGCATGTCCGTGCAGGGCAGGGAGCACCAGCTCACTCTACTGCATCAAACACCTCTCCAAGCGGGCACGGTCCTTTGGCCCCTTGGCTCTGGGCCAAAAGGTGGAGCCTGACACGCCTCAGGAAGCATGGCCTTCTGGAAGGTGCCCCTCGGCAGAAATGCAGGTATATTTAGAGTCATGGGTAAGATTTATGACTCTGTGTGAAACCTGCAAGGTCTCCTAGCAGTGACAGCTGAGCTGAACATTAAACTGAAATTAACCACCAAAATGCTTCCAGGAAATGTCACTGCAGGCATGTTTTCCTTAGAGTCTCCTTTGTTTGTAACAAAACATTTGGAGTTCCCAGGGCAGCCTTGTGTGAGCAGTCACACACTCTCACAGCCAGACACGAGGGATGCTTTGTGACCCCAGTCCTAGCAGACTGGAAAGAGTTACTATCTGTTTGGAAATCAGCTGCTGGAGCCAAGCAGATCACCAGATAAACAACTGCTATTGGACAGAAGAAATGGCCTTAAGGGCTCCAGGGAGACTGTGCTAATTCATTAGCCAACTGCAGAAAGATGGCAGCAGTCCACAGCTCAGCCCCGCAGGTTCTCCCAAGCGTGGGCACCAGGGAGGGGGTAAGGAAGGAAACAAGAAGCTTTCAAAGATCTAGATTAGAAACGTCTCCAGCTGAAAACCAACCCCAAAGACAAGACTTTCTAAAAGTGGCTGTTTGTTGCTGCAGGTTCCTATGGCCTTTCTACAGAAGATGCTGGAACATTGAGAACTGCTGTCACACAGACCCCCGACGGGGGTTCAGGGGCAGAAAGAAAAGCCCACTGAGGTTGTTTCAAGTCCAGATCAATGGACACAAGTCTTTCTCCCGAAGCTGATGAATGGTACAAATGGTGGACGAACCATTTCAGGTTATTTCTTAAGTCACCATGAACAAAGATCATGAATACTTTCATAGGTTATGCTTTGCAAAGCGAATCCACAGCCATTATCTTGTTGATTCTGCAAAGTACAGACGAGAGGCAAAGAAAGACAAAGCAACTAAAACTGGCAGGGTATTTTTAAGCCAGATTCTATCACTTCCCACTCTATCCAACCCCCCCTTTTTTTCTCCCTTTGCTAATCCTCTGCTGATACACCGAGCTTTGATTTGGCGCTTTTGACATTTGGAAGACTTTCGCCAAGATTACCTTGCTGAGAAGAAACACAGGATTCTTGTCTGGGAACTTGCCATTAAGTGCAAAGTCCACGATAAACCAGCCTGGTGAATTAAAAGTTCTAAATCCTCTTAAAAGCTTGTGTGTTCCACAATTAATCGCTGATTTAAAAACAAATAAATCTGGCTGCTACATCACTGTGTTTAGTGCCAGAAAAACAAGATCACAACAAACTATGATATCCCTGCAGGATGACTTATTAAGTGCACTTAAGTGTGCACTAAAATGCAGTGGGAAGTTAATTAACAGAGTAGGCTGAATATGGTGCTTCCTACCTATCCTTACTGTTTCTAGGTGTTACAATTTCTCACCAAGGTGGGCAAGGACCATTATCTTCATTTCCCAGATGTATTCAGCTAGCCATAAACCTCACTAGGAACACAGAGAATGCCGGCATCGACTATCTGGAAGGAGCCAGATTATCCTAATTTCTCAGGCAGAGCCATTTCTTGCAACCTCAGATTTCACAGTGCGGGGCCGGCTCAGTGATTTTCACTACAACAAAGCCAAGAGTCAAAAAAATTACAATCAAGCTCTGATGGTTATTTACATGAAAAGGCCTCCTCGAAGAGCCTATAGCAATTCATATCAGAAAACAGAACAGGATAAAAATATCCTGCGTACTTTACGATGAAGTGAAAAACCTTAGAAAGTGTACGATGGATTTAAACAATCCACTCTGGGTCCAAGTATAATTTTCCCCACCATTGGAGTGGATAAATATAGTTTTTATCCTCTTACAGATCCCCTGGGCTGCTCGAAACGTGAATTATGCCTTTCTATATTTGGAAGGGAATATAAGCATGCAAACCCACTCCTATTTGTTTTCTAAAGCATCTCCGTGAATAGGGTTCCCGGTAGCTCTATCTGCTTGCAGACATTCATCAGCAGGAAAGTAAACACACCACCAGGCTCACATCTCCCCAGGGCTCTTTCATTCGGAACTAGAGCTCTGGTTTTCAGAGCTGCTTTGTCTAAATATTTTTGGGATGATTCATTCATGGTTTCAACATTTCAACAGAGGGCATCCCCACAGTCCTAACATACCACGGCACAGAGCAAGACAGAGAGGGAGAGAAAAGAGTGCAGGCAGTACCTAGCGTCTCCATCTGAAAGCAGCCCCCTTTGCATCAGAACTAGGCTTCGCCCTGCGACGACAGGGAGCGAGTTTCCTTCTTCTCTGTAATAATAAAAACTCAACATGCTTGGAGCTCAGCAGGGGACAGAAGACTGGCACAGGCCGCCTGGCCCTGAAGGCCTGTGACTGAATCAGCAGTGAACTGCACGCTGGAGTTTTCCATAGGACCATTCAAACTCGGGCTGGGAAGGTCACACTGGCCTCCCCCTTCTCTGCTGACCGGCAGAAATGCCCGGCTCCCCATTGTGGCACCCCCCAGCCCGGGACGGCTCCCTATGGAAAAAGCAACTTTCTAAGAGCACAGGGTCCAGAGGGAAAACACCAAAGTTCCACAACATGCAGTCAGGAGCACAATCTTCAAAAGTGAAAAACTGGAAACAAGAGGGGAATGGCTAAGCAAAAGGTGGAGTATCAATAGAATAAAATTTCACACAGCTACTTAAAGCTGATGAGCGTGCACATGCGGTCAACCACCAAAGCACCAACTCTACAAAAGGCTGCAAAACAGCACACACATGAATGGCAAAATATGTAAAACTATATGTAAGTAAATGAACAAAAATGGGAAATGAGTTTGTGGTGGTGAATCAAACAGTTCATGGCCATTGGGCTATTTTTTCCTTATAAAGGTACTTAAACTAATAGTATAAGTAACAGAAGACTATGGAGGCATACCAAATCCCTTAATTTTCACATGAGCCACATAAACATTTTCCAGTGGTCTTGCATAAAGTGAATGATCCAGGGTCACTACACTTTCCCATCTCAACTCTCCAAATGCAACAAGGAAAATGTGAACACATAAAACCCAAAACTCTTATTAAGCAAGCTGTTCTGAGATGCTTTTCTTAATTCCCTGGTTCAGAGTCGAAGTCAAGGAAAGGTTCACACTTGATGAAGTAAGGTCACAACACCTGCTACCCTGGGCAAAGACTCTGGATCAGATCATCTGCCATCCTCAGGTCTGCGAACAAGAGAGAAACTGGCTCTATACATTTTTCTCTGAAACTCATTTTGCAAAAATACACTAACATGGACAAATAAACTCCATTTAAAATAGGCTAAGGAGGTGAATAGATCCCCTTTCCCCAAACTTACCAACCTCCACATTTCCCCTTTCCCCCTACAAAAAGGTATACTGAGGCCTCTGACAATAAAAATTGACAAAGGACTTTTAAAAAAATCACCCAGGGGAAATAAAGGGCTGAACTGTCTTTAAATAGCCTCATAGATTGAGTGGAAGGTACAATGATGTATCTGTGTTACAGCTGCAGGGTCCAGTTTTTAGACCAGCTAACATATTACTTCAGTCCTCAATCGTACAAAGCCACTTCATCCATCTTCACTTTCAGCCGAGCAGCACACAAACTCACCATCACAGATCCTTGCCAGACAGAAAACCAGCAAGCTCAGGGGTTTAAATGTGCAACGCCCTACCTGTGGATACATTTCTTACTTGTGGTCGCATGTTCACATGAGAAGCAATGGTTGTATTTTCATAGTACATTTCTATTAACCACACTTAATTTTTCTAAACTAATAGTGTTTTACATTTCCATTACTATGAAAACACGATTGTTTACTTCCTTTTCTTACTTTTTCTTTTCATCTTTATTCTTCCCTTCTAGAAAGAGGAGCAACCTAAACTAACCGGAGGTGTCTTACACATGTGGCAGCTACGGCTTTGCAGTCCCTAGACTGTGGGACTGTTTTGGCAGTGCCTGCTCACTGCTCCGGAAACGGGCATCTGGTCCTCTCGGAAAGTCCACTGCCAACCCTGTTGGGACAGCTGTCCACGTACACCCCTCAGCTGAAGTGAAGCAGAAAGGGAGCAATTTACATGAAGAATTAAACTTGCTGATCCACTTGGGTGGAAGAAAAAAAACTGCTCTGTGGGTGGATTAATGCAGTTGAACAGCTCAACGGCACCACAGCTGTGAGTAGCACTTGATGTAAGCAGGGAAAGCCCTGGACTCCGAGTTAGGCCTGGGTCTTGGTTGTGGTCCTGCTGGGTGACTACACTTAACCTCTGGTCTCACTTTCCTGAGACATAATGAAGGAAATTAGATAAATGATCTTTTAAGGGATCTTTCAGTTTTAACATTATGATTCTATGATTGCTTCCTCATCAGGTACATTCAGGTAATTCAGGAAGCTGACAGTTACTTTAATTCTCATGACAATCCTGTGGACAGGTATTAATATCTCTATTATGCAGAAGAGGAAACTGAGGCTCTGAAAGGTCATGTGACTTGCCACAGTCCCTGAACTAGTGAGTGTGAGGCAGTGCCAGCATCTGAACCCAGGTTGTCCCACTCAACACTACCACTTCTGTGACTTTATGTGGTATTACCACTGCTTCATATGGCATTAAATCTTTATTACTCTCTCTATACAAATTTGGGAGACAGGCATCCAATATTCTGGCAGTTGAAACTGAGGGCTTCCTTCAAGGAAAAGTAAATGCCCTGGGTATATTTTAATGTTCATATTTTTTAAAGGGGGCCCAGACCTGGCCTTTTTCAATCAATAAACGTCACTGCAAAGCTTTTGCTTAATTTGGAACCTATTCTTTGGAACAAGGTCTGCCTTCTTTGTTCTTGTCTCTAATTCCAAAGCATTGCTTCTTCTGACACATTCTCCCCACTCTCTGAATGAAAAGGCACGTCGCCTTGATCTTCCTTGTAATTATACAAATAACACATTTTTTTTACAGGGACCTGCTTACATATAACACTCACAGGTGGAGAAGCCCAAGGTGCAGCCAGGAGAGACAGCTGTAACCAAGTGGCATTTACTAACCACTCTTGAGGGGCACAAAGGCTGGAAAACAAAGCTGATGCCAAGGATAAAGCTCATGTGATGGAACCAGTGCCTCAAAAATCGGAAGTTTATCGAATATTGAGAATGATTCCACTGCTGACCTGGAAGATAAACAAACCCCTCAGCAGGGACATAAGAAGCTCTACCAGAGACTATGTGAAATCTGTTTGCTACTTTGTTTTGTAGTTTCTTGAATTCTGACCTTGAGCACAGCTCAGAAAGGAGCCTCTGATTTCTCAGGTTCCTAGAAGAGAACATCTCCTGGGCTGCTGGCCAGGGCTTGGTCTTGGACCTACAATGCCTTCCAGGGCCTGTGCCATCAAGACAAACTCACCTCATGCGGGGCTTCCACCTACTGTCCCAGACGGAAGCTGCGATGGTGGCCTGGACTGACCATCATTTCCACCCTGGTCTGGAGGCTCTGCCAGTGCCCCGGTCTTTTTCTGACAACTCAAGTTCCAGCTCCTCTAGCTCTCCCTATCCTTCCCCTCCCCAACCTCCCACAGCTTCTTCAGCTGTATCCTGCAGTTCAGCAATTAGTTATTATTGTCTGTAGCTGTGCCTAAACATTTGCTAACAACCTGACTTTCTATCTAGGGCAAGGAATACAGGGTTAATTCAGATGGTAGGTCACCTGCCCTAGGTGCTCGAGGGGTACCTTTCTATCAAGAGAGACCCCTCTTCAATAAAGACACCTGCATCCGAATGTTTATAGCAGCACAATTCACAATTGCTAAGATGTGGAAACAACCCAAATGCCCATCAATTCATGAATGGATTAGTAAAATGTGGTATTTGTATACCATGGAGTATTACTCAGCTATAAGAAATAATGGTGATACGACACCTCTTTGGTTCTCCTGGATAGAGTTGGAACCCATTCTATTAAGTGAAGCATCC
>CM052446.1:48777501-48900520 GCA_028533085.1 Varecia variegata | reverse complement strand
ATTATGGGACTTATGGGACACCAACAAGCAAACCAATATATGCAGTACTGGTGTCCCAGAAGGAGCAGAGAAAGGAGAGAAAAGCTATTTAAAGAAATTATTACAGAAAATTTCCCAAATCTGGAGAGGGAAATGAACATCCAGATTCACGAAGCCCAAGAATCCCAAATAGAGTAAACATAAAAATTTCTTCACTGAGTCATACTATAATCAAACTGTGAAAAGCCAAAGGCAAGGAGAAAATTTTGAAAGTAGTAAAAGGAAAGCAACTTGTCACCCACAAAGAAATGTCCGAAAGACTGTCTGTAGATTTCTCACCAGAAACCTTGCAAGCCTGGAGAGAGTGGGACAATATATTCAAAGTGCTGAAAGAAAGAAACTGTCAACCAAAAATATTACACCTGGCAAAGCTGCCCTTCAGAAATGAAGAAAAGGTAAACACTTCCCTGGATACACAAAAGTTGAGAGGGTTCATCACCACTAGACTTGCTTACAAGAAGTGCTAAAGGAGGCCGGGTGCAGTGGCTGGGCGCAGTGGCTCACGCCTATAATCCTAGCTCTCTGGGAGGCCTAGGTGGGCGGATTGTTTGAGCTCAGGAGTTCGAGACCAGTCTGAGCAAGAGCAAGACACTGTCTCTACTAAAAATAGAAAGAAATTATCTGGCCAACTAAAATATATATAGAAAAAAAAAAATTAGCCGGGCATGGTGGCACATGCCTGTAGTCCCAGCTACCCAGGAGGCTGAGGCAGTAGGATCGCTTAAGCCCAGGAGTTTGAGGTTACTGTGAGCTAGGCTGATGCCACAGCACTCACTCTAGCCCGGGCAACAAAGCGAGACTCTGTCTCAAAAAAAAAAAAAAAAAGAAGTGCTAAAGGGAGTACTTCAAATTGAAATGAAAGGATGCTAATTAGGAACATGAAAACATATGAAGGTATAAAACTTGCTAGTAAAGGTAAGTACATAGTCAAATCCAGAATACTTGAATACTTACTTGGACTTGGACTTAAAATGGTTCAACTTACGATTTTTGGACTCTACAATGGTGCAAAAGCAATACACATTCAGTAGAACTCATACTTCAAGTACTTATACAACCATTCTGTTTTTCATTTTCAGTATAATATTTAATAAATTACATGAGATATTCAACACTTTATTATAAAATACGCTTTGTGTTAGATGATTTTGCCCAACTGTAGGCTAATGAAATGTTCTGAGTATGTTTAAGGAGGCACAGCTAAGCTCTGATGTTTGGTAAGTTAGGTATATTAAGTACATTTTTAACATATAATATTTCCAATTTGCATGGGTTTATCGGGATGCAACCCCAACATAGCTTGAGGAGCATCTGTATTGGTGGTGTGTATATCACTTTTAACTCTACCAAATTAAAAGACAAATGTATTAAAAATAATGTAACTATAGCTTCAATAACTATATCTATAATAGTTATTAATGGATATACAGTAACCCAGCACTTTGGGAGACTAAGGTGGGAGAATCTCTTCAGGCCAGGAGTTAGAGACCAGCCTGGGCAACATAGCAAGACCCTGTTTCTACAAAAAAGTAAAATGAAACAATTAGCCAGGTGTGGTGGCATCCCCTACCGTAGGACTACTTGGGCTAAGGCAGGAGGATCACTTGAGCCCAGAAGTTCAAGGCTGCATGAGCTATGATAACACCACTGCACTCCAGCCTGGGTGACAAAGCGAGACACTGCCTCTTAAAAAAAAAAAAAAAGAAGAAGACAACTCTAAGCAAAATGGCTCCTAAGAAAGCCAAACATACTGAGAAGAGTTTTAGAGACTCCTCTTCCCTCCCTTCATTCATTCGATGAGTATTTACTGGAAGTTCCATGAATATTTACTGGAAGACCAGGCCCTGAGCTGGGAATCAGGGACACACCTGTGAGCAAACTGACCTGGCCCTGCCATGCTGGGAAATAGATGTTGATCAAAGGAGGCATCGATGTCAGACTGCAACTGCGGTGTGGGCCATGACAGTGAATAATGTGTGCTTACACCAGGGGACCTCAATGAGCCCCAGAGGGACTAGGGAAAGTTCTACAGGGAGGAAATGTCTGACCTGAGATCTGAACAGGGGAAGCCGAGAGGGTAGGCTGGGGCAATGCAGGCAGAGGGAACTGTGCACTCATTAAACATCTCAAAGGAAGGAATTAACCTTCACATCCCTCCCAGCCACTAGGAGAGGGCCTTGGAATCAGCCACAGAGATGTAAAATTCAGGCTGATTTCTATGGCTCCATGGTGGGAGGCTTTCTAGAACTTTCCCTCCAAACACTAGGCCATTAGGTCTTCTGTCTGAAACCTACAGCAGCCTTCTGGGTTAATGCTGAGCAGTGGCTAGGGCAGCAGGAAATGTCCTTTCTAACATTCTAAGTCAGCCATGGTGGGTCTTGACGCTTTTAAATCTGTAAGGCCAACCATTCAGTCACCTTCTTATTCCTGGGAGGCTGGGCTTGGTTTTTGGAAACATCCAAAGGGCAATCATGGCCCTGGGTGGTGACCAAGTGGAGATGCCTAATCTTAGTAATGTCTTCTCAGTCAGGCCAAGACTTGGTCTTACTCCTTATTTCCTTTCATCCTCACAGTCCACCAAGAAAATCCAGGCCTAGCTCAGTTCTGCCCAGCTTCCTGGAACGGGCACATCTGGCATTATTTTCTTGTATCCGTCCCCTTCTTAGGGCCCAGGCAGCAAAGAGCAGTCTTTCCAGGGATATTGCTTATCCCACTGTTAAGTTTGCCTACTCTTTCTTTAAATGAATTAATATATAATACACTCAAAGCGGAGTGTATTACATAATACACTCAAAGCGGAGTGTAACAATGCCAGGCACATAGTACGTCTTGGTTAGTTATTGCTATTACAATGATTACTATTATCCACTGGGACTGTAACTGTTTGCAGATTTAGACCTTATATTAATCTTAATCATCCCTTTTTTTTTTTTTTCCCAGTCACGGAAAAGCATCAGGTCCATGGCAGGCACCTGATAAATATTTCTCTATAAATGTAACTGAAATGCATTTTAAAATTCTTCAGTGACCTGAATAAACTGCTGACCAAACAACAGAACCAAAGGGCCCCAGGAGGGTGTTTGAGAGCCCAGAGATCTAAGGTTGAGTCAGTTCCTCCATGTTATTAGACATGGGACCTTGGAAAAAGTACTCAATCTCCTGGAACCTCAGTTTCCTCATCTGTAAAATGGGAAAACAATGGCGCTTAAGTCACAGGTGCCTGTGAGGATGAATGAATGAAACAATGCATGTAAAATGCTAGGCACGGTGTGTCACATTCAAAATAGTCAATAAATACTAATATTCCCTATTACCCCCACTGTTTGCAAGACTAAGACAACATTCAACTGCCAATTTTTCCTAATATTATAAAACCACATCCATATTTTAAAAAGCTTTTATGGAGACTGAAAAAAAATTCCTGTCGTGATTATTCCTAAACATGCTTACTAGGTGCCCACACGTTGGGGCAACTGGTACATAGCTGGATAGGAAATCACTTCCCAGCTATTGTCTAAACTTTTTATTTTCAAGAGACGGGAAATGGATTAACTGCAGCTACTTACTGTAAGAAGTGACATCATACAATTTGTGCCCCAGTTCTTGCCCAAATAAAGACAATGTTCACAAAGGGGTCAAAGAGAAGCAGCCCTGAGACCTCCACCTCCCACCTCTTGCACCCGGTAGGGAGGGAGGAGTCTGTGTCGCCTGAGGCACACAGCACTGCTAAGACACTGGAGCCTTTACCCCTGTCTTGTAGAAGAAGCTTTAGTTTCTTCAGAGAGATTAAGTAACCTGTCCAAAGGCACACAGATTACAGGTGGCAGAAGGTGGACTGTGAACCGAGGTGACAGCAAGCAGTACAGCAGGGAACATAAAGGTTAGGAGGGCAAGACCCAGAAGGAGGAAGTAGCCAGTAATTTTACTACCCCATAAACTGCAAAATGGTCTCCGGGGAGTCCACATGACTAGGTGTCGCCTGCCTTCTTTCCACCTCCTCAAGTATCTTCAAGAGCCCAGCACAAGGATACGCCAACGATGATAGTAGTTCCAGAGCACTCAGCCTTGACCGAGGCACTGCTATGCACCATAATCACCTCCTTCCATCCTCGCTGCAAGTCAGCCCGGGATCACCCCATTCTCATTTAACGGACGACGCACAGACTGGGCCAAGGTCCTACAGGTGGCCGGCAGGGGCACAGGGACTGGAACCCAGGCCTGTCTGGCAAGGGAGTCCTTGCTACTATCCGCTGTGTCAGATAACAAACCTCTTCCGTCCCTTCTAAATCCATTCCTCCTTGCGGGTGTTCCCAGCCCCTGGCTAGGAGGGAAGGGAGGGCGAGCTGAGCAAGGCAAGCGATGGCGGGGGCAGAAAGAAGCCCTCTCCCCAAAGTGTCACGGCCAGCCGTCGGGTCCACTGCCCCCCACCCAACCCGGCTCTGCCAGACTGCGCGGGGGCGCGGGGGTCCGGGGGGAGGAGGAAGCGGGGCAGGAAGCGGGGCAGGAAGCGGGGCAGGAAGCGGGAGGAAGAGGAAGCGCGGGCGGACGTGGGGTCCGGAGTTACCGTTCTCAGGTCGCGAAGCCGACGCGGTCTCAGTCCCACCGCAGCGAGGGTCTGGGGCAGCAGCCGCAAAAGCGAAAGTAAAAGCCCCAGCGCTGCGGAGGGAGGGGCCGCAGGGGCGGGACGCGGGGCCAGGCGGGGCCGCTTGCGCCGCCCCGGACTCAGGGACAGTGCGCTCCGTAAAGGGGGCCTCACGCAAAGTCACCCGAGGGCGCCCTCTGCAGAGCGGGCCGCACACAAAGTGGCCCGGGCCACCACGCTCGTCTGCAAGTTGGCCGCGCGCACGGGGGAGCGCGCTAGGCAAGTTCGCAGAGATGCGAGCGATCCCGCCGCGCGCGCGGCCCCCGGAGAGCACCCTCTGCAAAGCGGGCCGCGCTCGAAGTGACCCAAAGTGCGCAGACTTCGCGGCGGCCCTCAGCGATGGGGCGCTTGTCATGTCACCTCCACGGCCCCCTCCCTGGGTCTAGACCTCGACCTAGGCCTCGGCACCAAGGCGGGGACCCAGGTCCCATAGCCAGCGGGCTCTTCCCCAGCCAGACCCGCGACCCCAGCCGGTACTGTTCGCGTCCCCCCGGGGGCTCTCTGCCCGCGTTACCTCCCCTGAGACCGAGCCCCCCGGCCAGCTGTGCGATCGCTGCGCCCTTCCCGCCTCCGGGACCGTGCTTTGCCGGGCGCCCCCTTCGCGCGCGCGCAGGACGCAAACTGCGCTCTTTGAGCGACCACCCAACTCGGCCAGCTCCTCGCGGTGAGGCGCCACAACCACTCAAGAAATATCTGTTGCGCGCCCCCAAGTGTCGGTCACAGGGTGTGTGGCTGTGAGCGTGCGAGACAGAGAGAGAGAGAGAGAGAGAGAGCGCGCGCGCGCTTCCGCCATTCCAGCTCACCGACCCTGCCCGCACCTCACAACCCTCCAGCACCCCCCCCCACCTCTTTCTTCACCCCGCGGGCTTGTAACCGAGCCCTCCAATGCTTTTCTCCTCAAGACTCCTCACAGAAGCCACTAGTTAACTCACACTAAAGTGTAAATATCTGAGAAGAAATTGTAGTTTTCTTCATTCCACAGACACACTGTTTGCTTTTAAGAACCACCAAAGCCTTGAGTGAAAGGAGTACAAGCTTAGCGGTGTGACATTAGGTAAGAACCACATCTTGTCTTTTTGTTTGCTTGCGTTGGGTTGGTCCTGAGACTTCGGTGTTGTCTCTAAATTCTCGCCAGGTAAGGACACTTGCTTGGCCTGAAAAAGGACTGGCCCCCGGCAAGTGTAAGGGAGTAATTACAATTGATTAATTTCTGTGAAAATTCGTAATTCCTGAGTGTTTTTCGCAGGCGTAACGCCGCAGCTAATATGGCGACACTACTCTACTCAGTACTCATGTGCCTGAAATGTTGGGTAAATGAGGCCATTGAGCCACTACGATAATGTAGTTTGTAAAGACATTCAATTGTGAATCATTTGAGGAATGAAGACTCCCATTAGCAAAGCAAATAAGTTACTCTCTGATTTATCTAATCTGTCAATCTGGGGTTTTGCAGGTTATTCCTGGAGCATAGTGAAGTGTCCAGAGCCTTCACTACTAATCTCTGCTCATTTTCTAGATAAAGAATAGGAGGCTCAGAGCAGTTGCCCAAATCATATACTTGCTAGTGGCAGAACCAGAACTAGATTGCCTAGGAAAATAATGAATTTTCCAACCACAAGAAAGGCTCTACCATAAATCAAGCGAGTATTACAATGTATTGGCAGATAAGAATTTATAACTGGCTCAGATGAGAGGTGGTTTGCAGGGAAACTTTTCTTTTTATTCTTTATCGTGGGCTAGTGTGAGAAATTCCAAAGTTATTGTTCTGAGGCTGGCTTATCACAGTATCAACAAGGAAATATGGAAGAGAAGAAATCATTTTGAAATTTTCCCCCTCTAATCATTGTACTGACATTGGATCCAAATGATATTCTCTCCTAAAAGGGGCTCCTTCCTGTGTCTCTAAGGCTTTAGTCCATGTAATTTTTTTGTGCTTCCTTTCTATATTCACATAATTATAGCGTGAACCTTCCCCTTCATCCCAGAAAAATCCCCCAACCTCCTCTATTTAGATGGTGTCCAAAGGGCTGACCTCACGGATGCTCCTGGGCCAGTCCCTCTGGACCTTCCCTCCAGCCCTCTCCTCTGGTCACCAGGCTGCTGGTAACTCCCTGTCCCCAGCCTGCTGGGCATAGCACCCCTGAGGGGTGCCACCAGCCATTGCTTCTCCAGTTCACCACAGGACAGCTCAGGCCAGGCTGTGATTTATACAGGACTCCACCAAGGCTATCCCAAGATTAACAGAAATGCTACTCTCAACACCCGCAGGCCTGAACCCAAACTCTGGCCCCTGCTGAGGCACCATCAGGCTTCTGCTCAGGTCCAGGTAGAATCCCTTTCTTCCCTGAAAGGAGGAATTCATGTTATACTTGTTACCAATTGATTGCCTCCCAACTTAAAATTCACCCTTTTTGTCTGTTCCGTGAAAATTGAACTGGGCTCTTCAAGTGACTCTAACTGGGCTCCTTTGTCAGCAGTTTGATGTCAAGGTTTGTCAGACATTACAGGATGGAAAGAGTTTTGCTTCCTGGTTCTGATGTGTCTGGGGTGCTCCTGCAGAGTCAGGCTCCTGCAGCGGGGGTGGCTTCTCAGCACCGGCTTCCTATAGTGTGCCTGGTGACGGAGCACCCAGCAGCCAGCCACGTCCCCTGACACTTCCTTCAGGTGGTTTTGTAGCAGAGTGCCTCCACGGAGACACTTGCCCATCAACAGCTCTCTCTGGCACCTAAATGATTGATTTCCAGAAAGTTCTAGAGGACAAATTTCTAGCAGATTCCATTGGTGTGGCACCACAGTGACTTCTCTGTCACCTATTGAGCCAGGGCTATACTCTTTGCAGCAAGGTGTGGATCTCAGCCCTGGGGGACAGGGTGAGGTGAAGGGATCTTCCCTGGGGGCCCTCTATCTCAGCTCTAGGGGTAGTGGCTAGTTATATTATGTTGTTTTAGGCTGAATTGTGTTTCTCCCAACTTCATATGTTGAGGTACTAACCCCCAGGACCTCAGAATGTGACTACATTTGGAGGTAGGGTTTTTAAAGAGGTAAAACAAGATTGCTAACGTGAGCCCTAATCCACTATGACTGGTTTCTTCGTAAGAAAAGGAGATTAGGACACAGATACACTCAGAGAGAAGACCATGTGAAGATACAGGGAGAATGTGGCCATCTACAAGCTGAGAGAGGCCTCAGAAGAAAGTAACCTTGCTGATACCTTGATCTTGGACTTCTAGCCTCCGGAACTGTGAGAAAAGAAATTCTGTTGTTTAAGCCACCTAACCTGTGGCACTTTGTGTGGCAGCCCTAGAAAACTAATACATATGTTATTTGCAAGTGTATTGTATCTGCAATTGCTGTATTTTTTATATTCTCTTTACTTCTGATTCATTGATTCCCTGTTATAGTTTATAATTTGTTATATTAACCTTTCCCTGTTCAGGTTACTGTGTGGTTTCTTCTTCCCGACTGGACCCAAGTGGATATAACTATTGAAGTCAAATAGCATATAGAGACAAATCTTTAAAATTAAAATGTTTTCTTTGGGAAAAAAGAATTGTAATTTGGGATGTAATACATACAGACTGGTGGTCTTTGGTATATCTGAAGAACAAAGTGAAGGTTGAAGGTTTTATAAAAAGGAAAAATGTTACGTATTGCTTTTCAAGAAAGTTTATTGTCACTAGTAAGGGTTTGGGAAGCTGGCAAGTTTTGACTGGTGAGTGACAGTGGTGGCTAAAACTATCCTTAGAGTCACAGCAGGGTTTTCAGCAGCTATTAGATAAAACTGGTTTCAGGCCGCAGCAGGCAGTTTCTGCAGCCAGGCTTATGTTCTTGGAGCAATGTTATGTGCCCTGAGTGCTTTTTTCTCCTGGCCGATCACCTTTGTTTTAGTGGAGTATGACAAGAATGACCCAATTTGTATGATCAACTTTGAGATACCTGTGTATCCCCAATGCAAGGGCTGCCTCATTTCTGATTCTGTGGCCTTCAGCAGTGGGAATACACATTTCTTGACTCAGAGGGAAACCTCCACCCCAAGGGCTAACCCCAGCAGTTGGGTATTATTATTCACACTTGAATGAGATTCTACTGCAGACAGTCAAAGCTCAGCCAGGTGGGGCTGAATCGATTTCTAATCCTTTCCTCTGCCTTCCTCCTCCCTCCTCCTCCCCAAGAGAATATCAGATTTGGTTTTTCCTGATGTCCTGTGAGCGACCCTTCAGACCAGGATTGACAAACTACGTCTATGGGCTGCCTATGGCCTGTTTTTGTACAGCAAACAAGCTAAGAATGCTTTTTACATTTTTAAAGGGTTGGAAAAAGAAGAAGAAGAAGAAGAAGAAGCAACAGAGACTAATCATATGTGACCTGCAAAACTTAAAATATTTACAATCTGACTTTTTATAGAAAAAGTTTGTGGACCCCAATTTTAGACCAAAAGACACAATCTTGTCTCCAAAGCAAACAGTAACTTTCAACTGAAGAGTGGTCTGAAACCAGATTTAGGTTTTAGGGGAGGCGAAATATTTCTCTAATGTTCTTGCACACAGTGCAGTTTCTATAAACCAACAGGTCACTTGCTCAACATCTCAGGGTGAAGCCTGGGCATTAGGTAACCTCACCAATGATCAAGTTTCCTCATGGTGATAAGAGCTACTTGCCTAACTGTAGTCACCACTGTCTAGTGCTCAGGTCTTACAACCGCACAGAGGAACTTCTCTCTGAAGTCACTGACCCCCATCAGCCGAGGCCTATGGTACTTTGCCCCTGTCTAACTCCATGTGAACACCCACGGTCACTTCCCTCCCGGGCACCTGTAAGGCCCAGGGATGGGGGCAGGGGGGATGGTCTGACCTGGCAAAGTGTGAGAGCTCAAGACAAGGCCCTGCTTCCTGAATTCTCCACCTCAAGTGTGTGGACACAGCATAGTACAGTGCAGAGGTGTGGAAGGATGGAAGAAAGTCGATGCCATCAGCCCAGAAGAGCAGGACAGTGGGAGTTCATGGTGCATCTCATATAAATACCCTGCCTGCAGCCATTTTCCCCGAGTGACCAACACTTGGGGTACCCTGTGCCACATCCCCTCTGCTCACCAGCGTTAGCTCCATTGGTCACCACTCCTTCCTAACTCCGGGAGCGGTGTCCCTCCACTGGGCCTCTGGGATTTCCCCAAAGCTGCTGAAGTCTGTTCAACTTATGCAGACAAGTCTCCCCTAAAGGTTTAGGGGAGTCAATGCCACTGAAGGTAACCCTGGACAGATGGGGGATAAGAGTTGAGTGCATAAATGACCATCCTTCCGTGGAACAATTCTAAGGCACATTGTACAGTTTCTCAGAGGGTCCCCAACAAAATTGAGCCCCAGCTGCCCACAGTGGTAACTAGCTCCGAATATACCTACTAGCTTCTCCTTTCCCTCGCTCATTCTCCCTAAACTTTCACCCCTGCCTCATGGGACCACCTCCCAAATAACCTACCTGCACCCAAACCCTTGCTTTTGGGAGAAGCTAAATTAAAACATGTACAAACCCCCCAGCACAGGAGGAACAACTCCAATCTAACCTAAGCAACGGTGAGAGTGGAGTGTCAGTAGCTGTCCTCTCCCTTCACATTTGTCGTCTCTCTGTAATTTCAAAACAGTCCACATGCATAGCCCTGGAGGGCTGGGAAATGATGCCAAGCTGGGAAGAATTGCTGCATATCCTGGAAGGCTCAATCAAGGGACAAAAAAACCTTGACCACTGAGGTAGGGAGGCCACCATCAACTGCATGAAATTTAAAAGAGATAAATAAGGAGTGCTTGCTACATTTAACTTCAAAAAGGAAACCAATTGCCCACATGCTGAACGTAAAAGTCATTAACGTGAAACAAAAGGCTGTGGGATTTTTCATTCATCAGAAGCTCCCTACGAATCAAGATTTTAAGAAAAAGCCACGGCAACATGGGGTGGCACTAGCAGAAGCATCCAGATCAAGGATGCACGAGGCCCTGCAGGGTCTGGCTCCAGCTCACCACCTCCAGGCCCAGGTCCTGGGCCCTCTGCTGATTGGATAGTGCATCACACACCTCAGCCTCACCTGTCATAGGCCTTTGCCTACGTGTGCCAGCCTAGCTTTGGTAGTGGCAGCTAGCTCATTGAGGACTCAGGCCATCTTCACATTGGCACAACCAACAGTGTCTTCGGCCTCCGCTGCCCCTGGTGTCTTCCTGTTGATATTGAGGCAAGAGATGCTGCAGGACTCCCTGGGCTCATACACAGCATGGAGGTATAGGGGAATTAACACCTTTCACCTGTGGGAGATAGGGGCCAACAGATAAATTCTCCCCATTCCTCAGATATTCCTGAGTAGCAGCTGTTCATATGTCCCCTTGGAAGATGGAGATCAAGCAGTCCAATGCACTTTATACCAGGTGGTGGCCATGGTGAGAACCAATCTTATACTAACTGCCCTTTCCTCGTTTCCTGTCTTCTTACTCCTGCTCCTGGGATTACACTTCGGAATAAAGTCCTTGCACATGAGCCTTTGCCTCGGGTTCTGTTTTCTGGAAAACCCAGGCTAGAACTGATGTTGTCTGAACCAATCCCTAAGGCCAGAGAAACCTGGTGTGCTCACTGGCCTGGGCTTGGACGGCCTGGTGTGATCATTGTGAAGAGGGAGGGGCCTAGGCCAAGGAGGAGGAGGGGCCGCACACAACATGGGGGGGGGGGTGTGGACGGACCCAGGGTCTACCAAGCAGGGGAAGGCTGTGTCTGCCTTGCCCCGACAATGAGCGATTACTTCCAGTTGCTTAAACTGTCCTATTTCCAGTTCTGTGGGCTGTTCCTCCTCATAATTTCTGATATCTAATCAAGCAGAAGTGATGGTACAAGTCAAATGTAACATCTTTCATTTTGGTAATCCTTGTTTTCACAAATGTGACCGAGAATTTGTAGCAGCTACAGATTGTAATCACAGCCTCAGGCAGAGAAGAAATGTCACACAGCTTTTCCTTGAAATGAAATCTTCCTTGATTCCTCAGCCCCCTGGAGGGGGAAAGTTCATTCTTGGTGATTATTGGGGCTTCCACCCCACTTCCCAGGTAAGGCTTGAGAAGTCTCCTACAGAGCAAAACATCCGGGAACCCTTTGGGTCTTTGTCCCGTGCCAGTTGCTGTTCCCATTTGCCCAGGCTGGTCCTTGCTGCCCTGATCACATTTCAGCGTGGGAGTCCTTGCTGGGCCTGGAGTCCCTGCCCTGAGCTCCCTCCAGGTGCTGAGAGAGCTGCCTCGTGCCCCAAATGGGACAACCTCAGACTCCACCCTCTCATGTGAGCATGAATGCTACTTTTCTTCATTTACGTGAGAACTTCACCCACTCCCCCACCCCACCCTGGGCTATTTCAACTCAACACAAAAATAGTCCTTGGCCTCTGTCCACCCTACCTGTGGGCACCAGCCTAATCTCAGAGCATTTAGGTCAGAGGTCAAAAATTGGTAGCCTGCCGGCAAAATACTGCCCATAGCCCTGTTTTGTTGTTTTATATACAAAACTGGAAATTTTGGCTGGGCGCGGTGGCTCACGCCTGTAATCCTAGCACTCTGGAAGGCAGGCGGGAGGATTGCTCAAGGTCAGGAGTTCAAGACCAGCCTGAGCAAGAGTGAGACCCCATCTCTACTAAAAAAATAGAAAGAAATTATATGGACAACTAAAAATATATATAGAAAATATTAGCTGGGCGTGGTGGCGCATGCCTGTAGTCCCAGCTACTTGGGAAGCTGAGTCAGGAGGATCACTTGAGCCCAGGAGTTTGAGGTTGCTGTGAGCTAGGCTGATGCCATGGCACTCACTCTAGCCTGGGCAACAGAGTGAGACTCTGTCTCAAAAACAAAACAAAACTGGAAATGTCATGTGTAAATGCAGATTTCTGGATCCTCTGGAAAAATCAGAATATTCGGCAATGCTGGACACTGATTCTTTCCTAACAATGGTTGGCTGGGACCGGGGAGCGGCTGGTTGCCTCAGATGGCGTGTGTGCTCACAGCTTTGTTCCTGCCATCACTTAGGGCTTCACACCTGGCCTCTATAGGCATTTTGGTGTGACTATTGAATGTATTTCATTAATTCAATAAATCCTTATTGAACACTTTTTAAGTGTCAGGCCTTGTTCTAGCCGCTAGGAAAATAGAAGTGACAACAAGGGCCAGGGATCCTGTTTTGATAGAACTTATATTTTGATGGGGGGACATGATTTTAAAAAACAGATACATTCGTATTTACTGTGTCAGGTGGTAATAACTGCCGTGAAGACCATCAAGCAGGCTAAGGGTAATAGAAGGCAACGAGCTAGGGGTGGGGACGAGTCAGGTGCCATTTTGATTAAGGTATCTCTATAAGGTGATAAGATGACATTTCACCAGTAACTCAAGGCAGCTAGAGGCTTCACAGAACCAGGAATGGAGATTTTTGGATTTTTGTCTTCAAGCCACCCCATTAAGGCCTGTGAGGCAAGGGAACAATCAGAAAGATCTTCTTGGAACAGTCCAGAATAAAATACAGAGGCTAACACATCAAGTTCTCATTTGTTTTTATTTTTGCATTCTAGTAGAAGCTAAACACAAATGAATATTAAGTTTTTAGTTTCACTGTTGTGAACATTTTTAGTAGTTAGTGCTAAAATTTCAAATATAGTATTTATCCTTCCAGGGGTGTGAATCAATCCCATTTTATTTCCTATATTTTTGGGAGCTGGCCTTTCTGCTTGAGTCATAGGACGCGAAGAGCAAGCTTTTCTAATTTGATCGTCGGATGACGGTGTAGCGTCTTCCTTTAGGTTCTTTTCTTGGGTTCTGATCACAGCTAGTGTTAAACCACTACATGCTGCCTGATCATACACCAGGATTTGGTTATCCACATAAACATGATGCTGTTGTGAGTTCACTTTTCTATTTAGAGAAGCATGTCAGCTAGAAATACCTCCACCTTATTTCCTGGACGCATGCGTGCTAAGTGAGTAGCCAAAATAGCCCCTTGAGTAAGTGGCAGCTTTAAAAACCATCCAACTGCTGACTTCAAACTAGAAGGTCAGCAAAAGAAAGTGGAAGTTGGATTCTGAATGATCAAGGTGCCCGCAGGAATTGAATAGTTGTTGGATTTTGGAGACTTGAACAACTAGACTGGGGGCTCTCCTTGGATTTCTTTCCTGTTGCCTATCTTTGTCTCCTCTCTCCAGACTTCAAGATGAATGTGCAGGCTTGTTCTAGGTGTGGGTATGGGGTCTACCCTGCTGAGAAGATCAGCTGCATAGATCAGGTCAGTAGACATTTCTTGGGCTTTGGGAATAATAACAACAATGGGAAATTTATCTTCTCACATATGGACATGTGGGGTTTTTATGAACCATAAGAAAAAGATGTATTTTCCCACCTTTATTTAATTCTACATATTTCTATTTCTTCTATGCTGTCTTGAAAAAAAGAGCCATTTATTTAACTATGTGTTATTATAGCTATGTGTGTGGTTTTTAATTTGATCACCATTTTATTCCTAAAGCTCAATATTTTTACCCTAAAATATATAAGAACCTCGAGTTTAGAAAAAAAGGTCATTGCTAAATCTTTTCTATATGATTTCTAGATATGGCATAAAGCATGTTTTCACTGTGAAGTTTGCAAGATGATGCTGTCTGTTAATAACTTTGTGAGTCACCAGAAAAAGCCGTACTGCCATGCGTAAGTGTTTGATGCTCCTCTCTGCCACCTCTTGAGTTGTGTTTGTTTTTCAAAAAGTAGCCAACTAAAGGTTCACATCAGATACTACAGGGTTAAATCCAAGAAATGTCTTCCCGAAAGTGTTCACTTACATCCCATCTTTGCAGAGACCTAAGGTGGGATTTTATGCAGTGGACAGAAAATGTCAAATTTCTTCTAAGTAAAATATCAAATTTATGCACTATAACCTCATGTCAAATTGTTAAATATTGTGCAGAACAACATAATTGCCATGGATATAGGTATAGAGCTTTAAAGTGTTTTAAATAATTTCAGAATCCTTTTCTATTTTTTTCAGAAAGTTTTCAAATGATCATTTCCAATTAAATTTGGGCTTTAAGTTATATTATATATGTTGAACTTATTTGGTTTGCTTTTTTTTTTTCTGTGATACTCATTGCCTGGAAAATCATGAATTTAATTATTAAGTTTTATATTTATTGATTTTTATTGATTTAAAAAAATGACTGTACCTTTAAGAATAGTCACTCAGTCATCTTGGATAAAGTGTATTTCTAATTTCGATTTATACTACTTCTTGTAGCCATAACCCTAAGAACAACACTTTCACGAGTGTCTATCATACGCCGTTAAATCTAAACATAAGGCAGTTTCCAGAGGCCATTGGTGAGGTAAGTTACTTAATTTTGCATATGGGGATAGGTGGGGGCTGAAGAGAGGTTGGTTAAGGGGTACAAATACACAGTTAGAAGGAATAAGTTCTAATGTTTGACAGCAGAGTAAGGTGACTATAGTTAACAATAATATGCTGTATATTTCAAAATAGCTATATGAGAGGACTCAAAATGTTCCCAACACACAGAAATGATAAATGTTCGAGATGATGGATACCCTAAAAACCTTGACTTGATCATTACACATTCTATGCATATACATACCCCATAAATATGTACAAATATTATGTATCAGTTTTTTTTCAAAAGAAAATCCCTTTTTTTTTAGGCACCTGTTAGGTTTTTAAGTTTCTCTATCCATATGTGAACTTGTCCGTTTCTGCCACATACACATGCAAAGTGCATTTAATTACCAAATGTGGCTATTTGTCCTCCCATAAGATTAGGGGTCAATATGTAGGATAACCTAGATTGAATATTTGAGATCCTTGATTATAGTGTAATCTTTGTGTCTGGCCAGTTCTGGACACATTGATGACAGTTTATAGAGTGGGCCCTAAATGTGCTAGGTATTTAATACATAAAATATAGTTTACATAGTTGGAAAATATTGCAAGTTTTTTCTTTCTCCTGTGATGCTTTGGTACATGAAATTAAAAACCTCTAGTTCCACACTCTTAAATCTCTTTGAATTTAGTAGTGCTTAAGATTATTGGCAGCCTCTCTTTCTTCTTTCCCCTTGGGGTGGGGACAGGTCAAAGATATTTTGATTCGGAAATGAAGTGTGGTTTGGGAGGTGGGGTTGGGAAGGGAAGGTAGACAAGGAGTCCACATGGATAAACCTAACCTCTTGAAATATCAACAGTGTTTTGTCAAATAACCAGCTATTGATGGAACTCTTGTGCCCACTAAAATGATGAATCATTGAGCTTCTCTCACCCATGCCCACAAGAAGTTGCTCTGTGGGATGAAGTTTAGTGGCTTTCTAAAATTAGAAAATTACTCATGAAGTGAAAGTCTCTCTAGTAATCTCTCCTTGCCCATGATCCCCTTCCTAATGTTTCCCCGCCTCACACGGACTCTCTTGCCCGCCCGGGCCTGCCTCCTCCTCAAGGAAGTATGTGTTAGATAGAGCTAGGCCTGGCCGGGTGGCTTTCGATACAGACTGCTAAGGTATCCTATTTCACTAAGTGCTTTGCGCTAATTGTGAGGTTATTACTAGTTTTATTTAACAAGCTTGTGTAGCATTTACTGTAGAAGTGCCTAATTCATTTAATACACATGAAGTAGATACTATTATTCCATTCCTGGTGAGGAAACTAAGGCTCAGAGAGTTGCTCATACATCGATTTCTAAAGATTCATAGACCTTAAGAATTCAAAAGCAATTGGAAATTATAAATTACTGAGAAGGCTCATTCTTTTAGGACTTTGTTTTCATCTTTTGGTGTCTGAGGCCAGCTATGTGAAATTACGATAAATACTAGTTCTTACTTACCCAGAGTGCCAAACACTTCACTAAGTTCTTTATATGATCTCATGTGTTCGTCACAAGAACCTCTGTAATATTATATTAGGGTTAAGGAAGCTGAGGCTCAGAGAGGGTAAGTACCCTGCCCCGTTTCACCTAGCTAGCTAGTTGGGTACAAATCCAGATCTGTCTGACTTTAGAACCAGTAGTATTGGCTCACTTTCATATACACCTAGAGGGTGACAAACTCTCCAGAAGAAAAGAACACTTATTCATGTTTTCAGATATCCTGATGTTTTTGCAGTTGTATAGCCAGAATTTGACAGATGAAACACAAGGAGATGTACTTATACATCAGAATGCTGTTTGCATGTGTCACACGCTCTACAGAAAGATCCATGATGTCTGTACTTTCCTACCCTTCCCTAAGCCACAGCTGGCATGTCTCTACCTTACAATCATGCAACAGGTCACACAGTATTTACCTGTCTTTGAGGTAGTCATGGACTCACTTTCTTTTAATTGTGTATGACAGACCCAATCTGGAGCAAGGCCAGAATTGTCACTGGTTCTATTTCCAGCCACAGACAGTGATGTGAGCCTCCCAGGAGACCTGTGTGTGTGTATTTGTTTGTATCTATGTGACTATGTATATATGTGTATATGTACATACGTGCACATATGGGGAGTGTATGTACGTGTGTATATAGGTGTGAATATGTGCAGACATGCATACATGTGTATGCATGTGATGCATGTGCATGTGTATATGCACGTACGTGTTCATGTATATAGTGTACGTGTACGTGGTGTGTATATGCATATGTATGTATATGTGTATGCATGTGGTATATGTATGTATATATATGGTATGTGTATATCTGTATATGGTGTGTATATGTGTGCATGTATATGTGTATCTGGTGTATGTGTACGTGTGTATATGTGTGTATATGGTGTGTGTGTACATGTGCGTGTATGTACCAAAAAATTAACTCCTGAGATCACTTTCTCCTTTCCCACCAGGGAAAAGTTGAAATGAATAAGCAGGTCCCTCCCTGGCCCCAGGTCTCACAACCCTAGGGTGTATGACAGATTACCTCTGTACCCCCTGGCATCTCTGAGAGACTTTGCCAATTAAATGAAATGCAAATTCATTGTGCATGTGCTAAAATAAAAAAAAGAAAGAAAGGGATTTTTCAATGATAGTGAGGAAGAAAAAAAGTAGGGTAAAGATTTTGAATTGGCGTTTGGAGCACATCTACAGTTTTGCGTTTCCTAAATGTCACTCTTTGAAAAATAAACAAATATTTACAAAGACAGAATTTCCTGTTTGGTAGGTGTGAATGGAATTTTTGGTAGAATAAAACATCTAGGTTCTCTTCTATTCAGAGAATGAACTTTGGCCCCTAAAGCTTCCTTACTTCACTAGTAGCATTTGTGACTTTTTCTCCTCTGCCTGTTTCCTCTTGTGATTATGAATCTCATGAAAGGTCTCTGGGGAAGAAAAACCCTCCACAGTGCTGGATTTGTATTGTGGGAGGAGGGCAGCAAATACAGCTTTTTAGAAGTCAGATGGAATATCTATTTTGGTCATCTGTTTCTGATTCCTTAAGTACATCGTTCTCAAGGAGGGTAGTTTTACCCCCCGGGAGATATTTGGCGATGTCTGATGACATATTGATTGTCACATTGGGGTGGAGGATGTACTATTCCATCTGGTGGGTAGAGACCAGGAATGCTGTTAAACATCTTGCAATGCTCAAGGCAGTCCCCCACAACAAATCATTAACTGGCTCAAAATATTAGTCTTGCTATTTGTAGGCAAGAATCCCTGCCTTAAGTCTGTGCAATGTTCATGATAGTTTCTTAAAATACAAGGGGAAAAGATGTAAAGATCTCTCACTTTATATATTTAAAAATAAACACATTGGAGCTGTGTTAAGCAGCATTAAGCGGCGGCAAGCCCAGAAAGTCAATGTCAGAAAGTGCCTTTGTTAGGGGAACTAGAATTCCTTGAGTTTAAACTTTTCTGTGAGCTTGCTTGCTCATTATCTGTAAAATTAAGGATTTAAACTTCAACTTGGAAAAATTTCAGATTTCTAGGCCTCATCTAAGTCCTAATAATTATGATATCTTGATTTAGGCCTGAGACCTTTTTTCTTTTATGGTTAGTCCTTTTTCTGCTCTCTTTAAGAAATCTTTGCCTATACCAAGGTCATGAAGATGTTGAAATGTCAGTTTTCCCCATGTTGATCTATACATTCAGTGCAGTCCCAATCAAAATCTTGGTGTTTTGTTTTTTTTTTTAATAGAAATTTACAGACTGATTCTAAAATTGACAGGAAAACACAAAGGTTCTAGAATAGCCAAGAAATCTTGAAGAACAAAATTGAAAGACTTAGGTTACCAAGACTTATAAAAGCAATAGTAATTAACTCAGCATAGGATTGTCACAAGAATAGATAAGCAGACCAGGAGACTACAATAAAGGTCCAGAAATAGAGCTGCACATATATGGTCACTTGAATTATGACAAAGGTGCCACTGCAATTCAATGTAGCAAGAATGGTGTTTCAATAAATGGTCCTGGAGTGATTGGGTATTTATATAGAAGAAAATGAACCTTGACCCCTACCTCACATCTATACACAAAAATTAACTCAAGGGATATTATAAATCAAGATGTTAAAGGTAAAATTATAAAGCATAGGACAATACCTCCATGAAATTGGGAGCCAGCATTTTAACAAGCTCTCTGGGTGATGCTTACACAGATTGAAGTTAGGAACAGCTACTCTAATGTCCAGTGTTGTCTGAGGTTACTCTAACTGGAATACTTTGTGCCATGTGATAAGTTAATAGAGACTTTATTTCAGTCTTTTTAATTGTACTGCTCAATGGAGCTTGGCACACAGCAGGTGCTCTATATGTGCCACCTGGCTGGTGGTGCAGATGAAACCACAGTGAGACTGACAGCGCAGCACATATTATAGTGCAGTTCAGATGTTTTGCAGTTGAGATTTAGGAAAACCCCACAATTTTTGTCTAGGCATCATTTGTTTATTTTCTTTCTCTTTTCTGATGGAAACATTACTGACAATGTCTTTTTTGGGCAGATCCATGACCAAAAAGATGGTGAACAGTTTAAGTCGGTTTTTCACTGGGACATGAAATCCAAGGATGGGACAGGTGCACCCAACAGGCAACCACTGGTGAATGAGGTGAGAGAAGATTGATGGATGGGTTTGGAAAATGAAAGAGAAACAATATACTATGCAAATGAAATGTGGTGTTATTATTATTACTTCTAGAGAAAATCAATTAGATCTTCTATAATCCAGTTTGTAATTCTGGCTGTCTATGGAAGACTCCATCCATGTGTCCTAGCATCACCTCAGCTCTATCTGTTCTAGCCCAAATTCATTGTCTTCTCCCTTCCAACTACTGTATCTTGGAGATATTTCCACATCAGCATCCTTTTAAGCTATTGTGGATGGGTGTATCATGGGTGCACCATTAAGAATGGATGTACAGTGCCATGCCATCCCTATTAATAGGCTTATTTGTATTTTTTTCTTATTATGAAGTTGCAATGAACACCCTTGTTCAATATATCTTTTGGACACAAGTGGGTGTTTCTCTAGAACAGATAATGAAAAATGAGGTTGCTAGGTCAAAGGGTATGTGCCTTTTTAATTTTAATGGAGACTATCAAATTGCTTTCTAAAATAGCTGTGCATTTTATACTTTCAAAGACAGACTCTGAGAATACCTGTTCCCCAACACTCTCACCAGCACTTGGTATTACCAGAAAATTATTTTGACAATCTACATCTTGTTGTTTCGACTTAGATCTCGCTGATTGCTAGTGTGGTTGAGCATATTTTCGGATGTGAGTTATCTGTCTTTCCAGATTTCCAAAGGCCAGCTCTACCCATGCTGTCCAGCTTGCCCCTCTCCAGCCCACCTGTCCCCCCATCTCTTTCCCTCAAGTCCAGTCAAACCTAGCTCCTCATGGTCCTTCAGTCGAGCCCATCACTGCCTTCATGCATTTATTCAAGGCATCCCAAGCTCCTGGAATTTATTCAACAAATAGTCATCATGTCTTTTATGTTCTAGGCACTGTTCCAGGCTTTAGGGGTAAGTTAGTGAGCAAAACATGAAAATCCCTGCCTTCGTGGAATGGACCTCCTAGAGCAGATGCCATTCTTTCTCCCTTGGCCTCTGCTAACTGACCTCAGCCCTGGAGGTCCAGCTCAAATTCCATCTTCCTGCCAAAAATGGGGCCCATCTCACATAGCTTGCTTTTTAAAAACTCCAGTTGTAGTCATCACCTGTATAGTACATTTAGATATACAAATGTTTTCTAATTGCTTTCTGTTTTGTACATTAGTTGTATTTCACAAGGTGGGTCACGAGCAAGGTCATTAAAAGAGGAACTTTGTCTCCCTTTTTTTTTTCATTTTCAATTTTCAGACACATGATAGGTAGTAGGTTTGTAAAGCTTGTCTGAATAATGCTGCTTCATCTCAGATTGCCTGCCCACGGTGATTCCCCACTGCTCAATCCTGATGCAATGATGAGCAAAGAAATGTTAGGTTACATTCAGAATATTTCTATGACATAAGCGAATCTCAGAAGATTCAATTATTTAGGATATTAGGTCATTTTGTAGCCTGAAAGAAATGAGCATTCTAGTTAGCTGAGACCCACCATATCCCAATAGGAGTCTATAGGTTTGTAGAGGATATCTTGTTTTGACAATGTGTGTGAATGTTGCTGGGAGGGTGGGGTAGGTAGGTAGGGGGATCTTGCCAACCAAACACGTGGGGCGTGTGTTTATATGCATTTGTGTGCTTCCTTTGTAGAGAGCCTATTGGACCGGATATGGGGAAGGGAATGCCTGGTGCCCGGGAGCTCTGCCAGACCCTGAAATCGTAAGGATGGTTGAGGCTCGAAAGTCTCTTGGTGAGGTAAGGGCCCTAGAAACTAATTCAGTGATTAGTTAGCAATTAGTTCGAATGTTCCTTTATTTTTAAGATTGTAGGAGATAGAATAACGCCCCACTTCCCCAAAGATTCACATGTCCTGGTCCCTGGAACCAGGGGGGCCAGAGTCAGAGAAAAGGTGGTGGCAGAAGCAGATGGTACAAGCCACGAAGGACAGGAACCAAAGAATGTGGGGCCTCTGGAAGCTGGGAAAGGCAAAGAAATAGATTCTCCTTTATAACCTCCAGAAGCAACCAGATCAGGTGGCCTATTTCAAAGTACTGACCTCCAGAACCGTAAGGGAGACCTTAGTAGGCTTTTGTGTAGGAAAGGCAGTTTTAGCTCAGATTGTGGAAATCCTCAACCATTTGCACACATTGCCCTCGAGATCATCCCACATGCCTACCCTCTGTAGAATCCGCTTTGGAAAATATTGTTAGTCTTCATGACTTTTTCTTTAGAAAATGGAAAGAAAACACTAGAAACACAAATGCTAAGATGATATGTCTCATTATCACCAGGTAATATCATATAATTAATCATCAGAGAAACATTTTACTCCCAGTGCCGTAGAACTATCTCTAGAAGATGAGTTACAGAAAAGTCTCCTTTGTATTAATGGCTGTGTTATCATACAGACCTTTGAGTCAAAGGACAGCCCTTGCATTGTGCCAGGTCCACATGTTCTGATATAAGCATTGGAAGGGAACCCTTTTGACCTGGAAAATATGAGTTCTTCAGTATTGATGGTGTTATTCCAATCACCAGTTGAAGGCCATTTTCAAATTTATTCCAGATGATTGAAATATTTCCCAATAACCTTATGAATCCAGTTTCTTTGGTTTGATTGCAGTTTTATTAGTTCTCATTCAGTATCATGTTAGTTCTCATGCTGACGTTGGTTCTGACCGGCAGGAGTACACAGAAGACTACGAGCAACAGAGGGGCAAAGGGAGCTTTCCAGCCATGATCACACCTGCCTATCAAAGAGCGAAGGAAGCCAACCAGCTGGCCAGCCAGGTGAGGGTCTGCATGCTTGGTCACCATCGATTAGGCTAATTTTGGTTATTAATGAACCCCGTGAGTCCAGAAAAAAATAGGAAGCGATTGCTTTTGGGCAGTAGGTAGCATTAGTATTGTATTGTGCAGAAAACTGTGTTCTTACCTTTTCCCTGTCAATTATCCTTGGTGCCTTGATTGGGCCACATCTGCAAAATGGAGAGAAGACCATGTGGCTCGCTCACATGCCGGACCACATGATTTCTTGAGGTTGATTTAGCACTGAGGACACTGATCTGTAACTAGAT
Source organism: Varecia variegata (assembly GCA_028533085.1). NCBI lineage: Eukaryota > Metazoa > Chordata > Mammalia > Primates > Lemuridae > Varecia > Varecia variegata. Next base: position 48,877,693 of record CM052446.1, on the reverse strand, counting down.
GTCAGATCCTCCTGTAGAGTAGCATAGCTTGTTGGTTAAAAGCTCAGATTTTGGAGTGAGAATGCTGAGATTTGAATCCTGGCTGTATCACTTAGTAGCTGTGTGACCATGGGCACATTCCTTAACTTTTCTCTTTCTTGGCTTCTCATTGGTAAAGTGGGAAAAACATTAGTCCTGCCAAATGTGACTGTTACGGAGATTAAGGGAGTTAATATTTGTTCAAGCGTGGCAGTGCCTGGCAGTCTCTTGGACCTAGCACATTAGCATAGATGTTTTTTGAGGAGGAGCCCATGAAGCAAGCCATAGAGGACTTGGCAAGGGTTGTGTTGAACGCAGCCTGATGCTGCAGCTTCTGGAAAGCCGCCAGGAAGGACATGTAGAAGTGGGTGCGCCCTTGACTCTGTGCTGTCTCCCCCTCAGGTGGAGTACAAGAGAGGGCACGATGAGCACATCTCCAGGTTCACCACGGTGGCAGATACCCCTGAACTGCTCCGGGCCAAGGCAGGGGGACAGCTTCAAAGTGATGTAAGAAATGAATCAGTGGTTTTCATTCAAGATCCTTCATTCTTCCCTTACCTGCAGGCGGGGGTAGGGATCATGTAGGAGGCATCCCAGTCCTGTGTCGGTGCCAGGAAGAACTTTCTAAGGTCCAATAAGTGAGCCAGCACAGACCTTGTGAAACTCTTCTTTAGAGAGAAAACTTTAGATCAGATTAGTACCAAACGGGATGTATCTGATTAATCTGAAAGAAATCTCTCTTGCCACCACAAATTAGGGAACATAATTTCTGAAGAATTTTTAGCATTTGCCTTTTCATAGTCCAAATGTTCCGTGGCATAATAAGACCAAGAGCTTAGAGTTGTGAATGGAAGGTTGAAGCACAAATCCAGCTTCACCTTAGTAAGTGGTTTCCACTTGCCTTGGCCTAGCTCTGGGGTCGAGAAGCTTCTTTTGTTTCCCAACCTTGACTGGTAGCTCTTCGAGGACAGGAGGAGATTTATTCCTCTGACCAGGCCCACCACCTGGCCCACACCAGGTGCTTAACAAGTTTGTGTTGAGTTCCACATTGAGTGTCTCCATGTGTCAGGCCCCGTTCTGGGTATTGGGAATAAAAAGGTATATAAGATGCATCAAGTTATCAGACAATTACATACCACACGAGCTGTCCTACCATTTAATTAACTTGGAGAATTTAAGTGTCCTACTTCACGGGATGCACAGGATGTCATGGGAGCCCTTAGCAGGGCATCTCACAAAAATTACCTAGTAGATAGTAGGATTGGAGAATGTGATTCACTCTTTTTTTTTTTTCATTTTCCAGGTGAGATATACAGAGGACTATGAACAACAGAGAGGGAAAGGAAGTTTTCCTGCTATGATCACACCTGCTTATCAGATAGCCAAAAGAGCCAATGAGCTGGCGAGTGATGTAAGTGTCCCTAGCAGTGTTGTCATGTTAGGGAGGAAGAGGGACATTAACCTGGGCCTGGGGAGTCCAACTTCCTGTCTACTTTTGCATTGACCCTGGAGCCAGGAAGTAGCTTTCCTTCATAGTTTTCGATCAGTTTTTACCATGACAGTGATCTGGCACTTTTATGGCTAAGACACTCTCCTTAGACCTAAGCAGAAAAAGAACATTCCAGGGCCGGGCGCGGTGGCTCACGCCTGTAATCCTACCACTCTGGGAGGCCGAGGCGGGTGGATCGCTCAAGGTCAGGAGTTCGAGACCAGCCTGAGCAAGAGCGAGACCCCATCTCTACTAAAAAAAAAAAAATAGAAAGAAATTATCTGGCCAACTAAAATATATATAGAAAAAATTAGCCGGGCATGGTGGCGCATACCTGTAGTCCCAGCTACCCGGGAGGCTGAGGCAGTAGGATCGCTTAAGCCCAGGAGTTTGAGGATGCTGTGAGCTAGGCTGATGCCACGGCACTCACTCTAGCCCGGGCAACAAAGCAAGACTCTGTCTCAAAAAAAAAAAAAAAAAAAAAAGAACATTCCACGAGATGGTCACTTTTACTCCTCTGGCCCCGGTGCATGGGAGGCTAAACTCACTGGGTTTGTCCTTTGTCTTCAAACAGGTGAGGTACCATCAACAATATCAAAAAGAGATGAAGGGAATGGCTGGTCCAGCCATGGGAGCTGAGGGCATGTTGACAAGGGACTGTGTAGACCAGTACGGCCAGGTACGTGGTAAAATGCCTTCCTGGGAGATGGAGACTGCCCTTTGCCATGCAGTTCTCACTTTGACCCCCTCCAGGCTGTGACACAGCTATGACCATTCAACCAGAAGTGGGGCTGTAGTTTATCTTTGCCTTATTTATGAAAAGTGGATTTTCTAAGCTAGAAATTAGTGGACAAACAATTTAATACAGGGCTCAACTGCACCCACTTAGGAAAACAGATTGAAGCACTTTTTTTGTTTTTTAAATGAAGGACCTATACCAATGTGGTGGCTTGGCGAAGTATAAAGCATTCTCATCTATTCATTGAAGAACTGTCTCAAGGACTAAGACTGGCTGTGTTGAACTGGCCATGCATAAGCATGGGAGGGATCAAAATGCACGTCTTGAAAAGTATTGAGCATTTCACTGAGTAATAAGACTCATTTTCTTAGAAAGTGCATTTCTTATGTAGGTTACTGGATAAAGCAGTATGCCAGGGAATGCAAACCCCTTTTCCAATTTTACTTCTCCAGTGAACTCTATCTTGACAGGGAGTGAAAAGGTTGAGACTACAGTTACAAGCTAATTTTTATTTGCACATCCCTATTATTTTCTGGTGCTAGCTGCATATTATAGGGGAGAAAGCAAGCATTATTTTTTCACAGTTGAAAGTAAAGAATATTGAAAGAACAAGTGTATACACTGGAAGGGTACATTTGCTGAGTTTAAGTGATTTTTTTTCTTTATGGGACAGTTGTTTGAATTATTTGGCAGTGAGTAGATTGTCTACAACACACATGACTTATAAAAGCAACCACGTAGAATTTATTTCTCTTCTTCAGAAAAACAGGTTGTCATACCTGGGCAAATATTCATCTGAGTCTTAGGCTGTGTGTAACGGCAGGTTGTAACCTCTTTGCAAATGTCTGCCTGAGCAAAAATGCTTGGTTTTGAATGAAAAAGGCCATTTTATCAAATTCTCTAAGTTAATTAAATAGTTTCATAGTGCTTTAAACTCAATGAAAATATGTTTTTACTGGTTTCGTATTTTAAATATGTTGTTTAGAAGGCTCCGGACAAATTTTTAAAATCAGTTTTAGTAAAAAAATCTGGCTTATATATTTAGCAAAAAATAGTTTGTTCTGTATTTGGATACTCTGATCTGCCATGAGTCATAATATGCACATATCATCTCACATGCGCACCTAGACATGTCTACACACACAGATGAAATGTAACATCATGGTATCATAGTTGATTCTTGATAATCAGGACATTTGGGTTGAAGTTTTCAGTCCTGATAATAGCAAATACAAGAATCGAAGTGGGTGTTGTTTGGTAGCCCTGTTAGCAGCTGTTGAGAGCACACAGTCTAGTGTGGCATTTCACTGTGTGATTTAGTGTGACTCGCCAGGGCGTGAGGAGGAGGAGTGAGGAAGCAGGCAGGCAGATAAACTATAAATATCCTCAGTGCCTTAAATGCCAAGCAATTCATTCTTCTTTTTAATGAGTAACTAGACTCATTAAAAACACTATACCATGTAATCAATAGGATTAGGTGTCTTACAAAAATATTCACACATACAATATACATGCATACATGCAGATATAGTGGGGAGGTTAAAATAAAGTTATGAATATAAAACTATAGACCAGAATGTACAAAAGCATAGAGTAGATTACCAAAGAATTTGAGAGCAGAACATTTTGGCATCCAAGCAAGGAGGAGCACCCAGGCTAAACAGTTTTCATTACTGGATCAAAAGAAGGCTGGGTGTTCTAATCTGACCTAAATGTGTGCTGGAGTCCAGTGCTGGTGCTGGAGACAGGCAGGCCCTGCCTTGGAGGAGACCGTGAGGAGATGGAGTCATGAGTCCAAGAGATACAGATTTGTGGCAAAGGTTTGTGGGTAAAATGCAGTGAGGACACAGATGAGGAAGCAGTTGATTCTGCCTAGGGTGGGTCCTGGGGTGAGAGAGATCTTGGGGACTTCCACAGGGAGAAGATCACATCTAAGTGGGGTCTTGAAGTACATGTGTTGGCCCAGGATGGGTTACCCCAGTTATGTGATGACAGGTTCATGAAAGAGAAGGTTTTCCTTTATGGGAGTGGGTTGGTGGTATGGGGAAGAGGAAGAAAAATATAGGATTATATTTTACAAAAATTTTATACTGTTCCTTTTCTGGTTACGTGACACATGTCATCAGGGAGACAGCATTTGCATAGATCTGCCACGGGGCCTGGGCAAGGGACTTCTGGAGACTACGGGAAGACAAAGGGCTTCCCTGGTGTCAGCTAGGAAATGAATATCCCAAAACGCACAGGCCTGGGAGAGTGATAGGTATCTTGATTTATCCAGTGGAAATAATGACGATGATCATGAGGACAGTTATCATTTAGTGCCGACTGCAGGGTCTGCCATCCTGACCACCACGTGGGCATCAGCGGAATGTCCAGTATGGATAGGCCTCTGGGGGAACAGGCTCTGTGAGCGCTCGTGGCTAATCCCCACCCATTCGGGGAGGGGAGCTTTACTGATTAAAGTTTTCAACTGACCCAGCAGGGTTACTCGGAGGAGTATGAGGAACACCAACACCGGGGAAAGGGCAGCTTCCCGGCCATGATCACCCCAGCTTATCAGAACGCCAAGAAGGCCAATGAACTCGCTAGTGATGTAAGTACCGTGGCATAGGCATGGCCCACAGAGCCATGGGGCAGAGGAGAAGGGAGACTTTGAAGGCTGTGCTTACTGAGACCTGCACGGATACATTCATGAGAGCTGAGCTGAAGTGGAATGTTAGCCCGACCCTCAATTCCCATCCAAATTTCTGATGTCTGCCTTGGTCACATTTCTCTGCTTCCAAGGAGATGGATGTGGACAAACAGCATAGCTTCTGAGGCCATTGGAAGCAAGTACAGGTGCCGGTCGAGACGGATAAACTGGGACTAGGAGCGTCTTCGCCAAGGGGCCCATGTAGAGATGGAGCATTTTAGGGGACAAGTGGATTAAAATAAGGCTCATGATGATCAAACTGGGTGTAAGCTAGTGATGAAATGATTTTTATTTGCAGAATGCTAGCCAGCTGGCAGTCCTTGAAAGATAGGCTATAATTAAACTTGGTAAAGTGACATGCTCACTGCAGATCTTAACGTGCCAACTTGATCTTGGTCTCTAATCAGAACCTAGCGTTCATTTCACTCCCTTTGCCGTTTTCCTTCCTTTCTCTTTCCTTTCCCTTTCTTTTCCTCTCTTTCCTGTCTGTTACCGAATAACTGTTTGGCTATTACCCACTTACCCAGCACACAACCACCTTTGCCTCGAGGAAGGAAGTCAAAACACATTACTCTGCCCCTCCTTAGCAGGCTAGCTGGTACAAGATATTGAAACCAAGGGCAGAATGGGTTTGGAATTACAACTTTTGCTATGATCATTTTAAGACTGTTTTAGAGTCTTAGAGTGTAAAGTATAAAAGTATGAAAAGGGCCAGTAAAATTAAAACAAGAAACCTGAGTAGTTTGTAGATTTAATGGGGAAAAAAAAGCCCACATGAACTTTTTTCTTTCAGAAAATTCTCTTTCTTTTTCATTTTTATTTTTTTTTTTTTTTGAGACAGAGTCTCACTCTGTTGCCCAGGCTAGAGTGAGTACCGTGACGTCAGCCTAGCTCACCGCAACCTCAAACTCCTGGGCTTAAGCGATCCTACTGCCTCAGCCTCCCGAGTAGCTGGGACTACAGGCATGCGCCACCATGCTCAGCTAATTTTTTCTACATATATTTTTAGTTGCCCAGATAATTTCTTTCTATTTTTAGTAGAGACGGGGGTCTCACTCTTGCTCAGGCTGGTCTCGAACTCCTGACCTCAAGCGATCCACCCGCCTCGGCCTCCCAGAGTGGTAGGATTACAGGCGTGAGCCACCGTGCCCGGCCCAGAAAATTCTCTTGAGTAAATGTTGACATTAAATCTGGGGTAACTTTGGAGTGATTTCTCTCACAGAGCATGGAAACAGCAAGTCCAGACTTTGTGTGTTTCTTGCAGATAAAATACAGGCAGGACTTCAATAGGATGAAAGGCGCGGCACATTACCACTCTCTTCCAGCCCAAGACAACTTGGTCCTCAAACGGGCTCAGAGTGTAAACAAGCTTGTGAGTGAGGTATGTATGTGGGGAACAGTCCCACTGCCCCCTCCTTTATCTCCTGCAGCAGGTGAATGGGGTGACCCTATAATAAAAAGCTTCAGTTAAGACTGTGACACCACATATACTACCCATCGGTCACCAGTTTCCAAAAAACAAAAATGCAATTTACAGGAGAGCCTAGAATCAAACCAATTAAATCTTTCTCTGGTGGTTGAAAAGTTTCTTCCCAAATCCTCACAGGGCTGTAGATATTCATAAGTGCCAGGTGACAGATTTCTAGCTGGCAGAAAGAATACTGGATGATCCAACTTTTAAAATAATATATTGTTATCCTATAGTGGAAATCAAAGATCAGAAAGAGTATTTCACCATGGAAGCTTTCTCGTCCTCTCATTATTGTAGTCAGAGTTCTGAGAATCTGTGTACGTGTGAATTCCCCTTACCTCTCAGGCTAAACTGGCAGCCAGAGGCATGTGTGTTGTTTGGCTTACCCAGCGTTTAAGACTTTTTAATTGTGAGAACTGTTTGGCAAGGAAATGTCCCCTCAGGTCCCACATACCCTTCTCAAGCCTTAACGTCTCTTCCCGGCATCTTCTCTCATTTGCATTTCCTATCTGGGCTCTGTACTTGAGCTGGCAACCTCTGGCAACAAGAACAGTTATGACTATGAGAAGTACTCACATAACAAGTTCTCTGCAACTCAGAAACAGATATGCAAATGGCCAAAACTATTTTTCTCCTCTAACCTCTAAAAGCCAGTTGTTTATCCAGAAGGGTAACCCATGGTCCTCTAACTTTGGATGGCTCAGAGTCCCCAGGGGTGACATTTCCTGAGAGTCATTAGGACCCTCAGATACTCTGAAGAAGTTGATGAGTGCTGAGGCCTTAAAATATGCATTTTAAACACATGTTACATATAATTCTGATGCTCTAGACCAGAGGCCAGCAAATCACAACTTGAGGGCCAAATCTGGCCCACAGTCTATTTTTTAAATAAAGTTTTATTGGAACACAGCTATATCATATTTGTTTACATATTGTCCATGGCTGCTTTGGAGCTACAAGGGCACAGATGAGTAGTTAACATGTGACTCAGAAGCCTAAAATATTTACTATCTGGTCATTTATAGAAAAAGTTTGCCACCCCTTGCTCTCACTCACTAAACATTAGATCTAGATGGGACCCTTTGCCATTTTTAGGCCATCACTTTGTTATAGGCCTGGAAGAGTAAAATGTCTTGTTCTGTTTAGACTTTTAGGGACAGAACTGGAACCAGACCACTGGTAGTGCAGTTCTACCACCCAGGAATAACACTGTTAATATTTTGGCTTTTTTCTATGTGAATATACTATAACACAATAGATGAATTGAAAAACATACATTTATAGAATTAGAATTCAGCTGTATATATAGTTTTGTATACTTTTTAAAACTTTATATCATATTGTGAGCATTGTAATGCATCTTGCATACTTTAAAAGGCATATCCCACCATATAGTGTCATAAGGTAACAAATTAAGTTGCATTTCCTTTGTTAAGAGGTCACAAGTGAACCTTCAATGTCTTTTTACCCTTATGTTTAGCCAGTAAGACAAACCAGCGATACCTCTATTAATGGTAATTGGTCTTAGCTGCCTTCTGCAGTTCCCTGGGACCACTTGGAGTCTATTTAATCACTATAGCCTCACATCTTACATCCAGGCACCCAGGAGAGCTCAACTAGCCAACCAATTTTAAATAAGAAGACACTATCTGGGGGTCTCATTTATTATATTTCTTTACAAAGTAGCTTTTTTATTGAATTTTATTGAGGTATACATACAAAGATGTGCACATATCATACGTGTACAGAGGGAAGGATTTCCAAAAGTGGACATATCTATGTCACTATCACTCAGATCAAGAAATGGAACATGACCAGAAGTCTGAACACCTCCTCATAACCCCCCTGAGATATTCCCCCCCGCCCAAGAATAGCAGCATGATTTCTAAAACCAGTTTTGCCATTTTTTGAGCTGTATTAAATCTTACAACATTTGTTCTTGAAGGGGACTAGATATGTTTAATTTTCAGAACAAAACTGATTTTTTACTTATTTATTATTTAACAAAGGAAAACACATACTGCTAACTTACAGTATCCTATGCCCGGTATTTTAAAATCTTGGATTGAAAGTTTTCTAAAAATATCCTAGTCAAGTCCTGGAGACATTCAAGAATGACTTTGGGTTTGGTTCTATTGTACATCTGGTGTTTTGATTTCCAAGGTGGAGTATAAGAAGGATCTGGAAAGTAGTAAAGGTCACAGTATCAACTACTGTGAAACACCTCAATTCAGGAACGTGAGCAAGATCTCAAAATTTACCAGTGATGTGAGTTGTTAATGCTAAGCGTTTGGGCACTTTTTGTGAGCTTAATTTCCATGTCTCCTAAGAGACAATCTATGTGAATGCATCTGTGTGTCTTGGAGAAGCATGGCCTTTTAGGCATAGATCCTATGAGTTTTGGTTAAGATTGCCTGCCAGGATTGGTCCACGTAGTGTTAAGTTCTGTCACATCACCTAGTTCCCGCCCACCCACCCCAACTTGACCTTGAGTCCTCAGGGCAAGACCTGTCCTCTGCATCCTCTTGCATCCCTTGTGTGCAGCACAGTGTCTGGCTCCTACTGAGGAATGCTGGCAAGAGAGCCTGGCTGAGCATGTGGTGTCCCCTCTCAATATGACTTTGTGTTTCTAAGTTAAGATACAATCTCATTTAACCATTTTAGTCACCTGGGAAGCCAGTCATTATTTCCCTATTTTACAGATGAGCAGATATGCTAGAGTAGCATATGCAAATTTGGAAATTCTCAGAGAAGGTCTGAAGATGCATTCTTGAGGACATCAAGGACCTATACTGGATCCTACAATTTTATTTCTGTTTAGCTGCACATAATAGTAAAATTTAAAATCACAAGGGACTTTGTAAGGCTTGGTGAGGAATTTATTTTGCATAAACGTAGTGGTTAAGAGCAACAGCTTTGGAGCCTACTTTATCTGTTTCCATGGTTAGCCAAGCAGCAGACTTGGGGGCAGTTGTTTAAGCCCTCTGAGCCACTCTGCCCCTCTGTATAATGAGGATGATAATAATTTCTTCCTCCTCATGGAGTGCTTATGAAAATGAACTGAGATAAGTAGGGTCATATCTGATGTGTAGTAATAAATAGTATTCTGTTTGAATACTCACAATACCTGGAAACTCAATGGCATCCCGGGGTCGGTGATCTAAACGTAGCTTCATTAGAAGCTACCCCAAATTTCCTACTTAGACCTTCTCATCATCCTGTTTTGGTCTTCTCTTTATTTGATAGGCAGCATTTGGAATATAACGTGACTTTTTTCATATGGTTGCAGTATTGACCAATTTTTACCTCCCAGAATTTGGCAAAGTTTAGGTTTGGTTGTTCATATATTTAGAAATGAAGGTAATAGCATGCGGTGATTGGTACCTGTCCCAGCATGGGGCTTTGCACGCAGTGCCTGTACAATCAGTGCTTGTCCGTTAGAGAGCTCCACACTCTTGGGGAAAGTTTTCATGTTGGAAAAATGTAAGTTTAAAACTGAAAACATAAAAATGAACAAAAAATCAAGTCTGTTTTACACTGTCTAGGCTCATCAGATCCCATGTTTCCTTGTCTGCAATTTCTTCCTCCGATTTCTTATGCTTGCTTGAAATTTGTTAGTTTAAAAAAAAGTGTCTTATTTCTTATTCAATGATTTGCTGACTATTTAAATAGGTTATATTTAATCATTTATATTTTGGAATTAATGCATTAAGATAAGTAGTTTATCTTCAACTAGTTGGGAAGAGAATACTTTTGTTGAAAAATTTGTGTTTCCACGTAGAATAAATATAAAGAAGACTACCAGAACCACATGAAAGGCCACTATGAAGGAGTTGGTATGGACAGACGCACTCTCCATGCTATGAAAGTGGGCAGTCTGGCAAGCAATGTGAGTCCTTTTGTGCTAAGGCCTGTAGGGATGGAGGGACTGGGACATGTGGAATTCAGACAATTCTTTTTCAATCTTTTTTTTTTTTAAAAAGCTGTGCATAAAAAACTGACACATAAGAATGCCCAAATGTTAACCAGTACAACCAAAGCTAGGTAAAATCTCTGAAAATTTTCAAAGGCTTCAATTTACTTATCTTTTTTTTTTTTTTTTTTTTTTTTTTGAGATAGAGTCTCACTCTGTTGCCCGGGCTAGAGTGAGTGCTGTGGCGTCAGCCTAGCTCACAGCAACCTCAAACTCCTGGGCTTAAGCGATCCTTCTGCCTCCACCTCCCGAGTAGCTGGGACTACAGGCACACACCACCATGCCCGGCTAATTTTTCTCTATATAATTTTTAGCTGTCCATATAATTTCTTTCTATTTTTAGTAGAGATGGGGTCTCGCTGTTGCTCAGGCTGGTCTGAAACTCCTGAGCTCAAACAATCCGCCAATTTACTTATCTTAAGCTGTCTCTGGTTTGAGGAGTACTTAGATCTATTATAATTGATCTAATGTGGTAAAAACTTTCAATTTCTGAGAGGTAAAGAGAAATGAATGAGCATGATTCTTACTTGAAATTCCCCAGGTTTCCAAAGCTTTTGTGATTCATTTGGAGTTTGTTGGTTGGTTAACTGGTTTGTTCATTTATTCATTTTTTTCAATCACTGCATTCATTGAAGGTAGTGGGATAATAAAATAGATCATGTCCCTGTCTTCCTCTGTAGCATGGAATCTGTTAATCTCTCTTTGGCTTTTTCCATCCAGTTTATAGGTTGGCAAATGCCAGGTTGTAAATCTTGGAAGTAAAGGACCCTTAAAGGAAACTGATTTTGTTATTACCACATACAATGTCAGATTTTCTCTGCATGAGAATGTCAAATTTGACCTTTAAAACAAATTTAAATACCCTGAAGATGTTTGACTTTTCATGTATTTTCTTGGGGTTAGCTGAGAAGCTCTTTCATTGTATACCCATGTACAAACACTTCTTTTTTAATGAAAGTGACAAGAAGTTCCATAATTAATAAGAAAGATAAAATAAATGTGCTACAGATGAAAGTTAGCTAATTTTGGATTCATTAAGAATTCAAATTAAAGGCAAAAGTGTGAATATAATTTAATTTTCCTTGGAGGTGATAAAACTGAATTAATTTTGTTTCTGGATATTTTAAAAATATTTCCGATGACATTCAAACAAGGTCAAAAGAAAGTGGGGAGAGATTTCTCTTTCCTTATTCTTTTCTTTGTGTTTCAGATTGCCTACAAGGCTGATTATAAAAACGATGTCGTCGACTATAACTACCCCGCCACTCTCACTCCTTCCTATCAAACAACAATGAAACTGGTGCCCTTGAAAGAGGTAAGTCCTCTTCCAGTAACTCTTTCTGCTTCATTATGTGACACTTCGTTCCTGTGGAGTGATTTGTAGACAGCAAGGTGGAAAGAAACATGATACAACAGTTCATAGGATGGTGAAGGAATTGAGAAGGGGAAACAATTTTTTCCACTAGGAAGTCCATTTATATATGGTTGCAAACTCCTGCATTTTCAACGTCAAGTGGTGACAACTCTGGTTTTACCTTCAAAGTAACCTGAGGTTAAGTTTCTCCTCTTAGAATTTGGTGGGCTATGTCTGCTGGGCACATTTCAAATAGTTGTTCCTTAACAATGATAGCCTCTTTTTTTTTCCTTTTTAAAAAAGCTTTGGAGTCTGTGTTAAGGACTGAAGGAAGTAAAATAAATTGAATACAAGTTGAGAGGAAGTGGTAATGTCAACTTAATTTTTTCTCAGGAGCACATGGGAAAGTATATATAGTTATCCCTTAATTTTTGTGGCAGTGACTTTATTTATTTATGTAAAATATGTGCAATTACTTAAATTTATTGTTTTCTGAGTATAAGAATTGGACTACATATTTATTATAGAAAATTAAGAAAATACAGAAAAATGCCAAGAAAAAAGTCATCTACTAGTTTAAAAAGTACTTAACATGGTACAGAAGTGAGTTGGTGTCATGGATCTCTGTCAGTGAGGGTTATCTGCAGTCCACCAAAAATTTAACAAATAATTCAACATCTATTTATGAATGCCCAGTGCTACTTTCCTTCCCATTCCTTTGGGATCAGCACAACCCTAGTAATTGACTTGGGTGTTGCTATTGGTAGATAAGTTTTCACATCTCTCTCTCTCTCTCTTTGGCTCAAAGTAGGAGTAGTAGAATTCAGTTGGGTATCTTCAGAGTCTAACACAGTATCTAGGACATTGAAGGGCAAACACTGGCAGGTGATAGTCTATTGGATGAAAGGAGCTTTTCAAGTGTGTAATAAAGCAGGGGGTGGGAATATAAAGAACCTAAACTTTGCTTGGCCTTTTCTCAGGAAGTTTAGTAAGGTCAACTTACTCATTTCACTGCAGTGAAACCCAAAGTTAAACTGACCACTGCCAAAGCTATTTGTTTTTTTTTTTGGCCACACACATTACCTGGGAAGTTTTCAGGTCAAGTGTACCTCATTAAAAGTTTTGAGTGCATTTGCGGTAGAATTCTAGAAATCATGCCTAATAAGTAGCACAAACAAAACAAGATAGATTCCTACAACTCCATGTTCCCGTTGTGACATGACTTGCTATTACATCTGTCTATATAAAACTCTGAATCAAACTATGCACCTAGACTATAACTAGCCCATCTGGGGAAGTCTGATAAAAGAATTAAATTAGACGGGATTAGAAATATCAATTGAATTTAGAGGTGAGTTCTAAACTGGCAGCCCATGAGCCACATCCAGGGTGCAGAAGCATCCTGTTTGGCCACACAGTATTTAAAAAAAAAAAAAAAAATTGAACCAACATATAGAAGTTATGAGTTCACATAAAAATTAATGTTTTTACCTTTTCTTAAAACTCTGTGAAATTTAGCCCTAGTTCCTAGGTGGCAGCAACTGGCTGGGACTGAGTGGTGGCTGTTCCCTTATTGTCTTACCTTATTTCACCTTACCTTCCTGGTTCTGGTGTGCATTTGAGTTTATCACCCCCGATGTAAGGACATCAGTATTCAGGATGTTTGGGGAATCCATTGACAAGAACATTGTGGTCTCTCTGTCTGGTAGCCTTAAAGGTGGTAAAATGGCTGTGAAATTAAATAAACACGCCTGGGTCCTTAATTTGAGAATATTCCCTTTAGACAGATTTTATAAACACCAGTAGAATTAAAATGAGACTCTGTCTTTAGCACAAAAACCCTTCAAAATGCAGATTGGAGCAATGGCCGAGCATTTGTGATATTGCAAAGATGTGATTAATCACGGAGACTGTTAATTATGTCCTGCAGAGAAAAGTAATTGTGCTCTGCAACATACTTAATGCAGAATTATCGGAAAGGAATATGCCATTTAAAAAATATAGTTTTTGTGACATTTTATCGTGCATAATTCTGAATTCTAATAGACTCTATTATGAGATGATAATGTTTCCCTCTGAATTAATGCATTAGGAAGCCACTTTACTGTAATCTCATTAATAGTTGACATTGAAATGACTTTTTATTTCCTAGTTTTCCTTACATACTCCCATATCCAAAACTCAGAACATGCAAAAAGTTTTCTCCTTGAATCATTAACTAGAAACCACAAAGCAATGCTGTCCTGTATTTCCAAATCTAACAAAACACTCTGTGGCCCAGTGTCTGAAGCACTCTGTTTTTTCCTAGGTCCTGTTCTAGAGGTTAATTTGTAAGTCATTTATTTGTGGCCTGGAATATATTTCCCTGTCTAAACGATGCTGGCTCTGGCTATGGGAAACCCTTCGTGCGTCTATAAAATAACAAGCTATAGTTCCAAGCACACCAGTTTTGGCAAACCAGGATTATAGTGTGTAGGTTAAGAGCCACCTTAGGTGGCAGACTTCTGGGATTTGAATCCTAGCTCTGACACTTACTAGTTGGATGACCTCGAGCAAGTCACTTAGGTCTCTGTGCCTCAGTTTCCACATTGTAAGGTAGGGATAATAATAGTGCCTATCCATAGGGTGGTTAGAAGGATTAAATGAGTTAATATGTGTGAAGCACCTGGAATAGTGCCATGCGCAAAGTAAGCATCGTGTGCTAGTAGTCATAATTATTTTTAGCTGGTATTGGGACAGGCAAGAATGAAGTGATTACAAGACCCAGGGATGACATGGAGTATGCAAGCTGGCACCTAATGGGCCCAAAGTGGCCCTTAGGTCCATTTCACTTGGGTCACTAGACTTTAAAAATATTGAACTATTTTCCAACATTTAACAATTATAAAATTTTGCATAATAGTATGATTTTCTGATTTCTTTGGAATAATTGGAAAATCTGGGCTTAGAGGAAGGGAACTAAGCAAATCTTAGAGAAAAGAGCAAGTGACATCTTCTTGGGCCTATTTTTAACAGGTCAACTATAGGCAAAGCATCGATAAGTTGAAGTACAGCTCTGTGACCAACACTCCACAGATTGTTCAAGCCAAAATCAATGCCCAGCAACTGAGTCATGTAAGTGACCTGCCCTTGCCCAGCTGGACTTGGGGCCTTGCAGTATGTTTGAGGTTTCTGGACATCTGACCCTCAAGGATTTGACTTTCATTAATGGTGACACATACAGCCATGAAATGACCCTCCTTCTTTTAAACTTTTTATTATGGAAAGTTTCAAATAGGTTCAGAAGTAGAGAGAATACTTTTCATTTGGCATCTTCCATCTATTAATTTCAAACATTCACAAAATTACAGGCTTCCTGGTAAAATGCCTTTCCCAGAAACTCCTTCTCAGCTACAAATCCAAGAGGAAAGTGGGAAAGATAGTACTATTCCTAAAGTTCTTCTTCTGCCCACATAAAAACCTTGCAGATTTATTTTAAATCCAACAGGTGAATTACCGGGCTGACTATGAGAAAAATAAGTTGAATTACACATTGCCACAGGACGTACCTCAGCTGGTGAAGGCCAAAACCAATGCCGAACTCTTTAGCGAGGTAAGCCACCAGGGGAGAGAGACTGGGCTGTGCATGGGTGTGAAAACGAAGATAACAGGGTAGTCCAACAAGTAAGGAGTGTTCTGTTTCTGAGAGAGGTTCATCAAAGGCATCCATCATGTGACAACGTTGAAATTTGCTGTCTCATGGCGCATGGTAGTTCGTAGTTCACTAGGGCTAAATTGGTCATAGCAATTTAATACTCATTATACGAACGTGTTACAGTTTGTGTGTGAACACACACACATTCCTCACCATCATCCTGATGGCCTGGCGATTTGCTGTGTGTAAGGAATTCAAGTTTTAAGAAGACGAACCTTAATCATCAGACTCTTCTTGGAGTCACAAGTAGGCTGTGATTAGGCTTCTCCCTCTAGAGGGGATTTGTGGGGCAGGAGAAGAAAAAAAAGGAACCAACATTTTTTGAATGTCTTTTCAATGCTGGGGTAGGCACTGTACGTATAGAATTAGCATAACCCCGAGAAGGTGTTGCAGGGGCACAGTTAGTGGCATGGGCTTTGGTATCACATGTTTGGTTCAGATATTGGCACTGTCATTCTTTAGTTATGTGACCCTAGCTAGGTGAGCTGCTTAATTTCTCTGAGCCTTGCAGGCCTAATGCGAAGGTTTGCAGTGCATGAGTAGAAAGCATTTTGGAAAGAGCCAATAATCAGTGGCTGTTATTACCATGACAATATCAACACCTTACATCTCTGTTACATTTTACCAGTTTAGAATCTCTTTTCATATACCATATCAAATTTATTCTCATAGCACCCTAAGAAAGATAATATGATATTCTTCTTGCAAATGGTAGACTGAGACCCAAAGAGGTAGTTGCCCAAAGTCACATGGTTAGGAATAGCAGAGCGAGGGGACCATAGGAGTCTTCTCTTTGTCCTGTCCCATTACCACCGTGCTGCATAGCCTATGGCTAAGGAATCGATGAACTGTGTTCATAATTACTATTATCAGTTCGATAATAACGGCCAAGACTCCGGTCTGTGAGTAGATGAGGAAACAAACTTTGCTTTAAAAAAATCCTCTTTCATTTTGGCAGCAATATGAATAGCAACTCCTATTCACCTGTGTTTTTGTTTGTCAGGTTAAGTACAAAGAAGGCTGGGAGAAGACAAAGGGGAAAGGCTTTGAGATGAAGCTGGATGCCATGTCTCTGCTGGCCGCCAAAGCCTCTGGGGAGCTTGCTAGCAATGTAGGTTTTCTCTCATTAACTCAGAAATGCATAAGAAATGGTTCCAATAAAATGTCAGTCGTCCTGCAGAAGAAAATAATGATCGCTAACATTGTAAACATCACAATACTTTAATCTTCTTCTGGATTCTCGAAAGACTGGGAGGTGTTTTTTCAGAATTGTTCCCCTTGCACTTGTTAAAACCAGAGCCCCTTAGATGGCAAAGTTTCTCTCTCACTCACAGTAGACTTTCTTCTTTCTCTCAAGATTAAATACAAAGAAGATTATGAAAAAACAAAAGGCAAAGCCACAGAAACTGCCGACTCTAGACTTCTGCACTCCCTGCAGGTTGCCAAGATGAGCAGCGAGGTAAGCTCTTTTTCCACCCCAACCCCTCATTTACAGTTGGTTACTTTAAAAGTTTTTCTGGGTCTACTTCACCTGAGACTTTTACCTTTTTATTGACTTCCGTTTGCAACTCTTTCTTTCCTGGCTTGCGTTAAGAAGTTTGTTCGATTTCTTTATTTTGTCAAAGCATACTGTTCTTTTAAAGTAGATGAGGAGTGTGGCCCTAAGGGTGACAGCATCAACTGATCAAGATGCAGCTGCACTTATGCATGTTACAGATGTTTACCAAGGGACCTCTATGGGCAAGACACTGCATGAGACCCTGGGAAGATAAGAACAAATGGCACATAAGTTCCTCCCTCATGGAGCTTAACTCTGCTGGGAGAGTTAGGCAGAAGTATTCAGTTTATTGTAGTGCTGCCCTGGAAAAATTCTGTGGTCACAAACGCACACTGTATTCAAAATATTTAGTAAACAAATGGGGCATCCCAGACTCCAACCAATCAGAATGACACTGTTTGTAAACAACTGTAATGGCTGGAGATTAACCTTGGTAAATGTCACTTACCAAAAGCCTTTTGTGAAGGAGAGTTCTGCTAGAAGAGACAGACCTAGTTTCTAATCAAGTCTTGTCTGCCAATCTCTGCCAATGCTGGACAGGCAAAAAAAGACATATGAGCATGGAGTTTCTGCTTTATAACTGCCTACTGCAAGCTGGGAGTTCAGCTTTTGCTGCTTTGATGGTGCAGTTGGCTATAATTACCTGATGAATCATTAAGGTGCCATGGCTTGAGTAGAATAAGAGAGTTGGCATCTGAGTCAACAGCTGTTTTGGATGTGTCTATAGTATGAGCCCTATGAAGTGTGCATAGTCATGAGCATAGAGAGACATTAAGAATTTGGTTTCATTCTACATGGAGAACAAATTGGTATTTTATATTTGCAGTTGGAGCAACTGGGGGCCAAAAAGATTGTCTTGCCCAAAGCCATAGGGTAGTCAGTGATAGTGGTAGAGTGGTAGAGAATTAGACTATGGAACGCTTATTGCCTGGCACCACACTCCTTCTACTGTAGCATACTACCTCTTCCCACCACCACACTGTCATCACCACCATCACCACCACCACCATCATCACCACCATCATCACCACCATCATCACCACCATCATCACCATCATCATCACCATCATTACCACCATCATCACCACCATCATCACCACCACCATCACCACCATCATCGCCATCATCACCACCATCACCACCATCATCACCACCATCATCACCATCATCATCACCACCATCATCACCACCACCATCACCACCATCATCGCCATCATCACCACCACCACCATCATCACCACCATCATCACCATCATCATCACCACCATCATCACCATCATTACCACCATCATCACCACCACTATCACCACCATCATCGCCATCATCACCACCATCATCATCACCACCATACCACCATTGTCATTGTCATCCTTACTACTAACATTTACCAAGTGTTTGCTAGGTGACAGTCCCTGTACTAAGCACATTTCAGCTGCTATTTCCTTTACTTAACACAGCAGTCCCCCAGAGGAAAATGAGCCCTTATGGAGGTGATGTAACTTTCATCCAGCTGGTAAGGGGCTGATCAGGTTTGAACTCAGGCTTATCTGGCTCTTTAGCCCAAACTTGTTATTCTGCCTCTTAAAGCTTCTATGGAAACCATAGATAGGGTGTTCTCCTCCTAGAGCAGCCAGGTAAAAGATGTAGGATTGGCAAGAGACAGTCCTCTTAGAGACAAAGTTGTGTGGAACCTCATCTTCCCAGTGACATTGCCTCACAGAGCCAGGAATTGAGTCACACCTTTCTGACAGAAGGGTGGCATTGCCCATGGTGCCAATACCTCCTGAAAGCCTGGGAATCTTTCCTGCATTTTCATATCACTCCTGCAAGAACAGGCTTCGACTAACTAAATGGGCCTTGTTTTGGTACATCCAAGGTTGAATACAAGAAAGCCTTTGAAGAGAGCAAGACCCAGTTTCACCTTCCCATGGATATGGTAAACATCAGGCATGCTAAGAAGGCCCAAGCTCTCGCCAGTGACCTGGACTACAGGAAGAAACTGCATGAATACACCGTGCTGCCCGAAGACATGAAGACCCAGTGGGCCAAGAAAGCCTACGGGCTCCAGAGCGAGGTGAGTCCTCACTCATTGCCCATCCTGCCCTGCATACCTTGCAATTGGATACACTTTCAGAATGATTTTGAACCTGTGCATGAGACTGTTATAAAACTCAGAGGACTAGGAAGAACTGCTGGAAATGTGCTGGGCCCAGGGAGGACAAATGGGGAACTGGAGAGAGAGTCAAGACAAGGGGGACTAGAGGCAGAGGATTGGGGTTCAAAGCTACTGTGAAAGTCAAGATGTGTCGGTAATGCGGATGGGTGGAGGGGAAGCAAATGTTGAAAATGGTAAGAAAATCTTGCAAAAGATTTTTTGCAGGCTGGCAAAAACGGTCCTTGGTCAAAAAATATGAGAAATTCTGTTTTTGCTAAGGTTGTGGTGTCTCAGCGCTGAGGTAGAACATGCTATTGTCGTTACAAGGTGAGCCCAGTGGCTTCACTTCCCAAGTAGAGATCTGCCTGACTGTTACGGAGCAGGGAGCAATTCTTCTAGGAAGACAAGTGCAGGATCAAGATCTTCCTAACTCTCCCGTCACCTTTGTCCTATCTGCATCCCTGTGTCTGATAAGAGCTTTGGGGTTTTTCTCTTGCAGCTGCAGTACAGGGCTGACCTGGCGTGGATGAAGGGAGTCGGGTGGCTGACCGAGGGGAGTCTCAACTTGGAGCAGGCCAAGAAGGCTGGACAGCTGGTCAGCGAGGTAACCTGTGTGTAGGCCCCTGGCCTCCAGCGGTGCTCAGCCCCGGGGTCCTGAGAGTGATCTTTTCCTCTCATTTCCCCTCTGCACCCCCCAGGCTTATTGTGGATGTGATTCAAAAGGGATTACTTCTTCATTTTGCATCTGTAGCACACCCTGAACTAACTTTTCATACCCTTAAACTTCCTGGGATGGTATTTTTAAGAAGCCTACCGTTTTACTTTAAGTAGCAGTTGCGTTCAAAGAAGAATTTGGTTTAGAAAGGTTTTAATGTATATAAGAAGTGTATTTCTTGTGTGGGGAGCATGGGGTTTCTTCCAAATCAGAGAGTCTGGTATTTGGAGGCCAGTGTTCTCATTATCCCTGTGCCTAAAACTCACTGCAGGCTTCAGGCAAGTCACTCAACTTTCTGGGTCCTTTTTCCCTCAGATAAAAATGAGAAGGTTAGATGGACACTCTCCAAGGTCCCCGAGTCTCTAAGCCTGTGCTTCTCTTCATGCCAGGGAGAGCTGGCTTTGGCAGCAGGCAGAGGAGGACTTTTGAAGGACATTTCATTTGGAAGTGTGACTATTTCAGGAACTTTGTTTGGGATCTGCAAAGGGGATTCTTGCTTCAGGGCCAGGAAGGCTGAGTCGGCATCTCTATTGCAAATGAGAATAACAGTAATTGTAATAGCTGCCCCTTATGGACTTATAATAATTAATCAATGGTGTCATTTATTGACCACTCTGTGTTATATACATATTGCTGTTTGCAGGTCACCATAGCCCTATGTGAGTAGATACTATGGTTATCCTATTAATACAGGATAAATAAGACTTACATTACGTTTTAAGTAAGTAGCAGAGCTGGGATCTGTACAAGTGTGTTTGATCCATTGCCCCAGCTCTTGAACACAGACGTTTGGCATCTATCTGTCTTGGGCAGGGGTGCAGTGGGGTGGAGGAAGGCCCAGCCAACTGGTCTTGTAGCCTTAGGAATGTCAGTTTCTATTTCACTTCCTGTACTGCCTCCTCATTTGTAAGCTCCTTAAAGTGGATATCATCTACTTCACCTTTTTTGCACCCCTGTTGTGCTCTGAAAAGAGTGGATTCTTGGCTCCTCAGTAAGGACTTAATGATTTGGCTAATGCAGAGTCTGGGTTGACCAGGAATTCCAACAATGGGAGGGCAACGTGGCTTCCTTCAATTCTGTGATGAAGGAGTTTTCCCGTTCAACACAGCGGCACTTGGAAGGAGAATTAGAAGTCTCTTTGGAATGTTTTTCTTTAGATTTTTTTTTCCTAAAAGGAGGAAATTTAGAGTTTCCAATGTTCCAATCACTATTTTGGGGTCAGCTGGTAGCTATAACCCTCTTGCAGATGGCCCCGGAACCAGGCTGAGCTCATCTCTGCTCGCTGCACTGTGGGAAGCTTTTGCTCCCACAGCCGTCCTCAGTGGCCACCTTTCCCAGCAACTTTGGCAACTCCAGTGGAAAAACCAAAGGAGCTAATCTTTGGGAAAGACAAGAAGTCGCCGCGGGGGGACAGAATTAGCACATTTGAAAACTTGCCACTTAATTCGTGGCTGTGAGATGGGAACACTATGAGGACAAGACCTGAGCGATCCAGGGGATAAGAAGCTGTAGAGATGAACCCTGAGCGCCGGCCCTCTGTCGGTGGCTGCTGGTGCCTCCCCTTCCTTAGAGCTGATTGCATCCTTGATGATCATGACAACACCGTGGATAATGGTGACACTTGTGTCGTAAGCACTGTGTCAAGGATTTGACTCACACATAAAGCATGGCACTGAAGCCTCTGCTCCACCCCAGGGCAAGGCAGCTTCTGCTGCTGTCCCCGCCGTATACGCAGAGCAAGGGTGGCTCAGGTCGATTCAGTGATGTGCCCAGTGTCACAAAGCTGGAAAGAGGGGGAGGTAAGATTTGAAACTCAGTCTTCATGGTTTTGAAGTCTATGTTCCCTCCACCTCACCGTCCTGTGTCAAGTTTAGGTTTATAAAATGCATACATCCCAGGGCACATGGGGAAATACAGGATTCGCCAGAGGGAACGAATTACATTTTCCATCCAGTAATAGCAACTAAAACAAGCTCCCCAGAGTGGCTGTCTCAGGGCTGTGTGGTTCTGCATAAGCTGCAGGACCAACTGGAACATTCTCCTCAGGAGACCCTTGGGCCACAGAAAGTGTGTGTGTATGTGTGTGTAGGGTGGCAGGGGCAGTCCAAACCTAATGCTATGGGGTCCTTCTTCTTTGGAAACAGAAAAGCTACCGGCAGAGGGCGGATGAGCTGAAGTTCACCAGTGTGGCAGACAGCGCCCAGATGGAGCATGCCAAGAAGAGCCAGGGGCTGCAGAGTGGGGTGAGTCCTGGGCTGCCCTTTCTCCACCAAGTGCTGTGTCATGGGCCTGGGAACCTCCGGGGACAACAGCAGGTGTTGCCCAGGCACGATCCAAGAGCCAAAGAGCCTTCCCTTTAAATAGGCTGGCTGGCTTTCCGCAGGCCTCCGGGCTGCTTCTAGAACTGGGCAGCAGGCCCCACCGCTTCATCCACCACGCTTCTCCCTGGGTTATTAGGGATGACGCAGGACCTACTGTATTCCCTTTCAGCTCAATATGCCCCAGTTCCCCTTTTTCTTCTATCTCCTTCTTCTGTCTCTGCACCAAAGACTCTATAATTCTGGATCCAGTATAGAATTATCCTGAAGATAATTTGCTTTTGGGATGTGGGCAGCTCATGCCCACTTGAGCTCAAATACGGGGCCAGAAGGATGAGGCGCTACATATGTTACTTATAGATTAGTGTTCAACATTGAGCAGCTGTTGCCACAGTGTGGCTAGCACCTTCCTAGCGGCCCAGGTACACCTACCAGAAAGGAACTGTCAACATAACTCAGAGTCGGCAGAAGCCACTGTTTGGAAACTGGAAGTCGGGGTTAGAAGGGAAAGGGAGAGAGAAAGATAAGAGTGATGAGTTTTCCATGGAGATGTCTGTGCATGCTCACTTTCCTGGTGTCAGTAGTTATGAAGGCATTAAGCTTAATTATGGGGGTGCAGGAGGCAGAGTGGGCCTCTTATTTTTCCCACCTGGGGCGTCTGTGCTAATCGCAACCCTGTGGGGGGTATTTTTTATGGTCGTGGACAGTGTAGATGGCAATAGCTTGGGGAAGTTGATGCCATCTCAAGGGACAGGTGTAAACACAGAAACCCTAGAGGGGTTTTCAGGTTGGTCCTCCGGCCACGTTTTTCTCCCGGCTCCTTCCTGCTGCTTCTCCTGCCATCACCTCCCCTGCTTTAACCTCGTTTGCTGTGTTCTGCCCCCAGAGTCTGGTCTGGTGGGTTTTGTAAGGGACTTTCTGTACACGGAGAAGTGCCAAGCAGAAATAAAGACACCGTGAGCAATGCCACCCCACCTACCCCTGCCCCTGCTGCCTGCTCCTGATTCAGTCTCTCCAACAGGTGGCCTACAAGGCGGGGAACGAGCAGTCTGTCCACCAGTACAGCATCAGCAAAGACGAGCCTCTCTTCTTACAGGCCCGAGCCAACGCTGCAAATCTCAGCGAGGTACAGCAGGAGGGAGGGAGTGGGTGGCTGTGGGCTCTGCTCCCCTGTGTGTAGCAGCCTGGCGAACCAAGCCCACCAGCTGCATTGGTGGTGTCCATGTCCACTGAGGTTACACAAGCTGGTCATTCAAAAGCAGCTCGCCCAGTAGATCTGGCTCGGGATCAGTATTAGGGGGAGTGGGAGATGACCTTTCACTGGGGTGAGCTGGTGGAGCCACCAAGTGTATCCTGGTAGGAGGCAGGTAGGAGGCAGTGGTTGTTCCAGGGACCAGAGTTGAAACAGTCTCAGTAGAAGGGAGTGAGTAAGAGCTCAAATGTTAGCTCCAAACTGCCTGGATTTGATCCTTGGTTTTGCTACTTACCAGATGTGTGACCTTGGCCAAATTCTTTACTCTCAGTTGTCCCATTGGAAAATGAGGCTAATACCCATCCTCTCCTCACTGGGTTTGCCATGAGGCTTCAGTGAGCTCATACACAAAGCAGTCGGAGAAGTGAGCGCAGTGGTAGCCATTAGACATGAAAGTACCCATGGTCCCAACTGCCTCCCTGTCTGTGTCTTCCCGGAAGGGGCCTTCCTTGGGTCACCCTGCTCAGCTCCCAGGTCTCTGGGTCCTGACCTGAGTCATCGGTAGGAGGAGAGCTGGACAGAGAAAGAGAAACTAAATCAGTTCATACACGGAAAGGGAGGGGAGCCTTTCAGAAGAAAGATCTTGAAATCTGAAGAGAGGGGCAGGAGTGGGGATGGGAGGAGGAAGGAAAACACCCAGGTGGACTAGAGGTTGGAGGAGCGGGAAGAGAAAAGGGACGGGGTGCAGCTGGGTAGATTCCAGCTCTACTGTCTGCCGGCATTGTTACTTCAGGCAGAGGTGGAGAACAGACTGCAGAAATGTGGCTGTTCGCAATGTTTTCCACCTTTGCCTTGGCTTTGAGACTTCCATGAAAACTCCTAGTAGTTCTCACGGCTTCTGGAGTTTCATTTCTGCTTCTTTGGATTGAAACCCTATGTGTCAAGAGGCCTTAAGGCAGGAACACGAAGGCCCGGCTGTGTTCGGAGTGCGTGATTTCTGTGGCCGTCGGAGTTTCTATGGAAGAATGTGATCGGTGTTGCCTTCCTAGAATGGTCATTATGGAGCCTAGAGAAGCCCTCTCATGTGAAACCCTCTCCCCTTCTCTCCCAAATCCCCTTAGAAACTGTATAAGAGCAGCTGGGAAAACCAGAAGGCGAAAGGCTTTGAGCTGCGTCTTGACTCCTTGCCCTTCCTGGCAGCCAAAGCCAAGAGGGACCTGGCTAGCGAGGTGAGTCAGTCCCCAAGCCGTCCGAGTGATCACAGAAGCCTGCCACTTTACACCCAGGAGAATCTCGAAGTGTCCTGGCAGGTTCTCGATCTCTCCCGACCTCATTGCAACAATCACCTTGCAATGACATAATCATGTCAGTGCCTGTTGAACTGCTTGTTGCATATTGATTTTTGCTAAGTGGTAACTGTTGTTCTTGGTAGTGATAGCAAGAGTAATAATCCAGATTCCTCACTTTGCAGATAAACTGATGCCCAGAGACAGCCCGGTGACTTTCTTATTTTTTTTTCCCTTAGACAGAGTCTCGTTCTGTCACACAGGCCAGAGTGCAGTGGCATGATCATAGCTCCCTGTAACCTCAAACTCCTGGTTCAAGCAGTCCTCCTGCCTCGGCCTCCCAGAGTGCTAGGAGTATAGGCAGGAGCCACCATGCCCATCCCATCCCATGAATTTCTAAAGATGTGGCCTGTTAATGGTTAAGAATACCAGCTCTGATGTCAGATAGATCTTGGATAAAAATCCCAACCTTATCATCTACTAGCATTGTGACTTTAGGCAGGTTCTTTAACCTTTCAAAGTCTCAGTTAATGTGCTGGTAAATTGGCAATTGCAAAATAGTGATGAGGAAATGAAATGAATTGGTGTGTATTAAATGTGTTCTAATCTAATGCAATCTGTTATGAGTCTGATGTGAGATAAGGAACTGGGGCCAGAATGTAAGTCAAACTCTGCTTCCCTCAATGAGAAAGTCTTGCTTCAAAAAAAAGTCAGCTGAACCCAACAGTGCCTTAGTGATATGGTTGATTTACATTCTGCCATAAGCACCTTATCTTGTTGTCAGCTGGTAACATTTTATAAACCAGCCCTGGTCTGTGGATGCACTTTGAGTTGCACAGGTTTATCCCGTGTTTGGCTCATAGTAAGTGTTCGATAAACGGTGGCAGATATTGATGCTGATGTTGTTGGCAGAGATGAGAGTAGAGCCTGAGTCTCCCGATTCCCGTAATGATGACAATGTTGAAAATAATGCCACACACTGGTATCTTGTTACAGTATTCAAAGCTTTTTCGTATTTATTCTTTCTTCTGGCCCTCATTACTCTTGGTCTAGTGTTTTTTTTTTTCTAAGCATGTTACCTTTTGCTCCCCATACTCCTAAATAGTTGTTTATATATACCCCAGTTCTTTAATTTGAGCTCCTTTCTTAAACAGCAGTTGTAATTTGGCTATTCTTTGTCTCTTTCATTTCATGGCTACTTTCATTTATAGTGTTTTCACTATTATCAAAAAAGATTTTAAGGTGGCTTTCATGGAAAACAACAGGCCACTTAAAAATAAATCCAGAAAGAGTGATCTGAAATATTTAGAGAAAAGATGGAATGTCACTAGAAAATTGGTAGAAAACTGTTACCATAACAGAGCATTTGGTTTAGCTCTGAGCTTTCTGGCAACCAAGGTGAAAAGGGAAGTAACGGGTAG
This sequence comes from Varecia variegata, assembly GCA_028533085.1. Classification (NCBI taxonomy): domain Eukaryota; kingdom Metazoa; phylum Chordata; class Mammalia; order Primates; family Lemuridae; genus Varecia; species Varecia variegata. The sequence continues at coordinate 48,851,618 of CM052446.1, read as the reverse complement.
TAATATTTTATGTCACTGTTTGATGAAAGGAAACATATCAGTTGTTCAAAGGAGGCAGACTTTATGACTCTAAATCTGATAGGATTCTGTCAAATGGCTTTGTTTTAACTCTCATGCCTGTGGTTTGAAGCCTAACAATTATCCCTGCTCTATTCCTCTTCCTTAGGTGAAATACAAGGAGGACTATGAGAGGTCCAGAGGGAAGCTCATTGGGGCACAGGGTGTACAGGGCGATTCGCAAATGAGCCACTCGCTGCACATGTCCAAGCTGCAGAGTGAACTGGAGTATAAGAAGGGATTCGAGGACACCAAATCTCAGTGCCACGTCTCCCTGGACATGGTCCACCTCGTACATGCCCGCAAGGCTCAGCATTTAGCCACAGACATAGGCTACAAGACAGCATCACATCAGTTTACGGCTTTGCCTACAGACATGAAGGTGGAATGGGCAAAGAAGGCTTACGGCTTACAGAGTGATGTACGTGCCTGCACACGAGTGTGCGTGTGCGTGTGTGTGAGTGCGTGTGTGTAGACACACCCTTCCTGGTAGAGCTGTTTCATGATAGATAGATGATGTACTAGTTTGGGAGAAGTGTCCATTTAAATGGCTTCCCATTAAAACTACTCATTCAATGGCAAGTAAAGAAATGAGCAGAAATACCCCTTGTCCCCCACCGAGGTGCATAGGAAGGAATTGGCACCGTGGGAGGCCTCGGATGTCTTGTGAAATGCCCTCGAATAGTTCCCACCTGGGTTCTGTTGTGAATTCTCATTTTCTTCTCCCCTGCATGTGATTTTAAACAAGAAAATTGGGAATGCAGACAATGAGGACGCGCTTCTTTCCGAGGTAGACAGGAGTCCGTAATGAGGGGCAAGGTGGATTGGGCCCCTCCCGAGCCAGCCCCAGTAGTGTTGGGTGGGGCCTAGCGCCACCATTCCAAGGGACGGCTCCAATTAAAGGGGAAATTAATTTACATTTTGGAGCCTTACCTGTGACTGTGCAGAAATGGGTAAGACAACAGTGGCATCTAATTTGACTCAGCTGGCACCAAGGCTGCGCCAGGAGCCGTTAATAGCCCTTTACATGTCTGTGCACCAACAATGGCCTGCCTTTTTTTTCCCCCTTTCTCCTTTGTCAGAACCAATACAGGGCAGATGTGAAGTGGATGAAAGGCACGGGCTGGGTCGCCACCGGGTCATTAAATGTGGAGCAGGCGAAGAAGGCAGGAGAACTCATTAGCGAGGTGAGATTTCCTGACAGCCTGTAACAGGCCTGGCTGCATTAGGCGTGCGGTGTTTCTGTATAAAATTAAAATAATTTCCACTCAAAAGGCAAAGAAAAAGGCAAAGCCACATGAAAGGCCTCAAAACCCAGACTAGGGCTGGTAATTAGAGAGAAACCACATACCAAACACACACCAGTGGGGGCCCATAGAGCTCTGGCAAAAACAAAGTGGGTGACAAATGATATTATGAATAATAATGATAATCAAACAGAGCTCAATTGCTACCCACCAACTTACCTTTTTAATGAAGCAACACAGGAGAGATGATGAAAAGATACATTTATTACACCCAGAAAGCCCTTTGGTGACTTTATGCACATATTCTTCCTCTCTATACCACAGTGTAAACAGGTTTTGAATATTCACGTGGTGTCCAGCACGTGACATGGTCTTTCTTGGGGAGGGGTCTCACTTCTACTGCCTCACTCCTGCCTGCTTCTAGCCACCCAGGCTGGACCTTAAGGCATTCTTGCTTGTCAAAAGAACTGTGTCCTCACATTTTAGGACAGTATCATAGAGCAGCGATTTGAAAGACCAGATCAGTTTTTCAGCCTTGGCATTGCTGACATTCTGATAATCCTTTGTCGTCCAGGGCTGTCCTGTGCCTTGTAGGATGTTTAGGACTTCCCTGGCCTCTCTACCCACTAGATCCCAATCGTACCCTCTGCCCAGTTGTGACAACTAAAATAGTCTCCAGACATCGCCAAACGTCCCCTAGGGGGCAGAATTGTCCCCGATGAAAAGCTGCCAGGCTCACACAGAGGCTGGGCGACATCAGACAACTCAAGTCCACCGCCCTGCATGACTGTTTGGGGAGGGACTTACTTAGAAGGCAAGTGAGCATTTCCTTCCTTGCCTTCAGAGCAGCCTGGTCTTGCTGGGGTTTTCTGGGTGGGAAAGGGACCATAATGGCCATAGCCCCAGGGGACTTTAGCTTTGGCAGCAAGCCTCCAGGGACCTTTTTTGAGGAGACTTTCTTACTGAATGAATAGTTAAAACAGAGAGACACCTGTGCTGCTTTTTAGAGCACACCTGTCCAGCATTGATATTTTCCCATGGGAGTGCATTCCAGTTCCCTGACCCTTGCAAAATTGATTTCAAAGGTGGCCTCACTCTGATTGGCCTAATTTTTAGGGAACTTGGTGAACACTCAGGGCTTAGAAGACCCTGGGAACTCAGTGGGGATGGCACTGCCCCAACGTGTTCAGTGTGGTTGAGGAGAGGCCCTCGTGGGAGGATGAGCAGGAAAAACTTACAGGAACAAACATTTAGGTTTGAGGACTCACGAGCCCAGACTCTCACCATTGGGCCCACTCATAAAAGGAAACAAAGAATAATGGTCATATATTTATAATTTAAACTTCAAGGCGATGTCCTTCATGCATCTGAGTCTGGCAGCCAAGGGATCTTTGGGGAACCATTTAACCCACCACGTTCCTAATTTTTGCCACCTCATTTTACAAACTTTCTCAACAAATGTGTTTATCTTCCTTGATGGCCTGGCCTCACTCCAGGCTTCAAACTTCAGTAAGGCAAGACGTCTTTCTGCAATTTTCCCAATCATCTCATTTCACACTGGCACATTTTTGGGTAAGTGTCAAATTGGAATGCCCTCTCAACTTCCAGGGAGAATGCAGGCACTGCTGAAAGAGCCACAGATGCACACGCAAACCTGTGGTCGAAAGCAGGAGTTAGCAAACCTTTTCTGTGAAGGACCAGATAGGAAATATTTTTGGCTTTGCTGGTCACATGGTCTCTGTTGCAACTAGCAAAACAGGTGGCTAGCCAGATTGGGCAGGATATTGAGCTGTGTTTTCTTAAGACAACCTAGTATACAAAAATCCAACCAGATACATGAGGGAGCGTTTATAAAATAATTATTTGATTTAAGAAAACATAAACTCCATGGTCCCATTAAAATAACAATTGTTTCAGCCCCTTGGAAATGTACTTTGATTTAAAAAAGAAATTAAGCATGATGTTCAGAATACTTCAAAACTGGGTACCTAGACCTTTGTCAGCATTTAAGCTTTTTGTGATTTTTTGTTTGTTTGTTTCAGCATCTTTCAAACTGTGTGATGACTCCTTTCAAGAATAGCACCCTTTTCCTTGTTTTTGTAATATTTTAAAGAATTAGTACGTATATTAGCTGAACCAGGCTCTAAAGTGATCAGATAGCGTACACTCACTCACTGTTAAAAGCAAGCATTTTGACTGTGATAATATCTGCCAAGCTTTTTGTGGAAAGAAAATAGAAAGCTTAAATAGATAAATGTAACTATGAATGTCTTTCTTGCTTAGAAGACCCAAACTAAGATATGTAAACAACAGCAACAAAGTATTTGAAGCCTATAAAAAGAATCCTTTCCTAAGTATGTATCCTACAGTATTTTACTGGTATAACCTAATTTTGAGATGTTTTCTTTGCACCGGGTAGAAATACTTTAATGTTAATTGACATGAGGTTATTCTTAAATTGAAACAAATATTAACCTGAAGGCACCTAGGATAGAAAGATGGAGGAAGCAGAATAATAATTATGTTCACAAATTCACTCTAATCTCAAGCAACCTATGATTTTCTCTTTCAAATGGCATGAAAGAGCAGCACAAAATTCACAGCTTTGATCTTTTTCTGCTCAACAGAAGAAGTACCGTCAGCATCCAGATGCTTTGAAGTTTACCAGTATTAAAGACACTCCGGAGATGGTCCAGGCCAGAATTAGTTATACCCAAGCAGTGGATGTAAGTGATAATGTATATACATTATGACTCTAAGAGTGGGCTCTTCTTTCAACGTGGCGATTGAAGCGGAGGGGTTCTTGGGCTGGCTCCTTGTGTTGTCCTAAGGATGAAGGAGCTCCTTGTCTTTTGCTGAGGCTCCCCTTAGCGGGGGTGCTTCCTCATTAGGATGTAAATGGGGTGTTACTGCACTTAGGATGCCAAGTGGGGCTCCACCACCCCACTGCCCCACAGACGCTCTCGTTCCTTCCCATTTGCATATCTGGAAGATTTGTCGGTGCAGAGGCCTTTTTCCCCCTCTCCTTTTGTCTGAAAGTGTTGTTTTCAGAACTGGGAATACTGAAGCCATGCTTAGGGCTTTTAAGGACCCAAGTGTAGGAATTCTTACTCCCTGAATTTCCCAGAGACTTTGAAAATGATTTGGGTCTGATTTATATACATTAGACAAGCTGTTTCCCACCCTCCCTGTACCATGCGAAACCAAGACTTGACCCTCAGCTCTCCCAGTGCAGGGTTTGCTGGAGACAAACGTGAACACGGAGGTCTCATAAAAATTCAATATAGGACATGGATTCCCCCTGTTTGGCTGATTCTACTGGGAGAAGCCTATGGATCCTTGCGTAGGGCAGACTTGGCTTTTGAATATCTTCAAACCATTCAACTTGCCACGAGGAAAATTTACAAACCTTGTGTGTGTGTGTGTGTGTGTGTGTGTGTGTGTTTGTGTGTGTGTTTGTTTGTGGGCAGGGGAAGGGGGATTTCAAAATTCTCTCCCTGGTTTCACAATGGAGCAAATTATTCTGGTAGTGCTTTATTCGACAGACATTCCTAAATGGCCCGAATGCCTGTTAGAACATGTGATGGAGTGGTTTACAAGCTTATGCATTTAGGGATTTATAATTTCTTGATAATCAGCCCATCAAAGTCAAACTGAATTCTGAGAAACAGATGGTCAAACAAGAACTTTTGTGTGAAGAAAAACAATACCTGTTTCTTCCTTACCCTAACCAACTCTAGGGGGCACTGCTGTGATGCGTAGAAACTTGGACACAGCTGATAAGACTTGGGACGGAAAAGCCTGGTTCAGAAACTTTCCCTGGTGGCTGATGCCAACTGCATGTGTCGTTGCTAACTACTAGGATATCCTAAGCCCAAATCAGAGCTCGGGGTGAACAGAGCCCCAGACCCACCTGGGAGACATTTTTTGGGACAAGAATCCTTGAGCTGAGGATTGAGGTGGGGAGGGTGAAAACACCATGTGCGGAAGAGCTGTCTTCTCTCATGCCTTCTGCATCTGGGTGTCCTCTCGTGGCTTATGGTTAATAACCAAATTACTCAATATTAACTAGACCTCGTTTTCTCATTTGGCACCCTCCCAGCAGCATGCTACGAGTGGGAAAGTTTCTGCTTGTCATGTTCTGAGCTAGGAAGTGGAACTCTGGAGAGAATGACATGCAGTCACCTTGCTAGCTGTGACATCTGGGTGGAGGCAGGGTGCCTGTGGCCTTATGTCTGCAAGGAGGTGGCAGCTGCAGCACCTTGGTCTCTTGGAGTGTGACTTGGCTGATGGCTGCATGGGGGGGCAGGGCTTTTGGTTTCATACAAAACCTCTCTCCGTCCACAGAGGCTGTACAAGGAACACGGAGAAAACGTAAAGCATCATTACACTCAGACTGCAGACCTCCCTGAAGTCCTGCTGGCCAAGCTGAATGCCATGAACATCAGCGAGGTGAGGCTGATGAAGGGGCACTGGTTTTAATGATGGGAGGTCAGGGCGAGCTTCTCAGGCGTGCACACGATGCCCCTTACTCAGAAGAGCTCTGCACTGGTTTGATGCTCTCCTGCCACCATCTTGAAGTAGGCGATATTTTTGAACAAGGGGCCCCGCATTTTCATTTGCACTGAGCCCTGCAAATTGTGTAGCTGGTCTTGCAGGATAGTCCAACTTATTTGAAAGAACGAGACTAGGAAAACTGTCTGCCTGGTATAAAGAGCATTGGTACCAAGGAGCTAAAAAGTGGGAACACTGGAATATATCCAGTGATATGTATCCACTGAGTATATCCAGTGGCTGTGCCCAGGAGAGACCTGGGGGCCTTAACTCCTCCCCTCCATAGTCTCTATCAGCACCCCTCCCACCATTCCTGTTCTTTGATTTGACTTTGATTTTGACTTTTCTTTATCTTACATAAAGCACCTTGCAAATGCAACCTCATGCCTCCTTCTTCCAGTCAACTTGCTGCTCAGAAAAATCTGGGTGCCTAGACTCCCAAGTCCTTACATTTAACCTTTCCCCTCTAATCCTCTACCCCGCCCCCCTACCCCACTATCCACCTTCAAGGGTGGGTGTGAGGCAGGATCCAACTCTGGTGGGTTCTGTTAAACCACAATAATCTCTAACCCCAGCTAGGGTGGGGGAGCCACAACACACCAGATGCCCATTTTGGTAAGCCAGTCTAAGAATGCACCAGGTCACATGAAAGTCTTTATTGGTGCACATCTTCCCAACAGACACGTTACAAGGAGTCCTGGAGCAAACTGCGTGACAGTGGATATAAGCTGAGGTTGGATGCCATTCCATTCCAAGCGGCAAAGGCTTCCGGTGAAATCATAAGTGACGTGAGCATCCATCTCCATTACTGGGACAGTATTTCCTACTAACCGGTTTTCATTCCTCTTGCCCCCAACCCCTGCCCTCTTTTGCCTGTGGATAATATCCTCTGCTCTCCGAACTGACTGCGTTAGGGCAATCAGATAATGACCAGTGAGAAAGAACATATCTTACAACAAAAAACTCCCTAGCCTGGGGTACAAAGCCCAATGCTGGACTGTAAACATAGACCCTGGGCAGATGAAATGCACCCTCCACCAAGAGCGTTCATAAAGCAAGTCCACGTGAAGAGACTGTTAACAATGCACCCACCTTCCTCCAGCGCAGGCCGCCCACGTGCTAACGCGTCCTGCCATTTCATACCCGAGCCCTTTAGTCATTGGGAGTCTTGCATATGAAAGAATAGACCTTTTGATGACTCCCGCGCGCTTTCTTTTAACTCACCCAGTTACTGTCAAAAGAACAAAACATTTTCACCCAATACCCACCTCTTCCATTCCGTGTCCCTTGTCCCCGAGCTGTTACTCTCTCCCGCTCTCTTTCCCTTTAGTACAAATACAAAGAGGCATTTGAGAAAATGAAAGGACAGATGCTTGGCTCCCGGAGCTTGGACGGCGATATCAGCCTTGCACATTCAGTGCACGCGACCTCGCTGCAGAGTGATGTAAGTGGGGAAGATGCGGCGGGGACTGTGGGCCTCCCACCTGAGGATGCTGAGGGCGCAGCGGACCCGTGTCGTTTGTCCTTCTGCGCGTGGGCATTTGTTCTGTTGCTAACTTGCTACGTGGCATTGTTAAATCACTTGTCCCCTCTGGGCTTCAGCTTCTTCCTCTATAAAAATGAGGTGTTGGACTAGCTGACCTTTCTGGTTCCTTCTGAGCTGGGCAGTCTACGGTTTTGACAGGTGGCCACAAATGGGGGCCTACGGGCCGGATTTGGCCTCCAGAGGTGTTTTGTTTGGTCTGCGGAATGAATTAATTGCAAACCTTTAAAAACAGAAGATTCAACATAAAAGTTTTAGGCTCCTGGCTGGAAGCTGGACCTGCATTTCTCGAGGCCCCGGTTGGTCGGAGTGGGTTGTGACAGCTCCGTTTAGAAGAGGCTGCGCTCCCCTGGCCGTGCAGCCACCCTCCTCCCTCCTTCTTGCTTTACTTATTTATGCCACCTGCCTGGCCCCTGTGGGCATTGGATTCAGAGTGACCCTCTGGATGCTGGCCCGTGTGGGTAAACTCTGCCTCCTTGCACACATGTGAGCTGGCTAACGTCAGTGATGAAATCTGTGTCCACCATGTTACAGGGGACTGAACACTTATGTGCGACGTCTCATTTAACTGTCAGACTACCTCCAGGAACTCAGTCTTGTTATTCATCCTCATTTTCTGATAAGGAAACCGAGACTCTGAGTGGTTCAGTCCCTTTGCCTAAGGTCAGCTAGATAGGGGCAGAGCCAGGCCAGGGAGCCAGGTCTGCCTCTCACGCTCTTTCCACAGCTTCACATGTTTTCTGCCTCGGTTTCCCCATTTCTAACTTTTTTTCCCCTGTTTTCTGTCCTGGGTTGCTGACCTAAGAGTGTAGAATTGGATATGATTGTCCTTGGCCTTATGCCATGGGTGAGGGCAGGATGGGAGTGGGAGGTGAGGGAAGGGTGGCTGGAGCAGTGGGGAGGCAATGGGAGGACAGAGGATGAGGAGGCAGAGGTGGTGTTTATGCATCTGATTCCCAAGAGAGCCCCAAGTGAATTTCCCAGACCTTTAAACACGGCTCCTCTAGGATTGCAATGAAGCTGGCGGTCTGGAATGGTCTCCCTGCTCCTCTCTCAGGACATGTGTTGGGCTTTTGAGACTGGCTTTCCAAGCACCCGCCCACTGCTCCTGGCTCCCTGGTGGACCAGACAGTCATATAATGCTTTGAAGAAGCTCATCCTAAGCTAGTGTGAGAAGAGAATCCTTGGTGCCTGAACTTGAGTGGGTGATGGGGAAAAGTATTATGGGCAGGGAACAGGTGAGCCGTGCGTCTTCCTGCCTCTGAGAAATGGGAAAATCTAAAGATGTGAGCAAGGGAATTACTGATATCATATCTGTTCCTTGAACTTCTGTCTTTTCCCCAAATGGGGGAACTGTGGGCCTTCTTTGTCCAGGTCAGTGATCTCCAAGAACTGGGGATGCTGAATGTCAGGACCTGGAGACGAGCCCTGCGTATTGGGCTGTCCTCAAAAGAAAGGAGGCTGGCCGTGCCAACAACATCCCCTGGGCTTACCTGGGACAATTGCATTGCAGTTGCTCTCCCTGGTGGTCCTGTTGCAAATGGTGGCTTTGAAATAGCCACTGTTGATCTGTCTACCCCTCTAGGTGAATTACAAGAAAGGCTTTGAACACACAAAGGCGCAGTTCCATCTGCCGTTGGACATGGTCACCCTCGTGCATGCCAAGAAGGCTCAGACCCTGGCCAGCGACCAGGACTACAAACATCCGCTGCCCCAGTACACTTCCTTGGCAGAGGACCTGAGGCTGAGCTGTGCCAAGAAAGCTCACAAACTGCAGAGCGAGGTAAGGGGATGCAGCCTCTCTCGGGGCCCTTCTCCTCTCCGGTTTGACCACGAGACAATGACCTGCAAGCTCCTGCTGGCTCACGGAAGCCTCTGGAGATGAGGAATCCTGTACCTGGGACTTGTTCTGGAACACAGCCAGAGTGCTCCTGCTCAGCCCTTCAGCACAGTTACACACATCTAACAGTAACCACCATGTGTTGAGTATTTTTGCTGAATTTTAAGCTTTGTGTTTGTGCATTATCTCATTTAATCCTCACAATAACCCTGTATTGATAGTCTTTATCCCCATTTTACAGAGGAATTTCAGTGAGTCACAAAGAAGGTAAATAGCTTTCCAAGGTCACACAACTATGCGTGAGAAATGGGAGTGCTGGGATTTGAACCTAAGGTTCAAATGACAAAATGCCCTCAAGGTTCATGGCTTTGCATGTTCAAGATTTGCCAATGGCATCGCCTCTGGCCTCCACTTGGATGGAGGATTCCTCCTGGCACTTCATACATCCCTGTGCTACCTACCCATCAGCTGAAGTGGCCTAAGATCTCCTGAGAGAGGCTGCTCAGAGCCTGTCGGAACTGACCTATTTCAGGGAGAGGAAGGTGTCAAGCGGATGGGTGGGAAATCAGGCCCCTGGAGACCCTTCCCGAGTCCTTACCAGGAGGCCTCGCGCTCCTCTGACGTGCATTTCTAACTCACAATGCCTGTTTTCTGAAGCAGGCAGACTCAGGAGGCCAGGAAGCGTTGGAGGATTTTCTCCTTCCCAAGGAGATACAGGATGTTCTCCCCAAAAGGCAGTAGCATCCTGTTTGGTACTCACCTCATTTCCCAGCTTGCTAGGTTTCCCCGCTATGAGATTTGCAGGCAATGGGCCTGTGTAGGAAAATAAAACGCTGCACAGAACCTCTCTCCCGGTTTGGCAGTGCCTGCGAGCTGAGCGGCGCTCAGATCTGGGTATCTGTCGTCTGGGTGGATTTCATGCCTGTGTACAGCGTTTACTGAATGACACAAACTGTCAGGAACCTGAGAGCAGCTGCAGGAACGAGGGAGCTGCCATGCTTATCTCGGGGGCCTGTTTGTCACTTGAGCAGAGCCCTGGCTTGCCCTGTCTCTGGTTGTGATGGCAACTGGAAGGCAACACGCCCAGGGGGCGCCGTGCTGGCTGAAGGGGAGTGAATTTGGGAACTCTTTAAACTGTCAGCCCCCGTCACTCAGGTACACAGGCTCATTCCCACCCGCACAGACTCAGACAGGCCTTTGCCAGATTGTTTTGGATTCATTTGTTAGTCTTTTCTTACCCCATGATTAATTGATGCCACCCGCTGCTGCTGGGTTTGTTTTAGAAGACCCGTTAGACCCGTTTCCACATTTACCCCAAGACAACTGACTTTCTACCACAATCCGCTCCAGCGTTTATTTTTTGATAGCCCACATTAAAATAAAAATCTGTCTAGCATCCCTGTAACAGCGACTCGGAGACAAGTGACAGCAGAATTATTTTCTTTTGACCTACATTGCTTTCCCCCTGCTGAGCATTTACTAAGAAGCATTTGGCTGAGGATGATATATCTGGAGGGATCGGTTTAGCCTTGAGTTCTAATTATGACACTATCAAATGATATGTCATGAAATCTCTGGTTTGTCTTTGCTTCCTTTTTTGGAGAGTTTGGCTTTTCTGATTCTTTGTATTGCTCCTTGCAGAATTTGTACCGGTCAGACCTGAACTTCATGCGAGGCGTCGCCTGTGTCATTCCAGGCACATTAGAGATTGAAGGGAGGAAGAAAGCATCTGAACTCATCAGCGAGGTAACCAGAGATTCTGGTGACAGGTTGTCCAGTACATGTCCATGGCAGAGGCTGTCCCACAACAATCAGTTTGTTCTTACTGCTCAAGCCTGCAGGCGGTTACACTGTTAGCAGCGGTAACTCACTGCCTAACCTCTGGGCTGGCCCCTGTTCTTGCTGGGTTCTCCATTCAGACTGGATGCCATTTAAGACAGCTTTGAGACTATTGAGTCAGTTCTTCTATTAGCACATAAGAGGGCCCGTGAGATGTACTTTCCCCGAGTCCCTTTGAAAAGTGGCCCTGTGGTACAATGCAATTAAATCAGGCTTTAAAGACCAGCAGATACAAATTGAGATTTCCAGGCCATCACTCATGTGCTGTGTGACCTCAAGCCAGTGACCTGCCCTCTCTGAGCCTCAGCTTCTTAATTAATCAAATGGGTATACTCATACCTCCCTGGTTTAGTTTTTGCGAAGATTAGCGCTAATCCAAGCACTGTGCTTTCCTGGCAGCGTATATGAAAAGGTTACTATAAGCTTGGTGATAATTTCTTGGTGGAAATATAGAAGTCTTAGAATTCTAAGCTTGTGGAACTCCTGAGGAACGTTACTTATCCCTGAGAGGGTGACGGGACTTTCATTCATGGTAGATGCAAGGACAGGAGGGTATAATGGAAGGTACTGGAAGTAAAAGGTGTTTGGTAGCTGGACTGAGTGCTCAGATAGGCTTATGGTTTGCTTATGGTGGGAGTTTAGATTTAACTTTGTGCTTTGCTTTTCCAGTGAAATCTCTAAAGCAAGTGGCTTCTAAACCTCATGGCACATCAGAACCCCTTTTGGAGCTTAAAAAAGTACATAAGACTGAGCTCAATTGACTGTTTACTGAATCCCAGTCTCCCAGGGTGGGTGCCAGCATGTATATTTTTTTAAGCTGCATAGTTGTTTGTGGTGCACCATCAAGGCTGAGGAGCACTAGATCTCTGGTGAGCAAAGATCAGGAGCAAATCACAAATTTAAATGGTCATGTTCATGTTCATGTTCATTGTAAAGGATTAGATCTCCCATTGAGAAGTATCTGATTGATTCCATTCTGTCCTCTTCTCTGCCTCCTCATCCCTGTGAGTTCTGGGGTCACAAGAGCAGGTGACAAGCTAGATTTCAGAGTGACAGACTAGTGGCCTTTGCAAAATGAGCCTTTACAGATAATACTTAGATAACTGGTTTTTCTGTTTTTATACCTTACTGGGTCTTCTTCTTCCCTTCTTGTGTGTGTATTCAGAGTAAATATCGGCAGCATCCTCATTCATTCAAGTACACAGCTGTGACAGACACTCCCAACCTCCTTCATGCAAAATTCAGCAACCAGATTACTAACGAGGTAAAATCTGATGGCTTTGGAATGGGCCTTTTGAAAAAAACTGCAAAATTGTTAAAAAAAAAAAAATATGTGTGAATGTGTGTGTAGAGAGGGTGGGGAAAGAGCTTGGGTATTTGCGTGGAGGTTTAGAAAAACAAGAACATCATTATACGGAGCCTACACATTTTCCAGAGGGAAAGAAGGCCCAGTTGGAAATCTGGTTTAGTCTGTAGTCTTGATTCCCAAGTGCAGCCACGGACCAGCTATGTTAGCATCTCCTGGGAGCAGATTGGCAGTGCCCAACCTCAGATCTACTGAATCCCAATCATCATTTAACAAGATCTGCAGATGAGTATTTTTCACATTAAAGTCTGAGGAGTACTGGTCTATAATGCATTTGTTCTGTGTATGCAAATTTTGGCTAACCAATTTTATATTGCCATTCTGATGATCATTACAAGGAGGATTTGTGGTTATCCAAAGACAGTTACATACTCAGGTGTTTGTCGGGCTTTTCAATCCTGTACCTCCTTTTCTTCTCACTGTTTACCCAGTTCACACTTTAATATATCCAGCAGAGGGGAGGTGCAGGGGAGGGAATCTTATTCCATAAAAATCATCATTCTAGTCCTATGAATTTTACATCTTCTTAGTGCCTCTCTTACAGGTTTGAAATAAGTGAGCTTGGCAGAGAATTAAATCTTGAATTATCTTTAGTTTTTAAGATTTTCCTCTTTAACTTTTAGAAGACAGTTGAGATTTGGCTGTTTATACTATTAGTTTTCACTCACCCCAAGTCAAAGTAAGAAATGGCAGCTTGGGTTATGAAAGTCCACAGGGATAGAATTCATGCTCTTGTACAGTGACAGGAGCAATTTTAAATTCCTCTTTCTTGGAATTTTAACCTTTCTTGACTACTTTGTGAGCTGGGTGCTGTGGGGTAACAGTGCTTTTTATGATGACCTCTGACCTTGGAAAATTTAACAACCACAGACTCATTTCTGATCATGAGAATGGACATGTTTGTACTGGGTGAGGCCATCCCGGGCAGCACTGGTGTGAGTTTGCCAGTGGAAAGGACCCCAGGGCTTTAGTAAAGGATGCAGACCAGAGCTTCTCCTAAATTTCCCGGGCCTTAGTGTTATCTTTGTGCTGTGTCCTCAAGGAAAAAGTCCACAATGGAAAGAACCTCAATAGTATTCTCAAATTTATTTTTCATTCCTTGGCCTATTATTCAGCAAAGTACATTGCAGTTCCTCACATATTCCTTTTATGTCACTTAATTTGACTCATGAAAGACTGTCTTTATTGAAAGAAACATCTTCCCTAAGACTGAAGGTTTATCCATGACACAGCGAACAGCCTTTTACTGTCATGTTTCCCCAGTTGCAAATGAGGGACTTCCAGCACTGCAGAAATACACAGCGCTCATCTTCTTGCTATATATATATAGATATTTTTTTTTCTTTTTTGCCCAGCGCCTCTATAAAGCAGCTGGAGAGGATGCAAGACACCAATACACAATGACTCTGGGCCTGCCCGAGTTCATCCGAGCAAAAGCGAATGCAGCCAATCTGAGTGACGTAAGCCTTTGTTTTTGCTTAAGTTCAAGCATGCTCCAAAGCCATGTCTTTCTGCATCTGTGAAGTGATCTAACAGTGACCTTTCTGGCCTTCAGAGAAACTTGCAAATGTGTATTTTTTTAGATGCCCATGTTAAATATACCTTGTCACAACTGTGAGTACATATGTGTACTCAGAGCCTACTACAGGGTGTGTATATGAGATTTTCTCCACCAAATAGAACTCAATTCTGGAACACTATGATGCGAATGATCCATATGATTTTTTTTAAAGGAAATTTACATGTGTTCCCACTTTAGGCAAAATACAAGGAATCTTGGCATAATCTTCGTGCTCAAGGCTATAAGCTGACAATAGAGGCTCTCCCCTTCCAGGCTGCCCGGGCCTCTGGAGATATAGCCAGTGATGTGAGTTGAATACTATGACCTTCCATCTTGCTTAATTTCTGTTAACTTCATGTAAAACAATGTCTATGTCTGGTTTTCCCGAATTAAAGCAAATCTATAACCATGTGAGACAGGATGTCACCTGCAGAATATATTAGTTATGAATGAGATTCTTTGGCGGAGGTTGGGAAAGAAAGCCTCCGTTAAGCAGAAGCTAAATTCAGGCAAAGGTCTCCAGCAGGAAGATTACGATGTATTTCTAATTGCAACATCTAGGCAACGGTTCCCCCATAATGCATGAACTGCCTGTTTTCTAACCGCACCTAGAATCAGAAGGACTCTCGCTAGAAATCGCGATGCGGCTTGAACGCAGCTCCCTCTTGGCTCTCTGTAGTTTCACGCGTTGGTGTCAGGATTTGCCAGCTGTGTTTCAGCCGCTCTGTTGATAACGTCCGTAGCTTTGGGACATGAAGGTGACTTTTTCTTTCCCACAAACAAATCACAGAGAATGTGGACTTCAAATAAATGGATCCTGTCTTCTGGGTTTAATGTTTTGCCAAGTGCTAATGGATAAAGCACAAGTTTCTCTTTTACCCTTTTTGATAAATTCCTTTTGGCCATAGGACATGTAAGGGGAGTGGGGCCTTTGCTTTGGTTCTGAGGATCTGATTTTAATTAGATGGGAAAAATGGAACGCCGTTTTAATTGTTCATCCCCCAGGGAGGAAGGCACGCTCTCAGGCCAACCCCTCTGTGGTTTTTCTTATAATCATCCCCTCCTAGCATAAGAACAGGTGATTTTTCTAGGGTCTGCAATGAAAATGCACAGATGGAATTTGACTGGCGGGTCTTCCCTTCCAGTTTCTCTACAGACATGACTTTGTGCAGGAGCGAGGGAAGCTCATTGGGGTCCAGAGTGTAAGTGACGACCCCCGGCTCCAGCATTGCCGGCGGATGGGCCAGCTGCAAAGCGAGCATCAGTACAAGAGAGAAGCAGCCAGCAGCCAAGCCCAGTGCCACCTACCCATGGACATGGTGCACCTGGTCCATGCCAGGAAGGCCCAGGCCCTGGCCAGTGACTACGACTACAGGACACAGTGCCACGAGTTCACGGCGCTGCCCGAGGACCTGAAGATGGCCTGGGCCAAGAAAGCCCACGCCCTGCAGAGTGAGGTAGGGGGCTCTGTGGAAGGCAAACCAGCCCCGACCTTCCTCCTCCCACCAAGCCTGGGCGTAAATCTCTGTTCTTCCTTAGCCTTCTGTACCCGTCCCCTCCCCACCCAGCCCTCAAACGATGACTTGCGCAGTTTATGTCATCTAGACTAGAATCATTCATCCAATCATTCAGCAAATATTTACTGAGCACCTGCTATGTGCCAGGCACCATGCTAGGCCCTGGGAATACAGCAGTCAACAAAAGAGCCAAAAACAACTGTACTCATGAAACTTCCATTATACCGGAGGGAGATAAACCATGATAAATAAGTAAAATATATAGTATGACAGATGGGGATACATGCTATGGAGACAAATAGAGCAGGAAAGTGAGGTAAGAGTGAGTGTGTGTGCGTGCGCACGCATGTGTGTACATGCACATGTGCCATTTAACATAGGGCGCATGGGGAGTTCTCATTGAAAAGGTGACATTTGAGCAAAAGCCTAAGGGAGAAGAGAGAAGCAGATAGAGCAATCCAGGCAAGTAGAATAGCAAGTTCAAAGGCCAAGGCCCTTAGCAGGAGCAGCCGTGGCATGTTTGAGGCCAGACTGAAGCAAGTGAGTGAGTGTGTTGGAGGGTGTCACAGGGGACGTGGTCAGAGAGAGAACAGGGTCTGGCTGTGCACAGTAAGGATGGAGGTGATGATACGACAAGAGTAATGTAACCGGGACTGACACTCACCTTTGCTTGTATCCTCGCTACAGTGCTCTGAGGTGGGAACAGCTGTTACTCCTATTTTTAGGGACGAGGTCACGTGGGAGGTGCAGAGGCAGGGCTGGCTCCAGACCCCACGCTCTTACCCACCCTGCTGTCCCGGAGGCGGCTCAGAGCAGGGGAGGCACACCCCTCGCAGTGTGTGCGAGACCCCGAGGCCCACAAAGGGGAGGGCCTGCCCCCAGCAAGGACACCAGGCGGGAGCCCCAGACCCTCCCACATCATGGGGGAGGTTCTGGAGCCAGACTCCTGGGATTCGAATCCCAGGTTTTCCACTGGCTGGGTGAACTTGGACTAGTCCATGCCCTTCCCAAGCCTCAGACGTGGTAACGATGACGTGGGATATGGGACATGATGATGACAATGGGATTGTGGCACACAGCGAGGCAGGACGCATGGTGTAGCAGGCACCGTGCCTCACATGGTCTCTCTAGGCCCCGCAGCAACCCCAGGAGGAAGGTGCTGTCATTTTAGAACATAACCTAGTGTCTATGTCAGAGTTTCTCCACTTCTGCACCCTTGACATTTTAGGCAGGGTCGTTCTTTGTTGTAAGAGCCTGTCTCGAACGTTGCATGATATGTAGCAACATCCCTGGTCTCTATCCTCTAGGTGTCCATAGCACCCCCCAGTGTGACAACCAAAAATGCCTTCAGATGTTGCCAAATGTCCCTAGGGGACAAAATTACCCCTGGCTGAGAATCCAGTTCTCAGTTGAGAACTGGTCTATATGAAGCACTTAGCACGATGGCTTGTCCATAGAAACTCCAGAAAAAGTATTAGCTGTTAGAATATGTTCCCTGCACCAACCCTCCCAATTCTGGTTGCCCTCAGGGCAATGACTACTTTTAGTTTAATTATACATGGTGATAAGTGAAGTATTATAAACCCATGATTAATTGTTAATTATCATAACAATGATTTTATTATTTAAAATTTAATTATCATTTAATTATTAACCACGATTTGTTAGAACTACAATATCACATCAAGTAGAGAGTGGAGTAGGGTGAGTTCGTCGGGGCCCCACATCAGGGGTTTAGTTGCTGAAGTGCCAGCCCAAGTTCCACCTGCAAAGTCCCACCACTTGCTGGACGGTGACTCTGAGGCCCCCCAGGAACAGCTCACAGCATGACGCTCTAGTGCCCAACCAGGGACCCTCTTGTTAATGGTCTATTTCTTGGGAGAAGAGAAACCTTCTGGGATAGGACAGGGCCCTGAGGAAGATACAGAGGCCACCTGGGAGGGGCAAGGGAGGTGGAGGTGGGAGTCAGATGTGTGTAGGAAGCTCAGCTTTGTACCCTACTGCCTTGAGTGATCAATTCACTTTCTGGGCCTCCATCTCTCAATCGGAAAAGCAAAGAGGTTCACTTTCATCCCTGATCTCAGACTTTTGAAATTCATGGGAAACTGTTTCTTTTTAAATGGTGGGATCAACATAATGTCAGATTTTATTTTACTAAGTGACAAAAAAGAAAAAAACTAACCACCACCTCAAGCCACCATTTATGTCAGTTATTTCTGAAAAGAAAGGAGATTTTAACACTAAAAAAAGTAGAGAGAACATTATCTAAAAAAGGAGAGTCCTTTTTGAGAAACAGGAGTTGGAGATCTTCTACTGACATTTTAAAAGCAGGATATGTCTTAAACCTTTGAATGCTAAGAAGTTATTGTTTAAATTTTAAATTACCATATTATACTGTATACATTGTTTTTAAAAAATGAACTGGTTAATTTGGGAGCCTGGATTCCAAGAGACCATGAACAGTAGACCCCAAAATGTTAAGCTGATTCTGAGACCTCAGCTTTATTACAGCCATTATCAAAAACCCAATTTCACGTGGATATGTTACATAGAAAAGAAAACAGATGCTTGCAGTTCAAGTGAGCAGCCGTGGCCTTCAGCTCCTTCTCCTGCCAAGACTTGCTCACCTGGGGCTGAGCTCCTTGAGTCTGTGACTGCCCGCATCCTCAGGGAGTGTCTGTCGGGCCGGGTGCTAGTTCCATCACCTCTAGGTGCTTTCCAAGTCTGATACTCCATTCTCCTCCACGGTCTCACACTGGCACTGCGGGGAGTCCTCAAAGGCACTTGCAGGAACTGTAGTAGGGACTACAGTTTACAGCCATGTGACCTTAGGCAGACTCCTTAAGCTCTCTGGGCTTCAGTTTCCCCATCAGAAA
Source organism: Varecia variegata (assembly GCA_028533085.1). Lineage (NCBI taxonomy): Eukaryota > Metazoa > Chordata > Mammalia > Primates > Lemuridae > Varecia > Varecia variegata. Next base: position 48,833,218 of record CM052446.1, on the reverse strand, counting down.
TAACAGCAACAACAATAACAATAGCTAAAATGTACAAGACGCTAACCCCAGGCCAGTCATTAGTGTAAATATTTTGTGCAAACTACCTCATTTAATAGCTAGGTAGGTACTAGAATTACTGCTATTTGTATAGATGGCTTGCCCAAGGTCACAAGCTGGTGGGGAAATGTCGGGCTCAAGACCATGCAGTTTAGTAAGAGGCAATGTGGGGCTTCCAGCTCTTGTCTCCTGACCCTTGGGTCAGTCTCTTTGGCTTCTCCAGGTGGCTGGATTATGAACCCAGGTACTCTGGCGCCTGCATCTTAAGGACTCCAGGTGTGGCTTCACTCACAGCATAGCAGCTGATGGCTCTTCTGAGAGTCTCAACAATCATTTGAAATTGTTCTGGGGGTGAGAATAACTTCTCCTTTTCAGGATGGTGTAAGGACTGAATGAAACGGTGGGTCCAAAGCAAACCCCACCCTGCACAAGGTAGTGATTATAGTTTTTCTTATTAACATGAGAAAGATTCTTTTCCCAGGGCACCTCCTGGGTGCAATTGTTTGCATCTTCCTGCTGTGTTAGAGCTCAGGCAGTGAAGGCTGCAGCTCCTGCATTTGCAACACAGGGCTCCAAAATGGGGGTGCCAGGAAACTTCACGTGGGAATCAGAAGGTGACTTCCAGACCTTAGGACTTGTGAAGGGAAAGAACAAGGCTGCCGTTTGGGGAAGCCAGATTCAGTCGTGCAGCTAGGGATGGTCTCTCATTATCTTAGAATTCTTCTTCGAAACCACCTTTGGGTAGCAGATTCTTCTCGACTCCTCTCCCCTCTCCTCCTCTTTTATCGTGGAGTCTGGGGCAGATGTGTTGTTTTTAGGGTCTGCGCGAATAGTCAAAGCTGGGCTGGGAGCTGAGATATCAATAGATGATCCATTTATAAGAGAGTCTGAGGCACAGTCAGATCTTTGGGGAACCTGCATCTTGCTTTCTGACTTACCTGGGATCGTACTGTTCAGCTCAACAAAAGGCAAGTTGAAAGCGCGCTCCCCACTTCATCTCGCTTATGAAAGGAGCAAGGCCCGGCTGTGAAGAGGCCCTGTAGGATTATTCTCTCCAACTTAGAAATTTATCCAATTTTCTCTGTTCTTTATCAGAGTGCAAGGCAAAAGCTTTGCCAGTGTAGACTGAAAGATCGCGGTATAAAAAGCAATCTTACTGACATGGGGTTTTGAAACCTGCTCCCAAGCCTGAGTGATGTCTCCCTTCGCCAGTTGGAAAGCAGAGTCGAATTTGCACAGGGGCATTAACAAGCAGACAGTAGATCAGAAACGGACCCTCTTTGAGGCCAGCTGTGAGGAATGCTGTGAATCCTGAAATGAAAGGAAACTAAAAAGGCCGAGAGGCTGATTTCTGGAGTGATATTTTGCGTTACTGCACAGCTTATATCTAAATTAGAGAAATGCCATCAACTTCATTTAGATCCAAATTTTAGATTTCCTTAGAGAGGCTTTTTTCCACCTTTAAAAATGCCTAATTTCCATAAAGAGGAGAAGCAAAGCATTCAGGCGACTGTCTCATTGCAGGTAACGGTGGGCAGATCAGGGAATGGTAATCACATCGAATGTTTGAGGGGGCTCCTGATCGTGTCTTAAAGGGCCATTTATTGTTGCCTCCCAGGAATGAGACTGTAGCCTAATCTGAGTCCTTAAAATGAGGAAGGACAACAAGGCTTAGCCTATTTTTGCAACATAAGCAAATCATCACAATGATTATGACGAGGAAGAGGTAAACTGAGGCATGAAAAGATGAAAATGGCTTACTCACTATTAGCTAAGTCCTGCGGTCACTGACTCCGACCTCCTCTGCTTTCACTACCACAAGAGCAAAGATCTAACTTAAAGGGTGGCTCTTGTCCCTCCCTGAGCACTCAGGTGTTTTCGTGAGAACAGAGGGGTTGTTATGACCTTCAAGTAACACAGAGAGAAACTGAGTCACATTTTTGGTAAAGTGGTTTGCTCAGAGCCACAGCAGGTTGGATCCAGAACTCAAAGCCTTTTATCAGCTGAATAGTGTGTAGAATGTTTCTATTTAGGCAGGCGGTCAATTGCCTCCCTGGCAGAAAGAAACAAAACGATCCCAGCTGATGCTTGGATGTGAGCATGTCCCTCAGCGCTCTCTTTAAGTGATCATTTGCACAGGTTCTTACTTTCTGCTCCAAATCCTGCTGATTGACTGGTGGAGCCTTCTTGTATCTTGTGCACGATCCATTATTTAATTCCTGGTGGAACACACAAATTCAAACCGTTTGACTTGAAGACATGCAGAATGAGCTTCCAATGGAGATGGTGAAATGTCGTGATGGAGCCTTATTACAAATGCTGTTACAAATCGAGGATCTTCTTGACATGGCCTCGTAGTCTTAGGCACTCTCTGATAAAAGCCCGTGATGTTCTTCCTGCAGTTGCGCTACAAGTCAGACCTGATCGGCATGAAGGGCGTAGGGTGGCTGGCGCTGAGATCCCCACAGATAGAGAGTGCGAAGAAGGCTGGAGAACTCATCAGCGAGGTACCATCAACCTGTCCCCGCCAGAACTGACAAGGGCAACCTAGCATCTCCTTTCAGAGAGCGAACCTGTTTAGGCCCTGGAGCTCCCAAGAGGGCCCCATGGCCACGGGACTCCCAGTGTTTTCTGGGGCCAGTTGCACCCACATCTTGAGACAGAATGAAATTTCCTTCCAGATGAGTTCACTGCTGGGGAACCAAATGCATGCTGTATTCGTAAAGTTCTCAACAAACACATTATGTACAATTATGTTCTAAACTGGCCTGTTATTTTCCTTGAGGGGGGAAGAATTGGCCACCCACCCACTGAATTCACTGACAGTGTCCAATGTCCAGGGGTTATCTGATTTCAGGTGTCAGAAGATACACAGGGGTAGTTACATTAACTGAACTGTCTGCAGTACTGACCGCCTGGGGATCCCTGCCCTGGCCTCTCCTTGAGGGTGACACTGCCTTCTTCAGTGTCTTAATAACTGAACATATTTGGATAGGGTCAGAGCAGAGCCACATGGATGCTAAATCCTGTCCTTTACTGAATTCCTTTATTGTAAGGGGCCATGGTATTCTGTAGCCTCTTTCTTCAAGAAAGTAAATACCTATAAATTGTTCCTTGTCACAGAGGCAGCTTGGATCTTCTCCATACTCTCGATTGTTAGGAGCCCGGCAAGGAGGAAGACTTGTTTTCCAACAATGTCAGTGGCACGTTTGGTACGAAGAAGGCAGGGTGAAGCTGCATCCAGAAAAATGCATGATGTTTGACTGTATTTTGTGGGAATCTTTGTCTTTCTCTTACAGACTAAATACCGTAAAAAACCAGACAGTATCAAGTTCACCACGGTGGTTGACTCCCCAGACCTGGTTCATGCCAAGAACAGCTACATGCACTGCAATGAGGTGCGTCCTTTTTGGTCATTCACCCCAGGTGTGCACTGCTGCTCGGTGGTCAGTGCCTAAGGACACGGGCACTGGACAGATGTGGGTGCAAACCTTCTGTCTGCTGCCTGGGTGATCTTGGGCCCGTTGCCTAATCCCTTATAACCTTGGTTCCTTTATCTGAAGGACATGGCAGGGGGCAGATAATGACAGCAATCATTTCATAAGATTAATGGAATTAATTGAGGATTAAACACATAAAAGCAATTCTTTAGCAAGTACCAGGAACATAGTAAGTCCTCAATAAATGTTCCTTAATCACAATAATAATAATACCCGGTATTATTGATGAACCTTTACCAAACGCTAGATCAGATGCATCTTACTTGCTGATAGACAGCAATGGAATTAAAAGCTTAATATAACCCAGTTAGAAAAAAACCCAGCTATACTCAAAGCTTCTGTCTGCTTTTCCTCTTTGTGTAATTTAGCCCCATTTCCTCTCGCCTGTATCTATTTCAAGGAATAGGAAGTTAAATATTTTCCCTGAAATTGTCAAGGGATTCAATTCTGCACGCACAGTGACAAAACTGTTCCATCCTCACAGAAAGCCAGAATGCCGTACTGACCGGTTCACGTGTGCAAAGCCCAAATTTAATTTGGGAATGGATCGAAATATTCTAGTTTCATCTCTAAAAATAGATGAGATGCAAACATTTCCTAAAATTGTTTGCACTTCTTAAATTGCTGCTCTAAAAGTAGCAGTCAAGATAAAATTTGAGTTTTAAAATTGTGTCTTCCTGGGACCAAGGTAGACTATGAAAATTTTAATTTCTTGAACACATATTAAGGCATTTTATAATAAAAAGGACTTATTAGCTATGTGTATTATTGTTATCACTGTTATTATTAATATTACTATTAATGCTAAACAACAAAGGCATTGAGGCTGTATCTCGTTATTAGTAAAAAGCATGTCCAATGCTCAGTTGCAAAGATTCTCTGAAATATCTATACTTATACTTTGTAAAACACACAGGTATGACCGACTTCAATGTTGGTTTGTGGCCCATTTGGAGCAGATCTTGATGAATATTCTTAATAGGGACTATTTAAAACTATCCCCCTATCTGACCTTGGCTACAAGGGCACCCTCCATCGAACAGTGGGTTCTGGAGGGATATTCTTCATGAGCAGGGCTGGGTTCTGCCCCATCCGGTGGACACTCGGATGGGAGGGGCAAGAAGGAATCAGCTTTTCCCCTATGGTTTCAGCAAGTGCAGTTCTGCACTTACCGTGAGCTTGTCTTATCCACAGCGCCTGTATAGGTCGGGGGACGCTGAATCCCTGCACAGATACACCGTGATCCCCGACCACCCCGATTTCGCCCGAGCCCGCCTCAACGCGCTGCATCTGAGTGATGTAAGTGAACCAGTGGTTCGTATGCTGTGTGTCTCTTTTTGTCAAATTATCTGTGCCCAACATGAATTTTGTTTGTTTAAAAGTCCTAGGAAGGAGGACTTGGAACAGAAAGAACACTGAACTGAGAGTGGGACAAACTGCATGTGTGACTTTCAGTCGCTTTCCTCACTGGGACTCAGTTTTTCCACCTGTAAAATGGGAAGGACACTGAGCTAAACTGAAATTCCTTTGAGCTGTAAAATTCTGACTTTGGGCATGGCTCCAAAGACCTCAGTTGTGTGCTGAGTAACAATCAGGGGTGGTCCTCCTTGCCTGGCGGGTGTAGATGCCTGCTATATTTGTTTCCTGGGCCCCTCTCCTCGACCATTCAGAGGAGCGTAACTGTAGAGTCGGAGTGGTGCTGTGACAGTTTGGAAAGATGCTGCGATTGGAGTCCATCCTGTCCAAATGCAGCTCTCTCCTTTGTGCATGGGACTGTGGCCTTCAACACTTTAGTTTCCCTTGGACATGTGCCCTTTGCGTGCATAACCAAGATGCTGTTTCCTAAACCCAGGCTTGTTGTTAGCAGGGGTTGGAGGCCCCTGGTTGTAATAGAATAGGCGGCAGCTCCACCAGCGAGGCTGTGATCCTCAGATAACAGGTAGAGAGGCGGCAGAATCAAAAGACACTGTCAGATCAGAATAACACAGGCCGAGTGTGTCGGCCTGGGGCAGTGTGGGGCCTCCCAGAGTCCAGCCATTCTTCCCTCCCTGGCCTGGCCATTGTGTCCTGGGGCTCCGTGCAGATCAACAGCTGCTGCCGCTCACCCCGGAGGTGGCTGCCTCACAGGGGTTGGCGGGAGGCGCCTTCTAGTTAGCGTGTGTATTAGTTTGTTGCATTTGTAAAGCCCTGTGGGATCCCATGCAGTGAATGCGATGGTGCTTTGTAAATATGAGTTATTATGACCATTTGATGCTTTTGAGGGATGTGCAAGGGATAATTTTAGAACAGCAGCTCCGGTGGGCTGACCTTCATCTGGGGAAGCAGGACCTCCCCCTCGGCAGAGCTTGCACAAAACATCCATCTCATTAATGCTTCCAGGATGGGGGGAGGCCAGGCCTCCATTTGAGGAACTATTGGAGGCCCATGGCTGTGGAAACTGGAATAAAACTGCCAGTCCGCCTGGGGCCCAGGGTAAGGAGGACAGCCACCCCAGGCTGGTGAGAGAAACATCTTCCCTCTCACAAGGGACGCCCATCTGCAGAGTCCTGGTGCTGAAATTAGCCGCCAGGGTATGCGGATATGGAGAACTCGTGGACCTCTTTTGAAAGAGCACTTTTTCGGGGGCGTGTAGAACACGCACAATTGGATCAAGTGCTCTGCGAGGAAGATGTGGAGGGAAAGTGACCTTCCTGGGCAAAGAAAGCCATTGAGATGTGTAAGGCAGCCGAAATAACTAAAAATCAAATGACTCTAATGTGTGAGGACGAGGACAAAACTGTGCCCACTGTGATAAAGAAGTGGAACGCCCAGGGTTCCAAATCAAAGAGCCTACGGAATCTAAAGACTCCCAGTGGCAAGGCAAAAACCTCAACAGAATAAAAAAAACTCGGGGAGGAAGAGACCACAATCCAGCAAACAGTATCCAGGGAGAAGTTGCCAGGAGAAGGAAGCCGGCACATCGGGAGACCCCCAATTTGGGCCACGCTTTCTAGTTGACCCCGAGTTACAGAGACGCAGAAGCTGGGGGGTGTTGGACACCTAAGTGGGGTGATGCTGGAGTTTGATGTTGGGTAAAGTTTGGTGTCGATACCTGGCCCAGATCTGGTGTGGGGGCTCCTATGAGGAAGGACCCAAATCCCCCTTAGAGAGAGGGATACGGGTCTGGACTCCATCTGCTACTCTGACACTTGTGGGGCTGCCACACCGGGAAGCATAATGCCACGGGGGATTGTTGTGCTGTCGTTATCTGAGAGTTCCTGCCCCCTACTTGTCTTTCGGTCCTAGCTGCTAAACTCAACAGTGACCCAGTAAATCTAATCATCTTGGCTCTTGTTTGTGATGTGTCAGTTAGGTGATTATCCCAGCGATTAATGGTTCTGTATTTCCAGCAGAACCCAGGGGCGTGGCTCATGGTTTGTGGTGCTGGGTGCCGGGGCTGGAGGCGGTGATGGAGGTGACGGTGACCCGCAGAGCATGGGAAGGATGAGGTCCACCATGCGTGGCCCAAGCACTTTGCGGTCCTCTCTGGTTCCAGGCCCAGTTGTGGGATGGGGTGGAGCCCTTTGCCTTTCATCTGCCACTCCTCCTTTGCTTAGCGCCCCCAGTCCCCCGTAGAACAGAGCGCCAGCCTTGACCTCCATTTCCAGGAGACAAAAGTAAGGTTCTTAAGGGCCCCCTGACCTGCTGTAGCTCGCGGAACGCGTGAGCGACCGACACGGTCTGGGGCTGTCACTTTGTCATCTGTTGGTGATGTGCCTCTCCTGCTGTCGCCCTTCTCTGTGGCGGAATAAAGCATGGCCCTCCACTGGGAGCTCCAGATGACTCCTTTTATGGAGCCATTCCCTTATCTTGAAAAAAATATTAGCTACATGAAGGCACAGAAGATTTTGATGCCTCTATCGGTGATGTGGGTCTACCTGAGGACTAAGAGGATATGATTACAGACTCCCAGAGGGCGTGTGAGAACAACTTGAAAAGGGAAAAAAATGAAAGAGGAAGATATGAAACACATGGGTCAGGTGCTCGGTCAGGTTCTTGACAATAAATTTAATTCAGGTGAAGGCTCTTCCCTTCGTGCAGGCACCAGGGGTATGTGTGAGATGCAGCATGCCTCAGAGTGATGGTGTGGGGCGCGACATCAAAGCCAGGCTGGGGGCACCCCCAGAAGTCAGTGGAGCTAATGAACACGTGGGTGCCAAGACCCAAGGAACAGCACTTGAAGCATGTGGGAAGAAACAGGATTCTGGAAGTTTGAGCTCTGGCATCTGGAGGCTGCCAGTCAGAGGCACTGAAAGCAGATGCAGAGCAGGAAGGAGTGGGCAGGGGAGTAGCAAATGAGCCAGACCCACTGACCTCTAGCCCCACAGGAGCAGGGCCTCGCAGTCGGGTTGGGGGCTCAGAGCTGAAGCCCTTTGTGGCCAGCCCGCCAATCCCAGAGCTGGGGAGTCCCCAGGGTGGGCTCTGCCATCCTGGGAACCAACAAAGCAAAGGGTGCACATGCTTAGGACCCACTCCTGAGAACCAGCAGCACGCAAGACAGTGGCGTGACTCTGCTTACTCATGTTTTTGTTTTCCCAATCTAGAATGTCTACAGGAACTCTTGGGAGCAGACCCGGGCTGGCAGTTACGACTTCAGGCTGGATGCCATCCCGTTCCAGACTGCCCGGGCGTCCAGGGAGATCGCCAGTGACGTAAGGCCACACGCTTTCCCTTCATCACTGATAGGTTTTACTCTGGTTTTCCCAGTTCTGCTGAAAGGCAAACCACCAGGACCTGTCAAGATTGTCTCTCTCTTTCCCTGCACCAAAACTGAACATTAACTGTATTTTAAATGAAAGCAAAAAATGGGTCCTATTTTCTAGGATCTTAGCCAGAAATTTAAGATTGGGAAGGGTTGTATTTTTGCTCCCTCTCTTTTAAACGAAGCACTCTTAAAAGTTGATGAGTACCTAGAAATCAATGAACATGTGATTGGTTTGTTGATTTGCAAGAGAAGGACTCCTTTTAGCTGGAGTGTAGTGTGGTAGAGTAGAAAGAGACTGGGCCCTTGCCTTATATTGAATTGAGTTCAAATCCTGGCTCAGTCACTTAGGAATTTGGCTGTTTGTCTTGGGCAAGTTGCTTAAATTCTCTGAACTCTAATTTCTACATCTGTGAAATAGGAATCTTGTCTTCTAGGATTGATGTGGGAATGAAAACAAAATGGTAGATGGCGTCTGGCACATAACAGGTGTTCCAAACATGGCAACTATCATTATCAAAAAAGAGGGCATCATTGATGAGACAAGTGTTCCATAGCACTAGACACAGGCTCACCTGGGAACGGTTTCTTGCTTATTCACAATGTGATAAGTACAGAAATCAGAGCAAGCATTTTTTGAAATGTTTTTAGCAATTAGATGTTGCAGCATCCAAGTATGTGGCCAGTGGGCTCATCTCACTGAACAGGGTGAAGGCGCGTTTGGGTGTTATCAAATGCACGTGGTACTACTACACCCTAGTCACATGCAGGACCACATATTGCTCTTTAATGCGTTGCAAATTTAAAAAGCAAAACACAACGGAAGTGGTCCTTCACTGTGGATGGTTGGAGGAGCCCTGGACTAGGTCTCGGAAAGCTGGAAGGAATCGAAGGCAGAGTGGCTGGGTGAGAATGGGCACGCTTCTCTTCCTGTTGGAGTGGTAATCCCAGCAGCAACAACTCCAGTAGCCGCCACGCAGTGGGCACGAGCTGGCGCCAGACAGGAAGCTCAGCCCCTGTCTGGTTGAATCCTCTCAACACCCCTGGGTGGGGGGCAGTAGATCGTTTTCCCACTTTATCAGATGGGGAAACAGAGGCTCAGAGGGAGACTCATAACTGGCCCAAGGCTACACAGCCAGATCTGCTTAAACTCAAAGCTTGTGCCCTAACCCACTCTGGAGCCTCCTGCTGAGAATCCCGGGGGCTGGCCCAGGGCGGGGTGGGCACCTGTGACACACCTGTGATGCACACCTGCGATGCACCTCTGCTGCTCCGACTTGCAGTTCCGGTACAAAGAGGCTTTCCTGCGGGACCGGGGCCTGCAGATTGGGTACCGCAGCATCCACGATGACCCGCGGATGAGGCATTTCTTCAACGTCAGCAGACTTCAGAGTGACAATGAGTACAAAAAGGACTTTGCCAAGAGTCGGTCCCAGTTCCACAGCTGCACAGACCAGCCCGGCTTCCTTCAGGCCAAGAGGAGCCAGCAGCTGGCCAGCGACGTGCATTATAGGCAGCCCCTGCCCCAGCCCAGCTGCGACCCGGAGCAGCTGGGCCTGAAGCATGCGCAGAAGGCTCACCAGCTGCAGAGTGATGTGAGCCGCCTTCCCCTGGTGTCTCTTCCATAGTCCCACGTACCATGTTCCCTTCTCAGGGGAGCCAGGCTGAGTTAGAATCCAAGACCCCTAACACTTTGGTGTTGGAGGAATAATAACAGTAACTACCATTTCTTGCTTCTGTATAGTGGGTCAGGGTCTGTGCCAAATGTGCCATGTAACACAACAACCCCAGTACTGCCCCATTTTACAGATGAGGAACCTGTGGCTCAGAGAGGTTACATGACTTATTCAAGATCACACAGCAAATACTGGCAGGCCTGAGATATGAACCCTGTTTGATTTGATGTGAGAGCCCGGGCTCTTGCTGGCTATGCTGCACTGCTTCCAAGGGATCTCAGTAGTTACCTAACCCAGCCCTTGCCCTGGGAAGAAACTAAAGCCCAGAGAAGGGAAGTGACTTCCCTAAGGCCACAGAGTAAGTTCAGGTAGGAACAGGTATCCCCTCCCTGCCCCACTGCAGCTCCCATCCCTTGAATGGGACAAGTGCAAGGAACAGCAATGTGCAGGCCCAGCCCACAGCACGTGGGGTCCTCCACGCCCAGGAGCTCCTGCTGAAGGTGGATTTGCTCCCCTCGCTCTGGCTTCACTTTAGCATATTCCCCATCTTGTAGCTGCCTTTTTAGTCCTGTCTACTCCATGGTCAAGCCACCCCGGACCCTGCTAACATGATCCTCTTGCCTCCTTTCTCCAAGGTCAAGTACAAATCAGACTTGAACCTGACCAGAGGTATTGGCTGGACCCCTCCTGGCTCCTACAAAGTGGAAATGGCTCGGCGGGCAGCAGAACTGGCCAACGCAAGGGGCCTGGGTCTCCGGGGGGCTTATGTGAGTAGCAAGCTGCCAACCCACCCTGGCTTGCAAGGCCATGGGGAAAGACAAACTCGTTGTTTCTTTTCAAAGTTTATTTTTGGCCAAAGGTCAGCTAGCTCTAAAGAAGTGTGAAATGCAGCTCAAGCAAGGCGCCTAATTTCATGGGTCTGGGATGACCAGGCAGATGACACGTGGGTTAAACTTCCTGCAGGGTTTTCTCTGAAGTCACAGCTATTAGTTCTGCAGAGGCAAACCTACCGGGGCGACATCAATCCCGGGCCAGGGCAGCCCAGGCTGTGCTGACTGCTTGCTCGTTACATTCTCGGAAAGGGTCAGGGACTCGCTGGCTACCACCGTCTGCATTTTGAACCCTACTTTGTTCAGGAGAAAGATGCCGAGTCTAAATGAGGGACTGGCTTTGTTTCTTTCTTGTTCTTGCCTTGAGGATCCTTTCCCCTGGGGAGGGCGGAGGAGAGGGGCGGGAGGGGGGAGCGTGAGCATGTGCGAAGCCCCCGGGGCATCTTAGCATGTCCCGTGGGAGCAGGATGGAGCTTCATTTGAACTCAGGGGGGCTGTTTGATTTCTGCAGGGGGGGCCGGAGGCAGTGCTGGCTGGAGATCATCAGATGGGGGAGGTGAACCCGGATGCCATGGAGATTCTGCACGTCAAAAGGAAGAGGGCTCTGCCGTTGTGAGTGAGTGGCGTCCACCCTGATTCTTTGAGAGGGAAGCCAGCGGAGAGGACGTTTGCCCGCCTGAGACGTGGTGTAGATGGCTGCGGGTGGGCGAGCTGTGAAAATGGCCCATGAGCCCACCCAGATCTGCCCTTATTAAAATAACAACTCTGAAAGCAAATGGAGAATGTTGTGCTTTTGGTTCTCTCTCGGATACCGAGCCGTGGTTGGCTGGTTCTGTCGAGTCCCTCAAGTGTCTGGGATGAGGAATAAAGGTGTGAAGGTGACTCCCACTGGTGCCGGGAAATCTGTAGTCCGAGTTTGCAAATGTCCCAGGTGGAGGCAGTCTCTGTGAACACTGATTTTCTAGAAGGTACAGTTGTTTCAAGGGGAGCAGACATAATGTATTTGTGTGGATTCCATCGTTCCTTGGGTTACCCAGGAAGGCAGATGGTGCACGTGTTGGTCCGGAAGGCCCAGGCCGGGTTGTCTCTGCTTAGCTCATGGGCACTTCACTGCGTGGCCTCCTGGACACTCCCAGGGGAGTCTGTGGCTGCCCAGGAGGCGTCCCCTTATCGGCGTGTGAGGAGGATGGGCTCTGAGGTTCAGAAGACAGGACCTTAGAAGCCAGTCTCCCTTTGGATGGTGGCCTTGATCCAACTCAGGAACTTGGTCACTTGGGTGTACACCCCTGGCTTCTGCCCACATCCCAGACCCCAGCTCACGATGCCATAGACGTAGTAGGTGCCGTCCTTCTCACAGGTCAGAGGGCCTCCAGAGTCACCCTAAGGGAAACAGAGGCAGAAGTTCAGCCTTGTGAACCAGAATATACTTGGAGATGTCTCCACCTCTCCCCAGGGGGTGCTTCTCTGGAAAGCAGTGGCAAGGCCCTTCCTGTGTGTCATATGGTGCAAGACTCTGGAGAGAGAGAAGCTAATACTGTCCTCTGTCCCCAAGTGTGTGAGGGCTTGGCAAAGAAGCCACAGAGCTGCACTTCCCAACTCTTAGTCATGCCGATATTTACTGTGCGTTCTCAGACTTGCTCCTTCGGGCACCCGACCAGGGGGTGGCACCCTGCTGGAGGAAGCCCTTCCAGGGCCAGCAGGGCACACACAAGTGAGGGGGATGGAGACCCAGAGGCAGCATGACCTAAGTGTTCAGCACAGGCTATGGGGACCTTGTGGGCTCCAAACCAGGCCCTACTGCTTGCCAGACATGTGGCCTAGGGGCTCAGTGTCTCACACTGTAAACTGTGGATAGTATTAGATGTCCCTTCCACCAGGGCTCTTGTGCACATTGTTAGTAAAGTACATAGAATAGTGCCTGTGAGCCCTCCACTGAGTGGGAGGAGGATGATGGTGCGGATGGCTGTCAGACACTTCTACTTAAGCACTACAACTGGTAGGTTTTTTAAAAAATGAATTCTCTTTTTTAATCTTATCCATAACCTTAGGATCTTATGGATATGTTCCATTTCATAGATTAGGCATCTGAGGTCAGAGAATTACTTTGGTGATTCAAAAAGGTCACAAGGTAAGAGACAGGACCAGGTTTCAAACCCACAACTGTTCCCAAAACCTGCAAGTGAAACCCTTGAATTGTTTAGGAAATTCAACGATCTCTCTTATTACTTATCTTCCAGAAGCTTAGGGAAAATTGCATGTATCTGGCCATGCCCCTCCTCTGAGCATGTGAATTTCCATGGCCCCTTGGGAAGGGACAGGGTTCCCAGGATTGCCACAAACCCTGGAGAGACAGCCCTCGATTTCCCATCCCAACATGGGCTCAAAGCCAGCAAATCATTGTGAATGTGGACATGTTGGGTTTTCCAGGACGGTTGGATGGTTTACCAGGACAATAGGCAGAAAATTCTGAGTCTGAGAAGGAGGCACCCTGTGTGGTGTGACCCCTGCAGAGACAGGGGTGATGGGAAGTGGACTTTGACTTGGGGCTGGGGCCTGAGGTCACTTTAGCACCAGTTGATGAAGCCACCGTCTTTTCCAGCAGTGTCTCTGAGTTGCCACAGGCCTCAGCAGCTTGGGCTTCCCGAAGTCCTAGATCAGGGAGAATGTCAGGCCCCAGGCCACAGGGCTGCTTAGTTTGCTAGGGCTAGGTCACTCTCTCCCCATCCCAAATACACACACAAGTCCTAGTGATTAGTTAATATTATTGTGAAATCTCTAGGCCTTATGTCTTTTTCCTTCTAACCACTGGTTTTCTGGACAGTTCCCTGTTTACTGTGATTTTCGGACATGTTGCCCAACACGGAGGCCAGAAGCAGCTTCTTCATATTTGAACAGGGTGGAGCAACGTGGCAGAGGCTGTGGTGTCCCACAGCCCTCGTTGTTCAAATTCTAGCCCTGCCACTCACCATCCCGTTGCTCTAGGCCAAGGTAACTTCTGTAAACATCTGTACAATGGTGATAATGACGTCCCCTCTACCAGAGAGGGTGGTGAGAGTTAAATTAGATAATGTAGGCAAAGTGACCACTGTGGTCATTCTGCTGAGGCATCCTGGACTGACACGGATCCAGCTGCCGGGAACAGATGCGCCCTGCCTGTGCCTTTGCTTTGTAGCAGGTGGACTCTGAAACTAGCTCCCAGCCCAGGGCTGTGAGGGGCCTCTGTGCCCGGGGTAACGTCCTGTAAGCCTCTCCTCCTCCCAGCACCATTTGGAGTCTGTGACCTGGCAGGTGTCTCGCCCAGGTTTCTGAAGGTTTCCCGCACAGATCATACTGTCATCGATCAGGTGGTTGTAGAGTCGGCGGGAGTTGCACAGACCGTTGGCGATCAGCTTGACTTTGGCATCCAGGAGTTGGCGGGACTCATCCCCTGTGGGGCAGAGAAAAGAGTCATTACTGTGGGGACCAAGGTGGCACTGACTTCATCAGAAACTATCAGTAGTAAGGAGCAGGTCACCAGCCCTCAGGTGAGGAAGAGTTTTTCCAGGGGACAGGTGGAAACACCTCATCTTCAGCCTTCACCCTGCTCGTGCAGACCTGCAATGCTGCACTGGCCATGATGGACCAGGATCATTTATTCCCTTCTCTGTCTCCCCAACTAGACCATGAATTTGGGGTTTCAGAGAGGGTATCGTAACCATTTTTTTAATTTCCTTTGACTAACAAAAAGCTGGCACAGAGTAGATTCTTAGTGAGTGGATGGATGGATGATGCCCTGGTGCCCTCAATTGTCTGCTTCCTAGAGCAGACATTCCTCCCTCTAAATATAATTAAATCAATCAAAACACATCATTGACTTTGAACATAAAGTCTTAGAGGCCTATTCGTGGAAAACAAAATAATTCTAACCTGAGGCCCCGTAAGATTCCCATCTGAGACATCAGCGCACTGGCCAGACCACCCTGAGCAGAGCAGAGGTGGGAAGGTTCAGATGGACCACGAGGAGGATGGCTACAGAGAATTTTCTGGCTGACTTGAAATCAAATTAGCCAGAAATCTCCTTTCCCAAAAGCCTATGACAAATTTGTATACTACATTTTACTTTCTTCATAAATGTAGACCTATTGAGAGTGATTCTTGCTGTCCATTCTTAAAGACAAGATTTGGGAAGGAAGAGAAATATATTTTGAGTATTTGGGAAAGACTTGAAATACCCTTCTGAATTTTTTTCTAGTAGAAAATATAGTCTTGCCAGTACTATGAGGAAAGTAACCCTTTGGTTACTGTTTTAGATAAGACCACATCCTAAAGACAAATCAATAGCTCGATTTAACAATATTTTATAGCACATCTATGGAAATCCCTGACCAAAGTGTTGTGGGAAAGACAGAGATGAGACCCGACTCTCCCCTAGGGGCTCACTTAATGAGCATCTCTGTAGGAATCTGTCATTTCCCATGATCATGATTCCAAATCTAGGAGGCGATTATTGGGAAACTAAAACTCAATTGTTCAAGCGACAAAGCCGAGAATCTAATGCAAGTCTGTCTGACTCCAAAATTTATGTTCCTTCCAGGATATCCTCTTTCCAATCTGCCTAGGCAAGGAGTGAGATCTCCATGAGTTCAGGGTCAGTGCTTGATAAACTTCAAGCATCTAGGGGTGCCAGGGACAGATATGGAGATCAGGGCAGGCAGGTGAAGAGATTTAACTAGAGCTGAAACGATGAGGCAGATGCTTTCTTTTGATAATGCATTTTGAATATAACATGTCAAGTTCAGATGAGTAACATGTCAAGTTCTCCTCTGGTTGATGCCGCTCGCCTAAGTCGAGGGAGAGTGCATGGCTGGACTCACCGGTTTCTGTAACACCCCAGCCAGAGATGTGGCACTCAGTCCCAGAGGGAAAGGGACCGTCCGGCAGACAAACGGTCTTCACGTATTTGGATTCCAGAGCACAGTGACCATCCACTGGCTTTAACTTGAGCAAAGCTAGGTGGGAGAGAGAGAGGAAATGGGTGTGATGTTGCTTCTTTGTCAGAGAAGCATCAGCTTCCACTCACTTTGGAAGATGGTCGTAGCAAATCCGCCTCCCCACCCCCACCTGAAAAACCTCTTCCTCAGTCATTGCATTTTTTGAACTTCCACCTGGGGAGGAGTAACACTTCAGGCTGAGAGTAAGATCAAGAAATAATAACTGAGTTTGAAATACTTTCTAATCCATTTGTTAAAAAACAGCCTGTAAGTTTAAAAAGAGCTACTGAGGAAGGAGAGAGAGGGAGGGGTCCCGGGAAGGGAGGAATGGAGTATAGACCTGAGAGGCCAGTAGCTTAAGAGCATCCTTGCCTCTGCACCCAAGCATTCACCAGGTGCCAGGTGTGTCTGCACACACATCCTATCACTGAACACGCGGGAAGCTGAGAGTTGCGCATCAGTGTCCCCATTATACAGAAGAGAAAACGGAGGCTCAGGGAGGAGACCAGCTCCTGGCTATGAAGTAGGGGGGTGGGATTCAAAGCTAAGCTCTTTCCACAGCACAATGTCCCCAGCATCTCTTCCTCTCCGTTTAAAAGTGTGTGCCCATTTATCCACAGCATCAACGCACGCTCTTAAGCTCTAAAAAGCCCGGGAATACACTCTCTCCCTTACAGGAGCTACGAGGGACCAAAATGATCAAGAACACTTGCTAGAACCAAACCTCAGGTTCAAGACCCGCAGGAGATCCATGAGAGAGGAGACTTGCCAATATCATTGTGGGGAATCTCATCTGTTTCATGGTAGGAGCTGTGCTTGAATATCTTCTCTACCCCGAAGCTCTGCTCGTGGAATTCTGTCTTTTTCAGGTCCTGGTCTCCCAGCACCACTTTTAGATATCTAGCTTTTTCTCTACAAGATAAGAAAATAAGATGGTCAGGAAGTAGCCCTGGGATGTGAGAGACCTAAGCCAACCCCCCACTCTGCTCCTGGTGGGTTATGTGACCTTCGGTAAAAGCCCCCGACCCTCTGTAGCCTTGGCATCCTCATCCGTAATCTTTGTCTCACTCACAGAACCTGCCGTGGGGTCCAGATGACATCAGGGAGCTGCTTTATTCACGGAAGCAAGCTCCAAATGTAACATTTACCCCACTTTTTGGGAGACCTCCCGTTCTCCCTGGGCCTGGCAAAAGAACAGCCATTGCCGTCTTGGCCAGATCTTCTAAAATCCCTTGGTAGGTGCTCATGTTTGCTTGCTCAGTCTCTCTTGGGAGCACCTCTGTAGAATCCCAGAAGAAATCATTTCATAACAAGGTGGACTGGAAGACCTTCAAGGCCACCTCTGAAACCTGGGCTCTGTGGGACCAGCCCCGGCCATGAGCACAGGGAACTTGGGGGAGGTCGTGACTCTTTAGCTCCCCGGAAGGTACTTGCTTCTCTGCGGCACACAGGAGACCCGACTGAAGACACCTGACCCAAAAGGCTCCTTGGCGATGGCAGCAGACAGTGGAGTAGGAGTAAGGAGGTTAGGGAGGCAGATAGACCGGGACTGACATCTCGTTTGCCCGCTTACTTTCCATGTGACTTCAGGCAAGGCGCTAAACCTTCCCAAGACTCAGGGCCCTCACTTATGAAAAGGGAGTAACCGTACACTCTTTCTCTCCACAAGTATTCACTGTACACTTGCCGTGTACAAAGCGACCTGCTCGAGGCACTGGAGATGCCACAACTTATAATAAAACAGACAAAACCCCCTGCCCTCCCTTAGCTTGTCTTCCAGTAGGTAGTGGAGGATTAAATGTCATAGGGCACACGCAGTGCCCGTGGTAAGCATTCTAGACACAGTAGCTGTTTTCCGTCTGGCTTGAAGGAGCCACTTTTTTGCCCCTGGAGCGAGGTCGACCCCCCAGTCCTGCCAGAGCTGCCAAGACGCTGCTCAGCGGGGAAGGAGAGGGCACCCCTGTACTCTCAAGTCACCCGGCCCCGCCCCCAGGGGGCACCTACTCAGTGCAGTGGGCGGCAGTGAGCACCCAGCAGGGGTGTATCAGTGACCCCCCGCAGAAGTGGCCCTGGGGCCTGGAGACGGTCTGGATCGACACCTGCCACGGGTGCTTGCCTGCCGTGCTCTTGAAGCCTCCGTAGATCCTCTTGACGTGACTCTGCGCCGTCTCGGTCCTCCCGCAGGAGTCGAACCCCAGGGGCTTGGCCAAGGGCTCAGTCGGGCTTTCCTCCGGGTAGGCGATGTCTGCGGGACACAGAAAGACAAATCACTCTACTCAGCCCCTCAGAAGGACCCAGCCAGAGGTATGACTCGGGGTCCAGCCATGAGCAAGGCGCTGGAGTAGAGAAGACTGCACTGGTGCACACAGGGTGGGCACGAAGTAGGTGCACAAATGTTATTTGTTGAATATATTGATTAATATAAAGCAAGTCTGGGGAATTAACAAGGAAGATTTTTTTTCCTATTTCCAAGTGTGTTATTCCTAGGATTGACATGTGTACACACATATCAGTATGAATGTAAGTATATAAATCCATCACTGGGTATGCACTTAGCTATTCACTAATGCAGACATATATTGGGGGGGTTCAGTGTAGATGCTTGGATATCCAGATGAAGTAGAACAGGTTAGATAAGACATTTGCACAGATGACTGTGGTACAAAGGAGAGAGCAGGAAGTGTTTTGTGGGCAGCGCCTTGAGCCATTCCTTGGGGTTTGTAAGGAGGAAGAGACAACACTTCACTTGAGAGATCAAGGAGGACTTCCTGGAGGAGGCGATACTTGAGTCGGTTCTCCAAGAATGGTTGGATACAGACAAGAGCAGATATGGGATGAAGTATTATGACAGAGGTGACCATAAGAGCAAAGACACAGATGTGAAATTGTTCAGGGAGGGAATCCCATTGGTCAGGGTGGGAGGGTGCATCGTTCCAGATGTGGGCACGGAGGAGGCCAGGGCAGACTGGGAGGAAGACTGTGGGGCTGGAATTTGGACATGTTGCATCCTGAGAGGCCGTGGGGGCTCAGCCAATGTTTGATCACCACTGTACACCCAGGGCCTGGCATAATGTCTGGCACACCCCAAGCGATGGATAAGTATCTGCTGGGTGCATGGACTTGGAGTCGGGAAACATGAGTTCACAGCTGGCCCACCTGGCCTGAGCTTACAGAGGTATCCAGGTTGCACAGCATCCTGAGGGGAGCAGAGGGCTGGGAGCTGGCTTGGTGCTGGGATGGGAATTGTTAAAGCAGGTGTGGGGGAAGGTGGGGTGGGGGATGGGGTGCCGGGGATGTCACTCTATGGATCTGCAACCTCCCCGGCCCTGAGGACTTTGTACAGCCACAGCCTCACCTTGGGCTGAGCAGGCCGAGACTTCGCAGTACTCCCATTCCACCTTTTCACTGCTAACTTTAACATAGCACCAGGGCTTTCGGTCTCCATCTGGGTTCCTAAAATATAAAACAAAAGAACTCAGGACCAAGGCTTAGTGAACCCACTGGATCTCATTAAAGGACCTGTGTATAAGAGGGTGCCAGTCTCTTATGCCCCTTCTGGGACCACATTCCTTTTGAATCCTCCAACAGGTTAGCAAACCTTGGCATAGAGGGGTGGTCATAGTTTCTTGGCAAAACCTTAACTTCCAGAGGAGAATCCCAAGGACCAGGAAATAGTTCACAAGCCTTGTGCCAGATTCATGGGACATATCAAATTGTTTGTGGGAAAAGAAACAAGATCATTACTGAAGACCCTTCTTTGTCGGGAAAGTAAAGTAGCCACAGAAACATGGTGAGCGTAGGGTTCCTCTGAGAAGGGAAGGGGAATCCTCTGAGAGCGGTCACCAAAAGTCTTCCTGAATTCAGCTCCATGAAGGGAAGAGCTCACGGTGAGTCCAAGTGGAAGGTGACCAGTGTTTTGTGCAAGGAAAATCCTCTTGTTTATGGGGCCAGTTTAAAGCCATTGCAAAGGACTCCTGCCCCTGATATGCAACCTGCTAAGTCATTGGCCTTGGTTAGACAATCTGCAATAGAACAGCAGAGGGGTCTGCAGGCCACAGAAGGGGAAGAAGGTAGCTAGAGTCATCACTAGGGAGGGTGATGGCATTGTGCTTACATGGGAAAACCTGAACATCCTCGGGGCAGAAACTGTAATGCCCAACAGACATTCCATTTGCTCCTCTGCATTTCTGCCTTGAAGTTACATGGGGCCCGGTCACTATTTCTGACCAATGAAATACGTGTGGGGAGATGATGTCCCACTTCTAGGTTGAGGTAGTAAAAAAGTGATGCTCTGTTTTCCAGTCTCCTCTTGTCCTTCTGAATCTGTGGAGCTGAATCCCCAATCATCACCGCCACCCACCCACATGACACAGGGAGCATTAGTAAGAAATAAACTTTGATGTATTTGAGCCACGGAGATTTGGGGATTGTTTGTTATAGCAGCATCGCCCCACCTGTCCTGTGTAGGAAAATCTTCCTAGAAAGAAGGCTGATGACTTTCAATGATCTGCTTCAAAATCAAGGACTGAGCACAGGGAAGAAGGTGATTTTTACCTGCAGAAGTTGTGCTCCCCAAGGCCATGAGACTCAGCATTCTCCATAAACAGGTTGTAATTCTCCTGCAAGAGGAGGGGGGAGTTCCAGTGAAGGCACGTGCGCTGGTTGACTGTCGTCCTCACTTGCCCTCGGTAAGAGGAGCCGTCGCCGACATAGCAGTCGTCAGGACCTCGGAGAGAGAAGGCAGGGACGTGAGAACTGGTAGCAGCGGCCATGCTGATCCCAACACGGGCTTGGCGGGAGGGCGTATCGAGGGGTGTTAGGCTTGGGCCTGACTATCTATCTCGATGAAATTTCACCACAAACTTTTAGACACAAGGTGCTTGAATGTTCCACATTCCACCCTGCTTCAAAACATGAAATATAGTGGTTGTGGAAGGTGGGAGCTTAGTTCCTTAATTCTGGCTCACACAAGAACCGGTGGAGGGTGGGCTGAGGCCCAGGGATGGCCCGGTGGTTTGCTTTGCCTACTCTGTATCTCAGTTTATTACTTTCTCTACACAGAGAAAGACACACCCCACAGCCCCAGGTTGGAAGGCTGAGGCAATAGTAGAGTTTGGGAAACTTAACTTGAACTGCATTCTGGCAACAAAACCCAAACAGAAAAGGATTCCACAGGCCTCACTTGTGGGCCTGAGTTTCTGATGAAAGGATGGCAGAGACTCATACCTATTTCGCAGACTCTGCCCCTGAAGTGGTCAGGACAGGAGCAGGAGAACTTGGATCTCCGCTTATTCCGGGAGCAGGTGCCGCCATTCTGGCAGGGGTTTGACCTGCACACGGGACCCACTGTGGACACAGGGAAGGGGCCAGGAAGGCACTTCAGAGGACTTGCAGCCTCCATGTGAGATGATGAGGAGATATTGGTGGCTCTCTTCTGGTGTCCCTCCTTGCACAAAGGACGGGTCACCCAAGGGGAAAGACAGACCCACTGACACTATAGTACACATGAGCCCTGGGTTGAACCTTGGCTCTGCCCCATGATAGCCACGTGACCCCGAGCACATTAGTGAACCTCTCTGAGTTTCAGTTCCTTCGTCGGTAAAACTCTTCCTTGCTGTGTTTCTGGGAACATGCCAGAGAGAATGTAAATCTCCTGCGACTGAGTCTGACTCGTAGTCGTGAATCAGTATGTATTAATTCCCCTGTGTGGCCCCCTCTCGGGAATAGAGCAGGACCTACTTCCTGGAGGAAGTGAGTTTCAGGAAGATTCTTTTTAGATGGGAAGGGACACAGATCAGTCAATTCCCACTGGGCTCTCCAGGGATGCTGAATCTTTAGAAATCCTAGTGAAAAGGGCCATCTTGGATGCCACAAAAACACCAGATGCATCTGGACTTCCACACAATAGGATGCAGGGACCCCAGGCACGACCGAGGGCAGAGAAAGCCTAGCACAGAAGGGGCCTCCACCACTTACCTATGGAACAGCGTGAACCCATGTAAGGGTGTTTGCAGGCACAGCGGTAGTAGGGAGGACTTTGGGTAATGAGACAATGGCCCCGGCCACACGGGTTGTTCTTGCAATTGTTTTGCACTGTAAGAGATCCATCGAGACACAGGGACAAAGCACAGGACATTATTTGGGGCCCATTTTATGCAGAGGGATACCTGTGCAGTACTTTTAGGGGTGGGGGTGGCTGTCAGAGCACACGTGGCCTTGTCCGTGGTGCTGAAACGCCACGCTACACCAGGACAAGGCTTCTCTCCTTCTCTCTTATTCTCGAGTCATGGGTGATCCCTTCCCATCTTCCCTCCAGTGCTCATAATCCTAATGTTTCTATCTTAATAAAAGCATTGATAATTTTTAAACCTCAGCCAAAAGAGTCTCAATTTTAGTCTCTCTATTTTACAGCTGATTTCATATTTCATTCACAGTTTTGTCTTTCTTCTGAGAAGTTGAGGGATGAGCCCAGATATTATGTTTATACCCAATGTCCCCTACCATCCTGAAACATTCACTGAAGGGATTGAAGGATTCGAAATAGAAGGATCCTAGCACTTTGGGAGGCCGAGGCGGGAAGATCGCTTGAGGTCAGGAGTTTGAGACCAGCCTGAGAAAGAGCGAGACCCACCCCCATCTCTACTAAAAATAGAAAAAAAAATTAGCTGGGCAACTAAAAATAGAAACAAAAAAATTAGCCGGTGTAGTGGTGTAGTCCCAGGTACTTGGGAGGCTGAGGCAGGAGGATTGCTTGAGCCCAGGAGTTTGAGGTTGCCACGGCACTCTAGCCCAGGCAACAGAGCGAGACTCTGTCGCATAAAAAAAAGAAAGAAAGAAAGAAAGAAAGAAAGAATATAGAAGGAATAAGTGAGAAGGGTACAGTGGAAAGAAGTCAACCACAAAGCCCTCTATATACATAAGACCCTCCCTGCCCCCCCCCCCAGTTAGATGGTTACCAAATTGGAAAGAATCCAGTCTCTCTCTAGGGGTACACTTAGCTCATACAAGTTTTACTCTGGATAGTTTATCCCATAGCCTCATGTCATGCCCACAAGAGCCCACGAAAGGCAGACACAGTGAGGATAGCAGGATGAAGGAGCACGGGCTGGGAGTCAGGCACCAGGGCTCTAATTTCTGCTCTACACTAACTGCAATAGCCGTGTGACCATGGGCAGGTCCCCTTCAATCTCTGGGCTCCTTTTCTCTAACTGGGTTGGGCCTAATGTGCCCTGAGATCCTTCCTGCTCTCCCATTTGAGGACACTATTTTTCTGTTGTAGTTACTCAAACACACTAAACACAAAGTCCTGAGTTTGGAACACATGTTGGTTACAGTCCAGCTCTTATCCCCTCTTGGCCTCAGTCTTCTCATCTGTAGAGTGGACATACTAGTTCTTTCTCTCAGTGTAGGGGTGAGGACCCTGCAGAGGAATCCCTTGTGCAGGATACAATTCATGCAGTTCTAATGTTTTCCATGGGAATCACTCCGCTCCTCCTTACCCCTAGAGTTGGAGGAGGAACTGCCTCTTGTTTAACTCAGAGGGAAGAGTGAAACTAGTGAAGATGCACTCACCGTTCTGACACCTGTTCCCATAGAAAGGGTCCAGGCAGCTGCACGTGAAGGTGTTCCCATCTGTGACGCAGTCCCCGCCGTGTTTACAGGGGTTGGGCTGACACGCATCTAGGACACATGGGCAGAAGTCAGTGTTGGTAAGGGACAGCAGGTGAGAAGTCCCCACTTGTTCATCTAATTTCAGTCTCCTTCCCCCAGTGAGAGAGGAACTCTACAGCCAGTGACTGGGGAAAGGAGGAAAACATACATTGTCCTTAAACTGCAAGAAAAACTACAGTCACCAGACCAGAGAGAGGGATTCAGGTTAGTAAGAGGAGAGGCGAGAAGGAATCGTGACTGTCTCCCCTCGGCCTGGCTTCGGATGGGACCTTTCTCATTGAGAAACTCCCCTTTTCCCTCATCTGTGTTTCTCTCCTCCCAGTCTTGCTGGGAGTGCCACAGGGTCTGTCTCTGATGCTGAAGGCATTTCACAAGCCTGAAGACCTCCCCTACTTCCAGTGCCCAGGGGTGGAGGTCAGGATTGGGGAAAGAAAACCCACCCCTAATGAAACACGAGCTTTCTGAACATCAGGAGAGAAGACCAAAGGCAAGAGGGTGACAGAAGAATCGGCGGCGAGGAGGAAATGACCCAGTGGCCTTCATCTTTCTTCAACTACTTGTTCAGTTAGATTTTGTCATATTTCATCTGTGCCTTTGGCTTTTCATGGTTGTCTGAATGGATCTTCCCTTGGGGAATTCTTTATCCTTCTGTTCACACACATTGCTCTTTGGTTCAGGAACTAGGATCCCTGGGCCCGGCTCTTGTTTTGATGGTTCTTTCTGATGTTCCCCGATGCCCTGTATCTTGGCCCTGCCTTCCAGGCCACTTCGCACAGTTACACAGCTTTTATTCCAGCTGCTAAGTGCTTCACGTTCCTTCTCCTGGTTTAGTCACGTGGCCTTGCATGGACCCAGCTTCTTATTTTCCTTTCTGTCCCATTTCTTGGGTAAAGAAGCCACAAAAACAAAAACAAGCATGGTAGAAGCACACATGTGTGAGTACACACACACACACACACACACACATACGCGTGCGCGCACACACACACACACACACAGCCCCTAAACAGCTATGGAAAGCGTCTAAAGAGTGACAAGTGAAAGAAAAACACAGCAAAGGCAGAAGGGAAGGAAAGTCCCAAAGCCAAACTTCTGAACGCTGCAGTCTGATGCTCGACACTAAAGCAGACTCCTCGGCATACTTAGGACCTGACCCTAAGCGATGGGAGTGACTGCTCTTCAGTGGCAGGAAACCTGGATGACGCTGCACTAACCCGCTGCGTGACTTTGGCGAAATCAGCTCCTCTCTTGGCCCTACTTCCTTCATCTGTCACTTGAGAGTAGGGGAGATGGTGTCTAAGAACCTCTCCAGTTCTTATAGTGCATGATTCTAACTGAAAAAGAAGCCAGTCTCAATAATTTCTTTGATACTTATTTTATGACGCTGGTCAGAGAAGAGAAGAGTGAGGGGCCCTTGCAAATGGTCACACGTACACCTCCCCTGAGGACATGCTGCCCTCCTCCCCGGAGGGCCCCTGAGACAGATTGGGGACCTACCGTCCTCTTCGTAGTACCAGTCAGGATTGTCAGGCTGGGTAGGTGAGGTACTGATGTGCTCTTCCTCATCATAATACTCGTAGCTGTGCACATCGTGGTTGCCACCAGCCCAACCTGCAGGGGTGGGAACAGGACATAGAAAGCCCAATCACTAGACTCAAATAGGTCAGCATTTTAAGTAGTCAAACACCTTTTTCCCAAAGAGTTCGAAGTCCTCAAGGAGGAATCCTGTGTCTATCCAGCTCCTCACACCAATAGGGGTGGAGAGGAGGGGTTTAGGCTTTGTGCCTTTTCATTTGGGGGATGTTATGACCCAGCAAGACAGTGTTGGCATTTGGCAGAGTCAAGAGCATCTGATTAGAAATGGGGAGAAGAAGTTGAGTTCTGGCTTTCCGCTCCCTGCACCCTTGGGGCCACTTGTATTCTTGGTGCCTGGTTTTCTCATCTCTGAACAGCAGGCAGAGGATGGGGACTAGCAGGTCTCCAGGGTCCCATAGAGTGTCTGTCCAGGGTCACATCACGTGACACTTGAGTGCCTGGTTGGGTGGTTCTGTGAATAATATTTCTTGATGGGACTTCATTAGTCATCTTAGCTTAATGACATCAAAGAAACTCTTCACTTTCCTTTTGGTCTTGTCATCAAACTACTCCCAAGCTGTATCCATGGAGTCATTTTAACAGGCACTATTTATTGAGCCTTTAGCATGGCGGGTCCTGTGCTAAGCACTTTACATGCACCATTTTATTTCACCCTCGTAAGAATCTAGAAGTTGTATTAGTCTGTCACTGTATTTTAAGTTGAGAAACCTGAGGCTGAATGAGGTTGAGTAACTTGGCCAAGGTCACATAGGTAATAAATGGCAGGATGTGAACTAAGGTGGTTTGTCTCCATAAAACCACTAAATTCCACCAGCTCCACTGCAATACTCAACTGCTTCGACTGGCACCTTACATTGCCTTGGATACCTCCACACTTACCCTCAGGAAAATGTGGCCAACCATCCCCGTGGAATATCCAGCCTGCTAATTAGGAATCGCCCAAGGACTACCTCAAGAAAGTTCATAGATCTTGACCACTGAAAGAGAAGACAGCGTGTGGAGTTGCCCACAGCTGTGAACCGCGTGCTGGGCCAGTCACTGGGAAAGGCAGGTGTGGGTGAGGCTGGACTCAGGCGCTTTGCTCTCTGGGGCCCTGGGAGATGCTGGTAGCTCTGCGGCTGGTAGTTTTGTGGAAGTTTGGGATTTGAAGAAAGTTGGGTTGACTTTGCTCCCTCCAGCTGGTGGGAGTATGGCAAGTGGGCAAGCTGAAGCTGGGAGGAAGCTGTCCAGAGTTGCATATGATAATGAGGCAGGAGCACACGCAGATAGCTGACTTGAAAAGGCACTCCTACGGAGCCAGCCGGTGGCTTGGAGGATGGCACTTTACCGAAGCCTGATTATCAACCACATTATCTTACTCGTCTCTCAGTCATTCTGTTATGGTCTTTATCTCTTTGGCTTTTGAAAAATCGACTTTTGCACAATGGCTGTTTCATATTTCCCATTAAAATGGAACTATCTTTTTTTTTCTTTTTTGAATACGCCAACTCTGGTTCCTTGCCAAAGTTTCACCTCATTTATCACAGTGTCAAGTCAAGACTCCCTTTGCTTGCTCATTATTTCTCCGGAGCTGCTTTTCCCCACTCTGAAGATGCTCCTGGGGGAGGCCACCTTTGCAGGGATGAGGATCTAGGTTGAAGATAAGGCTATTGTCTTCCTGGAGCAAATAAAGTTTCCTTCCATCTAGCACGATAAAGCAGGGAGAGTGAGGAAGTGAGGGGAAGAAAATGTTTTTCTGGGCTTGACATGAAAGATTTCAGACTGACATTTGGGAGAGACAATGGGATTTAGTAATGAGATGATCGCATCACTTATTTCTTTCTTTTTCTTTGGAGAAGTTATTTTTGTTTTTCCAACAGGTGTTTATAGATAAGTGCTCAGTTTGCTCCTGTAGTTTCTCCTGTTTCTCCCACAGGTTGGGGGTCAGACAGGCTAATCTTGGCTAGGTCATTAAGAATTACTCCTTTTGCAGATATTTGGAAATGGGGAAGATTCTTATGTAGATGGGATGGTGTGACTTTTCCAGGTGATGGGGGATGGATGAAATGTCTGTTAGAGGATTTTGACTCGAATCCATCCTACTAACAAGGTCTGCTCATCTCTCCATGAAGCTAAAGGGGAAATAAAATACGTAGGCTTTGAATCATGTTCCTGCTAAGCAAGGCAGTAAGTGCTCCTATTCTCTGGAGCCCAGGGTCCTTGGTTGAGGTGGGTAGAACCAGTGGAGCTCGGTGGCCCCAGATCACCAGGCTAGAAGAAGCCATCCAGTTGGGGGCTGTGCAGGGGAAAGCACCAAAATCCTTTACATTTGGGGTGGGCAGCAATGTGTTCTGAAGGTGCTTTATTGGAGCATCACCTGGAAGGTTTCTCTACCTTCAAACTTAAAGCTTCTTTTGTCTTTTCAATTTGTTGGCACTTAATGCTATTGTCTATGTAAGGAGCTTGTATTGTGCACCTACAATGGACCAAGTATTATGCCAGATGCAGGATGGCATTGGGGACAGTGAAGTTATACAAATAAGAGAAGAATGTGTCCTTGTCCTCAAAGGAGCCTCCAGTCAAGGTTGGGTGAGGAAAGAAAGGCAGCCAAGCAAGGAGATCAAAGGGTAGTGAAGAGGCGAGCGAGCTAAATGTGACCAAGTCTAGGCCTGGTGGCCTCAAGTTCCACAGTGGAACTCTGGTTTGGTATGAGCCAGTCTGATGATAAAAATAGCACCTATTCTCCCCCCATCCCTGCGTCCACACTCTTTGCAATGTGACTTTGCAGCTCCTCCCACAAAGAGACAGAGTCAATATCTCTGCCCCTTGGGTCTGGGCTGGCCTTGGGACTTGCTTTGCCAACACATCTGTGTGGAAGGACATTGTGCCAGCTCAAAGCCTGGGCCTTAAGAAGTCATACTCAGGCTCTTTCATACACACTCTCCCTCTCTCTTTCTCTATCTTTCTCCTGGCTCCCTATGACTGCCATGTGAACAGTTTGGCCTGCAACGGTTGGTTCTGCTCTTGGTTCTACAAGAGCATAAGAGAATATGTGGAAAGCAGCAGGCCCACTGGTCCTAGCTGAGGCCTCAGACTTATGAGGAATCCCAGCCAAGACCAGCAAAATGAGACCCCAGCTGACTGCAGACATGTGAGCAAGCCCAGTCAAGATCAGCTGAGCCTGACACAGGCCAGAAGAGCCACCCAGCTGAACCCAGCCTAAATTGCCAACCCTAAGAATTACAATCTCAATACATGGTCAGTGCTTTAAGACACTAAGTTTGGGTTAGTGTATTATGCAGTAATAACAAACTGACAGGCAGGGCTTGATGGAGACTAGGTTGCTATTGGGATAAGAATTTTAGATACAAGAGCATTTCTTAGTGGCCCAGGTGGCTGGAGAGTTTTAGGTTTGATGGCTGGATCTCAGATGGTACCTATCTCCTGGGTACTTGGTCTATCTGATTTGTTTCCTCCAACTAGATAGTTGGTTTCTTAAGAGCAAGGTCTATTTCTATTCTTTCTTCTCTCTACCCCACAGTGCCCAGCACAGAGCCTACATGTAGTTAATGTATATGTTTGACAGTTAATTTTTTCCTTTATGGCCAAGTTTTCTGCCTTGCACATAGCTCTGCTGGCAAAAAAAAAAAAAAAAAAATGTCTGCTTGAAACAGAGCAAATGCAGAATTTAGGGAAAACTATGTGAGATTTGGGTCAAAGATATTTAGTAAAGAAAATGCCTGATGAACTCTGTAGAAATCTAGAAACTTTCCCAAATGCTTTCCTGGGTAGAGAGGGATCACAGCCTGATATAAAATTGGGTTCCAGATATAAATACAGATTATTTGAGACTTTCTATAGGCTATAGAAACAGGGAGAGCTTTCAGGAAGAAAGAGGCAGCTGTGAGAAGCATTTTACATTAGATATAAAAAAGAAAGCCTTGTGGATTGTCAATTTATCAGAGCCTGTCTCTAGAAATTATCAGGAAGAATGGAAAGAGTATCTTGAGTTAACACAAATCATCCTTATAATAGGTTACAATGTACTGAGTATTTTCTATATATCAGACACTAAATTAAATCAGTGTGGTTGCACACAGTCTTGTTTAACCTTAAAACAATCCTATGGTATAGGTATTATTATTCCTATTCTACAGATGAAGGAAAACTCAGGCCAGAGGGGATGGCATCACAAGCCAGGTCTACCCACCTCCACGTCTTGTTGGCCTTTTCACAATCCTGGAAACTCTCGTGGGTTTGGGTGTCACGAAACTCCATGGGTTTTAGCTTTCAGGAAGTGACACGCATCAGGAAATCTTCTTAAGCACATGCTTCGGATCCCTTGACCGGCATTAACATGGTCCATGTTCAGGGTCTCTCAGAAGAGCTCAGAGTTCCTACGATGGGGGCTTTGCAGCTGCTCTGGGTAAGGAGCTTGCCAGATGTGTGGAACGGAATAAAAATCCCCGGAATGTCGTCCCTGTTGGCGCCATCCATCACCGTGGCTCAGACGGCTCCTCCGAGGGCCTCCCCCAAACCCCAACCCTGTCAAGCTGCATTTGACGCGTCCAATCTGGCTGACGGGGCGAGCCCAGCAGAGACCCTTGCTGGCAGGCGGTGGGACAGCTGATGGATGGGCTCAGCCCGTGCTGCCAGGCAGGGCCACGCCAGCTTTGAAGACGCATTTCCAGCCGCCTGCTGGCTACTGGGTCCCCTGCTTTGGGGAGATGGGCAAAGTCTGCGATGTTTGAGGGCTACCTCCTCCGCCACCCAGGGGACTGTGGCTGGGCGCCTTCTGCCCCAGAAGTCCTTGCCGTGCGCCGTCTCCAGCAAGACCCACCGAAGACGCAGCTTGCCTGCGGGCAGGAGCGCGGCGATTCCTTCACCACACTGTCTGGAGCCAGCAGGGATCTGACAAATCCCATCAAAGCACAACCCCGGTGTGAAATTAAATCAGACACCTAACAGGGATGTTTTTAAACCTAATCTACTCTTTGCAGAAAGGCGCAGCCACTACATCTCATCCCACTCCACAGCCAGAGGCTGACGGAATACATGGAGATGGAGCCCGCAGCCCAGGGGTGGCCTGCAGCAAGGTCCCTTCGTGTACTCCCCAAACTGGCAGAAGCTCTTGGCAGAGTTCTTGTAGAGCCGTTTCTTGGGATGTTAAATCCAATACTCTCCACTCTCCATTAGTGGTTTTTCAGCTTGTGCTTAAATACCTCCAGTGATGGGGAACTCATTACTTCCCAAGACCCCACAACCCATTCGGATTTTCAGGCAACTCTAGTGTTCAGAAAGTTCTTCCTCTTTGCAGATCAAATCTAACCCTGTAGCTCCCAACCTATTGAATTAAAGCTATAAACCTTATGGACACATAGACTGAATCCGCTCCCTTTTCTATGATTTCTGTTCAGTACGGCCACTGTTTACAGTTGTTCACGCTGTGCACTGCACAATTCCAGGGTGTCATAACCTCATTGCAGATATCTTTTACAACTTTTTGGCAGCTGGAAGTCTTGAGGTAAAGACACTTCTTAATTCCCACAAGGTTGCCTCACAGACTAGGGGCAGGAGGGAGTTGCTCTTCAGGTACCTGAAGGAGTAAAGGCTCCTTGAGTCTTCTACGCCCCTATTTCTTCCATTGTATCACCCTGTAGCTTCTGCAGCTCTGTCTCTCTGACATCCAGGCGCAAGGTGCCTCTTTGTGCTCACGGCTGGGGAAGAGGCCGCTCGCCTAGCCCCTTGGCTTCTACCCCTCCTGGCCCCCACGTGTGGATGGTGGCTTGGCCAGCAGCAAGGGGGTCCTTCTGAGGAAGTCAACAATCTGCTGTTGAATATTCTCCTCTGCTTTGCAGAAAGACACAGATTCTCTCAAAAACTCACACACCCTACACATACATATTCCTATTCAATGCCACAACTATTCTCTGAGCGCGTGGGGTGGCACAAAGACCTGGCCTTGCTTGCTTTGAGCAGGCGTGAGTCACTTGGCTCAGCCCAGGCTTCGCTGCAGGAGATACTGACCGTCAAACTGAATTTGGCCCAGCTGCGGCCCTCTTGGCTCCGCACAAACCCGACTGCTGTCTCCCGGCGCTGCCTGCTGGCTCTGGTCCTCTGTGGGTGCCCAGCCCAGGTCCCCACCCGTCAGGAATGTTGGCCTCTGGCGGGACGAAGTAGTGGGAGGAGTTTTCTCCCCCGGGGCTCAGAGCAGCAAAGGGAGGCTGGGACCCAGAGTCAGGAACCAAGAGTGGATGACGTGGCAGGAAGGCGTGGCCTCCTCAGCAGGGCCTGGCCGTGGGCGCCAGGCCGAGGAAACAGGAAAGGGAGGAGGGGAGAGAGTGAGTCTGGGGGTCTGAGAGCCCATGTGAAGACCAGGCCCCAGGGGGTGGCAGACGTGTTGAGTCTGAGGACACAAACAAGCTAGGTAGACGAGACCCGGTAGAGGTGCTGGCAGAGGCTGTCACCAGCGGGGAGTCAGCCTTGGGTCATCCTGGAGTGAACCGGGTGGCACAGGGCCAGCCTGCCTGGGGCCAGTCATTGTTTCATCTCACCCTCACTTTGCCTGGGCCTTTCACCTCATCTCAGCCACTAAGGCGCTGTGTGACCAGGAGCAAGTTGCTTCCCCTCTCTGGGCCTCAGTTTCATTCTCTGTAAAATCAAAGAGTTTAACTACATCAGCAGTTTTTCCCTTGGGGTCCTGAAACTGGGCACCAGGAGTGTCCATGGGCAACTTGAAGTGTGTGAAGCATTGCACTCTGCAAATTCTCACAGGTGTCTGTGACACCCCTGAACCAGTGGAGCCCTGAGATCCTGCCAACTCTCCCATGCTTAAGCCCCCTTTCACCATTGCAGAACCAGCCTGGGGTTGGTGGGAAGCCACTGGGGACCCGCACACTCACCTGTGCTCAGCTGTTCTAATAGAGATGTCAGGAAGCTCTGAAAAACAAAACAACAGCGCAGAGCAAGGTTGAGACCGGGCTTGGCCGGGCCAGCAGGGCGCCCTCCTGAGCTCCCGTCAGCCAGAGGATCATCTCCAGGGTGGAGGAGCACCGGGCACTTTCTGATGGTTGCAGGTGAGTCAGGGTTGGAGTGGCGTGGGTCTGTTTAAGGTAACCCCATTGTGCTTCCTGCGCCGCAGGGACTCCTGTCACTTGTGCACGCCTGTCCTTGTGCTGGAACATGGCTGCCAGGTACTGATGTGCTTGTTGGTTATGGTGATTTCCACCCACTCCCTGCCTGATTGTGCATTGCTGCATTTTGTTCTTATAACAACCCTATGAGGAGGCTTTTAGTAGCCTTGTTTACAGATGAGAACATTTGGACTCAGAGGTCACACAGAGGAGGATTAGGATTCATGCTCAGGTGTTGTGCTTTCCTCAGGAGACAGCTCCTTGGGACTGGGGATGGATGGTTGCTTAAAACTCTCCAATGACTTCCACTGTTCTTGGAATAAAATGCAAATGCTTGCCATGACCTACAAACCTCCTCCCATATTCCTCCCTCCCATTGCCCCTTACTAAGCTCCACCCATACCTGGCTTCAAAATGGCACAAGCTAAGTTCCTTCCACCTCAGGGCCTTTGCACGTGCCATCCCCTCTGCCTGGAAGTCCTCTCTCATGACCTTCACTAAGTCTCAGTTTAAATGTCATCTTCTCAAGGATGCCTTCCCCGAATACCCTATCAGTATGACATCCCCCAGCCCGATTATTTTGTCACTGTACCCATTTTTTCCCTCCACTATCCTTATTACAGAATTTAGTTTTATGTTGGTTTATTTGCATGCCATCTGTCTCTCACATCAGACTCTGTCAGAAAGGCAAGGATCATGTCTGTTTTGTCATTGATATATTATCCAATACCTAGCACGGTGCTTGGCACATGCCACTCCTCAAACTTTTTGCTGAATAATGTAACAAAATGGCACATGTACCCCCAGAAATTTACATAAATAAAAAGGAAAAAATGTTTTTGTGGAATAACTAAATAATGATATAAATAGTTCTTTTAATATGCAGTACTTAACCAGAAAAAGAAAGTCTTACCCATTTAATAACTGGAATATATCCTTTCATTTAAATTAGGGGTCAGTAAACTAAGGCCATTTGGGTCAAGTCCAGAAGTTGTGTTTTTGTAAATAAAGTTTTATTGGGACACAGCCATGCTCGTTGTTTATGTATGATTTATGGCTGTCCTTGTGCTACAATAGCAGAATAGTTGTGACCCGAAATATTTACTATTCAGCACTTTACAAAGTTTGCTGACCCTTGATTTTAACAATGAGAGTTCTATCACTCCACATATTCCCCTTTGGGTCTTGGCTGCCAGAAAGCCGAGATCAATCCTCCCAGTACCCACGTCAACCAGGACACTTTGGTGTGTTTGCTTCCTCTACCCTCAGCGGAATTTTTAATTTTCTGTTTTACTGTAGGCTTCCTTAAATGATTTCGGGAAGTAGGCAGATAATAAATTAGGAAAGAAAGATAAAAAGAAAGAACACATCCTGATATGATGTTCTGAGGACACAGCATCAATAGTGTTCTTGGCAGAAATGCTTACCCCGAATCTATTCATAAGGAACATGACAGATCCAAACTGTGAGATCCGAATTGTGGGGCCTTCTACAAAATAACCAGCCTTACACTCCACAAAAATGTCAACACATAAAAGACAAAAAAGATGGAAGAATTGTTTTTTATTAAAGGGCATGACAACTAAATGTAGTGTGTAATCCTTGATTGGATCCTGGATTGGGAAAAAAAAGGTATAAAGGACATTACTAAGTGTGATGGTTTGGGTATTTTTCCCCCTCACATTGAAATTTGATCTCCAATTGTTGGAGGTGGGGCCTCATGGGAGGCATTTGGGTCACACGGGTGGACTCCTCATGAGCAGATGAATGCCCTTCCTGGGGTGAATGAGTTCTCACTCTATTAGTTCTTGGGAGAGTGGGCTGTTAATTGGAGCCTGACACCTCCTCCCCTCTCTTGCTTTCTCTCTCGCCATGTGATCTCTGCACATGCCACCCCCCTTTGTCTTCCGTGGTGAGTGGAAGCATCCTGAGGCCCTCACCAGGTGCAGCTGTCCACTCCTGGACTTCCCAGCCATCAGAATTATGAGCCAAATAAAACTCTTTGTAAATTACCCAGCCTCAGGTATTCCTTTACAGCAACACTAAATGGACTAAGACATTGAGACAATCGGGAAATTTGAATCTAGATTTATATTAATATTTATAATTGTATCAATGTTCAATTTCTTGAAAGTAAATAATGGCATTGTGGTTCTGTGGGAAAATATACTTATTCTTAAGAGATACATGCTAAAGTATTTAGGGTGATGTCTGCAATTTACCTGCAAATCACTCAGCAAACACATACACACCCCAAGAATGAGCGGCAACACAAATGTGGCAAAATGCTAACAATTGTTGCACCTATCTGGGTGAAGAATATTCATTGCATTAGTCCTGGGACCATGCCGCTGTCTAATGACCTCCCAGCCCCCAGCCCCGTTTCTGCAGGCAGTGAGACAAGGACAGGTGCTCTGTGTGGGGGTGAAGGTGGGGGGCTGGTGGTGGGGAGGTGTGCCAGAGGAAGGCCAGTTCAGGCCTTAGGGGTGCCCCTGGGCCTGGGGTGCGTGAACAGGCAGCATCAGAAACTGACATCTCTGGGAGTACGAGGGAGGTACCAAAAGACGGGGCATGAGGGGACACCCAGGACAAAGGTTATCCCTCCTTCAATCTTGCCGTAATCAAGGCCAGTCAACGGTGCCTTGGCCCTGTCCTTGTGCCCTGCTTCACTTCCCCTCCATCGAGCTTGTCCTCAGCCTAGGGCCCTTCTCTCTCTCTACCTGTCTACACCCAGATTCTCTATGAATTCTTCTTTTTGAGCTAAACAGGGTGGGCCATGCCCTGAGAAGTGGGCAGGACAGGAGAGAGGACTTTGGGGAACATCCTTCCTCAGGGCCTGGCAGGGAAGGGCCCCCTAGGACCTGCACCTGGGCCAGACCCCCAGTCTTGGCTCTAGCTGGAGCCTGAGGGACAGCCAGGCGCTGTGCTGCCCACAGCCAGCAGGTGGCAGACATGCCCTTCCTGGGAGCCGGCGCTCGGCCGGAAACCAAACAATGAAGCCAGCCCAGACTTCCCGGCCGGGCTCTCAGGAGTCTGGAGCTGCTGCCGCCCAGTCGGGCAGCGTGGGCTGCATGTCAGGGTGTCACAGGGATCCGAAGCAAGTCACTCCTTTTGTGACTCGCCGTGTCCACCCACAGAGCCCATGGTGCGGTAGGCAAACCGGCAGCCCGAACACCAGGCTGGGTATCTGGGGACCATGTGGGAAAGGCCAGGCTAAGAGCTGGCTATGGATGCCCCACGCCTGGATCCCTGAAACCAACCTGGATGCCGGCGGGTGGGAAGGGTGGACACGACAGTTGCCCCTTTCGTCCCATTCTTGCATTCACTCTCTCCTCAGAGACAGGGAAATGATGGAGGAACCCACACGCCTGGGACTTGCATCCAAAGAGAAAGATCAACGCAGGAGGAGGAGGAGGAGATAAGGAAGAAGAAGGAGAGAACTATGACCTCAGTTCACATTTATTAAGAGCTGACCATGTCCCAAGGCTGTGCTAAATGTTTTACACGCATTTTGTCTGGTTCATTGCACACAATACTTGATAATGAAGGTACTATAATTATGTCCATTTTAGAGGTGAGATAAGTTCCCCAAAATAACTCAGCTAGTAAATGCTGGAGCCAGGATATGACAGAGTCAGTCTGACATCCGAGTGCTTGCTGTTCATCACCGTGGCAGTGGGGGCACGGGAGCCACAGCAAGTGTAAATCGTAATGAAGAGAGGGAAACAAAAGAGCTCGCTCACCTTAAGGGACGCAGGGTCTTGAGCTAGGTTACAATGTCAGGGGCCTCGTTCTTGGAAAGTTTTATAAAATGGCCTGTCCAGACTGGCCCAGGCCTGGCAGGCCACCGATAAGGCCGTTCACAGGACCACAGTGACAAGGCAGGAGGCATTATAGAGAGGAACTGGCCTCAACCCTTCATCTACACAGGAGGCAGCTGAGGCCCAGGTCTCCTGGCTCTGGTGCCGATCACCTGTGCCTGGCTCAGAGCGACGCTGCAGCTTCCCTGCTCTAAAGCCCAGAGCTGGCCCCTCAGACCGTGCCCAGTCACCTAAGAGCTGGGCTGCAGCTTCACGCGGCAGTGGCAGGCAGAGACAGGACAGGGGCAAGCGGCAGAAGAAGAGGAGTCCTGTCTGTACAGCTTGGCAGTTTCCACTATAAAGACACTGGCTCCCAAACTTCAGTACGCAGAAGGATCTTCCAGAAAACTTAATAAAAACACAGATTTCGGGGCCCACCTTCAGGGGTTGTGCTTCCCTGGCCAGGGGTGGGCCCAGAACACGCATTTGCACCCAGTGTCCAGGCGACTCTGCCCTTGGCCACACTTGGATTAGACCTAGATCTCTTAGGCAGGAAGCCCCTGACCAAGGAGATTCAAGGCCTGTTTTTGCTCCTATGCAAGTTTTTGAATCTCTCCGTGCCTCGGTTTCTCCAATTGTAAAAGGAAGAATTCCCTTACCCAATCCAATGTTATTCAAGGGACTCAGGCAGCTCAGGGTGAGTATAGTGTTTGCAATAATTAGTCTTCAGGTGAGCACTTGGTGGGAAACATCTGTACAAATCATCCCAGGGACTTGGGGGGAGGAGGTTGAAGGTTAGGGAGTGAGGCCATTGAGGACAAGGAGACTGGACGAAAATACTCATCTCTGCATGTGATAACGCACTTGGAAGCCCTTTGGAAAGGCCGATGAGCAGACCAAACGGAACCGTGGCTGAGTGTGAGGCCCCCCTGCGCATGGGCACAAGACCCCACATTAACCTTCTTGGCCAGTTGCCCCCAGCAAACAGCCCAGGGCTTCGGGAAAGTAACTACCCACTGCTGGGAACCAACGCCACCACTGCAGCTGTCCTCACTTCTGCGCTTTCCATGGTGTGGGGACCTGAACCACTGGTGGCACTTGAGTTGATTAGGTGGTGCCTGGCAGGGCGTGAAGTAACAGTGTGAGACTAACGTGAGAAAGTCATTCCCTTCTGGGTTTCCCGTCAACCCTTTCAAGGCCACCACCAGGAAGGACTCAGCGGGGTGCTGGTGTGTCACTATCCTACCTCTGCTAATCTCCCGTTCCAGGAGAAAGCTGGCTGCCCTCTCAGGGCTTTCGAGTGGCAACAGCAGCAGGCAGAATTCAATGACACCTCTTTGCTTTCTGTATAGTAGTGACAATTTCCTTTAAAAATAAGTCAATTTCAGTAGAGGAAAAGGTGAGTCTGTTTAAGAAACATCGCGGTGGCTCATGCATGTAATCCTAGCACTCTGGGAGGCCGAGGCGGGTGGATCGCTCAAAGTCAGGAGTTCGAGACCAGCCTGAGCAAGAGGGAGACCCCCGTCTCTACTAAAAATAGGAAGAAATTATCTGGCCAACTAAAATATATATAGAAAAAATTAGCCGGGCACGGTGGCTCATGCCTGTAGTCCCAGCTACCTGGGAGGCTGAGGCCGTAGGATTGCTTAAGCCCAGGAGTTTGAGGTTGCTGTGAGCTAGGCTGACGCCACGGCACTCACTCTAGCCTGGGCAACAGAGTGAGACTCTGTCTCAAAAAAAAAGAAACATATTAAGAAACTAATTTGAGCTTTGGCAACCTTTCTGCAGATGGATGCGTTCACCACTAAAGTTTTGAGCACACTGAATTGATTGGTTAGCTGTGTGGCAAGACAGGATCCTTCTAGAGTCAGAAGGTAAAGCTTCCGGGATGGGCCGGGGGAGCCTCCAGGTGAGAGTCACTTCACCTGCAGCTGGAAGCTGGAGTCTGAGGCCCCTGCCCCGCCTGACACCTTTGCTACCACACTGAACGGGCTGGTTTGCTGTGGGCAGCGCCAGGCATGAGAATCTAGACCACAGTGGTTCTAAGCGTCGACCTTGGCATCATAGGGCAGGCCCGGGTTTGCATCCCAGCTGTTACCTCCCAGGGGTGCCTCTTGGGCAGATTATTTAAATTCTCTGTAGCTCAGTTGCTCATTTGTAAAATGGGAATGACACCGGTCCCTGCCTCACTGGGTTGTTGGGAAGCTTAAAGTGAAATAATAAACATAAAGCACACGGTATCTGGCATATGTAAAGACTTCAGTCAATGGTTGCTGCTATTATTATTATTACTATTATGACTATTATTAGCCTCTGTGGTCTGCGAGTTTGTTCTGTTTTGTTTTGCAAATCACTGAGCGCACCCCCGAGGGCGGGTTGACTGAGGAGAGCTGGCTCAGCACAAACTTTTCCTGGAACTTGTTTGTCAGGTCACAGGCACGTCACGCCAACCCCCTCCCCCCGCCATTTTTCCTGGGATCTTTGCCAAGTCCTAAGCCAGGAAACCTTGTTATATTAATTATGAAGAAAAAGCATGTTTTATTTAAAATCCCGGCTGCCGAATATTCTGCCATGCTGTTGCTCTGTGACAGCAGAATTGCTTTTGCATTTAGGAAACCCTAATGAATTTAAAATATAAATATATCCGTGCCTATGTACACAGGCGATTTCCTGCGACCTGATTTCTTTAAATACCAGTGTACACTGCCAAAGCTAATAAGTTCAACTCGTGCTTAGGATCAATTTAAAAAAGAAAAAAAATCTATGAGAAGTTGCAGTGAAATTCAGTCCCTCCCATTTCCTTAAGGCTGTGTTTAGAGGGCAAGAGGCAAGGACCTCCTTCTAGGCTCCCCTAGGCCTGAAGGAGACCGACTGGAGACTTTGAAAAGGGTGACTCGTGCCTTCCTGTCAAAGGTCTTGGTGGGTCCCGCCATGCAGCTTTGGGTGCTTGCATTACTCAGACGCGGAACCTGGTCATCTGCCCATCTCCCACTGGCTCCGACACTGCAATGTCCTCGATGTTTCTCTCTCTCTCTCTCAGGCAGAACCAGGCTAATAATGCATATAAGCCAAGTGGGAAGGGTTCTAGAAAGTGGTGGGCACTGCCAGGTCTGGAAGACCCAAGCTGCTTCTCCTAACGGGGGCGGTCGCCCCTCCTCCCCACGTGCCGGGCGAGGACGGAAGCCACTTTCACTTGAATGTTTGACTTTCCAGAAAAGCTGGAGTCTGTACCTTCACGTGAAACATTCTGATTTTCGAATTTTGCGAAGCAATTAAAAGAAAACTAAAATACTCTTCAGGCTGATCTCCTACCCGCCAAATAAAACTCAAGCTGTGAGCAGAGTAGGCTCCAAGCTGACAGTTTGCAACGTCTGGTCTGTGCAAACCTTTTTGCAGCTCTATCCTTGGGAAGACTCTAGAGTTCTAGCATTGAAAAAGCCCAGAAATGTGAGCAAACAGCAATTCAATCTGAAGTTCCCTCTGTGGGGGAGAGAAGCCATTGTCTCTCCCCCTCTCTAGGGATGGGCCGTGATAAGCAGGCTGCCCTGCAGGAATTGCCCTCTGGCTTCTGGCCTTGGAAGAGGTCAAATTCCATTATGGCCAAACCCCGTCATGCCCCAAATCTCCCTGAGAACCACACCCAGCAAGAAGAGATTCTCGGACGGTCCACGTCTTCCTTACCGTTGAGCAGGCCTCCTGCGACGTGCAAGGAATCGGACTGCCTGGGCTGGAAAGCTAGTGTAACATCTCTGGGCTGGTTTCTCATCCATAAAACAGGGATGACGATACAGGCTGTGCTGCACAGGTGCTCAGAACTGATAGGTAAGGCCTGTCTAGGCCAGGACAGGAAGGCACTATGAATGACTGTGAATGATGCCCTGGAGTTCAGGGCAATGACATTTGAGCCACATCTCTTGGGATAGTGGATATCTGAATAAAAATCTGCATGGAAGATGATCTCAAAGAGGAGTCCTCCCTTGCTGTGTGATCTGAATTTGTGGGAGAATACCCAGGTAGCGATCACAGGTCCTTTCTTTAGAGTGTCAGAGTCACGTGGAGTCCACTGTGCTTGTGCAGCAAGCAGACTCCTGGTCTAAAAGCCTCCTCTCTCTGCAGGAAGGACCATGCCCCTGAAGCTATGTGATGAATCAAAGAAACATCATCCTCATCCAGGGCCCCAGGCAGGAGACCTTGTCTAGACAGACACCAGCCCGTCGTCTAGAGCTCAGCTCTGCCATGTCCCAGCTATGTGACTTGGGGACAAGTTATCCAGCTCTGTATCTGTAAAATGGGAACAGTAATAGTATTTATTGCTTAGAGTCCTTCCAGGGATGAACCAATTCATGGAAAGCTCATGGCCTGGCACTCAGGACTCCTTATTTCATGGTAGCAGTTGGTTATTGTTTTTAGCTCTGCGGGGCTGGAGAGGCCACGCAGCCCATCTGCCCATGTGGCTCCCTTACCACCCAAGATGCCCCAGACTCTCCAAAGCATCTGAGCGACTCGGCCACTCTCCCCTGATGTCTGTGTGCCGGCCGGTGCAACACAAGCCGCCTTCCCGACCACCTGTCTGGCACACATCTGGGGTAAGAAAACATTCCAAAGCCCTGAATCCTCTCTTTGGAATTGACTAAGCTCATTGCCTGAAGGCTAACTCTCATATTTTCTCTTTTATCCATTATTGACTTATAATTTCATCGCCAACCCTAAAAATTCACTGGGGTTTGCAAAAAAGGGATTTTTCGGGACCATTATCCTTTTGTGAACTTCAAACAGACTGAGTCAACGCTTCTCCTTGCCTGCAAACTTCAGGATCTAATTCTTTCCGACTGCTACTTTCTCGGGGGCCCCTTGTGAGCCTGTGGTGATTTGCACGGCCTTTCTCTAGACCTCTGGTGTTTCTGCTGTGTCTCAGCCTCAGACATCCAGCAAGCGATCGAAGCTGTAGGGGCTTGACAACCATCTGCAATTGCAGCCACCACACACACACAAGTCATAATTTGAAAAGAGAATCCTTTCAGAAGTTAGTCACTTGGCAGCTTAACATGGAGGTGTCTGAGTACCGTTTACTAAGAGGGTGGAGAAGCTGTTGTTTGAAAAACATGCTAATTAGAAAAGCTGTAACTTAGTCTGCTTCCTTCAGGAAATGCTCTATCGGGTGAAAGGAGGTTGAAAAGGCAAAGGTTCTTAGGAAGATAAAGAGGTTCTGACCCTTATTTCAGTTCTCGCCCTGTCCACTTTATACCACTCCCTCCCCACAAAAGGGGAGCACTCTCTGGTTTTTATAGAGAAGTTGTGTTTGTTCTAGAAATTTTAAGGGAAAAGAGGTAACATGTATTGCGAGCCACATGCATGACTTCGTTTAGTCGTGACCCTCCCCAAATCTGTGAGAGATTAGCACTTGGTTTGCAGAAGAGAACACTGAGGCCTACAGAGATGATGCTACTTGCCCAACATTCCACAGCTAGAATGTCGCAAGCTGAGATTCAAGCCCTGGCTGCAAAGCCCACACTCATGCCGCAGGCCACATCCAGGACGGAAGTCCCTGGAGGCTGCGTTTCTGTCTACGGCGCTCTTTCACAGGCCCACAGAGATCCCGCTGACACTCTTGGACCACAACGGCGTACAGCAGGAGCCAACATCTCGAGAACTCATCTGCTCCCAAAGGTCTTGAGTCCCCCATTCAAGACCCTCTGATGGCACCTCCCTTCCCTGCTCACCACAGCCTCCCCTGGGCCCCGGCTCACCCTCTATGCTCTGTCCACTGCAGTCAGGGGAAAAAGGAGAAAAAGTACTAAGCACAAAGCTACTCCCCAAATCTAATCCATCTACGCAAGCCCATTGCCAGGATGATTCACAGTCAGCAATGTTCGCCTCCAAGGCCAAAGCACTTGGGTTCTTACCCTAGTGTCTGCCCAAAATGGCTGGAAAACTTGGTGTGTGTGTCAGTACTGGTATATAGGTATATTTTTCTGGGGAGAGAGTTTATAGCTTTCAAAGGCTTCTCAAAGCGGTGTCTGAGATCCATGACAGTCTACAACCCGTGCCCTAGCAGATTCTCTTGCCACAGACTCCTTGTTGGAACGCATTCACAGACGCTCTGCTCTAAGAGGGCTCAAGTCAGATGCTTGTTACCACGGGCCTGGCTGTCCAATAGCACCCAAAGTCACAGGCCTGCATTCGTTCTTGTAATCAGGACACATTCAACTTGGCAACTCCAGCCTTTCACACTAAAGTTTCTCAATGCTCCCGGCCTAGCTGGTTGGGTCCTCCTAATAACCTCAGAGTCCCTTGACTATAGATATTTGAAAAGAACACTTACCCCAAAGGCCGGCTTTCCCACCAGAACCATTAACAGCAGAACGTGGAGACCAGACACTCCGGCAAGCATCTTTGCAGTGTAAGGACCGCAGTTTTGCTTTCAATACAATGTCTTTTGTTGTCTATGCCTTTAGGGGGGAAAAATGTCAGTCTCCAAGGATTCAGGAACAAATGAAGAGGATGCAAATTATTAACTAGGCATCAAATACTGTTTAATGTTTAATGTTTTGCAAACCAACTATCTTGATTAAACAAATGGTCACTTTGGGGCTGGGCTGAGTCATGAGGTGGCTTCTCTTCTGGGGAGAAAGTCTCCGAAGACAATAGCCAACACAACGAACCCCCCAGCTCCTGAGAGCACATGGGAGCTGCTGAGTGTTCAGTGCAGAAGGCCTGACCGTGTAACTAGCATCCCAACTTCAGGATGAAAGATCGAGTGAGGCCTGGGCCACGGGCCTCTGCCATTGCTCATTTGGACAGAATGTTAATAGACTTCTGATTCATCAAATCTCAAACAAAATTTAGGCATGGATGGACTCCTAATAACATCACACTTTATATTCATGAAAGATAAATTAAAGGACGCAAAACTGCTATTGACAAACATTGATTCTGGGCCCTTTGAAGTATTGCCCCCAGTTGCTTGTTGGCTTCAAAAGTTTTCTTTTAAATCTCATTACATAAGGCTTTTACTTTTTAATTATTTTTCCCCCTTTCATTGGAGTCTTTCTTTGATCAAGGGGAGGGAAAAAAAACCATCGTGTTCATATATCAGGACAATTGTTTCCTATGTTCCCTGTTTGGCTACACTGGTCACAGGCAGGGCTCTATAAATCAGCAATTACCTATTAAGCGTGGAACCCAACCCCTCGTGGACGCAATTGATCTCTTTAATAGACATGATCTTAAGCTCCTGTAAACACCTGACTGCCCGCAGTAATCTATGCACGGGCTCCAGAAATCCTCCAGACCTGAGTCCTAAATTGAGGTTCTGAAACGTGGCTGCCAACCGAGGCCTGCGCTCGCTCACCTGTGCCCCCTGCCCACCTGTCCCCAATCTGCCATCCCTGTTTG
This sequence comes from Varecia variegata, assembly GCA_028533085.1. Taxonomy (NCBI): domain Eukaryota; kingdom Metazoa; phylum Chordata; class Mammalia; order Primates; family Lemuridae; genus Varecia; species Varecia variegata. The sequence goes on along the minus strand of CM052446.1, from coordinate 48,789,888 downwards.
CACACTCACTCAGAGTGCCCAGGGCCTGCTTCCATCCCCGGAAACCAGGTTGCCAGCCATGGAAGGCCCACAGGTCTGAGCCCAGGAGAAGGCCAAAGTCCCTGCCTCAGTTTCCACATGAGCCTTGAAGGACCAACCAAGCCCTGTCATTTTACTTCCTAAATAATTCCAGTCTTTTTTCTCTTTTCTCCACTTACTTTGTGTCCATCCTATTTTAGGCAGACATCAATTCCCCACTGGTCAACATGCTAGCCCCTTTTTCTAGAAAGTTCTCTAACCTTATCCTGTCCTTCCCCTAATCCTTACTCCGACCCTAACTCTGTTCTAAACTCTAACCCTAATCACTCTTTTTTTTTAATTCTTACATTTCAGAATATTATAGGGGGACAAACATTTTGGTTACATATATTGCCTCTGTACTGCCCAAGCCAGAGCTGTAAGCCTGCCCCTCCCCCAGACAGTGTGCTCCGCACCCACTAGTTGTGAATTTACCCATCCCCTCCACCCCCTCCCACCTGCCTGGCACCCTGTGAATATTACTTCCATGTGTGCACGTAAGTGTTGATCAGTTAGTACCAACTTGATGGTGAGCACATGTGGTGCTTGTTTTTCCATTCTTGTGATACTTCACTTAGTAGAATGGGCTCCAGCTCTATCCAGGATAATACAAGAGGTGCTAGATCACCATTGTTTTTTGTGGCTCAGTAGAACTCCATGGTATACATACACCACATTTTATTAATCCACTCATGTATGGATGGGCACTTGGATTGTTTCCACATCTTTGCAATTGTGAATTGTGCTGCTATAAACATTTGAGTGCAGATGTCTTTTTTATAGAATGTCTTTTTTTCCTTTGGGTAGATGCCCAGTAATGGGATTGCTGGATTAAATGGTGGTTCTATTTTTAGTTCTTTGAGATATCTCCATACTACTTTCCATAGAAGTTGAACTAATTTACAGTCCCACCAGCAGTGTGTGAGTGTTCCTATCTCTCCGCATCCACGCCAACATTTGTTGTTTTGGAACTTTTTGATAAAAGCCATTCTCACTGCAGTTAAGTGATATCTCATTGTGATTTTGATTTGCATTTCCCTGATGATAACCCTAATCACTCTTGAGCAAGTTAATTTAGTTAACTCACCTAGTTAATGCATCTTTCAGATCTTAGCCCAAACATTACTTCCTCAGAAGCCCTGCATGTGTTTTTCCTTCATAGCATTTACCAAGGTCGTAATACCATATCTGTGTTGCTACTTCATTAATATTTGTTCCCTCACTTCCCCCATTAGACTGAAAGCCCATGAGGGCAGGCACTCTGTTTTGGTCACCACTGAATTCTTGCCATAGATGCCCAGCACTGGGTAGGTGCTCAATAAATTTATGTTGGGTGGGATGAACCAATGAAAGACCACTTTATTAAAGTGACGGTCGGATATGTTATAACCAGGGAGCCTTAGGTAGCACAGCCAACTCAATGTGGAAAGAAAAACTAGATGTGAAAACCCAAAAATGTTTGTGAAATTTTAAGCACACTTCAACTTATTCCTGAACACTCCATTAACAGTCATCAAATATTCACCGAGGGTCTACCGAGAGCCAGGCGTTGGTGACATGAGCACGAAGGAGGCAGACACAAACTGGTTTAGGAGGAGACGGGCAGACGATGAAAAAGCAAACAGTGAATTTTAGTTAGTGATCTGCACGAAAAACAATGAGACAGAAATCCCCACGGGCGGGAGGTTTCTGTAGACTGGGAGGCAGCGATGGTGGCAGCGGTGGCTGAGCAGGACACCGGTGCGGAGCTGAGGATACTGTTGGCCGTTATCTGATCCCAGAGCAAGGGCCACAGAGGCAGCGCATGAGGCGTTTGCTGTTTTCTGCATTCAAAGCTGGAGTCCTCGGAGCATCTGCACAGACAGTAAAAAGCAAGAATGGAAACAGTCAGGCAGGCCAAATCACTAAACCACTCACGTGACTCGGGCGTCGTCGCTTTTTCCCTCTACTGCCTTGCGTGACCTGGTGACCTTCTGACTTTGCGGAGAGATTCCCAGGAAACAAGCCAGAAGCTTTTCTTCCTGTGTCAACAGGAAGTGACCCGGGTGAGTTTGTTGTTCATCTTTGTAATCCGGATTAATTTCCCTCCCATGCAATCTTCCCTTTATTTCCATCAAAAAGGTAATAATTTTGCTTTTTTTGTAATAACTACAGACCTTTCACGTATTGTTCCTATTTCCCTAAAGTTTTGGTATCATGACAATGTGAAATTGAATAAATTTCTACACTTAGTTCTAAAGGAGAGAATTCTCTAAGAGATAATCTATTGAATTTAGAAGGACAAAAGAGGCTGGCTTATCACGGAATATGACTTTATCTGGGGAGTTGGAACAAACCTACCTGAAATCTCTGTTTTTTAAATCCAGACACAGAGCCTTGAGTGTCCATCCCAGTGGGGGTGTCGGATGTTGTCAGGTTCATCTAGTCTCTCTGTGCTCCGTGCCTTTTCTCACGTGTTGGGTTATGGGTGCCGCTGGGGAGAGCCCCGGTCCTGCCTCAGGAGGCCTTGGGAGGCTGGTCCTCCATAGCTGATTCTTCTACCCACAGGAAAGGCCTCCTCACAACGCCCCCGCCAGAGACCCACCCTTTGATGCACTGGGCGGAGAACTGTTTTTACACAGCAATCACCTGTTGGGCCTGAACAAACCTGCTTCATGTTTATTTGTTTGTTTTCTCAAGGAACCGTCTTTTTCCCTCTTCTGCCAAACCTTCAGTGAGGAGAGGCGGCCTAGAGCAGCAGCTTGGACTCAAAACAGCCCTGGGGTTGAGCCCCAGCTCTGCCACAGCCCCACTGCGTGACTTTGCGCCAGTCACTCACCTTCTCTGGGCCTCAGTTTCCTCAACTGTAAAATAGGGATAATATAGTTCCTACTTCGTGCATTGCTGAGAGGTGCACGTGAGAGCAGCGGCTGGCATAGAGCAGAACGTCGCAGAACACCCTGGTTTTGGTATCAGTCAAGTCTCTATGGGATGGCACCTGCTCAGCCCCCTCAGCGATGACAGGGCCTGGTGCTCGGTGAGTCTAGTCTCCAACCCAGGGACGGAATGATCACCTTCTTGGGAGGAACCCTTCTCTACTTTCATCTCTCTAGGATAAGGGTCAGCAAACTTTTTCTGAAAGGGCCACAGAGTAAATATTTTAGTTTTTTTCCGGCCATGCAATGTCTGTTGTGACTACTCAGTCCTGCTGTGGTAACACAAAAGCAGCCCCAGGCAATACTTATGCAAACAGGCATGGTTATGTCCTAATAAAATTGTGTTTACAAAGGAGGGCAGTGGTTTGCCGACCACTGTTCTACGAGAAAGCAGTGCACAAGCAGCCAAAGCATTGCACAGCTCGAGGGGACACCAGAGGACAAGGGAGGCTCACTGGAAAACATGGGAGGGGTCCTGCACTGATGACACACTGCTGCCCTCAGAGCATTTACCCAGAAATTATGCACACACACCCTCTCTGGAAATTATCAGACTTCCTTGCTGGATGGTGGACTAAAGGTCATTTAGTCATTCCTTCCACAAGTGTTTACTGAGCACCTATTATGTGCCAACCAGTGCTCTGGGGCTGTGGTCCCCAAGCCCTGGCCATGGACCAGTATGTCTGCAGCCTGTTAGGGACAGGGCTACATAGCTACCCACCTCCCCCCGCCACCCATCCCGTGGAAACATAGTCTTCCGTGAAACTTGGGAAGGGGTGGGAAGCTGCACAACAGGGGGCGAGGGGCGAGGGGCGGTAAGCAGCCAGCAAACCCTCATTTGTATTTACAGCCACTCCCCATCGCTCACATCATCAGCTGAGTTCTGCCTCCTCCCCAGCCCGCCTCCGTGGAAAAATTGTCTTCCATGAAACCGGTCCTTGGTGCCAAAAAGGTTGGGGACCGCTGCTCTAGGGAGTTAAAGAAGACAGACCGGGTTCCAGCCTCATGGAGTTATGTTCTCACGATGTCCCTCACTCAGAGTCATGTGGCTAGTCTTTGAGGGGTGCCTGCCACCAGCCTTAGTCTTCCCTTTGCACTTTGAGTCGAGTCCCCAATTCTTACCGAGACCCTGCTTGATCTGAACTCCCTCTACCTTTCCAGCCTCATTTTGTGCCCTAATCACTCATGTCACTGTTCTCCAGAAGGCCAGGGACCGTGTCTGTCATGTTCATGGCCCTATGCTCATGCCCTCGCTCAGGACCTGGTATGAGTAAGCATTAATAAATACTTATGGGATGGATGGACGGAGGTACATGGGCAGCCACGTCTGATCAGAAGACAGACGATGGCTTCTCTTGGCAACGGCTCACAGCCAAGCCGTGGGCTCCTAATTCAGAGTGCCTCTTTTTTGCCATACTGAACCCTGGCTTTGAGTCATGGGTGGTTGTGGCTCCTGTGATGTACGAGGTTTGGAAAGATGTAGGAACAGTGGATGCAGTGCAACTCGCAGCCTCCAAATGCACCGTAGCCCAGTACGAGTTAAACAACTCAGATCTTCACACAGTAATTGACCTGCCCGTTTGCACTTCTTTCCTTTCTTTAATCTTTCAGTGGGGCCTCAGTCTTCCCTCTTGCATTTTAAATTTCCTCTGTTTGCTGGTTGTCCGTGGCAGAAAGTGTATTCCCCCCCCCATCTCTCCCACCCCATCAATCAGTGCGACAGAAACACCAGCTGGCCTCCTCGGACCTCCAGCCTCTCAGAGAGCCATCACCTGGGCTGTGTGATGCTTCTTGTTCTAAGTGCATCTTTGATTTATTAAACATTTTTTAATAAAATTCTGCATACGTTTTGCATGTTGGAAAGTCCCACGCCCCTGCCCTGCTTCGATGTAATAGAAAACCTGAAAGAGAAGAGGGATCTTGAGGTTTGGGGGTCCCTTTCTGTCTAGATGTGTCCGCTTTCTGAACAGAGAGTGCTGCGCTATTTTCAAAAGCCTTTTCACTTTTGGGGAAGGGAGACCTCTGAACACCTCTCTAAAATGTACTTCTTCCAGACACTGCCTGGCATTGCCATCTTCCCTAAGCACATTTGCATGCTAGCTCTGCAGTATGCTAGCAAGAGCTTGGGTTGGCATCAGACGGAGCCAGCAGAAAAGCCATTTACTTGCCGTGTGATCTTGGGCAAGTTGCTTAACCTCTCTGAGCCTGTCTTGAATACGCTTTGTGTGAATTAAATGAGATGATATGTGTAAAAGTGCCTTGCACACGGTAGGTGCTGGATTTGTGTTCATTTATCTTTCTTTCTTTTCCTATTCTGTTGCTTGAATTATTTCTATTAAATTTATTATGGAAACTATAAGTCTTCCTCCAAATTGGCATGATAATCAAGGAAGCAAGTTTTTATTTAAAAAGAGTTAGACAAGAGTAGAAACAACAACAACAACATACACACAGAGCTGTGTGATTCTTCTGCGTGAATCACGCATTCATTCACTCATTTTAGGAGAATTTATTGGGTGCTGGGTACCATGGCATCCTAAGATGCATAAGAGACTTCTGTCTCTGTTGAGGGAAGCCTAAGCAGGCAACTCTACAGACATCTATGAAACCAGGTCATTGCCAAGGTCAACTCTGAGCCACACATGACGCACGAGAATTGGAGGGAAACACATGAGAATAATGACAGATTCAAATGGATTCCAGTATCATGTCAGGGTAGCTCTCAGCTGACACCCCCTCACAACCATTCTCTGGCCTTTCAGTAGGACCAATTGCCATTTTGGGGATAGTAACTATTTATTACTAACATGTATTTATTGTATGGCCAGTACAGGGTTTGGGTCTGTAGATAGAGATGGGAGAACAGACCACAGCCATGGACACTTCCATGCCTCAGTTTCCTCATCTGTGACATCAGGATAATATCAGTATATACCTTATGGGGTTGTTACGACAATTACATGGGTTAAGATGTATAAAGTTCAAAGTGCTTGGAACCATGCCAACGTCTAGTGAGTGCTCTGAGAACATTTGCTAAATGACCTACCCTCAGCAGTGTCTTTGCGGGAGCTCCAAATATTACTAACTACCCTTGCATCCACGGCCCAGTTAATTAACATAAAAGATATTAAAAGTACACTTCAGTGATGCAATAAGCAATACTCAAGCTAGAGGGCTGGCTGGAGTGACTGAACAGGCTCCTCTACCCTGGCATAAACAAAATAAAAGAATCTGGCGAGACGGGCTGCCGACACCTAGAAGAGGCGACTTCCAGGTCTAGACCTGCATTTGTTCTTGCTTCTGACTCCTGGTCCAACCAGAAGGCCAGCTGACCCTGCCACTGAGCTACGATTGCAAAATGACCCTTTCCTGCAAAGTGCCTGTCAGAGTTCCTGAAAAGGCAGAGTGGGACTTACATGGACCCATATGTGGGTGATTTTGTGCCTCTTTGTACATGTGGCAGAACTACTTTTATTGTAAAGCCACCAGTGGCAAGGTTGAGAGGGGGAAGATACATAGGTCCCATCTCCCTCTCATTATCAGAGACCCCTATTATTTCCAAAAGAGCCTGACAGCTGTTGAATGGACAAATTGGCTTAGGTCAGTTCACAACACATAAAGTGTTTAGAACAGTTCCTGCCACATACCATGGACCCCCAACGTTCAGCCATCGCTACCCTAGCGACATAATTGGAGAAGGGGCAAGTGTTAGATCACATGGAACAGACCACACGAGCCCCAGAATTTGAGAGGAGGAAGTCAGGAAGAGCCAAACTTGGCCTCCAGGCCTCGGGGTGTAGTCCTAGCTCCCTCTCATACCAGCTTTGGACCCCTGGGTAAATCAGCAGCTTCTCTGCGCCTCAGTGTTCTCAACTGTAAAATGTAGCTCATCTTATCAATTTTGCCAACGTCGTTATTAGGAGCTGGAATGCTTCATAAACGCAAAGCCCTCCCGAAATGTGAGTGTTTGGTATTCTGTTGCCCTTGCCAGTCCCCTCCTTCCTGGAACCGTTGGTTATTGATTTGTGTGCTGTCACCGAGCTTTGCCCCTAGCTGGCATTTCTACAATTGTTTGTGCAGTCGTTGTTTATCAGTCGGCCCGGAGACAGGGGTTTTTGTCTGGAATGAGCCCCTTTCTCCAAAGTTCATTTTCTCCTCCAGCCTGCTGGGCTCTGCGGAGTGTGGACCTCCAGCCTGTGGGCCTGGCCCACCCCTGGGCAGGGGTCTTTGCAGAGGACACATGTCAGTGGGTCATCCATTTGGGTGCCCACCAAATATTCAGGTTATAACCGAAAACCTGAAAGGGAGGATCTTGAGGTTTGGGTGTTTCTGTCTGTCTGTCCTCTCAGCCCCCTACCTCACTGCTGGGCCCTCGACATCCCCCCCGGACCTTGGCAGTAGCCTCTGATTTCTCAGCCCTGCCCTCAAGCCCAGCCTTCGCTGTGCCAGAGGAGTGACCTTCTACAATACCAATCCAGTTGTGTCACTCATCTGCCTAAAACTTCCCCACGGTGCCTCATTGCCTACGGGACAAAGTCCGGACTGATTAGCTGGTGTAGGAAGCTCTGCTGATCTGGCCCCTGGGACTTCCACTTTCTCCTCTTCCCCTCCCCACCCCCAGCTTTGTTCCTCCCGATCCTCATTCCCCTGACATTCATCCTGAGCTCCTGCCTTGTCTGATGCCTTCGTTTATTCACACCCATGGTTTGCCTGTCGGAAAAGCCTTCTCCCACCTCTGGTCTGTAGAGAACTCCATTCTTTTCTCCTTAAAAACACAGCTTGAGGGTCTCTTGTGTGAAGCTTTCTTCCCTTGGAAGTTAGTGTCAGCTCTGGAACTTGTGGATTCCTTGGCATCTTGTGCATTTATGGCCCTAAGGCCCTGGTGTGCCACTCCTGGGAACACTTTGGGGCTGTGACTGTGATTCTCTCATCTTTGGATCTCTAGCACATGGCACACAGTAGGTGCTCAATAATTGCTGAATGAAATGGATGTGCATATGTCCCCACAGGGGTGTGTGAGGGGCATTTGTAGGGGGTCAAAGGGAGGAGAAAGAGGGAAGTAGGAAGACAGGCTTAGAAACCAGCGGTAGTGCCCTCTGGAGATGATGGGTCCCCAAATCCAATCTGAGTCTATTCGGATGTTTATCCTCGACCTCTCCCCTTGGGGCTAAGCCAACAACAGCAAATAAATAAAATGGGCATTTGTCAATGGGCCCATAGGAACTGATTCTTGCAGAAACAGAGGCTCCCTGGACTGTCACTTCCTGCAGGTGCTGGCTCCAGGGGACGTTCCCGCTGGCTCCCGCACAGATCTTTGCTGCGAGCCCGTCTCGAGGGCTGGATCTTGTTGCCCCCGTGTTCTAGGGATTGGTTATTCCACAGTTGGGACTAATAAGGCCAACCGAACTAGACAGCACATGCGAAGGTCTTTCACAGTACCTTGCAAGAAGTAAGCACTCAATAAACGCAGCTATTCTTTTTGTGGGCCTCCTAAAAGCAAGAAATGCAAACACCACAAAGGAATTGCACGTACTGCAGGAGAAAATTATTAATGTACTTTGTGTGACATCCTAGGGATTCTTTCATGACGCTGGCATTCTTCATTTGATTCCTCCTTGTGTGCGTCTGAAGAAATCACTGTAACAACCGTCATACCCCTGGATTACTTTCTTGTGAAGAAATTGTGTATTTTCTGGAAGCTAAGCTCATTTTGTGGTTGGATTTTGGGGCTTTGTGAGCACACTGAGGTCCCCCCAGATCCCAGACATCTCTGGGTCTCCTGCTAGGCAGTTTCTTCCAATCCTTTCTCATAAAACCAGTCCTCTGATCTTTGAAACATTTACACTGGAGATGGCACCCGCCCCAGAGAGGGACACACTTACATGGAGAGCCATTAGATGTTTTCCAGTTTTAGAGAAATCATTAATTCACCAGTGAGTCTCAGATCACTAGTCAATTACTCTTTTTACACACAAGCAATGATGCTGGAGGCGGCTCAGACTGACTTGCAGGAGCTGCCTGCACACATCTCTTTCCGACTCGACCAGCAGTAACATCACAATAGGTAGCTTGAAATCAACCACATGGGAATGGTTATATCACAGAAATGGGCAAGCACGGTAGGTCAGAGCTTCCCCCCACCCTGGAGAGCCACTGTCTGAAGTTCATCAGCCCTGCACTGCATCTAATGGAAATGAGAAACAGAGACATCAAGGGACTCTCTCGATGTCACCCACCACAGCAGTTTAGAAAAGAAATGGTGAAGCAGAACTTTTTAAGAAGATGCAAGACTTAAATTGGGCTTCTAAGTGAGTGTGATAAAATAGATGATAGATTGATAGATGATAGAATAACAGCCCCCCCAGAGATGCTCATTCCCTAATCCCCTGAACCTGTGAATATGTAACCTTCTATGACAAAAGGGACCATGCAGATGTGATTAAGGATATGGACCTTTGGGCCGGGCGCGGTGGCTCACACCTGTAATCCTAGCAGTCTGGGAGGCCGAGGCAGGCAGATCGTTTGAGCTCAGGAGTTCGAGACCAGCCTGAGCAAGAGCCAGACCCCGTCTCTACTAAAAAAATGGAAAGAAATTAGCTGGACAACTAAAAATATATATAGAAAAAATTAGCCGGGCATGGTGGCGCATGCCTGTAGTCCCAATGACTCAGGAGGCTGAGGCAGGGGGATTGCTTAAGCCCAGGAGTTTGAGGTTGCTGTGAGCTAGGCTGACGCCACGGCACTCACTCTAACCGGGGCAACAGAGTGAGACTCTGTCTCAAAAAAAAAAAAAAAAAAAGATATGGACCTTTGGATGGAAATAGTATGTTGGATTATCTGGGTGGGCCCAATTTTTTAAAGACATGAGTCCTTAAAAGAAAGCAGAGATGCTGTCCTGACTGGGTCAGAGAGATGAGACAGAAGGAAAAGGGGAGATGCAAAGTGGGAGAGAGACTAGACCTTGAAGATGGAGAAAGGACATGGGTGGCCTTGAGAAGCTGAGAAACGACCCTCAGCTGGTAGCCAGCAAGAAAATAAGGACCAGCTACACAGCCCTGCCTCGATTTCAGTCTGCTGAGCCCCATGTCTGACCTACAGAACTATAAAAGAATAAATTTTTGTTACTTAAGCCACTAGGTATGGTAATTTGTCATGGCAGCAATAAAAAACAGCTAGCAGAGAGGCTAAAATGAGTTGCTAATAGACAAGTGGGAAAAGCACGCCAGGCAGGCAGGGGTGATGGTGGGAGCGAAGGCTTGGAAGTGGTGGAGCAAGTCATTTCCCAAGAACAGGGGGTAAATCCCCCTCTGCTCAGACGGAGGAAGCACAGCAGGAGGGAACTTTGGAAGGGCAGGTCTGGGGCTCTGTGTGGCCCCAGGGGAATGGTGGCAGGGACAGGAACAACGAGAGCAGCAGGTGAATGAGACTAGGAGCAGGGCAGGTCACTGACATGAGTGGTGTGAGGTCGGTGCAAGGAAGAAGGCCTGGGACGGGGATGGATGGCGAGGAACTGCCAGGATCGGGGTACACTAGCGAGTGGCGGTGACTGTGGCTACCTGGAGGGCCCAGGCCCCATCAGCGTCCTTGCGCTGTAGGAATGTGAGCCTAGTGTAGCCAGAGAGTTAGCTCTTCCCAAAGAAGCCTGAAATCTTAAAATCTCCTGATGTCTACTGTCGATAACGAATCCATTGATTTGTAACCTGCGTGGGGCCAACCTTGTAGGCGTCGCCTAAAACACATCTGAGGGCCAGCTTTGGGCTCTGCTCCCAGCTCTCTCTCCTCCTGGTTTTCGGATTCTGCACTGATTCTCCCGCTGGACTGGGCAAGCCCCTGGGAGATGACACAATTCGGCAGTGGGAGGCCGCCGAGGGGGCAGAGTCTGCACTTCCTGCCAGCGGGGCCCAAGTGATTAATTATAAAAATAAGAGTGAGATCATCCCTCCTCTTTCAACCCCTCTACCCGCCCCCCACCCCCCTCCCCGCCGCCAAAAACAAGGGAAAGGAAGATGAACACATTTTGCTGGCCTGCCTGCTGCTCACTCAAGCCCTGCTGACTTCCCCAGCCCCTGGCCTCGGTGCTTAGGAAGAACAGCCCAGGCTGGGCTTGCTGCTCGGGTGGACAGGAGGGCAGCGGGTGGGCAGCCACCGTCCACACTCCTCTCTGTCCCCGCCTTTTCCCCAGGCCCTGCCCAGACTTCCCTGCAGCCTTTGGGAGGGGTGAGAGAAGTGGGTGGTGGAAGGTACTTGGATTTCTTATTTATTAATTATGCTGCATTTATCTAAACAGAATTGAATATTTTTCTTCCCCAAATCTTCTGTCTATGGTCATTGATTCTGCTTACTTTCTTAGATTACTAGATTGACTGTTGCTGAAGAAGCAATGCTAAGTGATGGCGTATGAATAAGAAAAACGAAAGCAGGAACGGTGGCCCCGGGCTGTTTGCCTTGGCGTGGTTTGCCCTCCTGTAGCAGCGGATGTGCGTTCCTGACTGATAGAGCGTGGTCACCTGCAGCCGCTTCTGTAGCTTTGACCAAAAGCCTCCGTCGAGCTAACTTTCTGGGCCAAACAGCGCAGACTCCGGGAAAAGCTGTCTGGGCTGCTACTCTGGACCCACGCTTAACACTCGTGACTTTGGACAAAGCAATCTCTCCGAGTCCTACTTTCCTTTCCTTAGAGGGTTTTTGTGATGATTAAATAGGGTCGATTATGCAAAGTGCTTTGCTGTCATTTCCTGACGTGTTATATTTACGAACATGCAACCCAGACTGCTTAGGGGGGCTGTCCGGAAAGTATCCAGCCATGTGATACGAAAAATGATATTGACAGTGGCTGGATACTTTCTGACAATGGCTGGATACTTTCCGGACAGCCCTGTGTACTCAAAGCAAAACCACGCACCCTGCGTGTGATGCCTGCTTGTCCTGGGATCCGCTCCTCGTTTCTCCCAGGCTTCCTTGGCGAGGAGGGAGCCACACTGATCGGGCTCTCTTGCCGTCTGGCTTCCAGCTGGGTTTGGCCACTGGGGGGCGCTAGTGAAAGCATGGTGGACCAAAGGATCGCAAAGCCAGGGTATCCCTCCCCTTCCCTTTGCTTCCGGTGGCATCTCTGGAAACTTGTGTTTCTCCTCCACCATCTCAGCACCCTCAGAATCTGGAATTATTCTGGTTACTATGACGGGGAACTTCCTTGAATACTTCCACGTGCTAAGTGCCTGACATGGGTCTTAATCTTATTTAATCCTCTTAACAACCCTATGAAGAGGCCACTGCAGTCATTAGCCCCATTTTATAGATGAGGACACTGAGTCTCAGAGAGGTTAACTCGCCCACTGCTGTCCCGAGTGGCGCAGCCAGATTGGGAAACAAGACAGCCTGACGCAGAATCCTGGCTCAGCTTACCCTCCTGGGTGTGTCC
>CM052446.1:48721826-48777401 GCA_028533085.1 Varecia variegata | reverse complement strand
GGAGTTCAGGTGATAAAGAAAAAAAAAAAAAAGATGTTAATAGAGGACTGTAATGCATCTGTCTGTAATTCCAGTCTTCTCATTCCCAGTTGGAAACCCCGGGAAAAGGACGCGGCGGGCTGCTGCAGCCTCCTGCCCAGGTAGACCCTGCTCACCCCGAGAGGATGCTCAAAGCCAGGAGCACCTTTTGTTGGTCTGTGATGTGAGAGTCACCGTGTTAAATATGGCCAAGCGGGCATCTTGGTTTGAACACTCTCCTGTTTAGCTCCCTCCTTCTCCCAGATGATTGAACCATTTGCTGGCCACAGATGATAACATCTGGGGAGGAGATGGACCCCTCTCCTGCAAAAATGAGGTGTCTATGCCTCTGGTTAGGACAGAGGAACCCCCTGGTTGCCTCCAGTCTATTCTTTAAGAGGAACATTTTAGAGCACAAAAATCGGGTCAGGTCACTCCCTGCTGAAATCCTTTGATGCCTTCCTATTATGCTTAGACAAAAATTCAAACTCCTTACTGGCCACCCAGGCCCTGTATGATCTGGCCCTTGCCTCTGGCAACCTCACTTTGGACCAGTCTCCCCCTTGCCTGCTGCACTGTAGCTAAACAGCCTCCTCTCAGCTCCTTGAACACACCCTGCTGCCAAGCACTGCCACAGGGCCTTTGCACATTCACTTTTCTCTTTTCACACCTCCCTTCAGGCTGCTCTTTGTAAGCCTGGCTCCTTTGCATTCTCTGGCTTCAGCTTCAATGCCTGGGGGCAGGCATTGCTCTTCAGAGACAGGTCTATGCTTTTCTCTCTCCACATCCTTTGTGGCAATCCCACTATGTGTCATTAACTCATTTATTGCCTGTCCCTTTCACTGGCCTCTTAAGCGCCCCTCCCTGGATTCAGGGACCTTCTGTGTCTTGCACAAGCCTGTGTCCTCAGTGTCTAAGCACAGGGTGGGTGCTCAGTGGATATCTGTGGAATCCATGACTGGTTGAAACAGGAAGCAGAGCTGGACGCTGCTGCAAGAACAGTGGTCCCTGCTAGAGATGACCAGTCCTGGAGAGCTGGGGACACAGAGTTAACAACTAGGAGCTGGCTGGCAGAGAGTTGGGGGAAGAGGCCTCTGCTGATGTGTTTCTGGGAGTGCCTGACCTTTCTATAGGTGTCTGACCCTCCACTGGCAAACCCTGTGTGTGGTAAGCATGTGTGCATGTGAGCTTTGCCACCTTCATTTTATTTGGGTCAATTTCCAAGGCTGGGGACACCAGCTCTTTGTGCATTTCATTCTTTCCTTCTTTTTGCATCTATGTGACAGCAATAAAGCTGCATGTGGTTACTCCCCCATCCCAACATATGTTTTCAACTATTCTGAGATGATGTAGATCAGCGGTTCTCAACCTTTTTGGCACCAGGGGCGAGTTTCATGGAAGACAAGTTTTCCATGGACCAGGTTGGGGGGATGGCGAGGGATGGGGAGCGGCTGTAAATACAGATGAAGCTTCCCTTGCTGGCCGGCCGCTCACCTCCTGCTGTGCAGCCCAGTTCCTAACAGGCCACGGACCAGTACCAGTCCATGGCCCAGGAACTGCGGACCACAGATGTAGATGAAGCCATGGTAAGAGACGTGATCAAACACAGAAAAGAAAGACACAGCAGCATGGACATACAGACACATATATGCATGTAAATGGTATGTATTTTTAAATAATACCTATGCATGCATTATTTAGACACAGGTAACCAATAGAGGAGCTAAGAACTGTGATTTAGCTGTGTTGGGAAGGAGGGAGGAGAGGTGGGTGAGTTTTGGAGTGAGCCAAGTCCTCATATATCCAGGCAGAAGGTCAAATGCACAGTCAATAAAGCAAGAAGTGGGGGTAAAAGCAGATTATTTGGAGATACCGGGGTGATCACCAGCAGAACTAAAAACAGAAACAATTTTAAAAATTAAAAGAAGTTGAGAGGGGAAGGTTTTTAAAAAATTATTATTATAAGCCAGTTAGTGCTACTTATTTTTTAACTATATGTACATATAACTTTGATACAATATTTAAAAATCTTTTATTTTTAAGTGTGCAATTCAGTGGTTTTGATACAATGTTTAAAATATATTATTATATTTTCTACAATATTAATACATAGTTTTTTTCCCCCCAAAAAACAAAGACAGATGCAATTGCAGCAGGAGGAAGAGAATAGGCTAGAAGGAATGTGCTGGATGCCACTTAAAAATCTGGAAAACAAGTTAAGACTGTGTAACTCTCCTTGGGTGTACCTCTCCCAGGTTGCTTAGGCTTCTTGCATGGACTGTTGGTTTTTCTGGCAAGTTCGCTCTGGTCTCACCCCAACACTGTGCTCCTGGGAGTATCTCAGATCCCAGACAGGCATGCAACCCCAGCATCTTTCTTCACCGCACCACTGTGGGTAGAGAAAATTAATTACAGAGACGCCCACGTGGCCCTGAGCTGAGTCAGCAAGCAGTACATGGAAATGGAAAGGTCCCCAAGCATCTGAATCCCTGCAGTGGGGTGTCTGTCCTTCCTTGTGCTGCAGAGCCCAGGGGATAGAGGATGGGGAGCTCAGCATCGGCTTGGGGCACCTTCCCCATGTGGCCACCTGGTTGTCACCCTCCTGCAGACCTGTCGAGATCTGCAAATATGGCTCCCATCTCCCAGTGTCCTTGCTTGGCCTTTCTCAAAGCCTCAGCCATAAGGGGAAAAGGAAGAATGGCAGTTGCTGCTTTAGCCGGGCGCCGTCTCCCTCTCCCCTCTTGCTCCTTTCCTCTGTTCCCACGTGATCGCTCACAATGCCCTCGGAGCTCAGCTTCCCCGCCAGCCGCGCCCTGGCCTGTGGGCCCCTCCTGGGCACTGGATTCTGCCACATCCTGCTCCTGACTGCTGGGCCGTGCAAGGCCATGTCTGCAGACGTAGTTCAGTCTCTATGGGTGTGACTATCAAATTATGAGACTGTTATCTTAAGTCACCAACACTTCCAAATGAGTGCTGTGCCCTTAGAAGCTCTCGGGCCTCTTGGAAGACCCAGGAATTCCAGCGGAGCTAATCCTGTTGGGACTCACCTTCGGCTCCTGCGTCCCCGTAGCTCCTCGGATGACAGTCTTCAGCCTTCAAGCACAGACTTGTCGGGAGCCACAGCCTGCCTCTCCCGAGAAGGCCACGGTGCTGGGGTTGGAAACCAGGCATGTCACAAGGAAGGGGGCCAGCTTGCTCCTGGGGAGTTAAGGCCCTCTGTGAGTGTCCTTCTGCTCGGGACTGCAAGCAAAGCCGGCCTGCCCTGCCCCTCGGTCTTTTTCAGAACCCAATGCCCGTGTTTTCGACAGTGGGAGCCCGGGCAGGTCGGTGGTCCCCCGGCTGGGAGGGGAAGACTGCGTGGTGCTTTGACAAAACATGCAGGCACCATCCATGAGGCCACTGCCCCTTTTTCTCTTCCCTCTGCTGCTTCCCCGACTGTCCTTAAGCAAACTCTCACCCTCTATTTGTCCTCCGCGGGCCTGCCTTTCTGTCCTTGGGCTGCAGGGAAAGGGCGCAGTCGGCATTTCCCCCGACAGCTCAATGCCGGGCTTTGCCGAGGGCCTTCTTATCTCTCTGCTCTTCTTTCTCAGAACGATGCTCAGGGCCGGTTTCAATTTGGGGATTAATCTAACCCAAGTACAGAATCTACTCCTCTGCATGGGGAATGCACTCTGGTCTGTTGTTTATCTGTTCTTCCCCCACCCCTCCCTGTTGCACCCTAATCTTTGGAGCTTAAAAAGGCTTAAAATTCTTCTTAGGCATGGAATAGTTCTTATAAGGCAATTATTGATGAGCTAAACAGAAATGACTTCGAAACTTAGCGTGCGAACTTTCCTCCGTGATCGCGTTGCTGTACGTCAAGTGAAAGCGGAAGGAGGAAGGAACGAATCCTTCTGTTGTCTCACCCTGTCGGATGTTTTCTTCCTGGGGAAAAGCTGACCACTGGAACCTTGAATCTGCCTTTGAGGCAGGGGCGCAGGGCTGGCCCCCTCTCTTCACCCACTCAGCTGATAAGATAAGATGATCAGCCGAAGGCTTGACCCCCTGCACAGCCCAAGCCCTGGGCACTCTGAACTTACCCTGAGAGGAGGAGACACTTCCTTTCACATGAGCCTACTGTTTCCACCAATTCACAGCAAAATGACATATTGCACTAGAATCATAACATCCACGTTGCACCTTGCGGTTTAAAACCTGCTTTACATGCATCATTTCATGTGCTGCCCACCACAACCCAGGAAGGTAAGCACAGTGATTCCCATTCACCAGATGAGAAGACTGAGGCTGGGAGAGGGGAAATGACTTACCCATGGGACCTAGTTACTCAGGTGCAGGGGTAGGATTTGAACTCAAGGTTCTCACTTCACAGCCCACCTGGGGACCATTCCTGGTCCAGCTGCTTCCATAGTGATGGATGAAGCTGCAAGGTGGCAGGTGGGGTAATGGTGGGCAACCACGGACAGGTGTGAGTACTTCCCACTGTCAAGATAAGCAACGTCCATCAATCATTCCAAATTGCAACAGTTGCAGACGCCACAACAGAGTGGGAGAGAAAAGGACCCGGACGAAGGTGTCTCTGAGCTGAAACGCCCACACAAAGAGCACTTACCTTAGTGAGTTGGGCAGTTGGAATCTGGACATATTAAAACCACCTTGGGTGTGTTAGAGCTGACCTTGCACGTGGGCGGGGACGTGGCGGGGCGGTGGAGGACGAAGGGCAAGGCTGGTGATTGAGAGGGTGCTGACTCTTCCCGGGGTGGGGACAGAGGCTGGGAGTCTCTTGATAATTCCACGCCCTTCCCCTCTCTGTGCACGTTTAGCTGGCTGGGGTGAAGGAGGACAGGGAATTTATGAAATGCGAACCTGCCTCCGAAGCCCCCATGCATGCTGACTTCAGAGGGAAACCGGAAACGCAAGTTCCGAGGTTAGAAACCTTCGCGGCTGACGTTAGCTTTTGAAACTATTACTTGCATTGTTGAGAAAGCCGTTAGTGCTGGATGCTTTCTTTTAAAATGTTTGTGTATTCTACTGTGTGGAAAGACAAATTGGCATGAAGTGAAAAGAAGGAATTTAGTAATCAGAAGAGAGGCTGGGACATATTTATGGAAATCTGTGGACGTTTTTCCTGAGTTTTGGGAGGAACGAGGCCCCCGGCTGTCTCCTCTACATCATCCCAGGAATATGTGATATCTACTCAGGGACTCTGGGAATGCCCGGTGGTGTCCTAATGAAATAATAATGGGGCATATCCTCCTCCACAGCATTTCTACAGGGAAGACTTACTGTCCCCCCAGACAGGGATTAGACCTAATAAATTACACTTCAGGATGCAGGATACACACACGACGTCAGGGCTGCGTACACACACGGATGGCCCCGAGCACAGAAAATCCATCATCCTCAGCTGGACACACAGCAGGCGCCAAGCAGCAGGAAGTGGCCTGGACTGTGTCCTGATGAAGTAGTTTTTGGAGCAGGGAAGGAAATGCCAACAGTGATGCAGGGAACATTTGCCTTGGAGGCGGGGGAGGTTCAGGGGCCGAGGGACTGGGACACTGCATCTGCGAACGGCTGCCACCTTCCTGAGAGCGTGGGGCCTGTCCTTGCGTCTACACCAGGGTTCTCACCCTGGGCACTGTTGTCACTTTAGGCCAGATAATTCTCCATTGTGAGGGACTGTCCTGTGCAATTTAGGATATTTAGCATTGTCCCTGGCCTCTACCCACCAGATGCCTGTAGCATTTCACACACCCATTTGTGACAACCCAAAATGTCTCTAGACATTATTAATGTCTTTAGGATGGGGAATGGGTCAAAATCATCCCCGGTTGAGAATCGCTGGTCTACACCAGGAAGGACAAGGATTGGTTTTGTTTCTCTGTTTGACTACCAAAGCCTCCAGTGGCTTCCTGCCTCACTCGGGGTAAATGCCACAGTCCACTGTGGGCCCTGGAGTCCTGCGTGACCCCCCCTTTCCAGCCTCAGCCTCACCCCCGGGTTTCTTCCCCACCTGCCTCTGCCAGCCAGGCTGGCCACCCTGCTGTTCCTCACATGTACCCGCATGTCCTTGTTAGGGTTGTGTATTTGCCATTCTCTCTGCCTGGAATGTTCTTTGCACTGCTCCCTTCCCTGGTATCCACACGGCTCGTTTCTGCACTGGCTCAGTCTCTGCTCAGGTGGCAGTTCCATGGAGGCACCGTCCTCTGACCACACGGCCCAAAGAGCACCCCGCTCGCGTCACTCCCGGAGCTCTTCCTTCTGGCGGATTCTGCCTGAAGCTCCGTCCGCTGCAGTCACTGTGTATCTGTCGCCGTATTCCTCAAGCGCCCCGTGAGGACAGGACCATGTCCGCCCGCAGAATTGCTATATTCTGTCTCAAGATGTACCTGCAAGATTTTAAGGTATGGAAGTGACTCATCAATGACACAGGAAGACCACTGCCATGAGAAAGGACTTTTATTACGTACATTTCCCCAGGGAAGGGGGTGCCATGCCACACAGGGGAAGCGCGAGATTTGGGTCAGGGGAGCAGAAGGAGGAACAAGGAGAAAGCTTAGGCCAGAGCCTTTCTGGGGGTCTCTCCAGGAAAGCTGCTGCAGAGCAAACACCCTGGGATTCGCTAATTTGAATAGTGCCACTGGGTTTGGGGTACAGGGTGCTCTGGGTGCCTGGTACCTGAGCCTCAGATCACGTAGGGCGGGGGAAATACTGGCTTGGTGTGTGAGTGAGGTAAGGAGGTGTTTGGGCTGTAGCCTGCGCGTTGGTTGGTTTGCAGATGAAAGGCATGTTCACAGCAAGTTGTCATCTCTCTAGGGATGATCCAGCCCTGTAAGGGACAGTTTCCACACATGTCTGTAAGGCCCCCCAAATGTCAAAACTTCATAAGATACAGAAAATAAAAAACACAATGAATGCATATTATGACTCCTCAAACAGGGCCTGGCCATCACATGTGCTGAGAAATGTGTTGATTGAATTAGGACAGGGGTCGTGTCCCCATTGTCCACCAACGTGTGCTCACTGCCTTGCCCGACATGTAGTTATCATTCATGAACTCTTGCTTAGAGTTCCCTCTTTGGGATGTGAGGTGGGAATAGAATAGACATTAGAAGTAACCAAACAAAATGCATGTGCTGGGTGTCTACCTGGGCCCGACTCTGAATGGGGCTAAGAGATAGGCTTGGGGTCTGACTGACCCGGGTTCAAATTCCTGCTGTGGGTCCTTGTGAAAAAGTCATACCCTGGCTGGTAGGTCTTTGGCAAGGCGCTTAACTCCTCTAAGTCTCAGTTTCTACATCTAGCAAATGGGCGTAATGGTCCTTTCCTTGCAGGGTTGTTGGGAGAAGAGCACAGATGGTGCTTACAAAATGCTTAGCACACCCCAAGTACAAGGCATGGCGACTCTTGGTTACATGCGAAGAGGTGTGAGACGTAGGGCTGAACCACAGGGGACTTGAAAGTGTCACCAGAGACCAGGAGAGGTTATAAGAGAGAACCAGCTGGAAATCCTCAATGCCACAGAGGGCGAGAAGGCCTCAGAGGAGGAAGAGAGCCCTGAGTACCAGGCGGTGTTCCCTGCAGAGGTGGGATGGAAGCTGTGGGAACACTTGGCTCATAATCTCCACTCACTGCACTGATTTACAACAAATTTTTCCATCCTCTGTTGTCTCATTTGATCCTTATAACATAGTAGTGCAAGCATGCTTTTTCCCATGACCAGGAAAGAGAGGCTCAGAGACACAGACGGACGATAGAACAGTGAGGAAGGACTAGGACCCAGATTTTGAGCCAGGTCTTCTGACTCCAAGTTCACTCCAATTTTCAAAGAATTTAAGTATGGTAAAAATACACTTAATACTGTCATAACAATAGTTACCATTTGTTGCAGATTCCTGTGTGCCAGGTGCTGTGTTGAGAGCCCTGAAGTCATCACTTCATTTAGTTGTCACCATGGTCCCACGAGGGAGGGCCTCTCGTCGGCAATGCTTTGCATCAGAGAGATTGACATTTGCCCAAGGGGGCACAGCTGGGATTGGAATCCAGATGGGTCTGGCCCCAAATCTCAGTCTATCTAAGCTCTGCGAGATTCTGCCTGCCCCTCACACAGAAGCCCCGCAGAGACCATGTTGCTTTCTTCCCATGAGCCGGTGCTGTTGGAACAGAGGACCGAGGAAGGAGTGTCTATACGCCTTCAACCTGGCCAAGCTCCGCCAACCCCAGAGCTTCTCGAGGATGAGGAGAGAAGGGGGTGTCAGCTGAACACGAGATCCAGGGTCAGTGTGCAGCCCACTCACTGGGGGACCCCAGGTGGTGCCTGCTGCCACCTGCCTCCTCCTCGCCCTAAGTGAGCTCACCTTGCCAATGCATCTTCCCACTGGGGTCAGAAATGAAGGGTCCCATGGGTCTCTGAGCTTCCAGACAGCAATGTGGGGCCATGCAGTGCTCCAGCGGGGTGTCTGGAGTCTGCTCTTTCCCAGACTGCAGGCTCCTCGGGGACTATGTCCATCTCGGCATTGCATCCAAGCTCATGGCAGGGTTCTGGGCACAGAGAAAGCATTCAGTGAATGTTTGTGGGACTGAACGAGTGAGTCTGTGAGTGAGTGAACGGCAGTCTTTCATTTCATAACTTTCCTGCCCCTGACTTGGGCTCAGAGAGGAGACAGGCACAGAATAGCATCTGGAGGTGTCTGTGCACCTTGTCTCCAAAGGCCCACATGGCCCGAGATACCTTGTCATGGTCCTGCTTCTACTGTTCCTACCTGAGCTATGTCCTGAGATTCTAAGACCCATCATGGTACCTCATGCCAATGGCTTCAAGACACCAGTGTGCAAATACAGTGTCCCCAAGCCTGGCATGAGCCCTTCTGCTCCTACTCCTGAGCAGGGAGCATGGGGGCAGGAGTCCCTTCCTGTTGCTCAGTCTTGCAGCCACTTCCGAGCAGGTGGGGAGGCAGGGACAAGTGGGCATGTCACTGGGTCACACTTTCAACAAGGAGAGCCATTCATCTCCACCCCTGGGCCATCTCCCAGTTCCCTCAGCAATTCAGAAGAAAATGATGCAACAGGGATGTTTTTACCTTTCCTATTAAAAAATGTTTGGGGGTAAGAAGAATATCTGAGCAAATATAGGACTTAGATAAATTCTCTGTGTCCTATTTTTTCCTAGGAAAGGAACAAGGAGATGAAAGAACAAGGTCCCTGAGAAGCGTCAGCAGCTTCCTGAGGGTGACTCGTCACTGGGAGCATCTGATAGGACAGCTCTTTGCTTGGATGCCTGGCACCGGGCAGAGCATGCCACTGAGGTGTGCCCAGGCCCTGGGCCAGCAGGACTTACAGGAGATTCCTTTACCAGTGGAGCCTTTCTCAGAAGGTCAGCAGGTCTCACGCCAGCCCTTCCCCACACAGGTCTGGCCCAGCCTGTGGACAGGGCTGTACGGCACAGTAGTTGAGGATATGGGCTCTGGCGTCAGATTTCCTGGGTTCAAGTCTCTCTTCTGCTACTTGGTAACAGTGAGAACCCAGGGCAAGGTACTTAATGTGTCTGGGCCCCTCTGTAGAATGGTTATTCCCTTGCAGGTCATGGTGAGGATGGAGTGAGTTGGTACATACCTAGAATGGTTCCTGGTATGTAGTAATTGCTCAGTTAATGTTAGGTATTGCTATTATATTGCATACTTAAACCTTTCACAACAAATTTTCTACCCTAAACTGGAACCTTCCAGAACTTTCTAGATTTTTAGTCTGCAGCTGGCCATCAGTGGTAAAAACTGCCCAAAGATCTCCTCAAGGGCAGGCCCGGGGTCAAGAAGGGACCCCTTCTGCGCTCACTGCCTGCAGCTCAGTGACATCTCCTTTGGTTTGGTAGGGCGTCCCCACCCACAGGTCAAGGGGGGTGTAGCACAGCCCACGTGACCCCTCAGGAACTCCTGTGTCTGTGAACTTTGGTGGAAATGGGGAAATACCCTGGAGAGCAGACTGTGGAGCCCTCCATGCTGTCCCAAAACACACCCAACAGGCCATGGTCAATGAGAGGTTAGCCTCCTGCGGAACTGAAGCCTCTCCTACTTCATCCCTTACTGGGCGATGCAACGGACTTAGACAAAAAGAATTTGCCTTGTTGCTTCTTATCAGTGTAGAGTTTCTCTGTGTCCCTCAGAGGACTTCCCAGGAATCATGTCAGCGATGAAAAGATGCACTGGCTGTTCAAAACCTCTTCCTAAAGAAGTTCGGTATTAGATAAAAAGACAATTCTCATACACTCAATGCTTATTATGTGTCAAGTACTGGACTAAACCTTTATATGCATTATTTCATTTGATCACCACCACAGCCAGCCCTATGAACTGGGTATTCTATTATCTCTACTTTATGGAAGAGGGAACCACGGTTCAGAGAGGTTAAGTATCTTGTCCAAGGTCACACAGCTAGGAAGTGGTGGAACTGAGGTTCAAATCTAGGTCTGTCTGACCTTAGAGTCCAACTGACTTTATTACCTGTTAGGAAATAGAGTCTTCTATTAAAGGAATTGTCCCTCTGACCTCTCTTCTGATTGCTTGGGTATTTCAGTTAAATATATACTTTCTTTCTTAGCAATTGGGACATTAGGGGTCCTGTACATGAGACTTACTTTTCCCTATTACCAAAAAAAAAAAAATTTTTTTTCCCACTCATCTCAGGTGATATTGTGAAAAGGACACTTGACTCAGATAAGCAGTGACTTTTGGAATAGCCAGATTGTAGCAAATGCCTCTTAATTAAGCCATGACCTTCACCCAGGTCATCTTTTTCCTGAATGTGTTGCTCTTTCTTTTCCCACCCAAACTGCTTTGAGTAAAAGCGAGGCTGGACCCGGAAAGCATGAACTTTTTTCTCTCATCTCTCTCTAAATCTGTAGCTCTAGCTCTGGCTCCCAGCTCCCATTTCCAGCTGCCCACAGGAAGTTACCGTGGATGTCCTAAGGGTACCTTCAACTCAACATGCCCGAAACAAAGCACATCCTCTCCTCTGTGCCCGGCCACCTTCCTGTGGGAGGCACCATTGTTCTCCCAGCCTGCGGAGCTCAAGGTCAGAGAAGCCGCTTTGATGGCACCACTTCCTTCACTCCTAAGGTACCAGGAGTCAGCCAGTCCACCAAGCCTTCCTTCCCAGCCTCTCTTAACACCCTGTCCTGAGTCCCAGCCCTCCTCACCTCTCCTCTGGACTCAATTTACAATTTACTCAGTGCCATTTACAAGGCACTGGCTGCCAGAGAGATCTTGCCCACAAAGGAGTGTCACCATGTGCCTACCAGCCCAAAACCTCCGGTGATTCCCTGCTGTTGCCCACTGCTTTCAGTCAGCCTGAAGTCAACGGGCTCTGTGACACAGCCCTTCTCTAGTTTACTTCCTTTTCCTGTTGGATCAGTCTTCTCACTCATAATTCAGCTTACTTTCCTGCCTCTGGCTAAAACGCCCTCCTCCATCCTCTACATATCTGTAATCTACCCATGTGCCAAGACCTGGAAAGGTAAATTAGATTGTATGCCATTTTCTCACTCTGCTTAATGGTTGTAACTACCTGGAGCTCTACAATGAGAAGAATTCTGAGATTACATACATGATCTATGTGAAGGAGAGCTATGATTGATTAGTGATGTCTGCCTTGGTCTAGGAAGGAGAGATTGAAGCAAGTAGACTCTGGCTAGAGGCAGCTGACAGCCTGCCTCCTCCATCAGCCTGTGACGACGGCAGCCCTATGGATCACCTTGACCACAATGGATTCTCACATTGATAAACACCTATTGCAATGGGCTCTCAGAGGAAAAAAAAGCTAAGAAAACTTGCCCTTAAGGAGGCCATGATTAGGACTGTATTAACCCAGCTCTTTATGACATCTCACCTTGTTCTCTATCTGCACCAGAAAATTAAAAACCTTAGTTATAATAATAATGGCTTTTTTGAGAACTTCCTCTCTGCCAGCACCAGGCCACGATCTTCCCAGGTCATCTCGATTCATCATTCCAACTCTGTGAAGAGGTGCACCTACTAGCCGTTTTGCAGACGAGGGGACGACGTTCAGAGAGATGAAGTGACTGTTCCAGGTCACCTAGGCAGTAAGTGGTGGGACCAGGAGAAACACCCAGGGCTGCCTGATTCCGAACCTTGGCTACCAGACTGACAGGTATGTTCATGTTTCTTTAGTATGTGGCTTTGTTCAGTGCGATCCTGAATTACTCACTCTTGGTGAAGGTGTTACAAACAGACTGCAAAAGGTCTCTGAGGGCAGAAAGTTGTCACATACTTTGTTCTGTCCTTCCCTTCCACACGCAAGTACCTAACACAGCCCTAAGCCAGAGTCGATGGAGTCTCTTTAATGCTGTTTTTCAGGTTGGTCAGACCCTATCAATTACCTATTTATTATTCTTTTAACATATTTTCAAGGCCCTGGAAGAAGGATCAAAATGACTCAGGGATCCTAAAAAGACAGCTCCAGGAGGCAAAAATGTCCCGCTCTGAGCCCTCAATGGAATTGCTAGCTTTTCCAGATGCAGTAGCAACTTCTGGCCACGAGAGGACAGTAAAGACAAGGCTACCAGGACCCAATCCTACCAGCCTCTCCTACAGGCCTCGTGTGCAAGCGGAGACCTTGGCAGCGGTTCAGGTTCCTTTTACAACGGCCAGGGCCGTAGAATCTTCAGGTGGAACCGTCCTCATCGGGCTGATGCAGAGATCTAATGGATGGCCTCCCTGCAATTTCCAGCACAGACTAAGTAAAGCGGGCATTTATTCATGCATTTATTCCACCTGCATCTATTAAGTACCTACTGTGTCACAAGCACTGTGCTGTCTGGCGGGCACAATGGACAGGGAAACCGGCAACTCTAGTGCAGGTTTCTAAGAGGTGTCTGAAGCACCAGGGGAGGCTCTGCGCTCTGAAAGAGTCAGGAGGGCATCTCTGAGGAGGTGACATTCGAGCTGGGTCTTGGAAAAGGCCTGGGAGCTCCTCAAATAGAGAAGGGGGTGGGGGTGGAAACCCCAGATGGAAGCAGAAACGGCACCCACAGAAGTGACTGGGGTGGAAACCGATCTTTGTACTGCTTGCCCCGGGCTGGAATTTGACAGCTATCTTTGCACGAAGATTCCCAAAATTCTCCCTGGTGTTTTTGAGTCAGTTTTATAACCATCCATGGGAGCTGAGCTATAGGCTCTGGCTGAAGGGCAGCAGTGGGACCACCTTTTCTAGAAAGTTCTTGCAATTATAGTCTTCCAGAGTAGATCTGTGGGAGTTCCCAGAGAGGGCATCAAGGCTCTTCCTCTGTAGGAAGCCCAGAGGGACCCAGGCTGGCAGGAGCTCAGAAGCCCTCCCAGTCACCCCCACCCCCAGGCTCCCTGCTCAGGAACACGGCCCACACCCCCTGCGTAGGTGCGTCCCCAGCCTTGCTTTGCTCCCTGAGTTCTCTTCCCCAAGTGGCCTTTTGCCCTTGCCCAGGTTCTGTGGCGAACGACAGCCACCCTGGCAGTTGATCTTAGGTGCTGGGTGTAGGGGAGGAACACCGTGGCAGCCCTGAGCCCAAATCTAGGCGCTATCTGTATCTTGGCTATGAACTTGGACTTGACACTTAACCTCTCTGGGCCTCTGTTTCTTCATCGGGAAAATGGAAATTACAGACCCTTTCTCCCCTTTCTCCTGGGCTTGCGGTGAGGAGTAGCAGAGGTAGCTGCCTGTGAACTGGGTCCCGAGGGAGAGCCTAAGCTGTGGACACCAGCATCCCCGAGTGTCTTGGGGGCAGTGACCGGGCATGTCAGGTGCCAGGAGCACCTGGGCAAAGGGCGGTAGCTTAACCTCCCCAGGGAGCCCACGGGGGAAGCTGGGTGCCCTCTCTCCCTCCCTGAGTGTGGGAGACCCCAGTGTGGGCGCAGCACCCAGAAACTACCCTGCAAGGCTGTCACTGTTGTTTGCTCTGGGGCTGCCCAAGGAAGCAGGGAGCTGAGCTGTTTGAAGTGAACAAAAGGAGCGAATGTGGGAGTAGCCCCTGGGGACACCAGAGGGACAGTCATGGCCCCCTCGGCCACCTCTTTGCAGAGGGGCTCCTTCTCTAGGGGAGCCCAAGAGTGGGCAGTGCTGGGTGGGTTTGGTTTGCCTGGATCACAGTCAGGGTGCACCTGTGGCCAGGAGGGCAGGAGAGGGACATCAGCCCAGCAACGGAGGAGCCAGGGAGACAGGGGTGGCAGAGCCCTGGGGGGAGAGGGTGCAAAAGATGTGAAGCAATTGAGAGAAAGGGTCTGTCGTGTCCATCCATCTCCATCATCATCAGCATCATCATCGTGACATAACGATGATAAAAGAGTAACTTTGATTTACTGAGCTCTACCACACCCCAGGCATTTTCCATACAGGAAATCAGCAGTACCTCCAGGTGGGCGTCCTCATTGCTCCCATTTTACAGATGAAGACACTGAGGCTCAGAGAGTCTAAGGAACTTGCCAGCTTGCTTTTAGCGGTAAGAACCAAGATTCCAATCGGATGCATCTAACTTCCAAGTTGGCCTCTTTCCATTTCCCCGCTGCCTCACTGAAAGAAGTGGTCACTCTTGATCCAAAGGATCCTCATGATTGTTATCATCTATTATTATTATTATTGACAATTTGGTTCCTCTGAGTAAAAGTAAATCGAACTCAGAGGCAGATTCTGAAACCAGCTGATGCGTAAGAGCTGAGCAGTGACAAAAACAGAACCCTTTGTGCTGGAAATAGGGAGCAACCCTGTGCCGTCCGGTTCCCTCTCCCCCCACGCCCCCTCCCATCGCCTGGCAGGCTGGGCCGGGTCTGGCCAGGCCCCCTCCCCTCCTCAGGTTTGCCTGGAGAGTGGACATGCCCTTCCCTACAGGGATGGGGCTTACAGCTCCTACCCACTGGCAGCCAGTGACAGAGAACCAGACAGACCTTGTTTCAAGTCCAGATAGTGGCCGTGTGGCCTTGGGCAGGTCTCCTAACCTCTCCAGGCCTCATCTGTAAGATGGGATAGCACCCGCCTTGCACAAATCTAAGGTGCCACTGGTTATAAGATGCACCATTATTTTATGTACCACTGAAAAAAGTAAAAAAAGAAAAAATGCTGTGGATTAAACTATGACTCAATGCTGAGATGCCATGAATTGTAAGACAATTCTCAAGTTTGGTGATGTTACAGCCTGTAATGGAGGTTTGTTTTAGACTTGATGACATAGCATAATGGTCCCCATGTACAGCCTCCGCACAGCTCCCGGCTCGGATCCAAGGGGGCCAGCATGGGGCTTCATTATCTGCATCAACCCTGGTTTCCGGGGTCCCTGGCAGCATCCCCTCCGCCCTCCGGGGCATCTTCCCAAGCCCACACTCTCTCTTCCCACCCCCTGAGCTCCGGAGAGCACTTTCTCTCCAGGCAAGAACTTGGACCCAAGTCCCTTCAGAAATGGAGAGAAGAAAGTAACTTTAAAAGTTCTCGGGGAAGATTTGATTTTTCTCTCTCTTTTTGCAGTGAGCATGTCAGACTCCTACCTGGTTCTTTGAAAGTTAGAACATCAGCTGGGTCAGCGGGGGAGCCAAACGCACCGCAGAACTTCTGCACTTGGGGAGAAGTTTGCTTTCTTCCGAGGCGCGATTGGGCTCGTTTGCTATTCTGTCTCTAGCGCTCCTGAATAGCAAGGCTTTTCTACCTTCACGAGCTGCCAGAAGAGGCAAGAGGCAAATCTGGTGGCTCCCTGACTTTCCGCAGCCCCGCAGAGCCACTAGCCAGGACCCACAACCCCCTGTCAGCCTGTAATTGGTGATTTATTGGGGAGCTGACCCTGATCTCTCACCCAGCAGAATGGTGTCACCGGCAGGGCCAGGGAGGGCCACAGCGCCCATGATGAACACACTCAATTCCACCATGGGTTTGCCCTCCCGCCCCGGCT
Organism: Varecia variegata; assembly: GCA_028533085.1. NCBI lineage: Eukaryota > Metazoa > Chordata > Mammalia > Primates > Lemuridae > Varecia > Varecia variegata. The sequence goes on along the minus strand of CM052446.1, from coordinate 48,761,470 downwards.
CCAGATCCCTTGCTTCCCCTTGGCCAGCAATCAGGGAGGCAAGAGAGGGCAGAGACGATCAAAGAGGCTTCCAGGCCGGTGTGGACTTTGCTGGAGCCCCCACCTCCCAGAGAGCCGCCCACACGCCCTCAAGGCAGTGTCTTCCCACCTGCGCTCTGCTTGTGGAACTCACCTGGCCCTCACCCGCAGACGCCTCCTCCCCGTGTGGACCTGCGTGCACCTCAGAGTCCGGGCAGTGCCCACCCACCTCTACTATGACCATTTGATTTCTTTCTGCTCAGAACCACCCACAGGTGAGTGTTTATTATGTATGTGCGCAGAGGGGCAGAGGCCCTTCCTGCTGCCTCCTTAAATGCTTACTGTCCTACCCACATGGAACATTCGGGAGCCACAAGTAAAACTCCCAACCCATGCCGGTCCCAGGCAGGGGAGCCCACGGGTGTTTCATTTCAGTAAAAACAAGCCGTATTGTTGCCTGCTGTTGGCCTGGTGACCCTCCTTCTTGAGGACACAAGGAGGAAGAGCCAGGCTTGGATGTAGGGAGAGAGGGAGGCGAGAGCCTGTGCAGCTGGGGAGCCCAGCTGAGCACTCCAGACTCAACCATGGCAGCTGAAATTCCAAAAAGACTGAGTATTGACCCAAAAGAGATGGAGTTAATCCTGAAATGGTTGTTGAAAATTAGAAGAGACTGAGATGTAAGTGAATGGACACATTCGACTTCAGTTTCCTTATCCATTACACAGGCATTATAATAGGGGTCCGAAATTCCTACATTCCTTCCTGTTGCTCTGAAATCCCAAAAATTCTGAAAACAGAAAGACTTTCTCTTTTTTTCCCCAAAAATTTTGGCACTAAAACTCATTTGGTTGTGAAGTCTGGCTTGAATTAATATAAGGCAAATTATAATTTTTATTTGTCCCACCCAATGTGAATATTCATAGCTTTTCATGCAAAGTACTAATGTGTTTGATACTACAGCTGGGGTGGTGGTGGTGGTGGTGGTGTCACGTAATGTATAGTCTATGCTCCATATTCTTTTTCTAAAATCTGAAAGAGAAAAAACAAAGGGGATCAATTTTAAAATACATCCTCAATCATTTCCGGGTACGGGCTCAAGGACCTGCACTACCTTTCTCAAATGAGCTGACATGTAAAGCACCCAGTAAGTACTTGGCACCCAGTAAGTCACTCCGTGCCTGGCGCCTACCCCCAGGTGGCATTCCTACCAGGTTTGGGGCCCAGACAGAAAAGACAGAGGGCACTAATTTGAAGAGGGAGTTTTTCCCTAAGGGGGCAAAAGGGACTTCTCCTAACACCAGGAGAAACTCCAAGATACCCCCCCCCAACCATATTTCTCCCAGTGAATCAAAATATACACCCTTGATGTCTCCCAGTTTGCCCATCGAAATAAAAGTCAGTTTCCAGAGAGAATGTTGTATTATACACGGCTTTCTTCCCCAGCTGCTTGAGGTTGCAATACTCCCTGTTGGTTATGAAGTTGAAAAATACATTCACATCTGTCCTTGATCTGGTAAGTCAAGAACATAAAAACTCCGCAGCACAAAGGCATTCTTCCCTACCCCTTCCAAAAGGGCAGTTCCCATCAACCGCGTGGGTTAGTAAGAGCTTCTTTACATATGTTTTTGATGCTGTAACTGTAACATTTGACTTTTTTCTCCTGCTCCAAAGTGTTATCCAAATAAATAAGAATTAGATGATGTTTGTTTAAACTTAGATACATGACCTAAGATTCTTGTTTTTCTTCTGACTTCAGCATAAGGCTTAGCTACTTAATCTCTACACTTTAAAGCATGTCTTATTTATTTATTTATTTAATCAAATCCATTTATGCTGTGAAATATCTCTTCCTTGGCAAAAAATACAAGCAAGGAGATTGTTTTATATTGTCACCAGCGTGGAATGAAACCTACATGGAAGCCTCGTGGCTAAGTGTGGACGACTTTCTTCCTTCTCTGGATCAATCTTGATTCTTTGTGTAACTCCTAACCCTGGCCACCTGACTTCTAGCCACTGGCCACAAGGAGGAATGGGTGTAGGGAGACCAATCAGCTCCATTTGCCTGAGACCAAAGGGCTTCCTGAGCACGAAACTTTCAGTTTTAAAACCAAGACACAATGCTTTAGCCTAGCAGGGGTGAGAGTACGGAGTGCACCAGAGTAACCCATCCCAGTGACTGGGTGAGAATGCATGGGCCACTGTTTGAGGGTTCATCTTTAATTCCCAAATGGTACACTTACCACATGGAAGGCAGGGAAGGGAGAGGAAGAAGGCTACAGAGTGTGAGGACTTTGGTGGGAACCTGGGCCCAGTCTCACCTGAGTAGGTACCAGTCCCCACAGGCCAGGGATGGGAAACGTCTCTGGAGAAGCCAGTGAAGACCCAGGAGTGGCACGAGGAAGAGAAACTCATTGGATACACCTCTCCCACAATGCCAGAATGGGACAGAAGCCCCATTCCCACAACAAACAAACAAATGAACAAATAACAACAATGAAGAGCTGGACTGCCCCAGGGAGAAGGACTGAAGATGGGGTAAGAAAACTCCAGAATTAACTGGGAGCACTTTCTTAAAAGATCAAATATTTATCCCAAAGAGTTAACCTTAAAGAGATTGTTTTAAATTGGAGACAACTGAGATTTTAAGAATGTCAAGTGTCAATGTTTTATTTCTCTTTGGTGGAGATGCAAGGTCATGTTGACATTAGTTATAGGAAAAAGTTACATTCTGGAGACACATTTGAGTCTTAGAGTTAGCTGTGAGTACCTCACCCCTACTAGGGATTATGATTATTACAGTTTCCATTGCTTTTAAGATAAGGCCCAAATATGTACCATGAACCCCTGGATGGCATGGCCCCTGCACCATTCCTTTTCCACTCTCACCTGGTACCATTGCCTCCCCTCCCTCTCAGTGCCCAGCACACTGGCCTGCTTTCCATTCCCCACTCTCAGATGTCCTCCTGCCTCAGGGCCTTTGCATATCTCTAGTTCTTGCTCCTGAGCATCCCCTTTACTTCTTCTCTTGCCTCACTCTTACTTCTCCTTTTTTAAAATCCTACAGTAAGTGTCCTTTCTCTGAGGACACAATTTATGACCCCTGAGATTGGGTCACAAGTCTCTGTTGTTATCGAGATTCAACGGTAATTAATCATTTATGATTGTCTTTTTAATTCCTGACTCAACCACCAGATTGTAAGTCCCATGAGAGTAGAAACCAAATCTGTTTTGGTTAGTGCTTTCTTTTTATTATGTAGGATGTATTACCAAATAGAGAATATCAGTAAAGAGATGGAAATTATAACAAGGAACCAAATAGAAATTATGGAGTTGAAAAGTACAATAACCAAGATGAAAAATTGACTAGATGTACTCAATAGCATATCTGAGAAAACAAAAGGAGGAATAAACAAATTTGAAAATAGGATAATTGATATTATGCAGTTGGAGGTACAGAAAGGAAAAAAATGAAGAAAAATTAACAGCCTAAAATACCTGTGGGATAACATCAAGCATACTAATATATGCACAATGGGAGTTATAAGAGAGAAGAGAAAGAGGGATATAGGAATATTTTAAAAAATAATACCTGAAAACTTCCCAGTTTTGACGGAAACATTAATCTGTACATCCAAGAAGCTCCAAAACTCCAAGTAGGAGTTTGCTGCACAAGCAGAAAGTATAATAATAATCAAACTATATAATCAAAGACAAGAAGAAAATCTTGAAAGCAGCAAGAGAGAACCAACTCATCATGTGCAATTGTTAAGCTTCAATAAGATTAACAGCTGATTTCCCATCAGAATCCATGGAGGCCAGAAGGCAGTGGGATGATACATTCGAAATGCTGAAAGAAAAAAAAAAAAAAGCCCTATCAACCAACAATTCTATATCAGGCAAAACTATGCTCCAAAAATGAAGGAGAAATTAAGATATTCCCAGGTAAACAAAATATAAAAGAATAGTCACTAGTAGATCTTCCCTAAAAGAAATACTCTTTTGAGCAGAAATATCTTTTAGACAATAACTCAAATATACCCAAAGAAATAAAGAAGACTGTTAGAGGTAACTTCATAGGTAAATATAAAATATAGTATTAATCCATTTTTAATTTGTAACTCCTCTTTTTTTCCTATATGATTTAAAGACACATAACTACATAAAACAATAATTGTAAATCTAAGTTGAAGGGCACACAATACATAAAGATGTAATTTGTGACAATAACAACATAAAAAGGAGCAGAGTAATATAGAATCAATGATTTTGAATACTACTGAAACTAAATTGTTATTGAAGTGAACTAGAATGTTACAAATTAAGATGTTAATTACAATATCCAGGATAACCACTGTGAACTAAAATGTATCACAAAAGAAACAAGGGAACGAAAATGGTACTTTGGAAAATATCTACTTAACACAAAATAAGGCAGTGATGGTATTATAGAATTGAGGAACAAAAACTATGTAAGACATATAGAATAAATAGCAAAATGAAAAAAGTAAGCCTTTCCTTATCAATAACTTTAAAAGAAAATAGGTTGAACTCTCAATTTAAAAGGCAGGGTTTGGCAGAACTATATGCTATCTACAAGAGATTTACTTCATATTCAAAGATGCAAACAGGTTGATAAGAGGAATTTAGAAAATATATTCCAGACAACAGTAACCAAAAGAGAGCTGGAGTAGCTACACATCAGACAAAATAGACTTCAAGGCAAAAATTGTTATAAGAGACAAAAAAGGAGATTATATAATGATGAAAGGGTCAATCTAGTAAGATGATGGTAACAGTTATAAGTAACATACATCTAACAACATAGCCTGAAAATACATAAAGCAAAAACTGACAGAATAGAAGGGAGAAATGTATAGTTCAATGAACTAGAAATAAGAGGGGACCAACCTTAAGGGTATATATGAAAATCCACAGCTAACATTATATTCAATGGTGAAAGATTAAAATCTTTCCCCCTAAGGTCAGAAACAAGTTAAGGATACCTGCTCTGAGCACTTCTGTTTAATAAGGTATTGGAAGTTCTGGCCAGAGCAATTATTCAAGAAAAAGAAACAAAAGCCATGCAGACTGTAAAAGAAGACAAACTTTCTCTATTCAAAGATGACATGATCTTAATATATGGAAAACCCTAAAGAATCCATGCACAACATAAACTACTAGAGCTAATAAACAAGTTTAGCAAAGTTTCAGAATATAAGATCAATACACAAGAATCAGCTGTATTTCTATACTCTAGCAATGAACAATCTAAAAATAAAATTAAAATGATTCTATTTACAATAGTATCAAAAAGAATGAAATACTTAGGAATAAATTTAAGGAAATGTAAGACTGGTGCACTAAGACTACAAAACATTGTTGGAAAAAAATTAAATATACCTAAATAAGTGGAAAGATGTGCCTTGTTCTTAGATTGGAAGACAATATTAAGACAGCAATACTACCCAAACTGATCTATAGATTTAATGCAAGGCATATTGTCTTAGTTTGTTTGAGCTGCTATAACAAAATATCATAAACTGGGTCACTAATAAGCAACAGACATTTATTTCTCACGGTTATGGAGATTGGGAAATCCAAAATCAAGGCAGATTTGGCATCTGGCAAGGGCTCACTTTCTGGCTCATAGATGGTGCCTTCTTGCTCTGTCCTCAAATGGTAGAAGGGAAGAACTAGCTGGATGCGTTATCTTTCGTAAGGGCACAATCTCAATCATGAGGGCTCTGACTTCATGACTAATCATCTCTCAAAGGTCTCTGAATACTATAATGTTGGAGGTTATAATTTCAGCAAATGAATTTGGGGTGGGGAGAGGGACACCAACATTCAGGCCATAGCACCTATCAAAATTCTAGTGATCTTTTTTTGCAGAAATGGACAAACTGTTCCTAAAATTCATATGGAATTGTAAAGGGCACAAAATAGCCAAAACAATCTTGGGGAAAAAAAAAGAACAAAGTTGGAGGACTCACATTTTCTGATTTCAAAATTTACTACAGAACTATAGTAATCAAAACAGTGAGGTACTGGCATAATGTCAGCCCTATAGATGAATGGGATGGAATTGAGAGTCTAGAATTAACTCCATACATTTCTGGTCAATTGATTTCTCAGCAAGGGTGCCAAGACCATTCAATGGGGAAAGAACAATCTATTCAAAATGGTGCTGAGAAAACTGAGTATCCACATGAGAAAGAATTTATTTGTACCCCAACCTCACACCATATTCAAAAAAGTAACTCAAAATGGGTCAAAGACTTACATATCAGTGTTAAAATTATAAAACTCTTAGAAGGAAACATAGGTGTGAATCATAGGTATAAATACTCATGACCTTGGATTAGGCAATGATTTTTTTAAATGTGACGTCAAAAGTATAAGTCACAGAAGAAAAAAAAACAAATAAATTGAACTTCATTCAAATTAAAAACTTTGGTGCACAAAATGACATTATTAATAAAGTGAAAAGACAAACACTAGAATGAGACAAAACATTGGCAAATCATATAATAGAAGTTTAGTATCCAGAATATAAAAAGAACTAAAACTCAATAAGAAAAAGAAACCCAATTTAAACTTGGGCAAATGACCAGAATTGACATTTCTCCAAGGAAGAAAAGCCAATGGCCATACTGAACATGAAAAAAATGTTCAACATCATCAGTCATTAGGGGTATGTCAACCAAAGCAAGACACCACTTTACACCCACTAGGATGGCTAAAATTAAAAAAGGAAAATAGCAAGTGTTGATGAGGATATGGAGTAATTGGAATCTTCATACATAGCTGGTGGGAAAACAAAATGATGCAGTCACTGTGGAAAATAGCTTGGCAGTTCCTCAAAAAGTTAAACAGAGAATTACCATATGACCCAGCAATTACATTCCTAGGTATATTCCCAAGATCATTGAAAACATATGGTCAAACAAAAACATTATGCAAGTGCTCATAGCAGCATTATTTATAATAGCTCCAAAGTGAAAACAACTCAAATGTCCATCAACTGATAAATGGATAAAACAGATCTGGTATATCCATACAATGGATTATTCAGCCATAAAAAGTAATAAAGTACAGATACAGATGCTCCTCAACTTACCATAGAGTTACATCCTGATAAACCCATCATAAATCGAAAACATTGTAAGTCGAAAATGCATTGAATACACCTAACCCATGGAGCATCATAGCTTAGCCTAGCCTACCCTGAAGTATGGTTTCTACTGAATGTGTATTGTTTTCACACTGCTGTAAAGTCAAAAAATCGTAAGTCAAGTCACTGTAAGTTGGGGACCATATGTACATGATACATCATGGATGAACTTTGAAAACATTATGCTAATGATGAAAAAAGCCAGACACAACAGGCCACATATTGTATGATTCCATTTCTGTGCAATGTCCAGAATAGGCAAATCCATACAAACAGAGAGATTAGTGGTCGCCAAGGGCTGCGGGGAGGGGGAAATGGGGAGTGAGTGCTGAATAGGTTTGGGTTTCTTTTTGGAAAATGTTCTGGAATTAGATAGTGGTAATGGATACAGAGCATTGTGAATGTACTGAACACCAAGGAATTGTACATTTTAAAATAGTTAAAATGGTGAATTTGCCATTGTGTGAACTTTTTCTGAAAAAATATTTACCTATTTACTAGTGAAATCCATGCAATGTTCCCACTCTACTGGTAACAGTTGATGTATTCAGAGCTTAATAGGACAGGTAACCCTAAAGGAGCCTTTATCAGTTAGGAATGCTTTTGGCTGCATATAAGAGAAATCCAACCAATAGTGCCTTAGCCCTAAGGACATGGCTCTGTGGTGGGCATTCCTAATCCCAAAGTCTGAAATATGAAGTTCTCCAAAACTCAAAACTTTTGAACACCAACATCATGCTCAAAGGAAATGCTTATTGGAGAATCTTGCATTTCAGATTTTAAGATTAGGGATACTCAATGAGTAAGTCTAATGCAAATATTCTGAAACCTGAAAAAAATCCGAAACACTTCTGGATAAGGGATACTCAACCTGCATTTACTTAAGAAGCAATCTGAAGGTAACGATCTTAGAATTGGTCTGAAAGCATGATATTGTCATCAAATAGCAACTCAGCTTTTTGTCTTCATGCTTATTACCTGATAGTTAAAAGCTTCAAAGAGAGTCATCCACATCACGGGGGAAAGATGCCCATTTTTCCTTCTTCGTGGTAAAGTCCTTTGGAAGGGTCCTCTCTTCCTTTGAGGCATAAGGTTTAGCAGTAATGGAAGACCCGGCCTTCTTCTGGTGTGGAACATGGGAGTAATTCTTCCAGCACTTGCTGTGTGACTTTCCCTGGTTACCTCCTGTCTCTGGATGTCAGTTATCACCTTCCCCCAAAGGAAAGAGCAGACAGCACGAGAAGGACTCCAAGATCCCTTTGAGCTATACAGTTCTTCTCTGACTTTCATTCCAAAGGCAGTAAGAATTAACCTCATTAACAAGGCTTCTGGCTTATTCTATATAGAAGTGCTCCTGATTATTCCCTTGGGGGACAGACTCCCCCCATGTGGCAGAAGTATCTGACAGCTCTGCCTGCTTTCCGCTTCCCCCGAGCTTCTCAGCTCTCAGGGGACTTGGCAGTGGGCTCACCAATGACCCAGGATTGAGGTGCTAATCATTTCTTCTATTCTTCATCACGTTGTTTGTAAATACTTTATTTTTTTAAACACCTTATTGTCTATCTTCCCTCACTAGACTGTAAGATTCTTAAGGGCTCGGGATAAATTCCATCTTATCAGAGCTGTATTCCCAGCCCTGACACACAGGAGGTGCTTAACAAATAGTTACTGAACAGTTAAGAGACTAAATGATGGCAAATGCAGCTACTGGGCAGCCAAGGTGCGTGAGACCAGGTTGCTCAAAGTTCAGGACCACATGCAACGTGTTAGGTCAGCTAGGCACTGACCTTGGAGAGCTCCACTGGCCCTTGGCCAGATGCATATAGCTCTAAAGACGGGGAGGACATTTGCATTAGGTGCTCAGGACCTTCTGGGAGGGATGGTATTATATTAGAACCCCAAAACTGCTCCCTGAAATTCAAAGTGAGGGAAGTTTGATAGGACGGCCCTTGTCAAAGTTCTCCAGCAAGAGAGAAGACAAGAGGCTCACTAGAAGAGCTCTTTGGTGGTGAATATGGTCCCCCCCTCACCAAAGAGTTCTTCTAGGGCCTTGGGCTGATGGCACAAGATCATCCCAAGGGCCCAGAAGTTTTATTGGGGTTGGGGGGGTTGGCCCAGCATGGTGTGTGCCCGTGGTTGGCTCCCTGGCTTGTGTTGTGCTTTGAGGATGAATGGATGACATGATAGTGAATTGAAAGAGCAAATGTGAGGTCCATGGTGGAACACCCTGAGATCCTGGCAGCGACCTTGAACACAGGAGTGGACTGTGAAGGACCAGCAGGGACACCAAGTGGCAGTGGCCCCAGCAGCAACTCTTTATACCACTCAGCCACCCCATTTGTCTCTGCTCATCCAGCAATTAGAGGCAGGATTACATGTTTCACTTCTTCACTTAAAGGCTCAGGGTTCAGGAATGAGGAAGTTCTGAAGATGGACATTCTGCTAATAGAAGGCAGATGATGCTCAAACCATGAACTGGAAAAATAAAAGAGATGTTACCACATCTGTGCCCTAAGCTGGAGAAGTATACAATTACACACATGTGTATACACACACATAATATAGCAAGAGCAGTCAAAAACAGGTGAAAAAGAGCAAAGCAAAGGAAACCAAACCTAGAAGAGTCATCTGGTGCCGGGAGAGGGAGACTAACGTGCAAATTTGGGGCTGTGACACTCTCTCCACATGATAGAGGTCGGTTAGACATTTGTCTCTAAGTCCCCTAGAGTCTATGTGAAGCAGGAAAGACTACAGGTGTCCATCATGTGCATCCATATCTATCGGTTGGAAATTGACCAGAGAGCATGTTGTCCCATGAATCTCCATGCAGTGATCACTGGGTTATATCAAGGACAAGGCCCCCAGTGACATCCTTATTGTACCAAGTGACAAAGCGATGGAGCCATTCCATGTAGCACCCTCAGTATAAGTTGATGTCCCCAAGCGCTGTTCTGTAAAACCACCAGGAAGGGTCAAGGTCCCTACTTCTCTGATGATCCAAGATGCTTCTCTGATGATCAAACATGCTTCTTTCTTCCAGGCACAGGTTTTCATGTATGTGAACGAATGAAGGGACTGTGCGTCTTTCGGGGGCTCAGCTGGGCTTTTGAAAGTAGCTGGTGAGGAGGCAGGAGCTGAAGATGATAATTTTGGTTAAGGACTCAGAGGGAAGCTTCTGGAGCTCAGTGGCTCAAAGCATCTACTCAGGAGCAAGACTGCCTGGGTCTGAATCCAGCTCGCTGACTCACCAGCTGTGTGATCTTGGGTGAGTTAACACTTCAGTATCTGCTCATGAGTAAAATGGACTTAATAATTATGCCTCTTTTACAGGGCTGTTGTAAATGAGCTGCCACACGTGACACATTTACAATGCCCCCAGCGCTTAGTAGGCACTCAATCAATGTTGGTTAGCATCATTGCTGAATGGAGCTGGGGAATGTTCAGCTGCAGGAAATTTTGGCGTTAATCTCTGGCAGAAGCTGATGAGACTCTGGGGTCTTATTCTAGAAGCAAATGCAACTCTGACCTACATAAAGGTGCCCAGGAGAATCTTCTAAACTCCTAAAGGAAGTCATGATCCCAATTTGCCTTCCCGAGGCTTGGAGTCAGCTACGCTACGCTGTCCCACCCTCCCTCCCCTGCAGGGTTCCTGCTGCACTGTGCGGCAGGCAAGGACAGCCCAAAGCCTTGTTGTTTAAACAGGGTGAGGATTAAATAAAAAAAGTCACATGATGAAAGCTTTTACTCTGATGAAGCCTCTTTTACTTCATCCAGGAAAACTTAGATCATTAATTAGAGAGTGTTTGAGTTCACCAAAGTAGTCAATAATTTAGAGACTCGCTTTTGAAATACAGGACAAAAGACAAGCAAAGCCAATCTATCTTCATAATGACAACTCAAAAGTCAAAATATATCAGTCATTATCTCTCTCATCTCCTGCATAATCTATGTGATACCTTCCTTTGTCTCTCTTGTACCTTCCAGTTACTCCAGTTTCTCTTAGGTAAAGCCTTTTTCTTGGTTTAACACTGGGAAATGTATCAAAGTACCTTTGACAGATGGACCTTGGGTAGCTGTACCTTTAAAGGCTGGTGGAGAGAGGTATAGTGAAAGTCTGGAAATTCTTGACCACTAGAAAACTCACACTGAGTGTATCGGTCAGCTATTGCTGCAATAATGCTGAGTAACAAACAATATCAAAACTTCAACAACAAACACTTGCCTTTCTCACTCATGGGTCTGTGGCTTGGCTGGGGCAGCTCTGCTTCAGGCTGTGGGTTGGGTTCAGGTCTCCTTCTTGTGTCTTTCTGTCTTGGATTGATGGCTCTTCAGGGTATGCTCTTCTCATGGTGGGTGTCAGAACCTTAAGGGTGGCAGGTAGGAAGAAAAAAGTGATTCTTCTGAAAGCCTAGGCTCAGAGCTGGCACACTGTCACCTCTGTCCCTATTATAAATCCAAAGCAAGTCACATGGCCAAATCTAACATCAACGGTATGAGGACTCTCGGTGAACAGGGCAAGGGCAGGAGGGAAGGAAGAATTGTGAGTGAATAACACAGTCTATCCCACTGAGCCGGAGCTGGAAGCCCAGGGGTGTATCTGGGAGGTGTTGCTGTGGTTCAGTGCCAAGGGCAAGGCTGGAGCTGAGCTGCCTATTCCAGTCTACTTCTCCTGCTGCACAACACAACATCCCTTCTTCTCTGACAACGTGGGCAAGTGGAGTCTAGTGAAATGATCGCTATGCTGGCAAAAAGTCTAGGAACCGCTTTCTGCTAAAATAAATCAAAAGTGAGCATGACTCACACATGGAAACTCTGAAGGTTCTTCTCAGCCAGCTGCCAGAGGGCAAGGTCTATGTCATCCACATCTTCTACTTTCGGTTTTTAATCAGGTCCTTGCAGTACCATCCTCAGGCCATATGCATGTTTCTGTTGTAGCAAAGAAAAAGCTGGTCCTCTCAAACGTCCCCCAAGGGCACGTGTCTTCAGGAGCTGCCTTAGGATGTGGCCTGAGAAGGGATCCCGCTAAACTGGTCTAGGTGGGTGTTTGAATTCAAATTCAGTTCAGTGAACATATTTTCTTTTTGAGCACCAGCTATGAACCGAGCACTCTGCTAAGTTCTGAGATTGCAGCATGAACAAAACCAACCCTCTCTCATGGAGCTTCATTCAGTGGGGGAGGCAGACAACAGACACATCGACAAGTGAACAGAATGTGTCCCATAGCGGTAAGGGCTCTGTAGAAAAATCACTGGGGGGTGAGGCCCGGGGGAGAGGAGGTTGCTGCTCTTTTATACAAGATGTTTGGGGATGGCTTGACAGAGTAGGTGCCTTTGCACAGAGGCCTGAAGGAAGCGAGCGGGGAGCCGTGACGCTACCTGGGAGGAGAGTGTTCCAGGCCAAGGGAAGCGCAAGCGGAGGGTCTTGGGGCAGGAGCTGGGCCTGTGTGAGGAACAGCGAGAAGGCCGAGTGGCTGGGTCAGAGAGAGTGAGTGGCAGAGCGGCCGGAGGCCAGGCCAGTGGAGTGGCAGAGTAAGACCACACGGGGCCTGTGGTCAAGGCCAAAGACGTTGAACTTGGGCTTCTGGACTCACTGGCTCAGCGATGGAACCCAGTGAACTTGCCAGCCACAACTCCGTTGCTGGCCGTGAAACGCCCTGGGTGTGGGGACAGTCTATTCCAGACTAGGGCTGGGGGTGTCCTGCTCCACGCGGCCAGATGCTCCAGAGAGCAGTGCAGCAGCTCGGCCACCACAGCCCCACCTGGCTGGGTCATTCTGAAGTCAAGAGGAAGCACGCCAGGCGTGAGGGAGGACATCGATGGAAAGTCCAGTGCCGTGAGCCAAGCACGGCCCCAGCTCTCCTCTGGAAATAATCGATTCCCCTTACCTGCATGGCTTCCTCGGCACCCCTCCTTCCGGGAAGTTCCTCCCGGTGCTCCTGTGGCCTTTGTTGCCTCTCGGAGAACAAGCTGCCTCTTACGCACGTTATTGCACAGTCATCCCGGCCCTGCTGAGCACTCCTGGGTGACAAATCCTAGGGAGAAGAGCCACAGGCTGCAGAGCAGCTCCACAGTCTGGGGCACATCTGCCGCTGAGCCATTTGGAAGAAAAAGCTGTTAAAAGGGATTTTTGTTTCTGGGTGTAGGATGGGGCTGTTTCTGGGCTTCAACGTACATATTTGGGGTCTAGAAAGAGGGGCCTCAAATTTGGCTTCCACACTTGACTCTCCCCTTCATTTGGGGGGTCACTGTTCCCAGCCCACCGCCATGACAAGCTGATGACTGTGCTCAGGTGAGTCCTCTGCGGTCCACACGGGGTTAATCCACCTATACCTTTCCAAATAGTCTCCCCTACCCGGTAAAAAGCTGGGAGCATTTCGGTTTCATTTCTCATTCCTCTGTTTAACTGTTTCCCTAAGTTGCTCATTTTTCAAGGAGTAATTCCTTTGTCCTTTTGGAAAGATGAAGTGGTTTTCAGCTCGTTGTGTTTACCCAAATCCTTATCACCAAGGGCTTTGTAAGTGCAGGCCTCCTACACCTTAGCTCCCAGGTATAATTAGTGCCCATTATAATCGTACAACTGACCAATCACGGAAGGCTCCCCAGGGGACCAGGGCTGGGAGAGAGACTATTAATAAAATCATACTTAATAGAGTCTTATCTTGCTGGGGGGAAGAAAAGCCATCTGTCTGGCCTCCCACCAGCCCATGTCACGCAGGTACTCAGCCCTCCTTGAGGTGGCAACTCTCACCAAAGTGTGCAGCGAATGAGCTTCAAAAGGGAAAAAGCCACACGGAGGAAATGGCTGCAGTGTTTGTGGGCGCTGCCAAAGGAGGGTCGCCATGTGCTGTCGGTGGACAAGCGTACCTCCCAACCCAGAAAACAGAGCAGGACAAAGGAGGGGTCGGCGCCTCTGTATCTCTGCTGTCGCAGCTGTGCGCAGAGGCCGCTGTTTTTTCCCTCTTTAAATTGTTTTCCTTGAAACTACTGCAAAAAAGCATCACCACGAAGTTAATGAGTCCCACCCCATCCCTTTCTCCTACCCCCTCCCGAAGAAGCACAACAGGCCTATTTACATAGGCGGCATCTGAAGGTCGTTAAAAACGTAGTCTTGCATGTGCCACAGCCTCTCTCCTCCATGGTAAATTCCCACCACCAGCTAATACTCCCACTCCACATCTGTGGTGCACTTAAGCTTCTTTTTTCCCCTCCTTTCACTTATGTAATGGATTTAGATCCTCATAGCAATCCGCCCCAGCTGGATAGGCAGAAAAGAAGTCAATATCCTCATTTAACAGGTGAGAAAACTGAGGTGCAGGGAGACTCCTGTGCCTCACCCAGGTTCAGCAAAGCCCGGACTAGGAAGCCAGGTTTCTTTGTTCTGGTGAGGAGCTATTTCTGCCGTGTCATGAGGATGATAAAGAATGGTTTAGTCTGGTGCATTAATGGCTTTGGTCGACTCAGTTTCCATATACGCCAACAGAGGTGGCAAATGGTTCAAAACATAAATTAAAAGGGAAATGCCTCTGAGTGTGATTTTATAGAGAAGTTTTATGTAGAATTTTGGAGATAGAGGTTGACTTGAAGCACGCGTAGACCGTCCAAGAGAACCAGAGCTGGACGGTAGTTAAAGCGGTAAAAATAGGTTTAATTCAGGAACTGCTGCGATGGGGGGAAACAGACCACAGCGTGGAACTGGGAGCTGTTCCCAATCCAGCAAGAACCAGTGGATTTATAACTAAGGAGCAGGTTTGGGGGACGGGGAAGCAGCGGATGGAAAGTTAGTAAGAAGTTTTGTCCAGGGAGAGGGGGTGGAGTTCTTGCTGAAGTCAGGGCAGTGTGGGCAGCTGTCAAAGGTGGGACATTCTCTCTGAACTGACTTAGCAGGATTTTCTCTAGCACTGGGCTGTGCAGGCGCCGAAGGGACAGGGACGGAGGTGTGTGACTCAGAGGAGCCTGGATTAAGTTTGAACAAGGAGAGAGTCTTTGTCATGACCACGCCTCACCTTATGGACAGATCTCAGAAGGGGCCACGTCAGCCACGTCCACCACACGACAGGAGGGGTAGCAGGAAGCGGGAAACAAGGGCTCCTGACTCCCAGGAGACTGACTCGACGGCTTCTTATAGCTTCAGAAGTTACTTCCAAATCCCAATCCCGTAACGACCTTGACTACTCACTGTCAGGGGTCAGCACGTGTGATTAAGTGAGCTTTCTGGTTGTTTGGGTTCTAAATGAGTTTAGTATCTTAAAACCAAGCAAATGCACGTGGAGTATGACACCTGGAGGCAGCGCAGCGTGGGAGACAGAGCACTCCATGGGAAGCGGAGGTGTTGGGGCACCTCTTTTCCTGGCCATGGTCTCCCAGTTCGCCTTGGGGAGGAGTTGGTCCCTGATCTGCCACTAACTGCCTGTCTGATTCCAATTTCTCTGACTCTTAGTTTTCTCATCTATGAAATAGGGAGACAGATTAATTCTGAAGGGCTCTTTGGCTGGGAGAGACCTTTAATTCTAGGGCACGCACATAGCACTCTCTCTCCCCGGCCCAGCAACTAGGAGATCATCTTGTAATTAGCAAATAATTTAGGAGAACAAGTCAAATCTTGGCTGAACTTCCAAAGGAGCTTCGATTTTACTGACATTGTACTTGTGTTCCAGGCAGTATCAGATGGGGGTGGGTGTCAGAAATCTTTAGTTCCACGGCTGTTTTTGTTCCAAGGTAATGGTATTACTCTAATTGGATTTGATCTGTATGAGTGAACATTTAATAAAACATCTTCCCTTCCCTCAGTCCAGGGGGCTCTTTCTTCCAGCAAATTCGGGAGCAACATCCTCCTTATCATGGAGGTGACAGCCAGGTGACAAGGCTGGGTCTGGGAGATTTTCCAGTCCAACTCTTCACCGTTCAGATGAGGGGGTCAGTGGCAGCTTTAAGATCTCAGCTTGCCATGACCTCCTTGGCTAGTGACCCAGAAAACAGGAAAGAGAAGCTCACAGAAAGGAGTGGTTAGCATTTTTCTGGCCGCTCTTCCTTCTCCTAAGCCTATTAGAGAAATTCAATCTCAGGTGCAGAGGGAAGACGCCTCCATTGCAAATGCCCTGCCGGTTCAGGGAGCCTGGCTGGGGGCGCAGCAGGGCACCTCCTCTTCTCCCACCTCTGAAAGCAAGGGGAGCCCCAAGCTGGCCCCCTCTGCGCCTGCTCTCCAGGCTGCGTTTGCACATCGCCTCCCCGTCTCCCCCCGCCCCAGCACACAATATTGAATAAATATGCCTGGCCCTGGTCCATGGGGGAATTCTGGAGTGTTACGATTGTTATTTCCAGGAATGTACAGACACCAGCAAAAATTCATTTCCCAAACGCATGGCTATTTTGAGAACCAAATCTCCTGCTCTGTAGCAATCAAACTGGGGGCTTTTCAAGTCTTGCTTTGCAATAGAAACCTGGTCTGCCTTCAGCTGCTTTTTACCTGCAAGAATTCAATAAGAGAGAGAGAGGCCATTAGAGTCTGCTCTCCCCAGCTCTGCTTTGGCGCGACATACATTCCCGGCCAACTTTCCTGACTCTACATCTTAGTAAATTCTTCCTGACAATAGTTAGTGACAAGCATGTCAGAAACAACAAACTCCGTCATCTATATGGCTTATCAATAATTTAGTCTTTTCCCCCTCGTGAGAGCCTGTGTGTTTTGCAATAATGAAATATATGATTTTAAAAATAAATAATAGGCTGTTGTCAGCCCGATTGTAGCTGCAAGTTATGAACGTGATTGATTGATTGAACATTTGACTTCATCCGCTCGAGCAGGATCAAAGGGAGACTCTTCCACCCGCCTAAGGCCACTAGCAATTTATTTAGAGACTGTGTTCGTATCCCAGCAGGTAGCAATATTGGACTGAGGTACACAGAAAATCAGCTCTTTGAGGTTTTTTCCAAGTCCAAGGGAAGCAACAAATGAGTTTTTTTTTTTTAGTTCATTAAATCATTAACCACTTAATCACTAAAAACAAGACATTATAAGCGTTCCCCTTAGCTGGGATACCCAGGAAACAGAAGGAATGCTGCTTTGCTGAGATCTGGCGTTGGGAGGTGACTCCCTTTTAAACAATGTGACAGTCTCTAATTTTTTATTTATATGGCACTGTATTTTTTTCTTCATCTTAACTAATCAGGGTGGCAACAGCCACACTGACATCCGAAAGTGACATGTGTCTGAATCACAATGAGGTATCTATACAACAGCCAACACGGGGGAAGGAAAACACAAAGGTATGGAGGAAATGTTTGTAAAACAAATATTGCTACTCCTACACTGGTGGAATGGAAAAGAAAAGAAAAGACAATGAAAGAGAGGAGAAAAAGAAAATGGGGTGCAGGAAAGAGCTGGTTGGTGTGGAATGCATCCCCCTTAAATTCAGCCAGAGCAGAGCTTTTCCTTTGTTTTGGTGTCCGGTTGGCACAGGAGAAGCTGCCCCTTCTTTCTCAAGAAGGGTGTCAGAGTCAAGTGTGACTGTCTGCCCCGCACACAACAGGCTCCTGAGCTGCCGAAACCTGCAAACCAGAGCTCTCCACGGGCGAGGGAGCTGCTTGCATTCCAATGAGCAGGCCGGTGAGGCGCCGGAGCCTGGTCCTAACCAGGGTGCCAGGAATAAAGGAGCCAGGATGCGAAGGCCCGAGGACATCCACCCACAGAGGGACAGCCCGTCTTAACAAGAACAGGTTACTGTCTTAGTTGTTCCAGCAGGGGAATGGAAGAAAGGGAACGAGTCTTCCCTTTCTGGCTCCCCTAGTCCTGTGCTGTCTGACCTCAGGCAAGGCAATTTAATAATCATCCCAACGCTTTTGACTTCATAGGGCCTTTCATCCACGGATCTCAAAGCACTTCACAAATACCAATTCATTAACCTTCACAACCCACCCTGGGGGACAGGGAGTGGGCATGTTTCCCCTGTGGTGGGAACGCTCAGCTGGAGGCGCAGAAACGCGGTTCTTCCTTCAAGGTCACTTGAAAGTTGACCGGGAAACTCAGGAGTGAGATCTGGAGCAGCTGGCATCAAAACCAGGTGCTGCTGACTGCTGGGGCCTCAGTTTACCTCCTTTGTGCCACTGGGCTGGGCCCGTACCTCCGATTCTCCTCACAGAGAGCAAAGGAGCCACAAGTTCAGAAAGGGCAGAACGACATTGCTTACTGCCGGCTGTGTGCAAACTACTCTCGCATACCATCTTGTCTCATTTACTCCCGGCAAGCGTCCTGAGAAATTCTGTAAACCCCATTTTACAGGGTAGGAAATGGAGGCACAGGGCTGTTAGAGAATTTATCTAACATCACCTAAATCATAGGTAGTGGAGTCGACAATCTGCTTGTGATCAAAAACAAAAGTAATAATAATGCATAAATATTTATAGCCACTCCCTCATCCGCGCACCTAGGAAGGGTCCGTTTTGTCTTTGGACCTTTCTGGGTCATGATTAACTCATCAGTTGGGCCTGTGAGCTGTACCAGGAAAGGCTGAGCCAGGCAGGCCAGAAAGCCTGGCTTAACTGGCAGAGGAGAAGGTGGAGAGTTACTCTCTGGGGGAAAAGAGTAGCTCTGAACAGGCGGGGAGAGACAGGGAGGGTCAGAAGAACGGTTCAGGATGGGTTTAGGGAGAGGTTTGGGGGGATTTGGCGTAGGAGAGGAAAGAGGCTTGAGAAGCAGCCTTGAGTGTGACAATATCACAGAGTGATAGGGAAGAAGTTTGGCTTTGCATTGTGGCATGGTATCTGCAGTGTAGATTTCCACTGCTTCTGACTTGCTGTCGGATGCAGACTGCTGATTCCTTAAGTGCAAAGACAGGCCAAGAGTCAGTCTGGTGTTCTGTGGATTGCACGTCTCATTGAAAGTCGCTGCTGTCTTCACGCCACATGGCCTCTCATCCCGCCAATCATGGTTGGCTGGATGCTCCCACTTCCGTGCTCCCATGGTATGGAGAACATGCTTTGATCACATGCTTTTCACACGTCCTCCTGTTTCATGACTGACCGATCCTTCATGTGAATAACCTTGGTGAGCTTAGTAGGACAAACAGTGCAATTGGCTCTGCCACCCAGGTGAACTAAAACATATGCCAAGAGGCAACCACTACTTGCAGGATGTATTAGTCAGGGTAGAGTAACTGCAATAACAAACAGCTCCAAAAGTCAATGGCTTAACGAAATGAAGGACCATTAATCACTCCTGTGATGTACCATGTTGATGTTCCTGGTCAGGAATTCTCCTGGGCAGGTCACCCCCATGCCAGGACTCAGGGACCAGGCTCCTGCAGTCTTGTTTTCCCTAATCCTGGGGGGCCTTGGAACTCTGCACATCCATTTGCAGGAACGGCAGAAAGACAGAGTGTGAAAGGGTGCACAAGGGCCAGGGGTCAGGCCTGAAAATGATACACGTCTCCCTTCTGCCAATCACATGTTCCCACTTAACCGTGATGGGGGCTGGGATGTGCTGTTGAGCTGTGCGTCTGGAAGGAAAAGGAAGTCAGGTTTGGTAAACATGAAGCAGTCTCTGCCACTCGGCACCTGGTGCTCTCACACTAGCTCAGCTTAGAACTCTGCTGCAGTTGCTCCTATAGGCAACCAGGCATGAAGTTTGTGGGTGCCATGCAATTTCTCTCCCCGTCCTCCCAGGGGATTTATGAGTAAGCTATGATTCTCAAGAGGGGGCAGAGCTCAGGGAGTTGTTTTTTTTTATTTTTTATTTTTTTTTGAGACAGAGTCTCACTCTGTTGCCCAGGGCTAGAGTGCCGTGGCGTCAGCCTAGCTCACAGCAACCTCAAACTCCTGGGCTTAAGTGATCCTTCTGCCTCAGCCTCCGGAGTAGCTGGGACTACAAGCATGTGCCACCATGCCCAGCTAATTTTTTCTATATATTTTCAGTTGTCCAGTAAATTTCTTTCTATTTTTTAGTAGAGACGGGGTCTCACTCTTGCTCAGGCTGGTCTCGAACTCCTGACCTGGAGGGATCCGCCCGCCTTGGCCTCTCAGAGTGCTAGGATTACAGGCGTGAGCCACCGCGCCCGGCCTCAGGGAGTTTTTAAAAAGGCTGTGTGGACCTAGGACATTTGGGAGGCATCTGATATTTTCTGGTTGGAGAGAGAATGTGTCTAATTTAGTAACTGCCTTTAGACTGACGTTGACCAAGGCATCCTTCCCTTTATTCTGTAAACAAGAAAAAAATCTCCATCACACATAATGTGCAAAAACTGGGTAGAAAGGGAGTCCTAGCCTGGACACAAAAGGTGAGTGCTCAAATTTCTATCTTCCATGTCCACCCAGCAAAGATGCTTTCTTGGAATGTCCAGGTAATCTTGGGCAAAAGAGAGTGAAGTGGCCCTCATTTTCAGGAAAACAGGCTTAGTCCTTTTTCTATGGGCAGCCAGGGCCTCAGTGGTAAAGCTGTTAGGACATTTCATTCCTGTGTTTCCCCAGAGAAACCATGCTTTCTAGGTCACTATGACAATCCCCAAACATGCAGCTTTATTTTGGAACACAACTGTGCACTCCTCGTAGATTGCAAGGGTCTAATGATGACAAAAACCTGTTTATAGCACAGTCTATTATCTTTGCATTTTCCCTGAAAATACCCAACTCTGGTTGTTACAGAGACCCAAGGCTGAAATATTCAAAAGCTACAGCTCACTCGTTCTTCCTTCCAGGTTCCTTTCTCTGCTGCATTCAATTCCCCCTCCCTTTCTATTTGTAGAGACAAAAGAGAAAATTCTATAACCACTGGCCTCTGTCCAGGAACACGGAAGAAAATGAAGCAAGGCAAACAACAGAGAAAAGTGAGCAACAAAAGAACAAACTCAAATGAAACTACTTAAAGATCCTACAGTGCAGACCTGGCAGGTGAGGGCTTTGACTTCTTTTCCTCCTCTTCCTAAGTATCCAGGTCAGGGTCCAGATTCTTAGAGTAAAATTAAGGCTTAGGAAAAGAGCTCTGAAAATCCTCACGTGGAAATTACTTGCTAATTGATATAGATCCTGAATCTTTAAGGAATTCATTTGGTTTCACTCAGGAATTCTGCTTCTGAGACTCTATCAAAAGTCAATGATTTAGTTTGGGGTTGCCCAGAAGCAGAGCCTGAGACAAGGGCTTGGTGCAAGCAGTTTCTTTGGGAGGTGACCCCTAGAAGCCTGGTGAGGGAGTGGGGAACATGGGGAGGAAGGAGAGGGGAAAGCCAGTGTGATGGGTATGCTAATGATGGGACACTATGGGTAGCTGTGGCTCCATCTTCCTAGAACCATCTGACAGATTATGTAGAATACACCTTGCAATTGTCACCCTGAGAAGCAAGGAATCTGGGATATTTATCCACCAACTCTTTTTTTTTTTTTTTTTCCTGCCACTGTATTTTTGGAATTTTTTTTTTTTTTTTTTTTTTTTGAGACAGAGTCTGGCTCTGTTGCCCGGGCTAGAGTGAGTGCCGTGGCGTCAGCCTAGCTCACAGCAACCTCAAATTCCTGGGCTCAAGCGATCCTTCTGCCTCAGCCTCCCGAGTAGCTGGGACTACAGGCATGCACCACCATGCCCGGCTAATTTTTTCTATATATTTTAGTTGGCCAGCTAATTTCTTTCTATTTTTAGTAGAGACGGGGTCTCGCTCTTGCTCAGGCTGGTCTCGAACTCCTGACCTTGGGTGATCCACCCGCCTTGGCCTCCCAGAGTGCTAGGATTACAGGCGTGAGCCACCGTGCCCGGCCTTATCCACCAACTCTTATCGCCACTGGTTGAGGGCTGCCCGGGGACATTAACACTGGCATGTCCAGGCTATTCCATGGATATGTAGACAAAGCATGCTTCCATGGCTGGAGAACGAGCTCAGAACAGTGACACAGGAAGTCAGCAGACGGTCCAGGAACTGTCTGGAGGTGCCCCTGAGAAAGGCTGAGGGAAAATGGCTGATTATCTGCTACGGATAATAATCTCAATATAGAAAAAGAAAATGAGCATAACAGAATTGTAGCATTGCCTACACAGCGAACAATTGGAGGCACCTTTCATTTCCACATTACAGGGGAGGTTATATGAGTTCTGATATATCCACTTGATGATATATTGTCCATTGTTATTTTGTTCAACAACATCTACTATGTGTCAGGCTCTGCGCTGGGTCCCAGTGCCACTATGATGGGCAAGAACAGACCATGTCCTTGCCTCATGTGTTAATGTGAGGCTTGAAAAAACTATGGGCATATGTCTAGGCTGCACTATAATACCCTGGAATCAGGATTGCACATACAGTGTGATGGTAATTCTGTTTTTTTAAATGCATAGAAAAAAGACTGGAGGGAAATACACCAAATTGTTAATAGTGATTCTCTTAGGATGATGGGAGTTTCTTTGCTTCTTGCATTTCTATTTTTGTCAAATTTTCTATAATTAGAATGCATTCTTCTCATAAAGGAGAAAATAATAAGCCTTATTTGAAAATAAGAGAAAAAGAAGTCACCTGCCAAGCAGAAGGGAACTCAAAGCTGGCCCTTCTCACCTTCTCCCTATGCCCAACTTTTATGTGCGTCTAACATTTCTGGTTCCCTGCTGAACTTGGAACCAACATCTAATGCAAAGAAGAGAGGGGCACTTCTCAGGCATGACTGGGGCCCGGGGTAGCAAGCATCTCATGATTAAATGTGAAGTTCTTAGGGCACCACGAAGAGAACAAGAAATAGCTATTCCTTTTATTGTTCTTAAATTAATTCACGGAAATGCGAAGCCCGCAGTCATGTTGTCTGGGCTGGCTCTTCTGTCTCCTGATTAGCTTTGATACCATCTTCAATAGTTAGCGAGTGACCTCAGTGTCAGCAGATTCCCTGCTTCTGTTAGAAGCTCACCATCCCACCATAGGGGAGGGACCTCCACGTTGGGAAATTTTCTTGCCAATCATCTCTCCAGTCGATCCATGGGATTTGGGGATAGAAGGTGTTACCCAATGCAAGGCATTCTCATCAAATGCTTGCAAAATGTAAAATGAACTGGGCTCAAAGGAATAGAAATATGACTATATTCAATGCAATTGTATATTTACTGGCATAGTTACAATTGGCAAAGTTCTTCCTGAAATATTTTCCATGCAGTTAAAAGAGTTAAATATCTTAGAAACCCTCTCCCTAGACACCCCAAAACTCCCAGATTCTAAATTATTTCTCATAGATGAAAACATTTTAGTTCTTCAGCCTTTGATTAATTCACTATTTGGTGACAGGTCTAGGCTGGAGGGCCGTCTGGCTCCAGGGGTCCCTGTTCGCATAGGGCTGTCCCTTAGAGTTGTGCAACATAGGGGTCTGTGTGGATCCAAAAGTGATTTTTAATAAACATTCTGCACGATGTTCCTCGATTTCTGATATGGCTTTTGGAGATTTAATCCTGATGCAACATCAGAGTTAGAGTCATGTTGGTCATGGGGATCAACACTTGCCAGCGTGTGCTATTCATTATTAGTTCCTTGGGATCTCAACAGGTATTTTGCACAAGACCAGGTTTATGATTAAAATTAAACATGAGTTTAGGAGAGGCTGGTTAAGAAAAGTTAAACAGGTCTTTCTCCTGCAGGACTCTTCCTGCTCTTGAATATGCCGGTATCTTTATGGGTTTCTAAGAGAGCAACAGACTATGCAATGTTTACAAATTTTGGAACACAGAAGTGCCCCCCTCGCTGCCTTTTTGGGTTTTTTGTCAGAATATGACAGCAATCTATGGTAGGTGCACATGACTGTGTTGTTATTGAGGCATATTGGGCATCGAATCCAGCCAGGCCAGTGGTTCTCAAACTTCAGTACACATCAGAGCCCCCTTGGAGAAAGTATTAAAGCCCAATTCCTGAGCCCATGCTGAGACATTCTGGTTCAGCTGGTCTAGGGCACGGCCCAAGAATTTGCATTTCTAATAAGTTCCTAGTTGACGCTGATGCTGCCGGCACAGGGACCATGTTTTGAGAAGTAGTGGCTTAGCAGGATTTCGTGATTCCCCAGAAAGACAGATGACCTGAAGGAAATGGAGTGGTTTTCTAGTCACACAGCATGTCCTTTTGGATACGAATGCACTATTTCCCCCACCAATTGCATCGTGGTGAAAAGATACTTGACTTTTACAGGCCGGGGTTGAGGGGCTAGAGGAGAAGCTGAGACCTGATCTGGGAGCACAGCTGGACCTGGTCGCAGAAGCTGTGGTGAAAGGCGGAGTCCATTTAGCACAGGGGTTGCGAGTCCTGCCTCTCGTGTCCCGCAACCTGGCTTCGAAGCCCAGGAAAATAATCGCAAGCCTTAATTTCCTCATCTGCTAAATGGGTAGCATGGTTTTTACCTGCCATGGTGTGGGAAGATCAAATCAGACAGCAGGTGGAAAGCATTTAGCACAATGTCACGTGGCTGGCACACAATAAACAAACGGGAAAAAGACTTTCTTGCTGGAAATAAGGCAGGAATTAGGTAGAGGAAATGAGGCATCAGGCCGGACAACAAACCTAATTTGCTGAGCATTTGGTCCAGGTTCCCTTAAAATACTTTTGTCTGGGATTGGTTTCTTAGCGTAGGACGAGGATCAGAACTCAGAAGCCCTTTGTGGGGAACTGTGAGCTCCAGGGGCCAGGCCACCATCTCAAAAATCACCAGGTCTCTGCTTTCCCCAAAGCCCTCCATGGCCCACAATGACACACACACAGTAGGTGCTCATTAAATATCTGTTGAAGAATCAATACACTTGACAGAGGGACAAGAGCGACTTGATCCCAGGGGCCACTGAACAATAAAACGCTGAGGTTTGCTTTAGTCAGTCAAGCTTTTTC
The DNA here is from genome assembly GCA_028533085.1 of Varecia variegata. Lineage (NCBI taxonomy): Eukaryota > Metazoa > Chordata > Mammalia > Primates > Lemuridae > Varecia > Varecia variegata. The sequence continues at coordinate 48,736,466 of CM052446.1, read as the reverse complement.
TTCGCAGAACAAGCAAAAAACAAAACAAAAATAAAATCAGACAAGGCTTTGGTTCTGAAAGACACTGAACAAATACACTTGAGTTATTATCTCAAGAAAAATCAATGACTTTCCCGTCCACCAGCGCACGAGCCTTTGGCGTTGACTTGGAAACTCTGAAAGCCTCCCGGCCTGTGCTCTCTGGAGTCACAGGTGGAGCAGCAGTTCTGGCGTCCCCAGCTGGCCGAGCCAATGGGAAATCATTTCCTTCTTGGAGTGCAAAGCCATGGCTGCAGGAGGTAACGGCACGCCCTCTGCCTTTGGGCTAACGTAGCACGTGGACAAAGAAAAGAGGCAAGCCAGGCAACTGTGGGCTTGGGGCTTTGGAGAATGGGATTTGGGAACCGTTAGTTACAGGGCGTTAAGCTCAGGTGGGAGGTGGCCCACAGCTAAGCAGATACTTGGCTGAGGGTGGGAATCACCTGGGGACCTTTTAGATAATGACAGATTCCCAGGTCCTACCTGAGACCAGATTTAGAATCCCCATCTTAAAAATGCTGTTTAGGAGATTCTATGATGAAAAAATCACCGGAATTAATTTCTGCTTAGGTCCTGGAGATGCCGTGAGTCTGGGCTACCTCCAGCTCTTGGCAGCTCCCCAAGGGGGTCTCAGGCTGGAGAATCCCCCCTGAGTGTTCTCTTTGGAGGACCAAGCTGACAGCATGGAACAGAAGAGATGCTCTTTTAAGAACATACAGAGTTATCTACAATAGTCAAACTCATGGAAGCAAAGATTAGAATTGCGGTTGTCAGAGCTGGGGTGAGGGGGAAGTGGAGAGTTTGTAATCAACGGGAATAAAATTTAAGTTATGCAAGATGAGTAAGTTCTAGAGATCTGTTCTACAACATTGTGCCTAGAGACAACCATACTATATTGCACACTTAAAAACCTAAGAAGGTAGATCTCATGTTTAGTGTTCTTACCACAATCAAATATTTTTTTTAATAAAAAACAATGAATGGAAGAAAAAACAAAGAACAGACAGTATGGAAAAAAAAGAGCTGGAAAATTCTCAAAGACTCTTCTTGTGGTTGTAGCCATGTGGCTGTAAATATGTCTTGGAGAGGGTTCATCTTCAAAAATAATTACACAGAGTAACCTAATATAGAAGAGAAGTGTGCCATTATGTCTGTTTAAAAGAATATCGTGGTCATTTTTTTTTTTTTGGTACTTTGGCTCCCAGGAAGAAAAAGTGTATGATGAAGAACGTTTGGTATCGTGTTAACAAACAAGGCGCCAGTCCCGACAGCCCAAGAAGCCGTCAACAACTCTCGTCTCTGGCTGTTCCTGCTTCTCATGAGAATGACTGTCATTATGGAGGGTCAGTGGTCAGCCTTTTATTTACATATCTCATTTAATTCTCACACAGTCCTATGAAATAGGCCAGGGGTCGGCAAACTGGTCAGCTACCTGCTGGTGTAAATCCAGTTTTATTGGAACGTAGCCACCACCATTCATTTACATGTCATCTATGGCTGCTTTTAATCTACGATGGCAGAGTTGAGTAGGTGGGACAAAACCCCTATGCCTGCAATTTCTAACATACATGCTGTGTAGCCCTGCACAGGAAAAGTGTGTTGACCCCTAGAATAAATAGGTCAACAGTCCCACTTTACAGATGAGGAAACAGAGGCACACAAAAAGCTAAGTGTGTTGCCTAAGATCATTTAGGTTATAAATTACAGCGTTGGAGATGTCTCTGGCCCCAGAGAAAATTATTCCACTTGCTTCTCCCAACCGTACCCTGTAGTGTCTCCTACTCTGTCATATGGGTCTGTTCTTGCTAAATGGGTCAGCCAAAAAAGGCGCATTCATTTCCTCTGAGTAAAATATGTCAGATTGAACATCACACAGAGGTTGGCGGGAGATTCTGGAGACCTGAATGAAGTGACCATCCAGCCCCTCTGCTCTTCTCCTGGCCCCTAACAACTGAGTTCCCAGTCTTCCCAAAGTTTATAAGAGAGACAGTCATCCAACATGGACAGAAATGGCCTGAACAGGCATGAGCTCCTTACAATCCAGAGAGATCAGCTCAGGGATACACTTAAAAGAACGAGGTTGCCCCAAGCAAAAGTAACAACTTTCCTTGGCTGAGCAAGACCCCTGGGGAGCTTATCACTGGCCCTGTCTTTGAGGACAGCCCTGCACGGCCTTGCTGCCACCCTGCCCTTACTGACACATTTCCAGCCGGGCTTGCCTTGATTTGCCTTTGGTATTGCGCATGACCACACTGCCTTCTTCTCGGAGCTCCTGTCTGGGCCTGGCTTCTGCTTGTCTTGCCTTAGCTCACAATTTAAACCATGTGGGTAACAGACCTCAACTCCTGAGGGGTGTCAAAGCTCAGCCTCTACATCTTAGGGAGAAAACCCCAAGTTTTCATACATATCCTGAGACCAAACCAATTTCAATATAAGGTGATAAGTGAAACTGGTGGAAAAGATGGCTGAGTTAAAAGCTACCAAAATTTCCAAAGACACAGAAATAGTTACATAAATATGGTAAATCTACACAATGGAATACTACACAGCCATTAAAAATGATACTATGATTTCTAAATGAGATGTAGGGGAGACAGGGCCAGCTTCATGGGTGTGGGACCTATGCAGTTATATAGGGCCCCAGCTTAGAAGGGCCCTACACTTGGTTTAATGCTCCATGGCTGCCATCTAGAAATTCTTAATAATTTTATAACAAGGGGCCCCACATTTTCATTTTGCACTGAACCCACAAATTGTGTAGCTAATCCTGAGCAGAAATTTCTCCTTGTATCCATTCTGTCCTGTATTTTAGTAATAGAACCTCCCCGTTCCACTCCACACACTCACTCACCCTCACTGGGGTTTCCATATGGAAATTCCTTTCCAGTATTTCTTGGGAAATTTTTATGTTTTTCTAAATCCTGAAAGAAAAATCAGCCAAGAAATTGGGAAAATGGGGAAAAGTATTGTCATTGACCTGCAGGAACCAAAGCTTTACAATCAACATGAAGACATCACTCGTTCACATCTACCAGTGTCAACTCCAAAGCAAGAGCAGGAAACGCTGACAGGTTAAGAATGACATTTCTGGGAACCAGGGCATGGGAGAGAAATGGTTCAGATCTGATCAGTCATCTTGTTGATAGCTGTTGTGTCCTATTATAAGTGTGTGTTCACGGCTTTGACTGCTGCTCAGGGCAAGTTATTCTTGGAAATAAAATAAATATTAAGTTTATCTATATGTATACTTTACTCGAATCCCACCAGTGATGTTTCTCAGAAATAACAAGTTTGGGAAGCAAAATAACTCCTAAATTGGTGTTTTCAATATGTGATTCTGTGTCGTGCTTTAACTGCAGTAGGAGATCTGAATGTCACACGTGTCACATTATTTGCGTATTACCCAGTAATGTTCACTGGCATTTTCCAATGTTTGCTTATTTACCTCAGCCTATAGTTTATACTTACACAAACAATAAACTTAATATTTCTTATTTATTAAACGAATTTTGTTAGATATCCACACTAATGAGTAAAGAGTATGAAGTTTGTTGGAAGTCTTCTAAGAATAACTTATGATTTCAGGAATTTCTGAGAATTCCCAGGAATTTCAACTTCTCATTTGTAAATCCTGAAGATTAATATCCATTAGGGATTTGAAAACACCAGTTCCTAACATATGATGGCTCAGCTAGAGACTACATTTTCCAGCCTCCTTTGCAGGTAACTGTAGCCACATTATTAATAAAGTTTTGGCCAATGAGAAGTGAGCAGAATTGAAATGTGCTCCTTCTGGACCATGTTTCTATGGGCAGCTACTCATCCTCCATTCTCTCTCCAAATGATAAAAAGTGGAGGAACCTCTGGGACCAAGATTTGGAAACCACATGTTAAGGAAGAGAGAGCTGCTCCTCTTCCTGTTGCCTGGATGATCTTGTGGAACAGAACTGTCTACCTGCCCTGGATTATCTTTAGACTGTCATACGAGAAAGAAATACATTCTATTTTATTTAAACCTCTGTCTCTTGTGGTCTCTTCGTTACAGCAGCCAATACTAACACATATGGGAACATGCTTATGGTATAATGCTACTTGACAAATTATATACTTGACAGTTTCATATACTATAGTCTCAATCATGATAAAACACACAAAGAAAATGCCTAGGAAAAAATATGTCAAAAGCTTGGGAACAAAAGGGAAGAGAGAAGCCAGGTTGAACATTGTTCCAGAAAGAAATTAAGTGGTGTTATCTATACGATCACTAAATTAGTACTTACTGAGCACTACTTGTATTCCCAAAGAGCTAGAATAGAGAGCAGGAAAGATATGTTCCCTTTTTGCATGGAGTTTACAGTGAAACTAAAATGGAAGATGTTTGTAAGAATTCACTGTATGAATGACATGAATTTATTCTCTTTTCAGTGGGTCTTTCTCCATAGACTGGAGAAATATTGGTCAGATTTGGGTTTGGGGATAATCTCACCTCCTTTAAGGATTGGCAGTTTCCAACATGCCTAGTAGAAGCTGGTGGTTTCCCCAGGAGGTGATCCACCCCTTCAGCAAGTCCTTCAAGAGTAACAAGGGGCAGGAGAAACCTGAGGGTTCCCATTTCACAGTCCTGCCTCTCCTCAGAAGCCTCAGTCCAGCTTCTCTAGCCCTGGGATAAAGAAAACTGGAAAATATCCCAACCCCATTAAGCTGTGTCAAGGGAGACCTCCTTATCCGACACCTCCTGGCTAGGTGTTGGGTTGCCATCTTGGGAAAATGGATAGCGTCTATTTGGTTTTGGTTTGGGGGAAAAGCAAAGAAAGCTGAACAAACACACGAGTGGAAATTTGGCACTTGTCTTACACAGTAGCTTTAACTTTTGTAGACTTTTTAAAAAGCAAGAAACTCCAGTGTTTTGTTTAGCAGAAGTCATTAAATATTCTGCAAGAGCCTGTCTGAGCCAGCGAGAGGTGGTAAATTTGCTGTTGAGTCATGCTTTGTGTTCACCAAAGACTTTCTCCACCTATCTGTCCATCTACCTGCCTGGCTAGCACAGCCAGCTCTGCCAGCCCCTGCAGGGCATTTCTGTCCACATACCTGTCAGACTCCATTTTTCACCAGAGGCTTCATTACACAAAATAGAGGATGAGTGTTCGTAGAGGCACTTTAAACAGCTGAAAATAATGAAGGAGAAGTCCATGCAATTAGCCAAGCCCTTGGCAGGAGGATTTGAATAGCGAAGAAACTAATTATGTGCCCCAGGCACCGACGCATTGTATCTGCCACATCATCAGGTCACAATAAAGAATGTCCCAAAGCTGTGGTCTCACAGGACAGGAGGGAAACGGGCGCTGCCTTGGTGAGTTCTTTGCCTTTTCCTTTTCCATAAAGACGACCTAATCTTGCAAAGCAGAGTCTGCAGTTGTTTACCCACTAGTGGCTCTTCCTTTCTTCCTATTATGAACATAACAGACACGAGAGTTTGCTCAGATTGAGAATGTGCCCAGATAAAAGGATGTATTTCCTACTATCCCTTGAAATTAGAAGTGGCCAATGAGATGTTGGTGGACATCCATTGAGCCTTCCAGGAAGGCTGTCCTTCTCCCCATTCTCCTTCCCACCTAGAACGTGAATGTGAGAAATGGAGTTCCAGCAGTTATCTTGTTACCATGAGGCAAACTTGGTGTTGGGATTCATGAGTTTAAGACAGAAGAGTAGAAAGATAGCAGAAGTCTGGGTCCCGGATGAAGAGGCCATACTGCCATGGGATTCTTAACCTCCAGACTTCACGTTAGATGGTAGAAAAATAAATCTCTATTTACTGCAACAACTAATTCAGATGTGTATTACTAGCAGCAAGTCTGGTTTTAACAGATACAACACACACTTAGTTTCCACCTCTCCCACAAGTTCCTCCAAGATCCTCTAAAAAATTCAATCATTGACTGAGACACCATAAGCACAGCTCTGTGGTCCACATGGCGGGTGGAAAGATGAATATTTACGCTCCCTGACCCTGTGTGCACACTTCCCCATCAGAATGTGCTGGCATCACTTACCGAACTTTGAGTCTCTTTTAGAGCTGCCTTCTGAATGAGCAATTGTGTAAGCAGTGAGAGAGTGGAGAACCTGCCTTACCCGTCTTGGCATCTCCCATTGTCCCTGTCACAATGCCTCCGCCTTAGACACTCGATGTCCACGGGCAGAAGTATGGAAAAGCTGAGCCTCAGCCCAGCCGTGTAAGCGACTGCCCACATCTGACAGTCACCATAGAAAGAGTCCCAGCCCCAACTCCATGGTCACTGATGGCACTCATCTCTTCTCCAGCCACACGCTTTGGGGCTCAGTCTCCCATCCCATCCCCATCACCCTCTTCAGATACGATGGAGAGGAAGAGGCAGCTTCCTCTTACTTCTGACTCTGCCCGTCCATTGTGGCCTGACTCCAGGCATGGCCTGACTCCAGGCATGGCCTCGTCAGCTCAGGCAGGCCTGGGACCCCCAGGCAGGGAGCACACTTCACATCCCCCAGCTCGGCCTCAGGTATTCAGGCTGTGGCCCACTGGATCAACTGGCCCAGAGGAGGATAATCTCTGAGGGTCAAGGGTTTCATCAGAGAGCAGCCAGCAGGCCTCCCACGGCACATCCCTGGGGCCATTTTTAGCAATGGAATTGTGGGGCGAATACACCATTTTTCTCCTTGGGCTCCCAATGCACCTGTTCCCAAGCCAGCCATGATCGAGGCAGGTGTCTGCCAGACCCTTACTCCGCACTGCTGGGGAGGAGGGCATCCATCTTGCTGTGCTGCGGGTCTGAATACCAGCTCTAGCCCTTCCTACCTCTCGGGCTTTGGACCAATTACTTAATCATTTTAAGTGTCACTTTTCTTGCCTGTAAAATAACAACCTTATGGAGTTGTTATAAGGATTAAAGGAGTCAATGTGCAAAAGCCTTTAGCCCAGAGCCTAGAACGTACAGAGCACTCAATAAATGGTAACTGTCATCATCAGTATTAAAACCTGGCATAACCTGTTATTATAGCTGTCTCATAAATTGGCAAACATTAAACATATTTAAGGCTCTGACATTGACAAAGAATAAAGAATCCCAGTTAGATTTTGGGGGGAGGGGGCAATTTTTTAAAGTGACCCTTTCACTTATTTTTCTGAACCCTGTGTTTTATCTCCCATTGTTCTGTCTAACAATATTATTCATCCTTTAGGTCATAAGGAAACAACCAAATCCCAGTCTAAACTCCCATTCTGACATCTCAGCTTGAAATCATCTTTACCCCTCACCATCCAACACAGTCAACTTGCTGATGTTTTTTCTTTTATGAAGTTTACAGTAGAGGCTCAAGTTACCTGCCCGTTTTCTTTCCGGGACGCTCCCATCCATGGACCTGTCTGAGGTGTGGGGAGACAGGCAGAAACATAAAGACGCATGTGGGAATAAATGTGTAAATGTATTTAGACTTTATTTGGGGAAACTGGGCTTTCACTGCCATCCAAGTTCAACAGAAATGGCTGTGTAGACCAAACAGTGGTCAGTCATTGATACCAAAAACCACCCGCAGTCCAAATTAGACACAACAAATCTGGGAAAGAAATTTTAAAAATCCAAATCTTGCAACCTACCCCTCACCCCAGAGGACTTTAGGTGTCAGAAGGAAGGGAAACATGCATGCCAAGGGGGGTGTGGGGTGGGCAGGATGGACCCCTCAGGCTCTAGCAGGTGAAAAACGCATTTGATAAATTTGGGGTTGGGACAGAAAAGCTGGGTGTGCTTATGAGCTAGGGCCCTGGGTCCTGCCCCCTCTCTTCCCCCACTATGGAAAGCTGTCAAAGCTGAGTGTTGGGTCACCTGCACACCGATGCTGCAGGTATAGCAGAGTGGAAATGCTCCGGGATTCAGCCTATGAGCCCCGCCGAGGCTGAGCGTGCAAAGACCTGCAAGAGTCAGAGAGGAACATCGGAAGTGGAGCGAGTGCTCTAAGACCAGAGGCCTTCAGGGCCGTGGTGGACCAGAGACTGCAGGCCCAGCAGGACAAGAGACACTCGGGGGACGCTGTCTATGCAACCCTGGCTGGTGGTTCCGATGAGAAATGTAGGCCTCGTGTGGCCAGATCTTCAGATGTTTTAAGAAATGCTATAAAAGCTCCTGATTTTAAAATGCTGGCAACTGATTGAACACATTGTACAATGCTGTGTACAGGCTGAAACAAACAAATCTGTCGGCTGGATCTAGCTTGCAGGTCAGCTCGCTTCTGAATTCTGGGTGTGGGCTGACTTTCATCTCACCTCTGCAGCGCCGGGTTTCAGGGGGTGGGTCGAGAGCCCACGCGTATCCATGTTAACTCTTCTACCCAGATGTCCCTACTGCTAAATTAATCTAGCCTAAGAACTCCTTTCCAGCATTGAGAAAAGTGAAGCTCAAAAATCAAAGTACAAACCCAGACAAAAACCTTCCAGGTAGCAACCTCAAAGATTGAGCTCGACTTTTATTTTTTATGTATTTTGTAATGCTCCAGAAGGGTTGGCCATGTTAAAATCACAAGTGGAATAATAGTCACCAACCCCTTGATAGCTCCTGATACGACAGGGCAGGCTTGGGAAGCACAGCAGAGAGGAGCTGGGATGTGACACACCCAGGAGGCCTAGGGGACCTACTTAAAAGTCAAATTGGCGTCCCTCCCTGCACCCACTCCTAAAGTCTGTATCCCCAAGCCTCTTCTGGAATTTGGACCATCCAGACAATGGCTCTGTTGGACTCCTTAAGGCGCAAAGTTTGGAGGGAAAAGCGATGTGTGTGGGCGGGAAGGGTGAGGTCAGAGGCTGCCCGATGGATGGAAGGGTTGAGGGGAGCCCCAGTCCCCAGCAGCAGGCCAGGGTGGCACCTCTAAGTCTTTCATGTTGACCAAGCATGGAGTGCCCACGGGAGCAGAAAAGGCCAAGGGGCCTCGAGGTGAGAACCAGCGTCAGAAAACACACACTGCACACACATCTGCAATTCCAGACAAGGGCTGTAGCAGCACAGCCAGCCAGGACTTCTAAAGGTTGGCATCTTTCTCCTCCTCTTTGCACAGTGTGCCCCCACCACCGCAGCATCCCGGGGAAAGGGAAGAGGAGGAAGCAAACAACAACAGAACAACAAAACAAAAGGCCAGGTACAGCTCCCAAGCCTGTGATTAAGCCCTTAAGGGCCGGCTGCTAATCATCACGGTGGGAGAAGTTCTCTCCCTGCACCCGCCTTGCTTTTCCACGCAGACACAAAGTCCCCGTCTCCCCGCAAGCGTGCTCGAACCCTTCGCTTTGTTCCCTAGAGCTCAGACACTGGGGCTGCTCAGAGAGAGCTGGGAGCTTGCAGAGCATTGTGGGTACTGGCATGCAAATGAGGAGCACAGCCAAGCGTGTCCCACATTGCTTCAGAGGACCTGAATTTTTTATGGCTTGTATGTGCTTTTTGATGTTTTCATTGTCTCCCAGCATAACTGATATGCATTCTGATTCTGACAACTAGAAGTTGTTGTATGTGTTTTTTGTTTTTTTACTCGTTCTTTTCCTGGAGCTGGTCTCCTCTGCCAAAAAAAAAAAAAAAAAAAAAAAAAAATTACAAGAAAAAACCCCAAAAAACAAAAACAAAAATCCACTGTAACAAACCGAGGTTACTTTAAGAAGTGAAATATTTTAAGCCATTCAACCACAGATGCAACCAGGAAAGGAAAACATGTTGATTCTCTTAAATTCCTTGGAGTAAAACAACTCCAGCATGCCTACCTCACTTAGAGGGACAACTTCCAAAAGGAGAAGTGAGAGGAGACCAGGATTTTTTTTTTTTTTTTAATTTGGTGGTGGTTTGCGGTGAAGAGCCCATTTCTATTATGAAATACGCCCTCCCCATCTGTTTGCACTTGCTCTTAATTAGCTTGGGGAAGTTCCCCTGGAAAAAGTGAGAGCCTCATTGGGCCTTCTCTTCTGCACACACACTCTGAGGACTAAGTGAACTTTGAAGGGAGCCATTTTCATTTTACAGCCACTTGCCCTTAAAGGGTCCAGAATGCCACCAGCATGCCAAATACCTCAGGTTCAATGGTATTTCTGGTTTGGCCGCAGGAAGGAATTACTGGAGGATTCACAAGAAAGTCATTTCTGGGAGCATCCTGCCAAGGTCCGCCCTCCCCGCCTCCTCTGCTCTGGTGGCGAAGATCATTCGGATAACGGGCTGGATCCAAGGGGCCTGTCTGGACCCGGACTCAGGACTTTTCAAGCATTCCTGCCTCATTCCAGCCGTCACTGCACAAAAACAGTGCAAAGCATGTAAACGTGGACACCACCACAGCGTCTATAAAAATCCTAACAAACTTTGCATTTTTCTCGACATTCTCATCTCAGGTCTTGCAACACATCATTTCAGCCTCCAAGTCCCTAGTTGATCCAAACTGAGCATCATTCCTTCCTTTCAGCACCATTCCTGTGCTTCCATTGGCCTTGGCCCACTCTTCAACTGAGAGAGGACAACCTTCCAACCCTCAAGTGCTCCCACTCCCCGCCCTGCATGTCTCAGACCATTTAGGCCCAGTTGTTCTTTCACATCCTTCCTTGGAACTGCTTCTTCCCACCTCTCTCCACCGTTGCTGAAATTCTCCCATAGCCTGTTGGTGCCTCCAGGTTCTGAGGCCAGAGCTTTTGGGTGGTGTTATCGAAGTCAGAACTGCACTTCTGACAACTTCTCTCTCCATACCCTGCTCCCAGCAGCTTGCCTGGCACAGAGTCAGAGCTGCCCAGGATTTCTGAATGAAAGAATGCAGCACTGCATTGTTTGCTAAACAGCTGCAGACACTTGGCATCCACTTTCCCCCAAAAGCCTAAGTGGTAAGCAGTATCACTCCCATTTCGCAGATGGTAAAACTGAGGCTCCAAGAGTATATATGACTCGCCCAAAGTTCCCAGATGTTAAGTGTCATCCTCAGCATCCCAAGTCCAGAGATCTCCATGAGATGCCACTTCAGAAGAGGTGACTCTCAGCCCTTTTCCATTTCCAACCCACTTCCACAAACAATATTTCTGTGACCTCCACAACGACCCTGTGAGATAGATACTAATAGTGACCTGTTTTACAAATGCAGGATTGGGTAGCACAAATCCCTGCATTCCCGTTGCTGTTCTGTTCTCTGTTTCCAGAATTTTCCTTGGAAGATCACAATGACTGCGGTGATTAGAAAGGAGTCTGCTTCTCCCATAGCATATGCCACTGGGGGTGGGAGGGACGTCACTCGGGAACTTGAAGAAGCCACGTTGCCCTTTCCAATTACAAAAGCCTTTAGGGGTTTAATTCACCAAACCACCCTCAAGACCGCAAAAATTTATGACCCTTCTAAATATACCCCAGCGAGTCTCCGGAAGTATCTCAGGTAGTCAGAATCCAGATCCATAAAACATATAAATACATTTAAAATAGCAGTAAAATATTTCCACCCTTCTTTTTTTTTTTTTTTTTTTTATGACCGAATGTACTCTAAATAGACATCTTGGCAGCCACCCCCTTTAATAACGCTATTTATATTTAACACATCGGGGTATAAATAGAAGCGCGGTAGGCTCATGTACCAGATCCTGGTTTATTTGCTTTAAACCCCAGAGCCAGACAGTCCTGATTTTGTGCTGACAAAAATGAAGAGGGACACAAGCGTTCTCCCCTCCTCTTCGGCCCCCAGCTCCTGTGCCCTTTGGCACATCCAGTTTTCTCCCAACTGGAGGCGGCGGAGAGATTGCCCAGGGGGGACGGAGGGAGACGTCCACTGGGCTCAGCTTTTCAAATAACGACAAGGAAGAGCATTTCTGGAGAAAGGCTTTGGTGGTGGCTACAGTAGGGCTCTATGAAACCTCAACTGGTACAAATTAGGGTGGACACACAAAGAAACAATATTCCTAACTTCACATAAAAGCTGTCCGAACTTCCCCCACCGAGCCCCTCCCCGGTACCCTCACATTGTTCAGATTTCAGGCTCTTGAAGAAAATGTATTTCTTTTGACATTTCATAATGTCTGTTGACATGCAACATCCCTGCTAGGGCTTTTTATTTTTTTATTAAGTGATGTAAGTTCTGTAACTGATACCAGTTGTCATCAAACATCATAAAAGCCAATCATGCCTCAAGTCATCAATATTTATTGTCCCTGGTCGGGGAGAGGCTGTTTTCAGTTTGGGACAGATGGGTTTAATTTTTAAGTGGAATAGTTAAAGCAGGCGCACCTAATATAAAATATCAGACCTGCAAAGGACCTGCCAACATGGTACAATTGAGATGTCCTCGCAGTTGCAAGGAAGAGGATGAGAGAGGGAACGATGTAGGAAGAAGAGAAAGAAGGAGAGTGGGCACGCACAGAAGGATAGGACGTGGGAAAAGGAAAAAGAAAGGTGAGAAAAACAGTGTGCGTGCTGATCAACTGTATACTGTCTACATAGAATAAGGTGGTTTTTTCCTATTGAAAGATATCTAAATGACTTGAGCACATGGAGAGATACCACGTGAGTTAGAGAAAGCAAAAGTGAAGAAGAAAGGAATGAAAGAAAATGCCAAAGAATAAGACAAAGTACGAGAGAAAATTAGGGAAAAAAGGTATGAAAAAGAGAAAGGAGAGTACAAATCAAAAGTTATGGAGAATGAAAAAGAGGAGAGAGAGAGAAGGTGAGAGAGTGGGTGAGTGCAGGGGTGTGGTCAGGAGATTCCAGTGGGTCTGGCATCCTGGGGCCTGCAGGGGCCACAGGGCCCAGGAGAGGACCGGCCAATGTCCTGGGGGGCTTTGAGCTGCCATTCCCAACCAGGAACAGTCAAGAGTGTGTGAGGTTTGCTTTTGGCATCTGTACCTATCCTGCCTATGTCCCCTTCCCCCTCAGAAGTCCCCATGTTAGTTGGCAGAATTCCAGAGGGCTCTAGGGTCTTCCCACTCTCTACCCCCAGGAAAGGCTCTAAGCATCTAATTCACACTCAGGTGTAAATGACTGATAAGTCTTAATGAGATACTTCTGACTGGGCTGAAGTTTTCCTTGTTTGATTTTAGTTCTAATGACAAATTCTGAGACACCTGTTAGCCAGGTGGGGAAAATTCTAGGGGATATGAAGCTGGTAGCCAGGGTCTCATCCTACGGACAAGTCTGTTGTGCCTCCCGAAGATACTTTGCAGACCTGAAGTTCTTTTTGGAATAATCAACTGGAGAAGTGTGGCAAGGCCTTGAGCCTAGATGGCTCAGGGCAAACCTTGGTGCCTGAAGTTTCTGCTTGGGCCCCCAGACCTGGGCTGCTGAATAGGCAGGTGAGAAAGTGAGAGTTCTGGGGGACAGAGGGTGAGAAAGCACGTCCTTGGTCCCTGGGGTTCCAGGGAACTCTTGCAGAGTCTGGGGCCTGGGAGGGGCCAGGAAGTGACTGGTTTCTCTGCAGTGCCCTTGAACGCCCAAATCTGCCCACGCTGTCTTTTGTGTTGACGTCAAAGTCAGAGGGAAGAAAGGACGAGGGAAGGAAAAACCTTCACAAAGAATGTTTCCAAAAAAGCTTCTGGTGAAAAATAAATAGGTCAGACCTCAAAGCAAACTCTTCCTAATGATCCAGCCCACCACTTGCATTTTGAAAATTAGAGGCCTTCATGTTTATGTAACCTAGCCTCTGGGGTGGAGAGGGCAGGAGCCCCTCCCACGGCGTGGAGGAGGATTCCGAGGCAGGGAGGGCCCCTGCAGAGGGTCCCAGGGCTTGTTGGAAGTCCCAGAAGAACCGGAACTGAGGGTCTCACATCGGAAGACTGAGAGACAGGGTGGGGGCTGGGGGTGGTGCTCGTGTTCCCAAGGTCCCCTGACTGGTCTTTCTCCCACCGTGCGCCTTCCCAGGTGGAAAGATAATTGCATTCTACACCCTCCTCTTGAATTCCCCCTCCTACCTGGACAAGCCCCAGGACCTGCATCCAGGCAGCCCTTGGAGATTACCTGGCAGTTCATTTGCAGCTCCACTTGGCTTCCCTTGAAATGGCCCCATGCTGCTCCTGCCCAGGGACCCCACGAGCCATCCAGAGCTGTCGACCTTGTCTGTCTCCGACGGACACTGGGTCCTCATATTTCTGGAGAATTGTGCTCAGTGATGCTGACTGTTGGCCCAAGGGCTGATTGGAAGGCTTCCGTTTGTCCACATCCTCACCAACACTCGGTCTTTTCTTCCTGACTTTTCTCCTTTTTACCAAGGGCTCATTGCCATTTTAATTTGCATCTTTTTAATCACTGATGAGGTTAAACAGTTCTCCATAAACTTATTAGCCATTCATTTTCCCCTTCCAGGAACTGCCCATTTCTCCCCATTAGATTACCTATCTTTGTTCTATTAATTTGCAGTATCTTATAGTCTAGTGCCCATTTCTATGCTGTGTGTTTTTTTAATTTTAATTTTAATTTTTTTTTTTTTTTTTTTTGAGACAGAGTCTCACTCTGTTGCCCGGGCTAGAGTGAGTGCCGTGGTGTCAGCCTAGCTCACAGCAACCTCAAACTCCTGGGCTTAAGCGATCCTACTGCCTCAGCCTCCCGAGTAGCTGGGACTACAGGCATGCGCCACCATGCCCGGCTAATTTTTTCTATATATATTTTTAGTTGGCCA
>CM052446.1:48708504-48721326 GCA_028533085.1 Varecia variegata | reverse complement strand
TAGCCCATTGCCTTTATCACCGTGTCTTTGTAGAATGTCTCGATATCTAATAGGGCAAAGTCTTTCTTTGCTCTTTTTTATTTTTCAAAATTATCTTAGCTATTTATGTAGCTTTATTTTTCTAAAGATTCAAAAAGATGAAATTTTATTGGAATTAAATAAAATTCAAAGAATGAATGTAGGGGGAATTGATATCCCAGCATGTTCATGAATATGTTCTATGGCTCTATTTATTTAGGTCTTATTTTATGTGGATTTTTCTCTGTTAAGGTCTTGTGTATTTTTAGGTTAATGCCTAGATACCCCCAGGGGTGGGACTGGGGCAGACTATTACGAATTGCAACTTGAGTTCTACTATATTTTTCTAGTAGGTTATTGCTGGTATAGTGGAACCCCAGTTTTTAAAACTTTTTTGAACATCAACTTTATCAAGCAAGACAAAAATTTATGAACAATGAGATACACTCATTCTAACTGTATGCTTTAACGAGTTTTGACAAATGTATACACCCATTTGACCACCACCACAATCAAAATATAGAACATTTTCATCACCCCAAAAAGTTCCTCCTGCTCTTTTGTAGTCAATACCTACTTCTTCCACTCACCCAAGGCCACCACTGATTTACTTTCTGTCACTATAGATTAGAATCGCCTTTTCTAGGACTTTGTTTTCTAATTTTTCTTTGATAGTATATGGAAATACAATTCATTATTGTACGTTGAACTTGTATTATGAAATGTTGTTAAATTAGCATATTAGTTTCAGTTGTTTGTTTATGGACTTCTCGGGATTGTCTGTGTATATGATCATGTCATCTCCAAACAGAGTTTCCCTTCTTCCATTCTAGTCCATATGCCTTGTATTCTAAACATTTCCTTCTTGTCTTATTGCTCGGCCTGGGACCTTCACTGCAATCCTGAGTAGACCTGGTGAGAGTAAACATCTTTGCTTGTTTCCAACCTTAAGGAAGAAGTTTTAATCTCTCGTCATTAATACGATGTGAACTGTAGATTTTTTTTGTTGTTGTTGAAGACCTTTATCACTTTGAGGAAGTTCCTATTCCTAGTTTGTCCAGAGTCATTATCATAAATGGGCATTAATTTTATCAAATGCCCTTTCTGTATCTACTGAGATGATCATATGAGATTTCCTCTTTATTCTATTAATAAGGTGAATTATGTTTTTTGATTTTTTTAATGTTAAACCACCCTTGCTTTCCTGGGATAAACCCCATTTGGTAACAATGTTTTATCCATTTTATACATTGTGGGATTAGATTTACTAATATTTTGTTAAGGATTTTTGCATCTATGTTTGTAAAACATATTGGTTCATAACCTTCTTTTTTATCATGTCTTTGCCTTGTTTTGATATTCAGCTTCATTACATGAGTTGGGGAGTGTTCCATTTTACTCTTTCTGAAATAATTTTTTAAAATTGAAGTTGCTTCTTCCTTAAATATTTGATAGACTTCACCAGCAAAGTCATCTAAGATGGGACTTTTCTTTCTGGGAAGATTTTTAATTACAAACTTATTTTTTAAATTAATTTAAGGCAATTCATGCTTCCTATTACTTCTTGAGTTTATTTTTTCTTTGGTAATTTGGGTCTTTCAGGTAATTTTTTCATTTTATATGTCACACTAATTGGTATAATGTTGTTCATAATATTCTCTTTTTACCCTTTTAATGTCAGTAGGATTTATAATAATGTCTCCTTATCCATTCCTTGTACTCGTTATTCTTATCTTCTCTCTTTTTTCTTGACCAGTCTGGTTAAAGGGTTATCAGTTTTATTGATATTTTCAAGACATCAGCTTGTTTTTCCTTAATTTTTTTTTTAGTAGAACCATAGCTTACAATAAGAAACCAGCTTTAGTTTCATTATTTTTTTTCTATTTTTGTTTGTTTTTATTTCATGAGTTTCCATTTTTATTTTTGTTATTTTCTTCCTTCTACTAAATTTAGGTTTATTTTCTTCATCTTTTTCTAGTTTCTTATAATGGAAGTTTAGATCACTAATTTTAGAATTTTTCTTTTCTAATAGGAACACTTAAGGTTATAAATCTCCTTCTAAACACTGCTTTAGCCGCATCCTAAAAGTTTTAGCTTGTGTTTAAGTTTTCATAAAGTTAAAAATATTTTCCCATTTGCCTGGAAACAGAATATTATTGAGTTGAGTCTGACAATCTTTGCTTTTTAATTGAAGTGTTTATACCATTTACATTTAATATTATTAATAATGATTGCATTTAAGTATACTATTTTATTAGTTTCTTTTCTTTTTCTCCCATCTATTATTTATTCCTTTTTTCTTATTTTCTGCCTTTTTTTCAGATCAATTATTATTTCATATTACATTTTATCTCTACTAATAACTTATTAACTATACTTCTTTGTTTTATTCTTTTGTGGTTTTTCTAGAATTTACCATATACACATTTAACCTATTACTATCTATCATCTTCTAATAATATTATCCTACTTTACATGCAAGAGCCTTACAAGAGTACACTTCAATTTATCCACTCACATTCTTTGTGCTATTTTCACAATACATTTTATTTCTACATGTTATAAATTACTTAATAAATAATTATTAGTTTGCTTTAAAAAGTCAATTATTTTTGTAACTAAGTTTTTAAATGAGAAAAAAACTTTTACATTTACTCACCTATTTACCATTTTTTGGCACTCTTCATATTTTTATGTAGGTACAAGTTTCTTGAAGTACAGATCTACAGGCAACTCATTCTTTCAACTATTATTTGTCTAAAACAGTCTTACTTTGACCTTAATTTTGCTAAACATAGAATTCTATGTTTCATTATCTTTTGGGTTACATACATTCTGAGGAGAAATCTGCAGCTATTCTTTGTTCCTCTGTACACATGTATCCTCAAATTAGGTGGCATTGCCCCAAGGGAAAATATTTGTTCTTGGGAGGGGGCAAAAAATATTCTCTTTTTATGTATAAAGCACAGATAAACATACAGTACACAAATAGATATACAGTGTATCCATAGTATTAAAACTTCATGGATGGGTACAATGAGAGGGGAAATGTCTTTTTAAAGGCTCCTGGGGAAAGGGCAATAATGAAAAAAAGATTGAGATATATACTCTGTATATAATTTGTTTCTTCTTTGGATGTTTTAAGTATTTTATGTTTATCATTAATTTTAAGCAATTTGATTATGATGTACTTTGTTGTGGTTATCATTGTGACTACCCTGCTTGCAAATCTTGGAACTTCTTGAATCTCTGAGTTTATAAATTTTACCAAAATTGGATTATTTTGGTTACTATGTTTTCAAACATCTTTTATGTTCTCCTCACTCCTGGACTCTTCTTTTTCTGGAACTCCTATCTTGTATATGTTAGACCACTTGATGTTGTCCCAAAAGATCAGGGCCACTTGATATTAAGCCACTTGATATTGTCCTATAGACATTCTGTTCATTTTTCATTTGTCTTTTTCCAGCCGTGCTTCATTTTGAATAATTTCTATTGCTGTCTTCATAGTAATAGATCTGTGCTGTTGTTAATCTACTGTTAACCTCAGCCGATATTCTTCTTTCATTTTAGATATTGTATTTCTTTTAATCTCTAGACATTTCTTTGTTTTTTTAATATATTCTATTTCTCTCATTATTGTGTTTATATTTTCTTTTAAATCCTTGAGCATATTTATAATAGCTGCTTTAAAGCCCTTAATTGTTAATTCCATCATATTTATCATTTTCATGTTTGTTTTTAAAACTTTTTTCTTTCTTGGCTGTGAGCCTTTTTTTTTCCCCCCCCTTGGCATTTTGAGTAATTTTTCACTGAATGCTGGACATTGAGAATTTTATGTTGTTGAGTGCTGGATTTTGTTTTTCTTCCAGAAAGTTGTGTTTGTTCTGGCAAGCAGTTTAGTTACTTGCAGGTCAGCTTGATCCTTTTGAGGCTTGTGTTTAAGTTTTTCTTAGGGTAGGTTTAGAGTAAACTTTACTCTGGGCTAGTTTAGTCTTATTGCTAAGGCGTGACTCTTTTATTAATAGTTACTCTACTGAAAATCTCAGGCGTTCAAGGACTCTCTTTAGTTGGTCAGAACTCAAGTGTCTCCAAGCCCTAAATGAACTCTGGAAATGGTTTGCTTTACAGCTCCCCAACGTTCCTTGACTGGCCTCATGGAGTTTTATTCTACACGTGCACTTTTTATTTTTTGAAACAGAGTCTCACTCTGTCCCCCTGGGTAGAGTGCAGTGGTGTCATCCTAGCTCACTGCATCCTCAGACTTCTGGGCTCAAGCAATCCTCCTGCCTCAGCCTCCTGAGTACCTGGGACTATAGGCATGTGCAACCATGCCTGGCTAATTTTTCTATTTTTAGTAGAGACAGGGTCTCAGTCTTGCTCACGCTTGTGTTGAACTCCTGGGTTCAAGCAATCCTCCTGCGTCAGCCTTCCAGAGTGCTAGGATTACAGGCATGCACCACTACAGCCGGCCTTACATGTATACATTTTAGTAGTCAGCAGAAACTCATAGAATTCTCTCTTCGGGTACCTCCCTTCTCCCTGGTTTTCTGCCCCACAAGTTCCAGTCTCCTCAGTCTCATCAAACTTTGATCTATTTCTCAACTCAATGAGGCAATCAAGTGCTGCTGGGATCCCCTCCCTGTGCTCTATTCCAGAGTGTTCCTCTAGGCAGAAGGCCAGGGATTGCGGGACATACCTCATTTGTCTTCCTTTTTTCAGAGATCATGGTCCTATGCTGCCTGTTGGTCAATGCCTGAAAACAGCTGTTTCAAATATTTCACCCTGTTTTCTAGTTGTTTATCACAGGATAGTCAAATTTAGTCCCAGTTACTTCACCATAGACATAGTGGAAGTCAGAGATGAATTTTTATCATCGAGGTGTATAAATTACTCTTGCGTCTGACAAGTCTTTCTGAATTCTTAAAATTCTTAGGAGTTTTTCTATTGATTCTGTTGGAGTCACTGTGGAAATATTTGTTATCACCTGAAGATAAGAACAGTTTTTCTTATTTTCTCAATTTCTGTATTTTGTTTATTTTTCTCATATTGGGGTGTTAAACAGGATACACTGTACTATGCTGCTTAGTAAAATATCTTTGTCTTGTTGACAACCTTAATGGAATATATCTGAATTTTCTTATTAAATTTAACTTTTGCTCAAGTTTTTGGTCTAGCATTTATCAAATTAAGGAAAGATTTTTTAAACTACTTTTTGTCTGAGTTAAAAATCATAATTAGCCAGGTGTTGAATTTTATTAAAAACATATTCTGGCTCTAGTGAGATAACCATATAATTTTTCTTCTTTAGTACATTAATATAGTGAATTACACTAATGGCTTTTCTGAGGTTAAGCCATCTTTACACTGTGAAATATACTCTACTTTGTGATTATTTATTTTAGCTACATTATTGGATTTGGTTGGCTAATGTTTTTCTAGGATATTGTATTTTTCTGTTCTTATCTAGCTTTTCAATCAAGGCCTATTCCTCTCATAAAATATATTAGACAGCTTTTCTTCCTTCTGGTTTCTGAAACAACGTGTATAAGGTAGAGATTATCTCTTACTTGATAATTTAATAGAACTTACTTCTAAAATTGTCTAATACTGGGGCTCAGTGTGGAGAGTTATTTGATCCTTGTGCCTGTTCCTTTATTGGTTATTTCTATTCAATACTTCTATTTTTCTTATTCCAATGTTGGCTTTTTATATTTTTCTGGCAACTTGTTCATTTTGCCTAAATTGTCCAATCTTTTGAAATATAGTTATTCATACATTCTCTAGTCTCTTACTGTATCTAGATATTTTATCCATTTTCATTATATATGTATTTACTTATATCTTCTCTCCCTTTTGAAAAAAAAAACAGTTTTCTGGAAGATCTTTATGGTGAAAGAACAGTTAAGTATCTTGACTAGGGTGGTGGATACACAAACCTAAACATGTGATTAAATTATATAGAACTAAACACATACACGTACATATGCACACACAAATGTGTCCAAGTAAAACTGGGAATTCTAAATAAAACTGGTATATTATATCTATGTCAATATCCTAGTTGACATATTGCACTATGGTTTTGTAAAGTGTTAGCATTAAGGAAAACTGGGTAAAGAGTACATAGGCCCAAATTTTAATGAAAAAGTCAATTTTGCCAAAGTTTGTCTTCTCTTTTTAATCATTTCAAAAATGCTAGATTTTGGTCTTATTAGTCCTGGTTTTGTTTTTTGATTTTTTGTTTTTTTCCTCTGTCTTATTAATTTCTCTCCTTATTTTCATGATTTCTTTCTGAGATTTCTTTTTTCTTTTTGTTTTTCTTTTTGACATTTTAAACAGTCTAGATCTGAAAGCTAGGCTGTTTTCAGTATTTTGGGGTTTTTTGACCAATGTATTTGAAGCCGGAATGTGTTTTCTTTTATCCATTGCACAAATTTTGACATATAGTGTTTTCACTTTCTTTTAGCATTAAGTATTTTAGAATTTCCTTTATGATTTCCTCTTAAACCCAAGAGTAATTAAATAGCACACTTTTTAGTTACCTAACAGTTGTAATTTTTCAAAGCTAATAATTCAATATTTTCTCTAATTTTCCCCAACATGATAAAAATAAAGTCTTATCTGATGATAATTCTTTAGGATTTATTGAGGCTTCTTTTATGGCAAATCTATGCCAATTTTTTTGTATGTTCCATGTGTGCTCAAAAATTATGTATATTTGGTATAAAATGCAAAGTTCTAGAAACACCTTCTAATTCAAGCTTATTAATTATGTTGTGCATATTTCTGGACCTTAGTTTTTATTCATTTGCTTGGTTTTAATTTTCGATCCAATTTGGGAATCTCTGGGGTTTTTTGATGAGTGAATGTAACCTATTTCTATTAGGCTAATTTCTGTCACTTTATGCATTTCCATTCACCGCACTCTCTAGGTCAAGTCCTCTAGAAGCAGAGTCTGAGATGAGCGTCCTCGTTCAGGTGATTTATTGGAGAAGGGCTCTCGGGAGAGGGAGGATGAAGGAAGCCAGACAGGGCAGGGGGAGCCGCTGAGCAAGCTGGTGCTTTTAGGCAGAGACGCTTCTATCGGGGAAGCTGGCACCATCCTGGCTAGGCAGGCGCCACCTGCTGCTGACCTGCCACACCCAGAGAAGATAATCAGCAGCGACCTGCCCTGGGCAATGTGAGAGAGAAGAACAAAGCTAAGAAGCTCTCCCAGACCCTGGGACTTGACCCCCTTCCACTTCCAGGGCTCCTGTTCCTCAGCTTGGAGACCCTGTCTCCTTCTGTCTCCTTAGGGGTCCTCGCAGTCTTCCTGCTCGTTTTTCCGTTCCGCCCACCCTCCTCTTGCCTCCGCAGCATCTGCAGGGCCGGGGTCAGGGGAGGGACCAGCAGCCTCTGTCAGTTTGGCATCTTGTCAGAGACCAGAGGTTCTGCCCTTTGTCTTTCTACTCTCTTTTGTCACAGCCCCTGTTCCAAGGACGCAGGTCCAGCTTTGGTGGGTGGACCGGAGGCTGATGGGAGTGACAGCCCGCACTTGGAGTACCCCCTCCCCACCTTTTCCAGCGTTGGTCCCTCTGCCTTCCCGCAGGATGTGTCCCTCAGGTAAGCAGCCTTCTGGTGGGGGCCCCTCGGTCCTCCTGCTGGTCCCCACATGGCGCCTCCCTGGGTGAAGACAGCTGAGACTCAAGCTGGGACTCCCCCACTCATTGTATCCTACGTAATTTAAACTTGCCAAAACTGTTTGCGGTGGCTGATAATAAAAAAAGAACATGTAAAGTTAGAAACAACAAGATTTTCAGGTAAAGTTAGAGCAATCACAAGTCACATACATGGAGAGGTAGAAGAATTCCTTCAGGAAAGATTGTTGGATTTGAGCCCCGACGTTACCTGACAGCCAAGGTAAACCAGGTGAGCGCTCGGGGTCACATTCTTTAGTTGGGAATTATCACCAAATGCATTAGCAAAGCAGCAACAAACATTTCTAATTTAAAAATCCCTGTCTTTTCAAAGGCCTGTGTTTCTTTAAACAATTTGGTTAAACTCCTCTTCTTTTATCCAGATTTTCTTTAAACTCTTCAAAAGAATCATCAGTAATGGTCTTGCTTCCTGTCACTGTTGATAACGACTCATCAGTGATTATTATCTTCAACACCTACTATCCTTCAAAGGTGTTAGGCGCTGCGGGGGGCGCTGTCAGCATCTCAGAGAGGAACCTGTGAGTTCCAGACGCGCACCATCCCAGCTCAGCTCATGTAGGTTTGCTCCGCCTCTGAAAAGCTGTGCAACCCTCCAAAAGCTATTTAACCTCTGGGCTTCCCCGTCCTCATCTGGAAAAATGTGAATAAGCATAGTGCCCCCCCCCCCCGTAGGGTTGTTTAAGAATTAGAGGAGGCGAAGAATGCAAAGCACAGAGCAAGTCGAACAGCACCATCCTCACAGCCTCTCGTCAGTGCCTGGCTGGTGCCAAGGTCTCAGTCAGACGTCCCAGGAGCCCTGGAGCAGGCAGGCAGGCATTTTACAAATGAGAAGACTACTCGGTAGCTCTTACAATGGGAGGCGTCTACAGCTAACCTCGCACCTTCTTTGAATGACGGGGAGCTGATGATGTCCAGAGAGAGGGAAGCTTGCTCAAGGTCACAGGGATTTCCAAGGGCCAAATCAACACTGTTCCAGGCTCTGGGTCCAGCTCTCTCTGCTGCTTCTTTCTGCTTCCATTTTATTGCTGGGTTAAAAAAGAAATTAAAAAGACATAACTTCACAATCCCCTTACCAATAGGAGGCCTCTGCTGGTTCTGGGTGGGTATTGGGCCTCTGCTGGTTCTGGGTGTGGTATTGGGCTCAATGTTGTGTGTGTGTGTGTGTGTGTGTGTGTGCATGATTGAGCATGTGTGTATATGCGATGGGCTTAATGGTGTGTGTGTGTGTATCTGTGATTGAACACGTGTGCGCAAGTGCATGTGTGTGTGTGTTTCGTCTCCTCCCAGAACAGTTCATTTCTCATACCTTGAAACCTTGCGCTGGGGTTTTTTTGTTACAAACTATCCCCATTTCACAAGTAGCCTCAAGCAACAATTAGTCCTGCATGTAATTTCTGAATCAAATGGTGGGTTTGGGTGAGAACTGAGCCGAGCATTTGGAAGCAGATGTAGCCCGAGGTGAAGTCACTCCACGTGTTTGAGAGGAGTCTGGGAGGGGAGAAGGGCAGATGCACAGCCTGGTGTATGGCCCAGAGCTCTAAATTAGGAGTCCCCACAGACGTCCTTGACTAATCCCCTGCCACCTGTGAATATGTTCCCTTCCGTGGCAAAGGGGACTTTGTAGACGTGCTTAAGGTTAAGGACCCTGAGACGGAGGGATTATCCCAGGTTATCCAGGTGGGCACAATCGAATCACACAATTCCCTAAAAGTGGGGAAACCTTTCCCAGCTGTGGTTAGAGAAGAGATGTAACTACAGAAGAAGGGTCAGAGAGAAGCCGCAGTGCTGCCTCTTCAAGATGGAAGAAGGGAGCCCTGAGCCAAGAAATGTAGGTGGCCTCTAGAACGGCAAGGAAATGGATTCTCCCCCAGAACCTCCAGAAGGACCCAGCTCTGCGGACGTCTTGACTTTAGCCCAATGAGACCCATGTCCAGCTCCCGTAAGGTACTCAATTTGTGTTGTTTTCAGCCACTAAGTCATTTGTCACAGCAGCATAGAAAATACATGTAGCCTGGCTCCAACTCTGCCTTTTGCTAGCCCTAATATTTTGGCCATGCCACCGAACTCTCTGTGAGCCTCCATCAGTAAAATGGGGTGCATTCATTCTTTTATAATCCAAAACACTCTCGGCCTCACCAGCCTGTGGGGAATGGTAGAGTCAGTTTAACCATAACATACGAATGTGTGCCCCGTAACTGCTGCGTCGGTGGGCACCTTAAGCCTCTTCCCTCCCAGCATTCCCCAGAGGCCCTGTCTCTTAGGAAGTAGCCTGTAGCTTTCTCACTGGGCCCCCAGCACGCCACCGTCAGCTTAGCTCAGCTGAAAGGACTGTTATAAATTAATTTCACCAACCCCACTTGCATGCCTCATACAACGCAATGCTCTCTGCTTATTGGAACCACCTGGGAGGCTTTTAAAAATGCAGGGTCCCAGGCTCCATCCCACACACTGAATCAGAGTCCCTGTGAGGCTCTGCAAACTAACATTTTCCAAAAGATCACTAAGAAATTTGGGAGACTGAGGATTTTACCTTGATTCTTCCAATTCTTTCAACCATATTATTTCTATATCATTTGGGGCATGTCAGTTCATTTTTCTGGGTTTCATTTTTCTCATTTATAACCTGAAAGTGTTGAACTACATGATCTCTAAGTTTCTTTCTGTCGCTGAAGATCTCTCATATACAATTGTATCTTTCTTTCATTTTCTGAAGGCACCTTAGAGTTTTATCCCATTTCAGGGCCATTGTGGCAAGTTGGCAAGTGTCACTTTTCTCTGTACAAGGCTGTCATTGTAGATTGGGGTCTCTGGAGTGAATCTAAACTGAGACTGTGGCAGAGCCCAGAATTTGTTTGAAAATATGTAAATAAATTTTTGGTTCATAAAAGGCAAAATAAAAAAACAACTCCACCCACCATCAGATGAACATCTAGAGGTGGAAACTGTGGCCTGAAAAAGTACAAGTCGTGCCAGGCGTGCAAGCAGGGAAGGGTGGGGTGGGGACAGGGTGGGAAACCAGGAATGCAGACGAGTCATCCTCCTCCAGCTTCAAATATAAAATCCACCTGCTCTGCCCACTTCCCTAGGTTAGTGTGGGAAGCAAACAAGAAGGTCTATGCAGACCTATTCTATAAACTCTGGAGTCCTACATGAAAGGAATGGATTCTGCTTCTTATCCTCCTTCCTGAGTTGAACTTTAGGCAAGGCCAGCCCTCCAGGATAACGTTGTTATGTTAAGAGAAAAATGAAACCCAGAGAAGGGACGTGGCTAGTTCAAAGTCACACCTTCTTCTCACAGTCATTCATCCAAATCATGCCCTTGCATTGGTCAGGATAGGCTTAGCTGTGCTGCGCTGCAGTAACAAACAGCCCTGAAATTGCAGTGACTTAAAATAACAAGCTTTATTTCTTATTTATCTTCGAAGTCCATCGTGGGTGGGCAGGGGTTCTGTTCACTGAAGTCACGGAGGGGCCTAGGCTGACGGAGCAGCTGTCACTTCACATAATGTGATCACTGTACCAGAGGGAAATAGGGAGCTCTGGAGGGCCTAGAACTCTGGCCTGAAAGTGAGACAGGCCACTTCTGGTCACATTCCTTGGTAAGAACTAACCACAAAGCTCCAGCCAGCTCCACGGGGCTAGGAAAGGAAGCACAAGCCCACCGTGCGCCCGGACAGCAGAGAGCTGAGAATATTTGGCAAACAGCCTGCAGCCCATTGGTCCTTGAGGCCCCAGCCCCTCCAGGCCACCTTCTCTACAGAGCCTTTCCTCGTCCCCATAGACTGCACTCTCGGAAGTTCTATTTGGGACGCTCGTACCTGGGAGATGGAGAAAGGGGAAGTATGAGCTGTGGCTTTGAACTGCGAGAGCTATGACAGGGAAGCACATGTCCCTAGTGTGTTCTGGGCTGTGGAGTCTCTTGTTTAGGAGGCGTGTCAGGAGCCGGCTGTATCCTTTGGCTTTTCCTTTTGGAGCAATAAGGTCCCAGCAGGCATGGGGTCGTGCTCCAGAAGAGGTCACTAATACCACATCCAGCATCCTCTGCAACCCTCCTGGGAGTGAAGCCCAGGACTGGAAGAGCATCCTGCCTTGGAACCCAGGGCAGAAGTTGAGCCAGCAGGCTGCTTTGTGCTTCCAACTTCCTTCTTTGTTCTTGTCTCTTTCCTTTATTAAAAACCTGTTATGAAAAGCCGCTTATGAAGGCTCAATGTCATTGTTTCGTATGGGTGGACCAGGAAGCATCGGGACAAACTTTCCCTCCTGCCTTTATCTTTCCTGGCCAACTCAGGTGCTCGCTGCAGCCATTTTAACCCTACCTCCACCCACAAGGGAGAAGAGCATCTCCTGCCTCCAATCTCCCCTCTGGGTGCTGTATCTGACGCTCCCCACTTCCCCCTTGGAATCCAGCATGCCTGCAGCTTGCCCTTCTCTTGCATGAACTAAGATCTGGGAGGATGGGATGGCGTCTTCTGTCCCTACCCCAAAATGAGCCCAGTGCCCGGCAGAGGCTTTGCCCCGGCTGGAAGCTCACGTGTTATTTGTTGACTAAATACTGTCAGCTGCAGAGTGGGGAGGGGCAAGGCCCAGCATCACTACTTTTTAAAAAGCCTTCTAGGTGGTTCTAACAAGCAGCCAGGGTGGAGAAACACTGCTGAGGGCCAGCAACCTCGTTTCAAAGAGGGGGAAACAGGCCCAGAATGAGGAAGCGACATTTGCCAGGGCCTCACTAGGGAGTGACACGGCAGTGACTGGAAACTCAATGTGCCTTCACCTCTGCTCCTTCAGAATTTTATACACGCTGGGATGGGAACTCCGCCTCTGCACCTCTGACACCTGGCACCAGCCATAGGTACCAAACACAATGGGTGTGGGATAAATTAATGTGGCTTTCAAATATATACAACAGTTTACTTAATTTTTGTTTAAAAATTAGCATGCACCCACATTATTTAAATGCTGTATAAATATCGTATAATCCGTCAAACTTTACTTGATGGTTATAACTATTATTTTCCCTCATGTTTAGTTGAGGACATGGAGGCACAGAGAGGTTAAGTTACTTCCCTGGGGTCACAAAGCTACCAAGTGGTGGAGCAAGGACTCT
>CM052446.1:48661334-48708404 GCA_028533085.1 Varecia variegata | reverse complement strand
CCCCCCGCCCCACCTTCCCTCAGGGACTTGCTCTCTACAGATCTGATAACTTCCAGGAGAGCTGGGGGGTGCCAAAGACAATTATTTTACCCCAGGCTGGCCCTGAAGCAGACAGTATGCCCAGCGTGGAAGCAGACCAGCGGTGCAGGCGGCTCAGCGCGGGGGCTGCGATGCAAATGCACACAGTCTGTACGGCCCTATTGGAGCAACATCTTCTAGGAATCAGCCTCAAAGCACCCAGTCAAGGCTTTGTTTATGTAAAACGCCACGGGCTTATGGGAGGCATGCGAAACTGCAAGCATTCTGTTGTCTCAGTGCAGTCGCCTTGGAATTGGCAAGTGTCCATTCTATCTAGAGCCTGCGGGGGCCATCTGGGAGGGGCCCTAATCAACTGCGCCTTTCAGTGCAGAATGTTTCAGTGGGAATGTCGTCCAGCTTGTGTGTGGAGCTTTCAGAAGCCATGTGTGCCCCAGGGTCCCTGGACAGAGCCATGAGGCCGCGTTAGGGACCAGCATCTCTGGTGGACAGAGGTGGTGCGGACATGTTCAGCCTCCTTGGCCGGCACTCTGGGCTGCGCCCAAGAGGACACCTGGACACAAAAGGGACCCTCGTCACAGATTCTCAGTGTGGTGCTCTCTCCTTAGAAAGAATTCAAGAAAATTCCTAAGGATTCAAAAGTACATTCTGGTTGTGCTGTTTTCAAAAAGAAAAGTCCCCAATTCCCAAATGATATCCAGATGTGAATTTGTCACTCCTCTGGAGGAGGGGCAGTGATATCAAGTTGGGAAAAGATGAGGAAAAGGGGCAAGGTGAACCTTCCAGGTGCTGGTGTGGTGGGAGCGGGCCAGAGAGCGCCTTGCTCTGGCCCGAAGGCGCCACAAGATGGCAGCATTTCTGAACGTTCCAGCTGGCCCCCGGGGCGGCCCCCTCCGGGCGTTGGGTGCCTTGGCCCCGCCAGGAGCACATCCGCCCTCTGCTCAGGAGGATTAAGAGTCCTGACCCAGCATGCTCTTGTCTTTGGCCAGAGGCCGGAGAGAAGGGAGCCAGGGCAGAAGGGCTGGGTCTCTGTGGTGCAAGTTAGGCTGTTTCAACAACATCAGCCTGGAACCCAAGTGCCTGTTGGCCACTGGCCACTTCGGATGTCGGGCTGGATTGTCTTAGTTTATCTGAAAAGTTAAAGCCTATTTGGCCAGATGTTGTGTGGGGACTAAGGAACTTTGTGGCACTTTAGAAAGTCCATCCTGCAAGCCTTGGTTCACGTGCTCTGGGGCACTTTGTCTATTCTGCGTGGCTGGGCATGAACGCCGGCGTCCAGGCTCCCATCCCGACCCCAACCCTGGACGTCTGCACCCATCATGTGGTGTAAAATAATGGACTTTTTCTGGTATGAAAACTCTTCCTGGTATCTGACTTACACAAGGGCTGTCCAGAAAGTATCCAGCCAAGCGATACATTCTCATGATATTAACAATGGCCAGAGACCTTCCAGACCTTTGTTTAACCCATGCATTCATTCACTTTGTATAACCCATGCATTCATTCACTTTTCAATGCATATTTGTTCGGCATTTTCTATGATCCAGGTGTTCTGCTATATCCTGGGGATAAAGAATGACTGTCGTGCCATCCTGTGTGTGTGTGTGTGTGTGTGTGTGTGTAGGGGGATTCGAATTGCACGATTGCAAAAAGTGCTGTGTGGGAAAAGTGTAGGGTCTTATGGCATGGACTGTAGAAGCCTCCATCATTTATTAGCTGTTGACCTTGGACATACTGAGCCAGGAGCCTTTGTGTGTGATGTCTGAGATTGGACATGGGGTGGCTGTGACGGTTAAGGAACAGATGCGTACTGTACCTGGCGAGTGAGTGCTGCCTGCTGTTTTGGCTCCGGTTACGTACCCCACGACACGGGGTGGGGGTGATAGTCACGTGGACCACACATGCAACTGATTTTGGCAGCCTTAGCTTAATCTCTCAGAGTCTCCGTTTCCTCATCTGTAAAAGGACATGATAATACAACCTCATCCTGGGACTGCTGTGAGAGTAAATGAGGTATGGGAAGAGTGGTGAGTATTTAGCTCGGTACCTCGTGTCTGTTACTATTATTAGATCTAGGTGCCATGATTATCAAAGCTAAATATGAAGGCGGAACTCTGCATGTGGAATCCTAACTAAAGCCCCAGGGTGCCTGTTAAGGTGTGTGTTTGGCTAATTCACGGCCACATTTCATCTAGTAACTCCTTCCTCTTCCTACTACCTGAAGGAGTGGTTCAGGGTTTTCAGAGTTAAGCCAGCCCAGATCATTCGAGCTGTGGTCAGTGCCCATCTGTATATAGCAGGAAAAGGATTTGTGCAACCGTCCGGCCAGGCAGCTCAGCAGAGAGTCAGCCAAGTGGGGGAGGAAGGGAGGCCACCACCTTTGCCGAGTGACTTCTACGGTGGCGGTTACTGGTCCTGCTATGTGTCATGTCATGTAATCCTCAGGGCAGCCCTGAGACAGGGGCCCTCGCATTAGCATCCCTATTTTACAGGTTAGGAAAGGGAGGCCAATGGTCACAGAGCAAGTAGATGATGGAACTGGGCTTAAACCCAGGTCAGTCTGACTCCAAAGCCTGAAGTCTTTTCATAGTACAAAACTGTCTTAAGTGGTTTGATGGAATTGACTAGAATGTTACTGCTTAGCTTGTCCCTAGGCCAACAAGAGGTACTTAAATGCTTATTGAATTAGGCCAATGCAGTTCAAATGAGCCATCAATCAACTCCACATGTGGACAAACAGAGGATGCTAGGAAACTATTAAACAGCTATTCTAACAGCTCAATGCTGTTAACTTCTTTCCAGCCCACCCTCAACTACCCCGAGGAGAGCCAACATGGATGGGTGGATCACTTATCTGTGGGCCAGCAAGGCCCTGAGAGCTCGGGCCCTTCCAGCACTAGCCCCAGCTCATCTGACCTTGAGGAAGATCTCTCTGTCCCAGGTCAATCAGGGGTGAAGCTAACCCTGTCCCAAACCCTGAGGGAAGGCCATTTTTAGGTCCTTATGGGGGAAGGGAAACATTAATGTCTCCAAAGAGCTTCCTTTACTTAATAAGACAAGAGTAACATGCACCAGACCTGCAGAGCTAAGGAAGGTGACAACAGCCCAGAGGCCGGCGTCAAAGCTTAGCCCCACATGCAAGGTGCTGCTGTGCTTTCTGGCCACCTTGGTTTTTAGGACCAACAGATGGCAGAGCATCCATTGAAGTGGTTCTCAGATAAAGAAAAATCACTGTTACCAGAATGTTTGAGGTTTCAGGGTTTGGGTCCAATGAGTTGTTGAGTATGACTTAAACAGCTAATTTATTTTTTCTCAACACTTATTTGACAACTTGTAGTTGACATCGGATGCTTCTGCCGACTTAGCATCCATTTCCCCCTCTTCTCAGAAGAGCATCCCGAGTTGTCCTTTGGGGACCACTCCTTCCTTCCTTCTCGGTCTGCTGGGTTGAGTGAGACTGGCTCCATTCACCAGTTCTGGGAATGGGCCAGGGACCAGGGAAGACCGATCTGTGGGCTTCCTGCCGTGGGAGTGATTGTTTCAGAGGTGGGTGTGTGTCCTCAGTCAGACCCAAAGAGAATCAACCCTGAGGTTTTGCTGGAATTTGGGGACAGCACACTGTCTTTCTGCAGAGGCTGCAAGCTAGTTGCTCATTAGCCTGGAACTGCTGGTGGCTGTGTTGCCACCACATGGGGAGAGCTACCTGAGACTAAAGACAACTAAGATGAAGGAAGGGAGAAGAGACGGTGAGACAAAGATCCCTGATGACATCTTTGGAGCAGCTGGATTCAGCCATGGCCTTCTTCAGTTATGTGAGTTAGTATATTCCTTTTGGTGTGTATGCAAGTTTGAGTGGAGTCTCCGTGTCTTAGATCTAAAAGCATCCTGTGTCGTGTAGAAACATTCCTCAGATACATCAGTAAATTGTGTGCTGAGACTATAAGGAAATTTTTATTTTAAGTTTATTTGACACTTAATATCACTCATGATTGTTTTGTGCTATAGATATTAAAGATGTAAGAGAAATTGTGTAATGCCTGGGCTGTATCATGGAAAAATAAACAAAGCTAAACAAACTTACTCTGCAACATTTTGTAATAAATCCCAGAGACCTGCTTCCCCAGAGTCAGAAGTGTCTAACTTTGAATTCTAGCTCTGCTCATTACCTTGGACAGCTGTTGTAACTGTCATGGGCTTCAGTTTCCTCATCTGCAATAAGATGGTAACAAGAGTAGCTACATCGTTGGGTTGTCTGAAGAATTACCTGAGACACTAAGAATGGGCAGCCTCGTTACACACCTATGAGATAGGGACTAGGGGGGGCAGAGAGACTAAGTACCTTGTTCAAGATCCTCCAAGCAGTAAGAGGCAGAGCTCTGACCTTGCTCCCCTGATGCCCTGTTTACCATCTCTTGAGGCTGCGAGAGGTTAAGTAACTTGCCCAAGGTTGCACCTCCTAATGATGCACAGGAAGTGCTTGTCACACGCCTGACACATAGTAACTCTTTACAAATGTTAAGGAGGACAAAGGGAAAGAAGAGTGTTGGCTGGCTGGTTACACTTCAGGGCGGGGCCACGTCTGCAGCAGTGGCGGAATGAAGACTTGGTTAGGGGCTCTCCTCTGTCACTAACCCGCCATGTGAACTGCCACAAGTTACTTGCTTCTCTGGTCTTTGTTTCCTCCCATGTACGTCGAGGGGGTCAGAGTTGTTGGTCCCCAAGGGCCTGTCCACTGTAACCCTCTACTGGCCCTGGGATCAGAGCCGTTTCTCACAACCCCGGTGACCGAGGCCGCACAGCGGGCGTTAGTGAGCCACTGTTCTCTCTGCCTGTCAGCCCGAGGTGTGAGCCCAAGGCTGCATCCCCCCAGCCCTCACTGCTTCCAGCATGGGTCTTCTCCCTGCAGTTTTCCATCTTTCTCTAACCTAGTCCATTTCCAGGGTTAAGGAAGAAAAATGGCATCAAAACTGGCCATCTCTGAACCACAGCAAGGAAAGGCCAGGCCTGGCCCTCAGCCTCCCTACATGCTGAACTTGCCTTGTTTCCATGACCAAGTCCCAGCTTCTTTCCTGATCACTTTAAAAACTTTTATCACATCTGAAAACGCTTCCCAAATGGCAACAAACTTGCCCAGAAAAAAAATAAATGTTTTGATGAGTTAAGTATAAATGAATCAAAACCATATGGATTAAATTTCCCCTGAAACACACTCAGCATTAACCACTAAGGACAAATGCTTGGGGACAGTATGGGCTGGTGTGGGAGGGGGTGGGGATCCTGGGGTCCGACTCGGACCTTCTTCTGTGCCCCCGAGCCACGGACCCCCTAACTCACTCTCAGCTTTTAATAAATGAAAGGACAATCTTAGGCTGGAACTTAATGAGACCTTGGAGGAAAAATGCAAGTAAGCAGGGGCATCTTGTTTTGGCTGCCTTGCTGTGACAGTGTTTCTTTGAAAAGTGGCAGGTCTCTTTGCTGCCACTCTTATTCAGGTCCTCATGGGGGAAGGGAAACATTAATGTCTCCAACACTGAACAAACAAGTTGACTTGTTCATTCATTCAAAGGACATTCAGTAAGCACCTAATGTGTGTCAGAAACTGCAGAGAGGAATAAAACAAAGAAGGGGGAAGTAATGAGGGCAAAGAGCCACCGCCCTGAAGGAGACCACCTTCTCTGTCCCCTGTCCCTCTGCCATGACATCATCCCCTCCTGCTATTTGCAGTGGGTCACCCTTGCTTTCAATGACACCAGGCTCTCTGCGGAGAGGCTTTCAGAACAGTTTGGGACTATTTTCCAAGGCTTTGGGTGAGTCTGGGAACATACCGGATGGCAGCTCATCCTCTCGCACTGTGCGTTCATCAAAGCCCAGCTTCTCCTACCCAGGCTCCACGGCAGCCTGCTGATTGGTCATCCTGTGCTGCGAGATGCTGAAGCTTTTGTTCTATGAAATAAAGGGTTCCATGGTCAAAACATTTTCAGAAGCATGGAGTTAGGAAAAGTTAAATGGGCTTTTTATTGCAGGACTTCTCAGAGCCTTTCTTATGCTAATGTGCACTGTGGCTCTCGAAAACCAAACCTCAGAATCTTATTTGCCTCAAATACTTGTAAGTATCTGTTGTTTCTGGGGACACAGTTGAAGACAGCTGTCCTAGACAATGGCTTGCTCTACAACCTTGAACAAGCAAGTTAATTTGTTCACTCAAAGAACATTTATTGAGCACCTCATTTATGTCCCACTGAAGAGTAATCGGGAGGCAAAGAGGTAGAAAACAGGGTCCCTTCCAGGAGGGAGACCAGCTTTCCTCCTGGCTGTGCTGTCTCATTCGGGGTCACACTTGTTCTCAAAGGCCTTAGAGAGGCCAACGACTTTGGTATTTGAAGCCTTTTTAGGAAATATATTCATTAAAAACTGCAAAGAAGTTTTCAAGCCTCCTGCAGGAGAAGACTTTCAGGTTGACATAATTTATATGGACTAAATTGCGTGGCCAACAGCCTTAGCCGTTGGGAGAAGTTGGCTAAACTTGCCATCTCAAGCTGTGGAGGAGGTGGGAGTGATCTTTAAGAACCGTCCATAAATGCTTGTGTGTCTTTTCCTACTTTAAGCCTTGCCTAATTCTCCTTTTTTCTTACAAGTTCCATCTTTGCCAAGGGAGCTTTCTTCTTTTCTTTTTAATCTTTCTGTTTTTGTGCCTCTCTTGGACTAAAGGCAATTTGCCTTTTCATTGTTCAACTCTGCCCACCCGAGCCTCCAACACCTTTCTAAAAATACTCAATGACCTTCTCTGCCTACTGGTTTTCTTGAATCACACATTCCTGGGGGCAACTGGACATTACTTGGCCTTTTAAAAGCTGGGGTACTGTTTTATCGGGAAGAGGAGGGTGGGGAGAGTACAGTGTCTGACCTCTGGCAGCCTTCATGGAAGGGTTTTGAGTTTCTGTGGTTAGGGGAGCTAGGTCCATAAAGAAATTGCATTCAAGACAAGGGGAAAAAGAGCACAGAATCTGGGACTCTCTGAGGCTCTGGGCACAAGCAGAGCCACATCTGCATGTGGGATGCATCTCATAAATATATATGCAGGGAGGAGTACTGAACCTGTAAGGTGCTGTCAGGGACTGTCCATAGTTGCGTGGTATTTTCTTTAAGGGGTCTCATTTCCATCAGTCAGGATGAGGTCTTGCGTGCCCTAAAGTTGCCCTTAAAAGGAATCATGACCTAGTTTGTATCCCAGGATGGTGATATTTGGGAGATCTGGGATATGTAGACTTTCCTGGCCATGTCAAGGGTTTATCTAGCCTGTTTAAATGAACCGAATTGCACTTCAGCACGCTATATAGGAAGCAGATTTTGGAAAGGGAAAAAAACATCATTTTCACAGACTCCATCAAAACAGCTGGTGCTGAGGTTACAACTCGAGAAGGATGAGGCACGTTACCTGCTTATGCAGCTCAGCTTCCACTTACAGATCAGATTTATATGTAGGTAGATGATGGTCTTTCTCCAACCAAAAGTTACCTTCCCTGAAATACTTATGTCTGGCAAATACATGATGAGGAATTTAAGATCTTAACGAAAAAAAAATAAGGTTTGTAGCAAAGGTTACAAGCAAGGCTATGAACGCTCTTACATATATATTTAAGAGAAAATATGCCCCAAACATAAATCTGACAAAGGACTAGTGTCTAGAATATATTATTTTTAAAAACTCTCAAATCCTAGCAATCAAAAAAAAATACAATCTAAGTAGAAAATGGGAAAAGACATGAACAGACATTTCACCAAAGAGGATATACAGATGGCAAACACACACATGAAAAGATGTTCAGCACGATTAACCATTAGAAAAATGAAAATCGAAACATAACAAGATATTACTAACACCTACCAGGATGGCTAAAATAAAAAATAGGGACAACACTAAATCCTGAAAAGGATGTGGACAAATGGGATTATTCATTCACTGCTGGTGGGAATGTCCACCCTGGAAAACAGTTTGGCAGTTTCTTATAAAACTAAACATGCAATCACCATATAACACAGCAAATTGCACTCTTGGGCATTTACTCCACAGAAATGAAAACTTATGTTCGCACAGAAACCTACACACAAACGTTCATAGCAGCTTTGTTCATAATACCCCAAACCTGCAAACAACCCAGACGTTCTTCGATGGCTGAATGGTTAAACAAACTATGGTAGATCCACACCACGGACCAGTACTCAGAAATAGAAAGGAACAATTGAGGCACAAAACAATCTGGATGAATATCCAGAGAATTGTGCTCAGTAAGAAAAGCCCATCCCCAAAGGTTACATATCATATATTCCATTTACAGAGCATTCTTGAAATGACAGCATTATAAAAATGGAGAACATATTACTGGTTGCCAGAGGTTTGGGATGGGGGTGAGGTGGGGGCAGGAGGCAGGGGGGTGCAGTTA
Source organism: Varecia variegata (assembly GCA_028533085.1). NCBI lineage: Eukaryota > Metazoa > Chordata > Mammalia > Primates > Lemuridae > Varecia > Varecia variegata. Next base: position 48,699,927 of record CM052446.1, on the reverse strand, counting down.
CAAAAGGGCAACAGGAGGTGTCCTTGTGGTGCTGGACCTGCCTTGTATTTTGACTGTGATAGTGGACACAGGAACCTACACGCGTGATCTAATTGCAGAGCATGAAACACACCCATGTTACCAGCATCAGAGCCGAGACCGGGAGAAGTGCAGCACAAAACCAAAGGCAAAGTGATATCTCCCCAGCCCTGACTGGGACCCTGCTTGACTGTGTGGGCAGCTGGGGCAGAAGGTAGCAGTGAGACCCCAGAGACATCTCTTGTCTTTTTCGACGGCTAACTTTACGTTTCAGAAGAACTTTTCGTTTGGGAACGCTCAAACAGAAATCCTCGGGGAGTGGGTTGTGGTCAGGAAGAAGGCACATCAAAGCGAGTCTACATACATCATTGTAATTTTTCCCAAGGAGAAGAATCTTGGGGGAGAGATGATCAACCGGACCTAGAGACAAGCTGAGAGACTGAACACACCAACAGGGAATGACCAGACTGTATGTAAAAACAGAACTTTGACCCACAACCTGCAGCAACCTCTTATCGACAACACACAACCCAGGAAGCCAGTCTGCTGTGAGTCCGATTTGCAGGAAGCCAGTTTGCTGTCTCTAGTGATAATCCAGGAAGCTGAACAATAACTCCTGTGACAATCGACCCCAAATGGCCAGGGCTTGATTAACAACTGACAGCTTCCCAAATTGTTGTCTCCACTTTCAACTTAGGACAACCAGAGAAAGACAGATATGCCCCCAACCCATCACATAGGGTGCCCCACTTCCAGTAGCGCACCCACAGCTCCCCCAAGCCACCCGCCTCCAACCGGGTCACAGCAGAGCTTCCTTTTTCTACTATAAAGCTTTCCCATCCTTCTGCCTGCCTTTGAGTTTCTGCCAAAAAAAAGTGACGGTGGCTGACTCCCTTGCTATAGCAAGCTCAGAATAAATAGCCTTTGCTTTCCTCGTTTGGTTGGTCTTTGTTTATATCCACACACCTTTCTACATATTTGTGGAACAAATGATTTCAAGCAACTAATGGAATCACCTACTTTCCTGGCACCCCAGGAAGTGAGTGGGTGACTGTCACTGCTCCTTCACAGGCACCCTCCCTGGCCTGTGCCGTGATGGCTCCACTGGGGTCTAGAACAGGCCTGAGTGGCAGCATCAGGACCCACTGTGGGGGCACACGTGCTTGTTTGGGTTGGTGTCCACTCTGCCTGCTCCATGCCCTGCCTGATCTCGTGGTGCCTGGGCTAGGCTGGTTGGTTGTTAAATATTTTGGCCTCCCTGCTAACCCTTGAGCTAAGTTGCTGCTGTCCTCCTGGCCCAATTCAGTACCATGTTTCTTACTGAAAGTGACACAAAGGATGAGGTGACACAGATGGCTTCTCATCTCAGCACTCACTAGCAGGGCAAGCCACACCCCCTCCCTGGTCCTGTCTCTGCTAATAGGAGGACTGGACTAAGTAGTATCTCGGGTTCCTTCCATGTCTCACCCTGCTGAATCATCTGTCCGTCTCCTCCCAGCCCTCAGGCATGTCGGACCCCACAGAAGCCTCAGAAGGACCATCCTGGAGGGGCTCACCCTTCAGAGAGGGAGGGTGAATTGAGCGAGTGGCATCTCCATTGCCCAGCCAAGCAGAAGCAAATCCAAGGCTGAATCAGTTCCTGTTTTCCTGCCCTAGATCCGCTGTTCCCAGTGGTACCCTGTAGGCACCCCCACCCCTAGGGCTGCCACACCCTGTTATAATTCCCAGCTCACACACTTGATTCCCCTGGAAATGGGTTTTTAATGTTGAATGAATCCAGAGTTCGCATATGTTGCCTGAATGTGACATTGTGTAACACTTTCCTCCCCCGACCGTCCACGTCCCAATCTCCCTAAGAAAGCCATTCTCATCGAGTGGCATCAAAAACAAAACAAAACAAAATCCTCGCTCCCACTTAGAGGCCTAAGTCCCGCGGAGCCGGAGCAGAGGAGAGGTTGTCTCCTCTAAAGTTCAGAAATAAAAATGACTTTCTCCTTTCAGCTGCTGTTCCCTGATGTGCCTCTGTGATCAGTATCAAATGCTCGGTAGCAAGGATTTCTGTAGAGCCTTCTCAGCTAAAATAGATTTAACCTGCCCGTTGCTCTTTGTTCGAGAACAATGGATGTAACAATAAGGAGCTGCTATATTGTTCAAGCATGAATAGTCCCAATTCTAGATATTGCTGTTGGGCCCTGTAGATTACCCGCAAAGAATGTCCGGCTCCGTCTGTGGAGAAAGGTTATGCTACAGGCGAGCAGTCCGGGCTGTTTGGTGGTCATGAATCAATAGAGGCCTGCAATTAATGATGCCTTATTTCAAAATGGTAGGGAGTCACCTTTGGATATGGGGTCTGTTGTCTCCTCCAGGCTAATTGCACAGCCCAGGGTGTCTCCAGTTTGGATGGGCCAACTTTGTGCGTGAGCTGGGGCTAGGGGCTGGCAGGAAGGAGCAGAGGGTGGTGGCAAGACAGGTTTCTCTGGAGGCTGACTGGGGCAAGCGCTGGAGGAAAGGAAACCCGTACGTGTGTTGTTCGCTTGTGGCTGGAGACCAGGCAAGCACTGGGGCCACGTGGGAAGGGCGAGAGTGTCTTCTGCATTTTTCATCCTCCATTTTTCTGCTGGGCAAGCTTCTCGTTATGTGCCTCCAGACGGAGTGTTCGAGGGCCCGTGGCTCATGCACTGTGACATTGGCAGAACAAAACACGGGCTTTGGGCCCAGCACACCTGAACTCCTATCATTAACCAGCAGTGTGACCTTAGGCAGACCACCTACCCTCCCTGAGCACCTTTGTCTCAGCTGTCAGACAGGACTGTCGTCACCTCCCTGCAGGGGCCTTGCAAGGAAAATATGTTCCCCTTGTAGGAACTCAATAAATGGGCATGGTAGACACTGCTCATTAACCAGTGTCTATATGTCCTCTCCTCACCGAGAGAATCCCAGTTTTGTTCAGGGCAGCAAGGTATTCGTCCAAAAATCACCCTGTTTCCTAGTGTCCCTCCTACTTGGGGTGGCTGCATGACACAGTTCTGGTCAATCAAAAATGGACACCTGCTGGGTAGGGCTTCCTGGAAAGTGATTGTTTCCCTGATGTTAAAAAAAGGCAGATTTCACAAGGCTTTCGTCTTCTTCCAAGCCCTCTTCTTCCTCCCTGGAATGCCGCCCTGACACCTGGAAGCATGGGAGCCGCCATCTTGCACCCGTGAGGACAAACTCCACACCTGCAGAGGCCAGTGGGGAAGAGGGGTCGAGGGAGCTGGAGGTATCAATGCTATCACGTCACGGAGCAGCTGTGCCAGTCCTGATGGCCTCCCCAGGACCTCGTCAGGTGAGAACAGTAAATCCCCATGTGATGAAGTCACTGTTACTTGAGCCGGGCACAATCTCTAAGTGATACCTGCTGGTTAGATTTCTTCAGGCCAGCAAAACCCGCCCTTGGAAACTTCCTTGGGGACTGGCTAAGGCGAGGGGAAGAACACACTGGGAGACGTACGGCCAGGTCTCTGGTATCTTAGGACCTCACCACCTTCCCCTTTCTCTGTGAGCCCACGCACCTGAGCTTTCCTATTTACATAGGCTTCCTTGCTTATTAGTAAATCAGGGCTTCTGGGGAAGTAGAGTTAAATTAAGGGAGATCAGAGGCAAAGATAGTCAAGGCACTATATAAATACCTGTCTGCATCATACACGATACTAGAGTTAATCAACTCCAAGAACAAAGGCAGCGCCTGAATGAAGAAACCGCCTGCCGGAGCCGACTAGAGCAACCCTGCTGAGTTCGGGAAGTAAATATGGGAACCAACAGGCCAAAAATAATAATGATAATAAAATTTTAAAAGCTTCTTCCCTAAGAAAGAAGCCTCTGCTGAATTCTTATCCTCTGGAGAGATAGCCAAGAGTCCTGGGCTTATCCAAAGGGACTTCAGTGGAAACTTGGGGGGAGTACAGGCATGTCCTAGCTGAGACTGTCCTGGGAGATGTAGAGGCATGTCTTAGCTAAGGCTGTTGGGATGGGGCCCCTTGACCCAGTGGGAGAGCTAGAAGGGAGCTTCCTATTGACCTTGGAAGGTCACGCTGCTGACCCCACAGCTCTGGGCAGTGTGGCTTAGAGGCTGCCTCTCTAGGAGGACGGTGGAGAAGAAGTGAGTCACAAATGAGCTAATCACCATTAATGTGTTGGCTGAAACTGCCAGTCTGACATCCCTCCTAATGGCTGACAAATGTCAGGGTGACTTGTGTGCTTTTTTTGTTAATTAAATTGGTTAATTAGGTCCCAGAGGCCTAGCTGCTAATTATGAGCTGCAGCCGAATATGAGTTTAAAAAAAAAAAAAAGAAAGATGCAAGGAAGTTAAAACAAAAGAGAAAACACACACACACACACACACACACACACACACTCACACACAAACACACACACCCCAACTCCTTTGTGTTCTTTACAATCTGTACTGTTACCTTCTCTTAATTTCTGACCTGCCACATGTTACTACCTTCTTGATGTGTTCAAAAAAAAAAAAAAAAGAAAGCAAGAAAAACTCCAATCCTGCCTTTTTCCATGAGGAGCATCTGCTCAATCAGTGCCTCGTTCATTAATTTTCTGCCAATTAGCAAGGAAGAAAAGGTAGAGAGGGAGGGAAAGAAAAAAGTCCAGATTTGCAGCCTCGTGCGCTACCTTGTGAAGACAGTGTTTTCAAAAGCCACTCCCGTTTGGAAAAAGAGGTGGTAGCAGTCCACCAGACCCAGCAGTGACTTGTGGATGGGAAAGTTTCTGAACTCTTTTCCGGAATTTCACAGAACAGGCCCCAGACACAAGTGTGATGACACAGAGCAGTGTGCCTTGTCCCGTGGAGGAATAATCCACCTTAAAGGTAAATAAAGGGACTTCCAGCTCATGGAAGACTCTGGAAATTTAGTGCTGCAGGTCAGTATCTCCAAGAAGTACCTCCCAGCACGCAACCACACATGGCTGGCATTGACTTACTGCAGTTCTCACTTCTGATTAGGGAGAGCATTGAAGGAAGTTGAATCTTCCAGCTTCTTACCTCTGGTCCACACGGCTTCTGGGAGCTGGCAAGCCCCAAATAAACTGGTCAACGTTCTTTGGTTGTTGGGAAGAGGGAAGGGAAGACACAAGGAAGGAAGGAAGGAAGGAAGGAAGGAAGGGGAGGACCTCAAAGGACCTTTGAGGTAGAATCGTATTTTCCGACCCCGGAGGTTCTGGCAGCAATCTTTAGATTCTTCAAGGTTAAGCTGCCCTAGCCTCAGCGCTCCTCCCTCTCAGAATCCTGGACTAGAAGAGTCCGGGACTTTGAAAACATGTGGTTGGAAGCTCAGAAACTTCAAGAATGGGCCTGACCCAGGCACTCTTCGGAGCAGCCTTCCCTCCTTGGAGCCCGGCATGCCCCGAAGGCTCAGAAACGATCCTGACCACACCTGCTTTCTCTCTCATTCATTCATTAAAAACACCAGGCACTTGTCATCAATACTTTTCACGTGAGAACCTTGCTTATGTTTAAAGCATTCTTGACTCCCTCTTCCATATTTGGTCGAGTGGCATCTGCTGTTCTTTCTCCAAGATCCTGCAGTTTTTATGACTCTGAAACTCAAAGAGATATCAAAATTCTCTTCAGGTTTACTTTGGGCACTTCTCTGTCCCTGGGGGTCTCATGGGAGACTCAGAGGAGAGGTGTGGGTGGCAGAAGAGGGGACATCATATTTCACGGGAGGTTGAATGGTTTGCCCGTCGCACCCTTCATACCACCTAGTGCTTTCTACCCGTCCCTTCTAGGAAGGAGCTTCCCCTGAGGGGACAGTGGCTATTTAAGCCCCAGTTCTCAGAACAGGGAGCCCAGGGGCTCTTTGGGTGTCCCCATTCATTTTGGGTGGAGAAACCCCACAGTCAATCCCAATTTTCTTCTGTTTCATCATCACCTGAAAGGGAAGGTAATTTGACCACAGTGAAAGGTAGGGTGACCGACTGTCCTGGCCTGCCAGGACTGAGGGGGTTCTTGGGACATGGGGCTTTCAGTACTCAAGGAGGAAACTCCCACACAAACCTGGATGAGGTAGTCACCCTCCTGGAAGGCAGATTTTTGATTGTTTGTTTAGGAGAGTCATTGCAGTTGACTCTCTGGAGGTGCTAATTCCAAACCGCCCAGCGAGTTAATAAACTCAGTAAAAAGCTGGGGCCATCCCGTACATCAGCAGATGCTAGATGTATCTGTGTGGCTTGGGGGTTCTGGTTGCAGAATTCAGAGAAACACATAATTTCCCAGCCACACAGATCACGAGCTGCAGGTCTCACCCCCTTGGAAGTTGGAGTCCCACGTGGGAACTTTTGAAAATGAAGTCCTGAATTGACTAAGCTGCTGCCCATGGACTGCATTATGGGATGTTACAGACAGTGAGAGGGGGAGATGTTTAGGAGTCAACAAAGCAAAAACAAAAAACCCAGAGGGGCCTTGTGGAAGTTGCTGGATTTGATCTTTCAACCATAGCTTGATGTTAAATGGCTAAACATGCTACCTTCAGATCGGCTAAAATACCGCAAAAAGAAAGGAGGTTCACACCTCTCCACAGAAGGAAAGAAAGACAACAAACATCAGGGAAAGAGAACTAACGGGTATTGAGCACCTAAAATATGCCACCCATGCATTATACAATGTTTCCATTTAATTCTGTATTTGACAGCTGAGGGGACCAGGATTTAGGAAGGAAAGTCATCTAGCCAAGGCCACTCAGCTAAGAAGTGGCAGACCTGCAGATTGCAATAATAATAATGATAATAATTTAATTAAAATAACTCTTATAATGGAACAATGGTTAATATGTATGAAGTGCTACTTAGGTCCAGGTACTAGAATATCTTCTTTAGTGTTTAATCCCATTTAACCCTTAAACAGCCTTCCGGGTTTGTACCAGTATTAAGCCCATGTACCATGTGGGTAAACTGAGGGTTAGAGAGATTGTGTGAGCTGCTGGACAATGTCCAGCCAGTAAGTGGCAGAACTGGGGTTTGAACCTGTGTCTGGCTCCATAGACCGTGCACGGCTCACTGCACAACACACTTGATCCTTCCCATTTACAGCAACACTTTTGATTGTGTTATCACATTTAATCATTGAGATTAATATTTTCTCAACTTAAAAAGGGAGGCCAAGAGAGGTTCTGACTCACCCCAAATCTTACAGGTTTTAAGTGTGGGAGCCTGGCAGAAACTGACTCAAAGTCTAGTACTCTAGGAGAACATGGCCCTATGTGTCCACTGGAGGAAAACGACATTCTTCCAAAACGGTGGCTTTCTCCTCTTTCCCAACGGGAAGCTTCTGAAATAACAAGATCAACCCACAGGGGATCCCTGAGCAACTCAGAAGGGGAAAGAAGATGGTTATTATAGCGCAAAGACAAGTGAGGCAGAGGCCCAGCCAACAGAGCCTCCTCCCCCAGACCATGCAGAAAGGCCTGGGTCTCGCCTACGCGTGGAGTATTGACCTGACGGTATCGACGGTCCCCCGCAGCCTGCCTTTCCTTATCGATAACCAATGGTGGCACCTAAAGTTCAAACACTGCTGGGCGGCTTTCATGTTTGTAAACAGTATTGACATGCTTAAGTCAGGGCCCATCAGACTGCAGGATTAAACAAGGACGGAGGCAGAACATTTGGGAGAGTCAATCCGGAAGCAGCTAATTAAAATCAGAGCTAGGAATGAAGCTGTAAATGGTGGCCAATTAATGTAAATGCCTCCCGATCCCGGACACCCCAGTACCCCAGCCCAGGCTTCCCTGCACAAGGGGCCAGTGATGCTGCCTCCTTCCCCTTAGGATAAAACTGGGTCCAACACTGTCTTTGACAGAGCCTCTTAGGCCCCCGCCGTAAGCTCCAGAAAAGATGCACTGTTTGAGAAGACTGGGTGGTCTGTGAGAGAAGACAGCCATCTGACATCACCACTTTGACCCAGGATATTCTGATGCAACCCAGAAAACAAACGCTTAAACTTTTTAAGGAAAAAAAAAAAACACTAAACATATTACGAAGAAATGTGCACAAGAGCAACACTCTTTTCTGGACTCCAAGAGGGTCAATTTTGAGGACAAGATTAGGCTTGGGAAGGAAGGAAGGCTCAAGACAGTCTTGTCCTCATTATTTGTTAATTTTAAAATGTATCTTTTCATGATGGTGGCTCAACATCAAAAGGACCATGTTGAAAGATCCCCCACCTCAAAACACCCCTGTCCAAAGGTCCCTCTACACTGTTGGGGTGACTGAGGTGTGTGAGTATGGCAGCCAGTTGCAGTTGGGACAAACAACCTCTTGCCCCCAACTGACTACTCAGGGAAATATCTTAAGAGCTGCAATAATAGGGAAGTAATTCATGCTTTCATTGGTGCCACACTTTCTACTTTTCACCATCTTTAGCGTAGTTTTGTTAAAGGCCAATCAAAATAATGGCCAACATTTTTCAGCACTGAACTGTGTGCCAGGCACAATCTCGAGCACTTTGCATGCATTAGCTCATTTAATTTTCATACGAACCCCAAGAGAGGGAGCTGAGACCCAGATGATGTTATTGCCACAATGACCAATGACTTTGTTTTCCAGGAAATCTTGGCGTAAGGCAAACAATACTAGTTCCGTTTTTGAGATGAAGAGTCAAAGCCTGGAGGGGTAAAATGATTTGCTTGCAGTCAGAGGTGGTCACCTGGCAGGGGACCCTCTTTCGGCCACATAGATGCCCTACTGTTAAAGAGGTGGGATGGCCAGTGCTTTGTCCACAGGTGCCGTTTGCCATCACCATTTTTACCTCCAGTTTACCATGACCCAACATGCTTCCAGAAGCATTTTGATTGGACTTGAGAGAGAATGAGATGGTTCCCAACATTGTGCTATCATAAGACCAAGTACTCAAAAGAGCAGAATCTGTAACAATTCATTGAGCTATTATTCCGGTTAGGAGAGTTGTTCTCCAAGACAGACCCTAAGGCTGCTCTTTTCTTAGCTGGTCCCAACAAAGATGCCCTCCGCAGGCTTAGCTGGTCCCAACAAAGATGACCTCAGCAAGAGAGCTGCAGTGTGAAAATGCACCTAGGATTCGGGGAGTGAGGGAGCCAGCGAGCATGTCAGCGAGCGGTATCATGTTCCTGGTTGAAGGTTAGCTCCAGGACTGGAATGCTTAACTCATGTGGTTTTTCAAGATTAATCATAGGTTACAACAAGCTACTCCCTCTTGGGGTATCTCATTTGCATCATTTTCTCTCCCAGAGGGTTGAGGGAAGAAAAAATAGCCGCCGCACAGCTTTGGAAATTAGCAGCTTGTCACTCACTCTCTTGGAATCAGATTTGGATCGCAAGTCCTCAGCGCCAGAGCTCTGGACCGGCTCCCTGTGAAGCAAGAGACGTACAGCTGGAAAGGACGCTGCTGCCAAGGCACTCAGAGCGAGGAAAGCCAGTTGTGGGCAGCCCAGGGGTAACACGAGCCCTGGCTTCTGAGTGCCGTCATTTATCTGCAGGTCCCCAGGCACCTTCAAACCCAGGCGTGTGGCTCTCCATCTGCATGTGAGCACCAGGAGTGAGTCAGCGTGCCCTGTTCTCCATGGAGATGAAGGACTGTGGTTCTGTCTTGGGGAAGGGAGCTTTATGTGAGGTATTCAGGGTCCTCAGCAGTCCGGGGAAGCAGCTAACGGGAAAGTGACCTGCCTGGAAGGCCGTGGACCGCCTTTCAGAAGGACGACTCATTGTCCAACATTCTATTAAACTGGCAGAGTGGACCCAGACTGGATGGAATCCAGTGTACACAGGAGTTGCATCTGGGGAGTGGGACGTGTTTGCACAGTTCTTTAGACACCAGGTCCATGCCACCTGAAGGAGGTCCCCCGCCGGAAGCTGAGGTTGGTGGGTCATCAAAGCCCGAGGCACTAGGCTGATATTCAGTGCTCCACATCCAGAGTGGTGGGAAAACTGGAATGGAAATCCAGGAAGACAGACAGAAGCTGTGTCACATGGATGGGACAACCATGGTGTCGTAAGGTCCCCCGTGGCAGATCTAGGGCAACACACCCAGGGCCAAGCCACCATCTGGTCAGTCACATGCTGCAATCGTCTGCCTGACTTGTGTCGACTGACGCAGGAACAAACTGGACTAATGGCCTGGATCTGGGAAAAACATCCACTTGGAAACCTCCATCCCTGCCAAGATTGAGTGAGCCCCGTCCTGGTGATTGAGGTGTCACTGCTAAGTGATGAGAAGTATTGGAAATATGACCAACAGAGTAGCTTCTTCAGGGAGCAGTATGCTCAACTGTGTAGCCCGAAGGGGATCTATTTGCTTCACAAAAGCCAACCACTCTAGACAACTATTCATTACTTTATTATTTATTGTCCCAACATGGTGATTTCCATTGCTCAACTAGACTTGGTCCTGATTAAATTTTGACCATTTACAAACCCTAAACCCACCAGAGGATCCTTCTTTAGAAAGTTACAACAGTTCCTGATTGTCAAAAACAAACAAACAAACAAAAAAACCAAATAAGAACATTTAATGTTGGCCTATTAATCAAGAACAGAGTCTCCCATGATCTGGCCTGAACCTACCTCATCCCAGCGTCTCCAGCCCAGCGTGAGACCTATGTCGGCGCACTCACCCGTCCTGGAGCACACAAGGCAGGGCCCACCTGGCATCTCGCTGATGCCACCCTCCCCGGCCTGGAATACCTCTTCCTCCACACCTCCACTTTTTATTTATCAAATTTCCTCTCCTTCTGACCTAAAGCCTAGACCACTTATTACCACCTCCATAATCTTAAGAAATTGAGAGATGCATTAGTTTGCTAGGGCTGCCATGACAAAGTACCACAAAGTGGGTGATTTAAATGACAGAAATATACTGTCTCACTTCTGGAGGCTAAAACTCGGAACTCAAGGTGTTGGCAGGGTCAGTTTCCTCTGAGGGCTGTGAGGGAAGGATCTATTCCAGGTCTCTGTCCTTGGCTTGTAGGTGGCTGTCTTCATGCTCATGTGGTGTTCTTCCTGTACGTGATACATGTGTCTGTGTGCCCAAATGTCCCCTTTTTATAAGCACAACAGTCACATTGAGTTAGAGCCCACTCTAATGAGCTCATTTTAACTTGATCGCTTCTGTAAAGACCCTGTTTCAAAATAAGGTCACATTCTGAGGTCCTGGGGGTTAGGGCTTCAGATATGAATTGGGGGTGGGGGACAAATCAACTCATAACAAGAAGCATAAGTGGTGAAAACTGAAAGGAGCCCTATAAATCATTTAGCCCAATCCACATGGGGAAACTGGGGCCTTGGGGGGCCAAGGGCTTCTCCTGGGGTCCCACAGCTGATGGGCAGAAACAGAACTCAAACATGGGTCTCTTGGCTACAGATCAGGGCTAGTTGCATTATATCATCCTATGTCCCTTCCACCTCCTACTGGTTTCATTTCCACTATTTTCTCCATGGAGAAACCGAGGCTGAGAGGAATACCTGGCTTCCATAAAGACTGTAGCAGTCCAGGTGAGACCACTGAAACTGCTTCCACTGCATGGTCATTCTCTAGACCCAACACTCCTCTGCAATGGCTTCCAAAGCTGGCAGGACTTTCTACTCATTAATCAGCATTTATTCCACACGCACGTGTCAAGCGCCCATGGCACGCCAGACACTGTGCAGCACTAGGTGAGGTGAAGGCCTCCAAATAAATGGGATTGGTTAGCACAGAACCTTTCCTTCCATCCCTATCATCTGTCTACATGGAGTTAGGAAAGAGATTAAACATGAACAGATGGAGGCCCAGCCCCATGGTGCCCAGGCACAGCACATTCTTTGGACAAAGGGAAAGTAGAAATAAAAGCATTAGACCTTGGATGGGAGGAAAGAGAAAGAGAAGTATAAATGTGTTTTCACAGTAAGATTCCGACATCATTGACCACTCTGTTGCTTTAGTCGGGATCAGAGTGACTGGATTTTGTGCTCACAGAGAGCTAATCATGGCCATGTAAAGGAGAGAGATGTGTGCTGTAATATGAAGCAGAGGCCACCACTATCTGGCCACTTGAACTACCTTGTTCTAAGAGAGCCGGTGTTTCACGGAGGCAGAGCAGAGGGCACAGGTCTTGTTACGGCAAATACGCTGTATCAGCTAGAACAGGCCGGGTTACCCACTCATCCTCCTGGTCACCGCAGGTCCAAACGTTAGTCTGCGCAAAAGGAAAATAAACAGAACGGTATTGCCACCTGCAACACAGTAGCGGAGGAAACTGAGGCTCAGGGATATTGAGCAACATGATCAAGGTTACACAGTCAGTAAACACTTACATAAGCTTTCTTTTAAGCACTTTACATAAATTAATACTTATTCCTTGCTACTGTATGAGGTGGGTGCTTTCACTATTCCCATTCACAGATGAGGTAACTGAGGCTCAGAGAGGTTAAGTAATTTGCCCACCGTCACACCAGTCGCCAGGCTTGGGAGAGCCTTGGGTCGGGCATCCCAAGATGGACGTTTCCCTCCCCCCACACTCTAACACATCTAAAATTGGGATTGTCTTTTAACTGATGGCGTGTCATAGTTGAAAAGCTAGTGTTATCATCTTCCTTAGTGGTACATAAAATATCGGAGCATCTTAAAATCAATGACATCTTACTCGGAATCGGTGAAATATGAGACATGATTTCTTCTCAATCTGCCCCTCTCCACTTCCCATTGTCAATCTGAGATTTAAAAATGATTTTTCCTCCTGGTTGGGGTGGGGGAAGCTAGACATAGCCATGATCCTGCCATCATTGCTTCCTCCTCCCTCCAGCCCTCTGGGTGGAAGTGCAGAAGGAGAAACTGACCAAACGTGGCCCATTAGGGTGCAAGGCAGCAGAGTGGCTGTTCGCTGGTCTTGTACGAGAAGGGGTATTTGGGAGAGAGTGGATCCGATCCAGCCTGTATTTCCGTGGGTCAGAGCCCTGGCCAGAGATCCCCGCACGCGGTGCCCATTTTGCTCCCATTTTTGCTCTGAGAGCAAACCCATTCTCTTTGTGCGGAGACGAAGCCAGGAAACCCAGGCAGGAATCGGGGCAACTGCAGAAGTCACGTCTAAGGCACTGGAGTTACTGAACAAGACACGAATCTGTGTCCATTTCTTGGGGGGTAAATACTACCACATGTGCCTGAAGCTCTCACATCATTTAGTCTGTGCTGACATGAGTCCCCTTGGAAGAGTTAGCGTTTGGTTAGGTAAACGTTTCCCCTCTCCCGCCCCTCCGAACCTCCCCCGTTCTCCATCAATATCTTGCAGATGTTGGAACAGTGCACGTTGCCGGACTCCTTTCCCACACTGGAATGCCGGCCTGGGAGGAATGCCGCAGCGCGTCCTGGCCGCCCTCGACCCTCGGCTACACTGGCCTCCTACGTTCTCTCGCTTGTGTATCAAGCCTTTCGCCGCTCGCTGCCAAGTATTAAGTGCTTGTTCCACAAACCTGGTGTAGATTATCACTTTGCTGTATAGATGTAGCTAATAGAATTAAATAGTTGGCTCCTGACCATAACAGATGTGCTACATATAATGCAATAATAATGACATTGAAACCACCATGTAATATTGAGGGAAGAGTGGAGGGCGGCTTGTAGTCATCTAGTTTGGAAGCCAAGTGGGGGAAAAAAGAAACTCACCCAGTGAGCAGAATCCGTGTGTCTCAGATTCCCCAAGGGTGGCTCTCATAGCCCCATGCGCACCCATGACGTGAGCGCCAGCCACACGGGCTGGGAATGGGGCTGGGTCCGTGCCGGAGCTGCGCCTGGTGCTGCCTGGCCTGGGAGGCTGCAGTGAGGTCAGAAAGGGAGACATGGTTGTGGGCTGCTCCAGGTGAGGGGTGACCAATGAAACCCACGCTCAGTGGGTCAGCACATGAACAAGGGAAGGACAAAAGTATAGATGAGGACAGATCGGAATCTGACTGCTGCCAGGCAGGCCCTGATGTTCCCAAGTGCTCTGTCTTGATGCTTGTGCTGTTCTGGGACCTTCCTCAGAATTAGCATGAGCTGGTCTCTGGGGACATCTGCTTCCCAAGAGTCTACAACTCTTGTTCCTGGGACTGCTAATCAGGAGACTCAGAAGGGAGTGTCCCTACACTGAAGGGGTAGCCAAGGTCAACCCTGGGGGTCCAGGAGCAGGAGTGGAACTCCTTCCATGTTACAGTGCTGAATGGGAACCAAGGGCTTGGGATTTTCTAAATGCTCTGCCCTATTGCTGTTCCCATTCCCTCTGCCTGTCTTTTCTTCTTCTATTGTCCTCCTTTTCTCTGCTCTTCAATACGATGACTGTATCTGTTAGTTATTGCTGAGTAACAAACAACCCCAAAACTTAATGTGTGGTTTACTTTTTCTCACAAGTCCATGGATCAGGTCTCTGATCTAAGAGAGCCTTGGCTCATTGTGTCTGGGTTGGCTCAGGTGTCTACAGTCGACTGGCTGATTGGCAGTGGACAGGCTGGTCTAGGATGGTCCTAGCTCTTCATGGTTCTGACAGCCCTCCAATGGGCTAGCCAGGGCATGTGCTTATGGCAGTGTCAGAGTCATGATGGAGAACAAGCTCAATTGTTCAAGACGGTTGACAGAAATAGGCATACACTTTTCAAACCTCTACTTATATCACATTCGCTAGCATCCCTTTGGCCAAGGAAGTCTCGTGGGTAAGCCAGAGTCCGAGTGAGAATGGACTACAGAGTTACAGGGCAAAGGGAACAGATTAAAGGAGGCCACTAATTAGGGCCATCGAAACAATCAATCCACTACAGTTTCCTTGGAATATTCTACAGGTTTTCGAGTTCAAAGATCAGGAACGGTCAATGGAACAGGTCAATGACATGCCCTAAAACCCAAGTCCTCCTTCAGTCCGTCCAAATAGTGGTCAAGAAGCAGTCAGGCCAGTGTCTGCTTGTCCCCATCTGGACTTCCATTTTCTCCCTTTCCGCACGCTGACACTTTGGGATCATCTGCTTCTGCTCTCTCACCACTCACCCTCTACCCATACACGTGCACACTCCAGACAGACCCTAGTTCAATTTCTGGGGACCCTCCAACCACAGTCTTCAGGCCCAGAAGAATGGGTAAGACACAGAGAGTCTGGGTGTGAGAGCATGGGACGCAGTCCCAGAGATTGGGCAGCAAGAGATGAAGAGACAAGAGGCAAAACAGATGATGCCAGGAGGAGGCCAAATAAGGCAGGGTTCCCTCATGCCCTCAGCTCAGAGGTACAACTGAGGCCAAGACAAGATGGTGGTAAATGGCCCATCTAATCAGAGGAACAAAATTAAGGGTTGCATAGTCAAGCATTCCTTGCAGCACCAAAAGGATCAGGCTTAGAAAAGCAAAAGGAAACAATTGCTCAATGGATATTTGTGGACTGAATGACCAGGATGCTGTTCTAAGAAACCAACAGGATCTCAAACAAAGACTTAGGAAAAAGGACAGTGAAGGATTAATTGTAAGAGTGTATGGAAACAAACCAAATATTCAACAGTAGGGAGAGGATTCAATAATTTATGGCACATCTATATTACAGCATATGATATACAGTTATTTAAAGTGATGTTTTGAATGAAATTTTTATAACTGGAGGAGAGGTTCACCATGTAATTTGAAGTGAAAAAACAGGTTACAAAACTATATGCAATATAGTCCCAATAGTCATACAACAAGTGTGGTGTTAACAGTGGTTTATGGGAGATTTTTGTGTCTTTATACTTTCAATATTATCTAGGTTTTCCATAGTGTGAATAACATTTTCTTTGTGACGATAAAAATAATTGAAGTTCTAAAAAGAATGTGGATCTTTATTTTGAAACAGGGACCAAGATGTAAACTTCTTAGGTCACCTCAGGTACCCCTTGTATAATACATGTCCCCGTGTTTTTATTGGTAGCACTTACTGCACATCATGCATGGTTGGTGGTCTCTCACCTCCCTCTCCAACAGAGTGTAGCCCACAGGGGGGCAGGGATTTTGCCTGTCTTGTTCACTGATACATTTCCAGCACTCATCGCAGCCTTATAGATGGTAGGAAATATTTATTGAATGAATGAATGAATGAATGAAGCTACTCAAAGGGAATCCCCTTTCCTTTCTACTGACTCGACTAGGACATCCTGCCGTGGCAGTGCTAGGAGCAACTTGACCGATCCACAAAGAGCAGTGTTAGGAGCCAGGCAGCTTTGGTCTGTGAGTACTCACTGCCTCCAGTGGCTACAGATTGCCCACTGGGGACTCAGCTTGGTGCAAAGTGCCGTGGGGGACAAGAAGGCAGTACTTACCCAGGCAGGGCACAACTGCACAACAGGACATTTGTCAGGTCAAAGGGCACTCGAGCATAGAGCGCAAAGAAAGGCTCGATTACACACGGCCTCTGCTTCCCCCTTGAGACACGGGACCAGCCTCAGAAACACGTGTGTCCTCCCCACCCAGCCCTTCACACACCCTGCATGGTCCAGGCCTGGCTCTGCTCTGTCCTCCGCCCCATGGAACTCACTGATTGCACCTCGGCCGGTTCTTTGTCTACAGGTCCTCGTAGTAACGAGCTCTGGTCTTCAGTCCTGTCTTGTGTGTTCTTCCCCGGGCACATCGAGATGACCTTTATGGCTCTTTCTTCTCGTCTCTCTTCTCCCTCTTCCTCGCTGTCCTATTTTTGGGCCCTTCCCAAAGCCTTGAACACCACTAGAAGGCAAACAGGTAATGTTACCAACAGGAAATGAAAAAGAAAACTATCAACAAAAGTAGCCATCAGGAGCACATCACTGTTCAAGGTCCTCAAAAGTGTCCCAAGGGTCACTTCAGAATCTTCTCTCCACTCTTTTATTAAACCTGCCTTTCCACACCCACCAGTGCTTAAGATAAAGAAAATGAGGGTTTTCATCAGGGCTCTTGTTGGTGTCTTTTGTTCATTATAAATGAGGTTTTCCACTATTTTTTTAAAGCACATACGTGCAGTATTTCACTTTGTAGTAACGATGGCCGCCATTAACTGAGCTCTTGTTGAACCCCAGGCGGCCACTAAGGCTTGAGTCTACCTGGATCTTTTCATTACCTCTGTGACCCAGGAACTAGTACTATTATTCCCATTTTACAGATGCAGAAACTGAGGCTTAAAGAGAGTTAGCAACTTGCCCACAGTCATCCAATTAACTTCTTCTTAGATCTGGAAGAATAACCACCACTCATAGCATTATTTCTGTTCCAGATGACAAACACACACACACACACATTTACACAGGTCAGGATCACAGACTGCTTCTTAGAGGAAAGAAGCATCAATATGTGTGATACTTTTGTCACCATGGCAGATACGAATTGGGGTGGCTTTGCAGCTTATGATCAATGTATCCCCCTCTTCTGGTGATAAATCAATAGATCTGTCTCTGGATTAATGCAAGTTTCTGTTCCCTCCCAGCCATAATGATTGGTCCACAAGGTGAACTTATAACCTAAGATGGGCCGATCCGTGTCCTCCCTGAGGATTCCACAAATTGAAACTGGGAGGAAGTCCTCCTTGGCCTCACATGTCCTCACTGTGAAGACAGGGTTGCTGGCAGAAGGTTGCAGAGGAAGGAGACAGCCTCTCCGCAGGTGGAGGGGGTGCCAAGAAGAGAGAAGCAGAGACTAGCAGTGCCAGAGAGGGACGGAGGAGAGAATGAGAATGAATCCCGTTGTCTGCAAGCTCTTCTTTCAGTTTCGGAGCTGTGCCCTGACCTGCTTCCGTCTTTTCACAGTTGAGGAAGCTGAGCGAGGGAGAGTGGAGACACACACCCAAGACGATGCGCTACAGTGATGGCAGAGCTGAGGCTGGAGGACAAGTCCCTGACTTCCAGTGCATTGCTCCTGAGGACACCCAGAGGCCTGGGGAACTGAGGGCAGGAACAAACCGAGGGTTGAGAAGGGAGAAAGGGGAGGGCGAGTGCTCTGTGCTTTCGGTAGCATTTAGGCATGTGTCCCTCCATGCTGAGTTCTGCCCCGGCTCCCGACGCCTCATTAACTGGATCCACCTGTGGGCACTTTATTTAATTATCTCGATTGGAATGGAACCAAGATGCTGGAGTTAATGTCCTCCTGCTTTCTGAGAGCTAATTATCACCTGTAGCTTGGCCCCAGGCACATACAGAAGGGGTCACCAGCAGCACTGTAAATGTGTTGGCTGAGTCAAGAGCACTCTCTCTCACTTTGGTGGGCAAAGTGAGTCCAACACGACAGAGGGTCAGGAAGCATCTGGGCCAGCCACTCGCCTCCAGAGATCAGAGCATGGTGCCCTGGGTCACAACCCTTCCGTCACCAGGCTGGGCGAACGAAGTGCCCAGAGTCCTGCGACCGGAAAACAACAATAGCTGTGGCTTTATGGAGCACTTACTACGTGCCAGGCCCTCCCCAACTATTACAGCAAGTTCTCACAATAGCACTGAGGGTATTTTTCACCTGTACTTCTGCCTGGGAAGGATCTGTCAGCTCAGAGAGGTTACATAACTTGCCGGGAGTTACTCTGGTAGGTGGCTGAGCTGGGATTCAGACTTAGGTCTGGTGGATGCCATAGCTCAGCTATTTCCCTGGGCCCCCTCTGCCTCCTGGTGGGTAATGGATCACCTACTGTGTGCCAAGCACTGTGATCAGTTTAGGAAATACAAAGATCCTGACGCCATCATAGTAGGGTGCCATGAAAAGAGTGTAGACTGTGGAATCAAAGATGACTCTGAATTGTGTGATCTTTCATAAATCACTAAACTTTTCTAACCTTGGTCCCGAATCACAGAACATGGAACTCATTGCATCTGCCTTGTACGATCGGGTCTCCAGGAGCTCGTCAGATAACGTATATGAAAACACTGTTTACAAATGCACAGCTTTGTTTGTTGTAGAAACTATTATTACTGGATGGACTCCAAGATCCACTCTCCTCCTCAAGAGGCTCGGTTGTAGCGTAACTCACAAGTGAGAGGTCTGGGCTTACACAGGAGGACCCGGCAATGAGGACTGGGTCCCCGCTTAGCAATGCTGTCTTCTGCCTTCCCCAGATCCAGTAAGCAGAAAGAGTCCCTCTGTGCCTTTAAAAGAACCTGCTGGTTAATAAATAATAAACAAGTCATAACTGAGTCACAGACTTTCTGGAATGGAAATTTAAGATGATTTCCTTCCCTCTCTGCCTACAAGATTGTTCGAGGAGAAACTTTTGGTCTCGTTACACAACAGGAGCATGTGTCATTGTTGCTAATTCCTTCTTCCTTTGTCATTTATGAGGAAGGTGTTTTTGGGGGGTGCCCTATGGGCAAGTAGTAGGCTTGCCTTCACTAGACCAGTTTGCCAGTTCGCTTGGTAGAGTCAGAGCTACAGGCATCAGTGCCTGCTTTTCAGAAAAAGCCCTTTGCCATAAACACCTATGGGGATTACTCAGTGTCAACCCACCCATACTGTGACCAACTCATCCCAGTTTGTCCGAGACAGTCCCAGCTTTAGTGCTGGAAGTCTTGCTCCCGTGGGACTGGGAAAACTGGGATGGTTGGTCACCCCACCACCACCACCCCATCCCCCTCTGGGTCAGGAGAGCATGGCAGGGATGAGTTCCAGGCTCTGGTATCCAGCATGTGCCCCTTCTCTGTCCCATGAGGCAAGTTGCTTAACTTCTGAGAGCCTCAGTTTCTTCATCTGTAAATGGGGACAACAGCAGAACCCACCTCATAGATCACCGAGGGGATAAAACAAACAAATACGCAGAGTACTCCAAACAGTGCAGTCACCTGGGACCTAGTAATCCTTAGTTCTTGTCACTGCCTGGTCCTGGTCCTGGCCCTAAGTGACTTACACTCACGTCGAGGATACGGGACAAACACCGTACAAGGTAGTTCAGTCCCTTCCTCGTCTTGCCTTTGCATGGCTCTTTCTGGTTTTCTCTCCCTCCGACTCCCAGCTCCCCAGCTCTGCCCCCCGTTTCTTGTTCCCCCGTCCAAGGATGCACGACGCTGTTTCTTTCACAGTGCATTATTCATCTCTTGGCAGGGAACGCTGTGCTCATAAGAATTAACATTTGGGTTTTATTTACTGGCTCACAAAGTGCCAGGATTGCATGGGGGATTCAGTTGCACAAACTCTCTTGATGGGAAATCAATGACAAATTGAGAAAAGAAGGGTCTTGAGGATCAAACAGCAAACCCTTCACAATCCTTGTTTGAAAACTCAGTCCTGGCTGATTTATTGCCTTTCCCAAAGTGGTGTGGGGGAGGGACACGATCTCTCCCTGGAGTCCCCTCGCTGACCACCAAACTGAGCAGTTAGACCCGTTCCCAGTCCTACATGAGATTAGTCACAGGATATTTCATTTTAAATCCGATGGAATGTTTTCCTAAATCAGACAAGACTCTTTCAATGTTTATGGCTGTTTTGCTGGAATTCTCTTTGGCTCCAGGAGGGATTTGAAAATTAAATACATTTCCTTTCGGTGACCTGGGGCCAAGCTGGAGGGAGATGAGGCCCTAGGTTTGGTCCAGCAGTAACTTGTCAGGTTGTTCCAAGAAGTCTCTTTCCATTGGCCGGCCTTCCCGAGCACCTGCAGCCCACCTCGGTGGCCAGGCCAGGCATCTCATCCCCACAAGCCTTTGTTCCATTAACTGGCCCGCCCATGTACCCTGGGAAACCAGAGATGCAACACAAATGTTTCGCAAAATTAAAAAGGTGGGGCAAGCCTGAGCCTTTCAGAAGAGAAGTGGAAGGCTCACATAGGGCTTTCTTTTTTTTTTTTTCTCATATCAGAACTTTCTTTTTGCTTAAGTGATGGACAAAAATATGGAATTCTCACCCAAGTCATGTGGCCAGAGGCTGCAGAATTTGTCCATATGGTAGATTGTTATTTCACTTGTCCTTAACGTAGATGAAGGGCTGAAAAGAGAGATGGTCATAGAGAAATGATGGCAAGACGAGCTTGTAGCAAGGTGAGGCAATGGCAAGACAAATGTGGCTAACTACTAACTAATACTCTGTACTCCAAAGTCTGCAATGTCTTCTGGAAATTGATAAAATCCTAAAGGTGTGTTTTCCCGTTTTATCATTTCAAGTGAGTTCTATTTCAATTGAGCATTTCTGCCTCTTCCCGCACACACTCACCTCCCGTGAGAAGCAAGACAGCCCATGGCACAGACTCTGAAGCCAGACCAGCTGAACTTGCATCTAGCTTCAGCCGCTTATGAACCATGTGTCTTAGCACAGGTTACTCGATGTCTCTGTGTCTCGGTTTCTGCAGCCACAAAATGTGGGTAATGGTAGGACACACCTTACAGGTTGTTGAGAAGATTGCATGAAGTATGTAAACTGCTCAGACAAGTCCCTGGTGAACAGCAAGTGGTAGAAAAGTGGTTGCTATGACTAAACCTGACTTAATCCAAAAGGTTGGTATCACCATAATTTGTGTTTCTAGTAGGACGCCATCCACACAAGACTGAGAGTTCCTGGGAGCATCTTGCAGGCAGTCAGGTGAGTAAGGATTGGGTTTAGCTGAGTGTGTTTCCTCTGGGGAGGACCAAAGTCCCAGTGAAGCCAACTGGAGGTGTAACCATTTAAACAGACTCTTGGTTCTGTTTTATTAGTTGTGTCCATTACAATGCATTAGACTGCAAATAATAGTAAACTGTATTCACACCGGCTCACACACTAGGGAAAATATTATATCTCAAGTGCAGAAAGTCCAGAGGTAGCTGGGATTCTAAGCTGGTTCTGGATTATCAACTAGACCATCATGGACCCATGTTTTTCCCATCTCTCGCTCTGGCATCCGTGGAGTTGGCGTCATCCCAAGGAAGGTGTCCCCCATGACTGTAATAGCCTGGCGATGGCAGTCAGAGTGAGGTGTTCCTCTGCCACATTTGTCAGGAGATGGCATAGGAGACACTCTCTGGAAGCCGTCCATTAAGAAGGACAGACTTTCTCAGAAGCCCCCAGTCTGCCTCTTCTCCTGCTGCATCATCTTTCCACTGAGCCACATGTTCATTCCTGAGTCCGCCATTGGCTAGAAGCATGGGATTACCCCTAGGCTTTGTGATGGAGGTAAAATCACAAGGCAGCACTACTGCTGCCCAACAGGGGAGGAGCAGACAAACCAGGGAGTCAGTCGGATTGGCCCCCACTTTGCAGGTTAAGTGCCTTCTGCTTTAGATGGTGATGCATGTTCAGAGTTGTATGACTTTCCAGGAGTTCCAGAAAGTCCCATGACATCAGTTAAGTCCAAATAGACCATTGAGCATGGTGGAATTTCTAGGAATGGAGTTCTGAGGACAAGACTTTCAAAAATGTATAATAGTGAACATTAGGCCTGCTCTGTGTCCTCTCCAGACCAAAGCCCTCAGCTTTTTCTTAAATATTGTTTTGGATTGCGCAGAATATTTCAACACCTTCCTGAAATTCTTCCTCCAAAATGGCCAGTTACTTCTGCCTAGTTCACCATTGAATTCCATGCTTCCTGGCCAATAGTAACTTAATCCTAATATTTATTGAATGCATTACTGTTCCACCCACCCCACATCCCCTGCCCCCAAAATTCTATGTTTAGCCCTTTTATTAACTTGTATTCATGCCCTTAAATGTTCTCTTTCTCTCTGCTCCCTTAGGAACCTTAGAGGTCTTCAAGTTAACCACTTGCTTTAGGAATAATAATAGCTTCCATTTGTTTATTGAGCACTTATTATATGTCCTGCCCAGTGCTAGGCACTTCACAGATATTATCTCATTTAATATTCACAAAATCATATAAGGTAGGTTTGCAAGTGAAGAAAATGCCTTACCAAAGGTCACATAATCTGTAACCGGAAAGAGAGACTCAAGCCCAGATTTGAAGGGAGCCCAAGCCTGGCCTCCTAACTGTTGTCTGATGCCTTCCCAGACTTCCAGAGCCCACGGAACACTCCCCCAGTGCTGTTCTCTTGGCCTGTGCTCTCCTGTTGTTTTCTCATGTCCATGTGCAACCTCACTTCCCCCACACCATGTTGTGCTCTGAAAGATAGGTGGGGTGGGAGACTGGGTCTTGGTACTGCTGGGTTCCCAACACTCATGCTAGCAGAAATCTGTCTTGAGTAGATGTCGTCTGAATTTCACTGCATCCAAGGCCCTGGCCTCTGCGTAGCCCAACCATGGCCAGTGTGTGCAGGCTACTGAGGCTCCCTCTGGGCCAGCCTGTATGTTTTCTGTGTCTTGGCCAAACCAGCTTGCAGCAGGCCACTGCCTCATACAGTCACTCTAAAGCAAAGCTCGGTCTCTGTCCGAACAAAGCATGAAGTCAGCCATGGGTCCCAGGCTGACTGGATTGGCCTGGTTCTCTTCAACGTGAGAGAGCTTGCTGGCCCTGGCCCCCTGGCCCTGCTGTAGGCCTCTGGGCCACATGCTGTCCATTAAAGGATTTGTCTATGTGCACAGCTCTTCCAGACTATGGGGGAGATCCAGGAAACTGGATTCTACCTCCTCCATTAAAAGAACTGTGAAAACTCTTGACCTCTGGCTGGAAGCAAAAGAATGGAACGATTTTCAGCTGCTTGCTGTGGGTTGTGTCTCTCAGGGCATGCTTTCAGAGCTTTCGGCTGGGCCACACATACACACACAAGCTGCTCAGCATAGCTCTGGTCACTTGTTCCCAGAGCCTAGCCAAATTTGGGGCAAGTGTGTGGCCACTGGTCTATTGGGCCAATCATTGAAGATGCTGGCAAAGCTACGAGCTGGCTCAGTCTCCTGGAAACCAAAAGGAAGTGCCGACATCTGGAGGCCATGGGATTGGGTTCCAAGTGCTGGGTCATTAGCCACAGTCATGGGAGAGAAAAGCTCTAATAGTTAGGGCAGGAGCAGAGAGGAGGTCGCCTCTCTTATTACCAATCCTAAAGACTTAGAAGGCTGAAATCCCTCTGCCATCAAAGCAGGATCCCTAACTGGGCAAATCAAATTCTATGGTTGAGATTGTGAAGCTTTATCTGGTGGATCTTTAAGCTACTTGCTGCCACCTTCTCTGCTTGTTGTCCTCTCTGATCTCATTCCTTACCCTTTCCCCCTATTTCTATGTGGGCAGAAAGACTAGGAGAAAAACACCCCATTCTCTTCTTGGCTCAGCACCCAGTTTTGGCCTTCCTATACTTGATTTCTAAGTCTCAGGAAAATAAAGAGATTGGGAGACTCAGGACACAAAGAAACAGAATTTCCTAAGGGGGTCAGGGAAGCACCCATGTGTAGTCTTTTTAAAGGTAAAAAGGCAACAGAATGTTTTCTCATCCCTTATGCTCAATATAAAGCAGCTTGGGAAGAGAGAAAGATTTGTCAAATGAAAACACACAAAAGAGAATGGTTTGAATAAATCCAAACAGCTGAGCGATCACAATAAATGTGAATGGATCAAAGCCATAATATTAAAGGATAAAGACTCTCAGATTGAATTTTAAAAATATCCCAAACTGGCTTTATGGTACTTCCGGAGAGATAGATGAAAGAAAATGACACAAGGTTAAAAATAAATGGGTGATAAAAACTATCAGACTCAAAAAAATGGGGAAGTGGGGTAGGGAACAGGGAAAGTGGCTACCAGGCCACTTTGCTGAGGGACAATGTATTTAGAAAAAAAATATGTTGTTTGGCTTTGTCCTCAAAGTGACCTTAAGAGAAAGCATTTAGAAAACATGTCCAGTGTAGATGCCACATTAAAGCTTCTCTTCCACCCATCCTCCATCCCTTCTGATTTTAGAAGGTAGGGGAAACACAGACATCTCTTTGGCAGACTGGTCCATCTGTCTACTCTCTGTTTACAAAGCAAACATGTTAAATTAAAACCGAGTTCAGAATTCTTCCCATGCTGCCTCCCACTACCACCCCAGGAAATGGCTTCAGGCTGGCCAGTTTGGATAATCCCCAGGCTAAGAGGTCATGCATGGGCCACAGAACCAATTTTGTGAGTGGGCCAACTGGGGTGCCCATTAGCCTCCAAGTGAAACCAGCACAAAAGGAAAATGGTGACAATCAACAGAGGAACTGATGGGCAAATGTGTGTACATGCAGGTAGTTCATGGATACGTTTCAGGGATTTGGAAAATCCTTTAATATTGTATGTGAACTACGAGTCTGTGAGCTTCTCTCCCCATCTCCCACCCACAGGGTTCATAGCGTTCAGTACATTTTCAAATGGATTAATGATTCCGAAGGACTTTGAAACCATTGCTGGTGTAATAATTTCAAAACTGAAATGAGAGTCAATGTCTTGCATGCTGCAAAGACTCACAAGCCTTGGCTTGTTCTACTGCTGTTTACAGAGCAGTTGTGCACACAAAGTTGGTAAAGCTAAGCTTATAACTCAGCCCTTAATCTGTCAGGGTTAAGGGAGCAATGGTATGGGGGTTGAGAAAGGTAGGGGCTTGTGTAGGACTCATGGTGAACCAAGAGTGGAACTGTCTTCTCTTTGGTTCCTTTCCCCAACCTCTCCACAATCCATTTCATATGGAAAAGCATTTTCTGGAATGCCCCATTAAATGAATCTCAAAAATTTAACCTTGAAAGAATAGGTTTATTGGTAGAATAAATTTGGGAAATGCCGCATATGCTACCCTCCTCCAATGAAGATTCACACTGTACAATACAATAAAGGTTCTGACAAATCCTACAGTGAAGAAACCCATTTAATTTAACTTAACCCAGTGTTTCCTAAAACTACTTGAACAGATTTTTTTCCTCCCAGAACCCCTTCTATTATGCCACTAAACCAGAGTTCTTCTGCACATGCTTTGGGAAATTCAAAGAAAATCAAAAGTCTAAAGCATTTCCTGGCAGTCTAGGTCTCCTTCTGTCTCTTCTCTACCTGTCCCTTTCCATGAGCTGTTCCCCCGCCAGCCACACATGGTGCCCACTCTAACCCATCACACCTTGCCCTTCCCCACTCTTGCTTCCACAGACATCATTCTCCCTCCCCTTCAGCACTCTTCCCAGTCTTCCTGCAGTGCCAAGTCTTATCCATGGTCAGTCCCAGCCCACACCCCTCCTTTCTTCCACAAAGACTTTCCAGCAATGACCAGATGCATAAAAGCAGCATGGCTTGAGGGTGGGGCACAGATACAGCAAGGAGAGTAATCCCCCACGGTCTGTGGTCACCTCCTGCTCTCTCTCAGATGCTCTTGGAGAAACTGTGTCCTTAGATGTGGACATGAAGTTTTCATCTTAGTTCAGTGGGACTGCAGCCCTGTTATCTCTGTGCATGTCCAGGCTGGGGGTAACAGGATCATGAGAAAGAAAGGAAAACAAAGCAAATTTAAGAAATGGATGAGTATCAAGAGCAGGGTCAAGGCACTCTTGACTCAATCCTGACTTCTCTTGACAAAGATTTTCCATTACCTTCACAGTGAGGCTCTTCCAGATCTGATCTCGTCATTTTACACCAGCTCGTGGTTTGAAGTGGGCACCTTGTGAAGGATGGACCACAGGGCAGGGAGGCCTTGGCCACAGGCAGGGCACCCCAGAGAGTCAACCAAAGGGGCATGGAGCACTAAGTAAGGCCCTGGCACCCCAGAAAAGTTCCTTAGGACCCCAGCCAACCTTGGAATGAGCCCTCTGGTTGGCCAGGCCTCCAAGTACAGATTGTAAAGCCCTTTGCTACAGAAACTGCAGTCACCTCTTCCCCCATGGCCCTCTGGCACAAGACTTTGTTTCTTAATCTTGGGTTAAGGAGTGGGTGCTAACCCACAGACCCACCCTGGGGTCTGTGAGAGCTTTGTCTTGAGAGGACTCAGAGCAGTAGTGACTGGTCCTTATGGCAGTAGCAACGCTACAAAAGGTGGCAAGAGGAGTGATGCACAACCAGTCTCATGTCACTTCTGGGCTGTGCAACCTTAGGGAGGTTACTTAGCCTCTCTGAGTCCTAGCTATTTCATCTGTGAAATGAGTACAGTAACTACATTCATATTATAGTCCTGTTGTAGGATTAAATAAAATATAAAACCCTTAAAACAGTACCTGGCTCTTATAGACACTTGTGAGTAGGGACTGTCATTATCATTATTACTATTACAACTAAATAATGCCCTGGATTGGGAATCAGTATGCCTAAGTTCCAGGCCAGGTCTACAACTAACATTCTTCCTGGCCTAGGAACACCATGGGCCTCAGTTTTCCCATCTGTAACTGGGAGTTCTGTACCTCCTTGGGAGAAAAACATAAGGCTCAAATGAGATAAAAAGTATTAAAGTACTTTGGACAATGGAGACTCTAAGAGAGTTGTGAGTGCCATTAGGAATGAGCGGGTGGCCACCACATATAGCTTGGGTCACCAGCTGTTCTTTACTGGTCCTCACCAACGCACACGCTTTCTCTTCGTCTCCTCCAACTCTTTGTTCTTGCTGAGATTCTCCACTCAGATCACTCATGCTGGTGTTTGATGTGGCTTCCAGGACTCCCTTTGCCATGGCCAACCTGTCAGAATTCTCAGGAGACTTAAGAGAAGACAGAGAATATTCTGTCTTCCAGAATCTCAGAAGGCGTCATTAATTATATTTTGCCGGGCTGGACACCGAGGTCTTCAGAATAACTCCAAAGATGGATCTTCTGAGTGAAGCTTACAGAAGAAAGTTGTTGGGGCGAAGGGAACTTTCCTTGCACCCTCTGCAGATTCACTGAAAAATCAACTCACAAAAGGCAGATTCATTGGGAAAAGGGAGTACAAATTTATTAGATCATAGTTTTCCATGAGACGGGAGCCTTCAGAATGAAGAGCCAACCCACTAGCAGGGTGCAGAAGCTCGTGTACCATGTTGAGGTTATGGAAAGGATGGGGGCATGGATCCTGGAAAAACAGGAGGCGGAGGGGAGGAATTCTGTCGAGGGGCAATAAAGGATTACCAGGGAGAATTCACTGGGCTTGAAGAACACACAGTGTCCTGGGACAAGGTTTGTTGGGCCCACAGAGCAGACAATGGCTTGTGACAAAAGTCTGCCCAGGTTTGCTGACAGACTTCAGTCTTGCTTCCTGCAATATGGGTTCCATTAATGAAAACTCAGAGAAGAGACCTTCTTTGGTAAGTCTGGACTTCAAGCAGGTAAGGGAACTTCGGAGATGTCCCATGCTTTGGAAGAGATGGCATGGGGAGGGGGTGGCCAGAGAGAACTTGAGGCTCCCTTTTTCAGTCCAGCATGTACAAAGTGCCATATTTTGGAGTATCAGTTTCTGAGTCCCAGCACAGACCTTATGAGCAAGATTTACCTAAGAAAGTACAAAATGCCTTTGTGGCAAGATTTATTATTATCATTGTGATTATTGTTAGTTATTATTCTTAGCAAATACCATCACGATCATAATGATGATGGGCATTTACTAAAAGCCACGCACTATCTGAGAGCAGCTCATGAGTTTACACATTCCCTCCTCACAACAGCCTTATGAGAGGCTCAGCCTGCTCTCAGCTCCACGACAATTTGCAGCACAAGCTGGGAGTGAAGGGACCATGGCCAGGGAGGGAGAAAGCAGCCCCCTCTGAAGCTGTCAGCAACTTCTGGAAGGTGCTGGGCGGGGGAGCTGTGTCCTGGCTTTCCCTGGTGAGCTCCTTTGCGTCTGGGTGTGTGGCCCAAGAGCATGGAAGGACCCAGGCTGCTCTGGTCATCGTGGCACCATGGTGCCGTGTGAGTCCTCAACCTCAGGTCCAGCATTAGAAGATTATCAAAATTCCATCACTTTTTATCATTTTCTTTCCGCTTAGCATAGGGGGTTCAGTTAACCATACTCTTCAGCTCATGGTCCATCATCGTCACTGATATATTGCCTCAGTCATTCATTTGTTTTATTTCTTCTTTTAAATTTTATATCCCATTTCCATTCTTCTCCTCCCCTAGGCAGCTCTGCTCATGTGTTGAATGTCATCTTTTTGTTCTGTCTGTGTTGCTGCTTTATGTGCATGTACTTTTCGTCGTGTCTTGCCTATCTCGTTCTGTTCATTTTATTTTTCTTTACATCTTTCTTAAGCTCAGGATCATGTTTTTAAGATCTGTCTGTATCGGTGTATGTACACACACACACACACACACTGAGTTTATCATATTCCAACAAGTGAGTGACTTTTAAGGGAGGGGTGGAGGCTGAGAAGACAAAGGACATGCAGGTCGTGTCACAGATGAGTCGACACAGGAATCTGGGAGAAGGGAGGGAAAGTTCTGCCGAGTGGAGAGCAGTGTGTTCAGTGCTTTCTCCCTGGTCTACACGCTGACCCAGAAGTCTGAACAGACTCCCGGCCCCCACAGCCACCACATTCAACAATGTCAACCTGAAATGGGGGAAGGAAAGCAGCAAGGGGCGGAGGTCACAGCCCAGTGGGTCCTGCCCCAGCACTTCCACTCTGACAAACCACATCTTCTTCAGGACGTCTGCAGTGGCCCAGCCTCACGCAATCCCACACGGGTCACACTGCTGACACGCTCAGGGCTACGTGTGTGGCTCTGTGGCCACAGGCCACATCTCTATCAAGTCACAGGAGGGTTCTCCCTGTGTCCCGGTGTGGAAACTTGGCCTGAGGGTAACAGAAGTAAGGGCCTGAAAATGGGCAAAATGTACTACAAGTTGTCTGTTTTTAATCTCCCTCCCACTCTTTTTGGGAACTAAAACTTACAATCCTGCCCAAGGCCAGTAATCAGAGGGGCATGGGAGTGTCATTTGGTTTTTTGTACTACAGGAGGTGGCTCAACAGAATTGCCCAGGCAGAGGTCACAGGCAGAGGTCATGACATCATCTTCACCGAAGATGCTATAGTTAAACAGCAATAGCCTAAAGCTGAAAACTCCCTTTTAAAGTTCTGTATTTCTGCTTAAAGGGAGGACGGTGGTACTTTAAGACGACAGTCTGCCATCCTTCTCATTTGCTGGCAAATTAATAAACTTCTCTTTCCTTCTCCTCAAACTGCTTGCTCTTGTTCTTCATTCGGCCGTGGGGACAAGTACTAAATTTTCGGTAACATGAGGGGCTGCTAAGGCTGGGGGTGGGGTGCTCTGCTCATCAAATGTGACCCAGTTTTTTGGCAGCTCTTCTTGCCCTGTCTACATCCATCCACACAGAACCAGAGGAATGGACTGACTTCTTAATAAATCAAAACCAGTTTCAATTTTTAAAATTGAAATTTCACAGGTCATCAGCCTATATCATGGCCCCCTGCCCTTGGAGAGGATGGAGAAATAATTGGAATCATATGAGCCAGTTTGATTAGAAAAGTGAATGTGGTTTGGAGTGAAGGCCTGGATTCCCTGTCTTTGGGGACTAACCTGACCTCCTTTTACCCAAGCCTAAACCCTATGGAGATAAAGCTGCCTTCCTGCCTGGGGAAATTATCTCAATTTAAGAGGCAAGAGGTCACCTGCCTCCCCAGAGGCCAAGACTGTTCACCACCAGAACAAACAGCTGAAAAGTGAAAAATTCAGCTACACAGTGGGGTGTTTCCAAATCTGTGATGGATGGCTTCCCCCAACCCCCACCCCCAGCCCACTGAAGTGATCATTTGTTTGGGTGGGCTGTAGACACACTGGTAGACAACACAACTTCATTGATGACCCCAGTGGTCAGAATTTGCTGTGAAAAACTATTTCATACTCCAAAAATGATGATGTGGAAAAGTTGGAAGGTTGTGCTGTGCAACTATGTCTTCATTAAGGTTTCTTATTACGTGACTCTGAACATTTTCTGGGAGATCTGACGCATGGTTCCTTATTCAGAAGGGGCCATATCAAATCAGGTTGGGTGGCGGGAACAATTAGTTTGCTTGATCTTACTTAACAGCAAATCATGGAGTTAGGCAAACTCCCAGAAATCCCTTCTTTGACTAGTTCCTACACCCTCTTCGTGGACATCCTCAGTAACGTGCAAAGAAATAGGTGCCAGTGGTTAATGAAGGAAGACGGTTCTCCCTGAATGCTGTGTTTCCATCCAGAAGTTTTAGAAGTTATGCTTTGGAATTGGAGTAGCTGTTTCACTCGAGCAGCCTTTTCTAAGCTTTAAAACATTTTCTCTTACAACTCAGCCACTCACAAATCCCCCAACTCCCTAAACCTAGGAACATGTCTATGTTCTCCTCAGGGCTTCAGTGGCAATCTCCTTGCCCTGACGAGGAAAGACCCTCCAATGAGACCCTGCATCTAGTCATGCAAAAACAACCTCCCTTCCAAAGAAATCAAGACGAGTGTTGCCTTTTTCGGTAATTTTTACTTTTTAAATTGTAAATTGACAAATTATAGTCATATATATTTATGGGGTGCAAAGTGGTGCTATGATTTATGCATATAGCATGGAATAATTCAATCAAACTGATTAATACATCCATCCACTTCAAATACTTAACCAGTTTTTGTGGTGAGAACATTTGAAATTTGCTCTCTTAGCAATTTTGAAATGTACAATGTATTATTATTTACTATACTCAACACACTGTGTAATATACCTCAAAGGAAAATAAGAACTTATTCCTCCTGTCTGAGTCTTTGTACCCTTGGACCATCACCTCCCCATTCCCCCAGCAGCCCCAGTCTCTGGGAACCACCTTTCTACTTTCTGCTCCTTTAGATTTTTTTAGATTCCACATTGAAGTGAGAACACCCAGTAGTTGTCTTTCCGTGACTTGCTTATCTCACTTAGCATAATAATATCCTCCAGTTCCATCTGTGGAGGTGAGGGGAAACTTCCTCTTTCCCCAGAAATTTAGCAAAGCAGATCAATAAAAGGAAGAAGTTTATGCACCATGTGCATAGGGAGAATCACAGAGTGATTATCCAATTTCCCTAAGGGATCCAGATATTTTTATACCCTCCTTTTAGAGGATTTAGAGGGGAGGGGGAGATGAGGAATATAGGTAATTCTGTTTAGGGGCAATAAATGGTTGCTAGAGAGGATGAATGGATGGGGAAACAGATCAACTTGTAAATGATTCTCTTTGCAAATTAAATTAATGTTGAGAGACAGGTATTATATTTAAAATGATTTGGGCCAGGTCTGGTTGCATTCTTGACCTTCTTTCCTGCAATATGTTGAGATTACAGGGAAGGGAAGGGAAGTCCATTGTTCTTTAGATGGGTCCGTCTGGTCATGCAGAGAGAGGGGAGCCCCTTCCACGGGCCTGTTGATCTCCAAGGGTCTTTAATTCAATATGCTCTTTATACCAAGGAGTCATACTTTGGGGTGAGATTCCCTGAGCTCCTTCACATCCATGTTGTCACATCCCACTGTTGGATATCTACCTAAATTATCCGAATGTCAGAGAGATGCCTGCACTCCCGTGGTCACTGCAGCGCAAGTCACAATAGCCAAGTCGTGGAATCAGCCTGAGACAAGTGCCTTCTATGAGCACCTTGTAAACCTGAAATCTCCCACTTCCAAAAACGTGAGCGAGGGGGCTGGTGAATGGCCCCAGAATTGCCACCAGCTGCCTGAGCCTTCCCGATAACCTATTTTGACCCCGCAAGCCAATTTCTCCACCACATCAAGTGCAGACCAGTAACGACCTCTAACAATGTAGACCTTAGCAGCCAAGTGTCTCGGAGCCAAGAGTGGCTTAAGCCAGATGTGCATGCAAAATGGAGCTGGTAAAACACTGAAGGTTTTATTTAAGACCTCTTGTTAAACATGTTTTCCAAGACCCCCAGCTATCTAGTGTGCTTGTTTTTTTTTCCTGGCTTAGTGAGGTGAACTACCTTTCCCCCATAGACCTCCCTGCAAATTGCTTTTCAATAATCCCAACACAACCTGCTGGCAGCCGTATTCTACATAACAATGCAACTCACAAATACATCACCTGCAATTATAACTCTAGCTTTGATGTAAGACCAATTTAAAGATAGAGAATCTGGGTCTAATTAAGGCGGCTCAAGCTCAGACTGATAAGGGCCACTTTCATTACAGCTCAAGTGAGCTGAAAGCAGCCCCAAAGAGTCAGGAATCGGCTGGGAATATTTTCAAGGCATTTCAAAGCACACCTCATTGTGAAACAGGATTCGGGTCCCTGCGTCTACTTCGGTGGACTCATTAGCAGAGTTTTCACTTCCTCCCTTGATCTACCCATACAAAACATTTTCCCAACTTTTGAAAGAGACAATGACAGAGGGAGGTCCCATTCTGGAAAATGTTTATCCCGCATCAATCCAGTGATGTTGCCCCTATTCCAAGAGCTTCCCATTGTTCTTGGAATAAAATCTCGTCTCCTTGCCATGGCCCACAAGGACCTGCCTGCAGCCTTATGCCCTTGCCTGTGCCCCTTGGTTACAGGATTCAGCCACCACGAGGAACTATTCCTGAGTCATGGTACTTGTGCTTGCTGTTCCCTCTGCCTGGAATCTTGTTCTCTGCTCTTTGCATAGCTGTCTCCTTCTCATTGTCTCAGACGCAAGGTCACCTTCTAGGAGAGGCCTCCCTGACCACTCTATCTGCAGCAGCCACAGCTCTCCTCCGCTCTGCCCTGTTACATTCTGTTGTGTGAACTCTTTATTCACTTTGTAAATTTTGGAGAGTCTCCCTGGCACCTAGTACAGTACCTAGTAAGCACTCAATACAAAATCGTAGAAGGAAAAAATTGACAAAAGACCAACGGCCTCTAGTTAATGGGCTGATAGAGTATGCAAAGGCTTTCAGGGAGGAAGCTCAGATGCCTCTTTTCGTGCTAAGACTCCTTTTCCAAGGTCATAAATGAGTGTCCCCAACGTCTGTTTGGACACTTCTGGTGACGTGTTGTCCTCCTGGGACATGGGAGCCATTTTCCACAAAGCTGATTTAAATCTCCAAGAAAGAAACTTCAGGATAGACATTTCTCAGAAGCGTTCACTGCAACGCTGACCGACCTGGACCAACCCTCCGTGGCAGGGAGCAGGATGCAGGGAGTTCACCCTTTTGGCTCCTGGCTCTCTCCACATAAAGGGCTTCCAGGCCACTTTTAGAGGAATCATAACAAATAAGATGCTGGCAATGATATTTAACATTAACTGAGTACATACCAAGTGCCACATCTCAAAGGAGATGCTTCTGCAAAGCCACTGGCATGCAGTTATTAATAATACGCAGGCACGAGGCCATGGGGTGCCTTTCCCCACCAGCCATGTATGCACTAATAAACTAAGTCTGTGCATCACCTTGGCCTTGACCGCAACAGCGCTGGCTCAGCCAGAGCAGAGGCCACAATTACCAAGGGTCAGCTGGGCTCGAGCTCAGCCAGGGAGCCTCCTCGCAGTGCGGCTGCCCTGCCGGCGCACTGTGTAAATGATTTCACACTTCTGTGGCGGAAACAATTGGGTGTTTCTCTGCTTAAGAATTGCTGGGATACAATGTTTCCTTCCCTATAGTCAGGGCATGTTCTTGGCCCTTTAGGGGGCCTTTGAAAAGGGCTGGTTTTGTATTTAAGAGTAAAACATCGCTATCCAGAATTTTAAAAATATTCTCCAGCAATTGAGAGATGACACTCGCCTTGGAACCCCCTAACAGAGAAGCCTCTGAAGGAATTTAGAAGCATCCTGGGGAGGGGAAAGGTCTTGTTACAGGCTCTTGGCTGACGACGGGCAACTCTGGGATGGGGAGTAATGTCAGAGGCGGGGAGGATGGTAGATAGATGTTCCGAAGAAAAGGAGGGCAGAGCACATGGGGATAGCCCCAAATGGAGCTCATGAGGTCACTCCTGGAACAGGAATCCAAGCAGCTAAAGTCTGTGCTGTCACCTGTGCAGAGGGCCTCTGGGGTGCATGTGGTGGGTGTGGGGGTGAGGGTGGTGCTTCTATTCTGCACCTGGGCACCTGTGTGCCCTCAGAAGTTCCTCTCTGCCTTAGAAAACCTGCTTTGCAGAACCTGACTCAAGCACACGGTATGAACTCCTAGGTGAGGCTTGGGTTAGTTGGAACACTGGGGGGGGGGGGGGTGGGAAAGGGGCGGCCCATTGTTTTTATCCAGCACATGTGTTGGGGTGGGGTAGAGGGGCTGGATTTAGCTTTGGGTTCACCACGGCCACCACGGGTGAGTTTCTCCTTGGAGCATCTTCTTCATGGCTCTCCATGGGAAGCAGCAAAGTGGCCGTTCTGTAAAGTTGTCACTTCAGGGTGACAGCATGGGAGACGGGGAGGAAAGAGAGGTCTGGAGAAATCAGTGGCGTCTATGGGAACTTCCATCTTGAAACTCCCTGATCTTAAATCCTGCAGGGAACTCCAAGGCTAACCCACCTGTGTGCATAGGTAGAAGAACCAGTTCAGGCAGTGAGCTGATCAATGAATGGGAAAAACCCAGACCCCAGTCCAGATATTTGTTTTTCTGAGAAATATAATCAATTCTGCCAAGGTGAGTGATGCTCCTTCCCCAACAGGCCATGGAAAGAAGTGTCCTAATCCTATGTGATGTCTGCTTCTGGAAGTTTCCTCCAGCTGTTGTCTGCAGAGGAAGTCCAGCATTCCTCCCCTGTTGAACACGAGAGCAGTTACCTTCTTTTTGTTGTTATTAGGAGTAAAATTTAGAAAAGAGAAGGGTAAAGCCGGTCAGGGTACCACCACCCATCTCAGCTCCTCAAACTCTCTCTAGGCCAGGAAAGAAGCTCTGGAACCACCCCAGTCCTCTGCATGCTCAGCACAGTTAACTCTCTGATTATAGGTCTCACACAGCAACCTGAGCCCTAAAATAATAGTTCCTGATCTTAAAGTCAATCATTGGATTGACTGTAATTTTTATTACAAGGAACGTAATAGTAATTTCATATTTCACTAGAGTCTTTTAAGAAGAAAATATGACTTAGTTTGAAAAGATAGTACAATCTTATAAAAAGGCAAAGATGCAACTACTTACAATGAATTTTCCACATGAACAGCTCAGGCTCTGGTATGATGAATGAAAATGTAATAGCGTACCGATGAATAATTAGAGGTAAGTGAATAAGGGGAGATACAGATCAACTAATCCACATCCCAAAGATGCTAGCCAGTGTGTTGGCACTGGGAAAGAGTTTCCCCACTCCTACGAAGTTAAAAAAATAAAATGAGACAGCTATCTGTGTGGCCAAATCCCATTTCTCCAAATAGACAATTGGAGCTACAAAGTGCATTTCCCTAAATGAAGTAGAGGGCTTGGTTCTAGAGACTTCTTGTAGGATCATATTCTGCCAGCAGCTGCCTGACTCCCAGTTGGCCTCACCAGGCAGAATAACGGGCCAGGGCCCCTCCCCTGCCGTCCCCGGGGAGGGCGGGGAGGCTCAGGCAGCTATTGATATGGTCTTTGGTGCATTGGAAAATCTCTTCAAGATTTCTAATGCCTCCTCCCTGAAAATCATTAGCCAGGTCTTCAGGTATATTCAATATTTCCAACTTAGGAGAGAGAGTACAAAGTCGATGCCATTGTCCCAGCGTCTTTTCATTTGGGAGCCTTTCAAATATATAAGCACATTATGAACGACTCCACTCCAGCCAGGGGTCTCCCCAGCATGAAGAACAGAGCCCATAAAGTCACTTGACATTCGAAACTGCTCTGACCACGTTTCCTGCACAGGCAGCAATCTGCCTCGGAAGGGAGGCAGTGCTGAGAGGGGGGGAACACAGCTTTTGTTAAAGCCCAAGGAGTCTTCCCGAGACGGGGGGCCCACTCCCAGGGAGCCCACAGCACTCCTGCCAAAGGCCCAGTCACAGAAGCCTGACGTGTGGTGTCCTGGAGCCCCCAGCCCCACAGGGCATGGAAAGGACACTGCATTTGGTGACACTGAGCACTAAGCTATGTTCATTGAGGACTCGAGAACACCCACCTGCCACCTAGCCCCACCTCCACAGCGTGACAACTGCTCTGCTCTGAGCTCACTGGCCAGTGCACAAAATCTGGACCTCACTTTCCCTATCTGTCAGATACTTTTAGATGAAATGATTTCCAAGGTGACCCAAGCATTAGTTTCCTAGGGCTGCCATGACAAATTACCCCCAATTTGGGTGGCTTAAAACAACAGAAAGTTATTCTCTCACGGTTCTGGAAGTAGACATCCAAAATCAAGGTGTCGGCAGGTCACCCTCCCCCTGAAGGCTCTAGGGAAGGAGCTTCCCTTGCTTCTTCCTGGCTTCCGGTGCTTGCCAGGAACCTTGCCATTCCTGGGCTTGTACGTGCATCCCTGCAATCTCTTCCTGTTGTTGTCACATGACTCCCTTCCCTGTGTGTCTGTGTCTCTGGCCATATTTTCCTCTTTTCGTAAGGACACAGTCATTTGAGCAGGACCATCCTAATCCAGTATGACCTCATCTTAACTTGATTATATCTGCGAAGACCCTTGTCCAAATAAGATCACATTCAGAGGTGTTGGGGTTAAGACTTCCACATCTCTTTTAGGGGTACACTACTCAACCCTCAACAGAGATCGTACATTTGCTTTCATTACATTGAATCATGGACTTTGAAGCAGAATTTGGCACTTGTGTTGGCTTCAAGGTGACCACGGGGAATGGTAAACACATATGTACTTTGTCTCGTAGGCCAAGGGAGAAGTTAAGCCACCTCTGCAGAAATTCAGGACATCTGTGTCCAACACCAGAGGGTAACTTTGGACAAAATGCCTGCTCCCTACCTTTCTGCAATCTTCTTCAGCCCTCCCCTTTACAAGATGAAAAGTAGAGGGGCTGAGAAGTGGCTTGAGTTTGCACAGCTGTGATGGAAGACACAGCATAACCTAGTGACTCGGAGCACTCTGCTTTCAAATCCCAGCTTTGACATCCTCGCACTAGCCGTGTAAACTGGGGCATGTCACTGCACCCTGTAAAACTGGGGACAATGAGAATAAAATAGGACTTGCCTCATATGGTTACAGTGAAGATTAAACAAGTTCATAAATACAAAATGCTGTTATTGCTGTGCCTGGAACTCAGGGTTGGATGAAATTTAATTACGGTCCTTGGCAGATCTTTGTTTGTCTGGGAGGGCACGCTGCTGAATTTGGAGTGTGGGTCACTAGATTTCTGCAAGGTTGCAAAGTTAGATTAGTGTATGACCCACAGACGTGTCTAAGAGATTGGGCAGGATCGGCTACCAATAAGAATTCTGAACATTTACTGACATTAAATGAGCACCTACCATGTGTCACAGCTAGTGTTAAATGCTTTACATTCCTCATCTTTCTACACGATGAACCTGAAAAGCAGGTCCTATTTTTATGCCCACTGTACAGATGAGGAAACTGAGGCCTAGAGTACTTTAGTGACTTGCTCAGATCACACGGGTGACTCTGCAGCACTGGGCTTCAAACACAGACAAAACTAACTCCTAACCTCTAAGTTCTGTTGCCGTTAGAGTCCCACGCTAGGGTCTGCTTGTGGGGAAGGGCTGGGTCTGGAACGGAGAAATTTTGACTTAGGTCGCAGAAAGAAAGAGTTGGAACCCATTCTACT
Organism: Varecia variegata; assembly: GCA_028533085.1. Lineage (NCBI taxonomy): Eukaryota > Metazoa > Chordata > Mammalia > Primates > Lemuridae > Varecia > Varecia variegata. The sequence goes on along the minus strand of CM052446.1, from coordinate 48,661,549 downwards.
AAGTGAAGTATCTCAAGAATGGAAAAATAAGCACCACATGTACTCACCATCAAGTTGGTTTCACTGATCATCACCTAAGAGCACATTTAGGAATAACACTGATCGGGTGTCGGGCAGATGTGGGTGGGGGGAGGGGATGGGTGTATACATACATAATGAGTGCGATGCGCACCGTCTAGGGGATGGAAACGTTTGAAGCTCTGACTCAGGCAGGT
>CM052446.1:48642457-48660834 GCA_028533085.1 Varecia variegata | reverse complement strand
TGGTTTAATTGTTTTGACTAATTTTGTGGGTTTGTTCAGTCCCCTAAAGGTCAAAAATACATTTTTCAACTTTTCATTAGAAACAACAACTTCTGGCCAGGCACAGTGGCTCATGCTTATAATCCCAGCACTTTGGGAGGCTGAGGCAGAGGATTCCTTGAGCCCAGGAGTTTGAGACTAGCCTGGGCAACATAGTGAGACCCCCATCTCTAAAAAAAAAAAACAAATTATTTAAATTAGTTTGGCATGGTGGCACACACCTATAGTCCTAGCTACTGAGGAGGCTGAGGTGGGAGGATCACTTGAGCCCAGGAGTTTGAGGCTGCAGTAAACTATGATTGCACCACTGCACTCCAGCCTGTGGAACAGAGAAAGAAAAAGAAGAAAGGAAGGAAGGAAAAAAGGAGAGGAGAGGAGAAGAGAGGAGAGGAGAGGAGAGCGGAGGAGCCGGGCGCGGTGGCTCACGCCTGTAATCCTAGCACTCTGGGAGGCCGAGGCGGGTGGATCATTTGAGCTCAGGAGTTCGAGACCAGCCTGAGCAAGAGCGAGACCCTGTCTCTACTAAAAATAGAAAGAAATTATATGGACAACTAAAAATATATATAGAAAAAAAAAATTAGCCAGGCATGGTGGCGCATGCCTGTAATCCCAGCTACTTGGGAGGCTGAGGCAGGAGGATTGCTTGAGCCCAGGAGCTTGAGGTTGCTGTGAGGTAGGCTGACCCCACGGCACTCTAGCCTGGGCAACAGAGTGAGACTGTCTCAAAAACAAACAGAGGGGCCTACAGGATGCGGTTCCATTCCCCCGACCTTGCATCTCTGATGGACTCGCAGCCTTGCCAGACAGCGCGGGCTCCCCGCGCACCCGCCACCCGCATGCAAAGAGTGCGCTTCCCATGGCCAGAATGCAACAGGGCCGGAGCATGGATCCTCCCAGATGGGGTGCTTCATTCTCCCCTAACGTTGCTGTGGATGTTTGGAAATGGAGCGATGTTGATTCCCTCTTCTTTAGAAGGAAGTGCTACAGCCGCGTCCCCACAGCTCCGTGGCCAGCCTCCCCAAATGCACCGTCTAAATATTTATCATAGCGTAACATGGGGTCGGCCCGAGTTCATTAGTTTTTCTGATTATCCGGCATTCGATGTGAGACGGGAGCGCAGCAAACTGTAAATATTTACAGAGTGCTCGGATCGGGGAGTCTGACTTCGGCTCCAAGTGGCTCACCCACGTCTCCCGCAGGCGAGACAGGCACCAGCGCACGTGCACCGAGGGGCAAACCCGCGGGACACGCTGGAGCTGCCGCTGCAAGCTGGGACAGCCACTCCCAGAAGAACAGCTAAACAGAGGGGCCCTGAGCTTTGCGCTTCTATAATGGGAGCACCTTTAATTATTCATAAACATGAGGGTTTAACACTATTTATAGTATTAAAGTTAATCATTTATTTAGCACAGTTTCTCCAAAAGAGTTTAAGATAACCTTTATCATGCTCATTAAGTAGCAATTTATAATAATTAGTACTTGCTCCTTTTCCATCTACCCTGCTAGACCATAGACGTCCCAAGGGCAGGACCCGTATCTGACTGGGTGGCTGCTTTATCCTGTGTTTAGAACAGTCTTTTACATAGTAGGTGCTTAATACGTATTTATAGATTGAACATGTCAATTTAAACCTTTGCTTTTCATTTGACTTTCAAAGATGCACAGGCAAGATAGTATTCTGAGGTTTCAGTTTAGCTAGGTTAAGCTCCCAAATTTGGGTCACCTTAAACCTATCTCAACAATAGACTTTGGGCTCTTTTAGAGAACCCTGCAGAGAGAGTTAGGAGGCCTGGTGCTCTTCCTGCCACTAAGCAGCTGTGTGACTTGGGACAAGCATCGACTTAGACCATTGATCAAAAGTTCTTCACTTGGGGTCCTTGGATGCCCTAGAGATCCGTGCTTCTGGGGCTAGGAAACCTCTGAAATTATATGCACAGATGTACACGACCCAGTTGTGTACTTATATCTGATTAGAGAGAGTACACAGCTTGAATGAGATTCTCTAAGGACTCCATGATGAAAATAAAGTTAAGAACCACTCTCTTTGCTTCTTTAGAAATTGGAGCTGGTGGCGGGTCAGATTAAGTTTGGTCTCTTTGGCACATAAACCGCAACTGCTTGCCCCATACACACCCACTCCCAGACCCGGACATCCCTTCCATCTCTTTCCCTAGCCTGTGGTTTGCTCCCACGCCGGTCTACCAGACCATCCACCCGTCTCCACTCCATACCCCAAAACCAAGGAGTGGCCCTGCTGGCCAGGGCTGAGCACATGTGGATTGGTTCACCACTGTGGTCCTTTCCAGCCCAGTGCCCAAGCCCATGCCCAGACTTTTCCCTCTCTTCTTTAATTGCATGCACAATGCTGTACAAACCTTTTGTGCTGCATCCCAAAGCAGTATTCTTTCCTATTCAAACCTGCCTGCGATGCTGCCTTTTTGGAATGTTTGTGAGAAAAGGAGCTCAAGTGTCTCTTTAGAACTAAGAGGGTGGAGAGGACAGGCCCCACTCCCTGTTCCGGGTAGAGCAGAATATCTGCATGAGAAATATCAAGGCTTGGGGCCCGTAGTGCAGGATTCCAGCCAGGAATGAGGTAGGAGAGACCAGGTGTCCCCATTACTAGCAGCTTCTAGTGGCTGTGGGTCAGCATCCACGGGTGAAAGTATCATTTGCCTTGACCCTTCTGCCTGCCATTTAATCATCAGAGCACTTTCCCCTCAAGTCCACACTTTTCCACTTCTAAGACCCATTTAAAAATGTGATGATATTATTACTAGAGGCATTGGGGTTAGGGACTTGCATTGCATTTTTAAGGTTATTAGCCACCACCTTACATAAGTAATGCCCCTAGCAAGCCTAAGGAGAATCAGCTACTTATAAGAGGAGGAGCAATTGGACTTTTGCGGGCTCTTGTTTTCTCATCTCTAAAATAAAATGGTTGGGTTCAATGCGGATTCTGATTCAATAGTCCTGGGATGGGATTTGAAATTCCAAATTTCTGTCAAAGTCCCAGGCGATGCAATGCTGCTGGCCCATGGAGCACACTTTGGGTAGTGAGGTTCTAAACTGCTGTATTGGAAGAATCTTGAGGCTAGTCTGGGCCCACGAGGGAAAGGAGCAGAACCGGTGAATGATGCCTGTCCTGGGGATGAGGGAGATGGCAGAATGACTGTGGGTTTCCAATACTCAGACAGGATGTTTTTAAAGGAACCACCTTTAGAATTGAACAGTCATTCTCAGAATTGGTCCCCTGACCAGTAGCAACGCATCATCTGGGAACTTGTTAAAGGCACAAATTCTTGGACCCCTGCCCCCCCGCCCCCCAGACCTACCGAATCAGAAGTGGGCTCCCGCAATCTGGACTTCAGCATGCATTCCAGGTGATGCTGGTGCACACTCAAGTCTGAGAAGTGTTCATCCAACATACGAGTCTTCTAGGGAATTAATGACTACCAGCTAAGGACAGGAAAAAGCACAGGTTCAACATGAGACACAGGGTTGTCCCAGGGGAAGAAAGGTCTAGATAATGCAGTTCGATCAAGGCCAAACACAACTCTCCCTATTTACCCTGTATTCAACTGTGGAGATCTGATAAAAATAAGAATACACTTTAAGCTTCTTTGGTCTCCCCCAGTTAAGTTTATTTTACAACCCACAAAATGTGTTTCTGGCTCACGTTTTAAAAACTGACCAGAACTTAACGTAGTAGCATGATCTGGTCATTCCCACAGCCTTGGGAACTGGCCGGCTGAGCCTTCAACAAAATTCTACTTTGTTCACAGCTGGCACACACACAAGCTGAGTCTCAAGCTTGCCCAACTGCTCCTTCCTGATTGGATTGTTTGCATATCGCTTAGAAGTTTTAAATAGCAGGCCCCAGAGAGAACTGGGTGCTAAAATCTCGGCTTCGAAGTAGAGTCCTAGTCCAAGAGCAGTTAACAATGATAGTCCAACCTGCTGTGACTCCTTCAAAATGATGGAAAAATAATCCATACAGGGAGACAGAAAGGGCTCTCTCCTTGTACCCTACCTTCACAACTCTGGGAAAAGTACTAAAAACCAAGTAAAACAACACTCAGGTGTGAAACAGATTATGGCTCACAGCTGGAGGCAAAGAAGTTGCAATTCTATCCAATTACACCAATTTAATTGGGTGTTAAAAAAATCTTAGGTCCCAACAGTAGTCTCTCGGCCAGACAGAGGTCTGTATTGGGAATGAGCAGCACCTCTATTTGTTAGGAATTGTGATTTCTGGCTGGGGAGAGAAAGGACCTCCCATTGCTTAGGGTACCCCAAGGTGGGCACCATTTTGACTTTGAGGATGAACCTGAAGCCTGGTTTGGATGTTGAAGACTTCAACTCTTCCCTAGGATTCGAGAGAGCACAGTTTGAAGCAGGCCCCTGCAAATTCTTTTAGTCCATCAACTATAAGGGAAAGTCTTATATTCCATCTCTTCTTACAAGTCTCAAATCAACCCCCTAACTATGTGAAACATTGGACACAACCTGAATACCCAACTTTAGGAGAAAGGTTGAGAGATTCGTGCTGCATCAATAACATGGTGACCACTGCGGCCAGCACAAAGGTTCTTGGAGAATTTCTAATGACGTGGGGAAATGCCGGCAATGGAATGTTAAATAAAAAATGTAGGATACAAGGTTGTGTTATGGTACATTCTCAACAATGTCCAAAAGTCATAGAAAGTAGAAAGATAGCCAAAATTCAAAAGTGATTTCCATTCAATGATGGATTGACAATGTTTTTTTCTTTATCTCGTTGTATTATATTTTCTAAAATCCCACAACTTCATGTATTATTTTTATAGGCAGAAACAAAAACAGTATAACTAAAAAAATTGCTCCTTCTGACACTTTCCTTTGGCCTGTCCTCTGTACCTGGCTTGCACTTTTTTTCCCCTTCCCTCATGGTCCAAGCCATTCCATTCACCTGGCACACTCTTCTTGCCCCTCTCTGCCTGTCCATACTTTCTCTGTCCTTCAACCTGTTGGGTTCCCCATTCCTCCACAGAAGCTACTAGGACCATTCAAGTTGTAGAGGGGATGCCACCATCTTGTACACACCATCTGTGAAGCCTTGGAATGTTAGGGTCTTTTATGATCAGCATGTCGGCTCCATGGGGCCACATATCAGTATGTAGTCAGGACTGAGAACCATTTCAATCAACAGTCAAAAGTCACCTCCTATACACACAGCAAACATTTGTCCCAGATTTTCTATGCCAATTCTAATTCAAATATTTGCCGTTGATCACACGTAAACCATAGAAGCTTCCCAGAAATCTCAGTGTTCCAGGGCTTAACTATTATTATTATTATCGCAACCATATTAACTATGTCTCCGAGTCTCACTTGGATACCAGACACACATCACTTTTTTTTTTAGTTGATTCAGATATACTTGTTTCCAGTTCCAGTAGGGATTTAGCAAATAAAAATACAAGACACCCAACTGAATTTGCTCTTCAGATAAACAACAAATAATTTTTAAGGATATGTATAGCCCAAATATTTCGTGGGACATACTTATCCTAAACATGTATTCATTGTTTATCTGAAATGCAAATTTAACTAGACATCTATATTTTATCCGGCAATACTTGGTTCAGGAAAAGAGTTTCTGTTCTTGAGAGCTTTTACTTCCCATAGTGATGGCACGGAGGCCTCATGGAGCCAGGATGGAGCCCTCAAACTGGCTGAGTCACTGACTGCAGAATAGGGTAACTCTAGAACCAACAGGGGAAAAGGCCCAGCTTTCCAGGCTCTGTCACTGAGGGGGCTTGTCACAGAAATATAGATGAGGCCAAAATATAGAGAGTGCTTCCAGGCTGCACCCAGTCTATATGGGCAGTGACTCCAAGTGCAGAGTTCCAGAGTGAGATAGTTCTCAGTGTGGATCTCATCTTTCCCTGCCAATATATGATTTGGGGGAAGCCAATTAATTCCTTAAGCCTCAACTTTTCTCATCTGTAAAATGGGGATACTAATGCTTTATGCCTAATTGATTAGTCTGAGGATTAAATAAGATCATGTTTATAAAATTCTTAGCATAGTTCTCGGGGCATTTTTATTACTAATATAAAAACAATATTTTTTTTCAAATTCAGCCAACCAGCAAAGGGTACTAGGAGGCTTACCGCTGCTCCTCACCGACTCTCCTAGCTATTATCTGACCAATTCTGATACAAGCAGATGGCAATACCTGGGAAGATAGCAGAAGAGAAGCTGGCTGCAGGAAAAGAGGGTGAGATCCTTATACAAATTGAAACTGAAGACTGTTTAAATAAGGCAGATCCCTGTTGGGTTGGTGGAATTTTATGCAAATTAAAACCAAGTGGCCAGCCTTTGTAAAAAGATTTTGTGCACCTGCATGTGGTCCCCCAGCAAATCCAAGGAGAAATGAGGGGACAAAGTCATGGCAAACACTGGGGTCTTTGGTCCACCCCCCTCCCACACACACACTGCTAGAACCCGGGGCCAACACAACTCTTGTGTGTCACTTCTTGGAATTCCTGCAAGTCAAAAACCATGTTTCTCTTCTCAGCAATTGTTTCCACCCTGGAGCAATTCCGAGTCGCTTTGTCTGAAGCTCCCAACAGCCACCCCTTCTGGAATAGCGAGACACTAACTGGACCTGAGTTTTCAAGTTGGTTCTTCAAAAACAAGTTTGAAAAATATCGCCTGGGATAGCCCCCCTAAGAAAATACCAGTCTGCCTGCTCGCCGGCAATCCTCAAACAGACACAAACGCCAGTCACCGTCAACTTTCTGCTTAGACCGTGACAAGCTGTTGCATGGGGAAGAGAAGGAGGCCACGCAGCTACACCAGGCGCTGGGCACACTGTTCCTGCACAGATCCCAGGAGGGGACTGGAAATGGGGCCAAAGGGGAAAGTAGGCATGAGGAACTCAGGGGGCCCAGCAGCTGATGGCTTCGGGTCATTCCCACAAGTTCCTCTTCTCTAAGAATGTTGGATTATTGGCAGCTCTCAAGACATGTTTTTGGGAGGGAATAGAGAGTAACAAGTCCTAGCCCCACCAGTACATGAGCAAACCACCCAACCTTTCTGAGTCCCCACATCCTTCTCTGTGAAATGGGAGTGACACCTTCTTTGCCCCTCTAACAGTTGAGAGGGTCAAGGCAGTTCACAAACGTGAAAGTGCCTGACAAACTGTAAGGCACCGAAGATATTGTGCGTATGGTTATTATCATATCTCGTTCTCCCTTAGGACAAAGCGTCCACCCAAATGTTGAAACAGCCAAAGCAAGGAAGAACTTCATGGTTTCCATCCGCTAGCCAGGAAGGTGGTACACAAACCCATGATTGTTCTGTTTCCCCACGGTGTGCCTGAGTTCTTTTCTAGCATCTGTTCTGTAGCAGGGGAGGTAAGCGCTGGAGGGCAGAGCCGTCAGCTTGCAGGTGGTCAAGCTAGGAATAGCACTGGGCAGGCGATGCACTGAGTTAGGTGTAGAAATCTATTCCATTGGCTAAGCGCCACTCAGAAATGGTTGACCCTCTTGGTCTGTGCACTTGATGTGCACCCAAATGAGGTGACAACACTCTGCGAAGGGCAGGGGGCTGGTCTTGTGGTTTCCCATCTGGTCTCGTTTGGCTTTGGGGTTTGGTGCCTTTGACAGGCACATGGAGAACAGCCTTGTCATCTTGAATCAGACAGTTGGCCTCAATGTTCGGGAATATGCGTGAGATTTCACACATGTCTGCTGGAGGAAAGAGGCCACGGAGCAGGAGAGGAGGCATATTTACATTCCCTGCAAGCGTTTGGCTTTTTAGAGAAAAAAAAAAAATAGACATTTCACGAAACACCTTATAAACCAAGGTCAGCTTTCCTCCTGCATAGTATGGAAATTTGAACAACCCAAAGCAAGAGAAAAATCTGATTCCAATCTGCTAGGGTTGGGAATGCCCACCTGGTTTTCTCAACAGGTTTTCTTTCCTTATTTACTCTGCCTCCTACATCTCACAAGACAACCTTCCTCAACGAGACTGGGGAAGGGATGGTATTTGTATGCTACTTTAAAAATCTGTTCTGGGTAATATAGAGTCTATAACGCACATGTCAAGAACCAAAAAAAATGAAATGCCTTGAAAACACTGAGGTGAGCAATTCAAAAATATAACTATTTTTGTTTTCCTGTATTGATTGTTCACTGTAAGCACAAACTGCTTGACAAAGATAATAAAATAATTGTGACAAAAAAAAAAACATGATAAGGACTACCATGGACACAAATCTACATCACTGATGACCACACAGCTGGCAGGGGAGAGCCAGAGCAGACAGTGTGGCTGAAAGGACATCTGTCATTCCCCACCCAGCCCTGCTCTGACGTGGCAATTCCTGTTGCTCAGCATTTTTCTTCTGAGGGGTCCAAGTCAACCTTAGCCCTCTTGAAAAGCGCCACTGTGAAATTAGCTAAGAGGCATTTATGAAAATGGAAGAATGTGCCAGAGTTGACCCAACACTTCCACATGTGATTCCATTTAGTGGCCCCAACACCCCTGTGGGATGACAATTACCAGGCCCATTTAGAAGGGTTGAAACTGAGACTCAGAGAAATTCAGATACTTCCAGCTCCCATAGCAAAGAGGGGACAGAGCTGAGACTTCTATTCCATATCCCACCCCACATTCTGAAACTTAACCTGGTACCAAACTAGCTCGGTAGTTAAGCCTGCAGGCTGTCGTGCCAGGGGGTCTGGGTGCAAGTCCCCGCTCTGATGCTCACTTGTGTTGCTGACCTTGGGCAAGATCCTTGAATTCTCTGACTCTCGGTTCCCTCATCTGTAAAGTGGAGATGACAGTAGGACCCAGTTCACAGGGTTGTCATGAAGTTGGAATGAAACAATACATGTACAGACAGCACTTAGCCGGATGCTGGGTGCTCAGTGAGCATCAGCTCTGGTTACTACTCCTCCCCTCTCGCCTTACCTGCTCACCATGCAGAAGACCGCTGTGCTCCTGTGTGCGCGCACCTGTGCGCACGTGCTTGTGTTAGGATCCAGAGATCCCTGAGCTTGGGACTTATTAAGCATAAATGCATTCAAACTATTCATATTTTTATACTATTAAGATTCCTGGGGTGTCTTGCTTTTCAACCTTCTTTGTGACAGAAACCAATGGTTACTGTACCTATTGAAAGAGATCTCTCCAGAACAAAACCTCGTTTTCAGGTGCTGGGAAGTTCGTTCCAGGAAGTAAGCTATGATTTACAAACTCCTCCAGACTCGCCCAGGATCCCCAGTTAAATAAAAGAAAGAGTCAGGCTCCTCCCTAGGACAAAGTCAATACATTTCTGGGTAAAATAAAACACCATTTAAAATAATTTCATACTTGGGGAAGGTATTAAAAAAGTCTGGGTGGGAAGAAGGGAACTGGTGGTTATCCCCAGAAGGACAGGATGTGTGCAGGGGCAGGGATGGTAACTTTTCGCATTCATACATTTCAGTAATGTTTGAATTTCTTATCACAGATATAGATTATTTTGTAGGAAGAAATGTAAAAGTGGTCCCATTCCCAGGCTGCTGTGTGTAGCGGGGGTGCCCTATAGAAACTGCCCCCAGACCTTTCTCAACAGGGAAACTCTCACTGTTTCCTAGCGGAAGCCTTTCCACGTGGGATTCGTTATCTCGGCTTCTGCAGCAGCACCTCCTGCCTACCACCGTGGGCCACTTCACTAGTTCAGCCTTGCAATTTGTTCGTCCATTCCACAGCTACACCCCGAGCAACGCCCTTCTCGGGGCCCCGGGAGGCGAACACGAGACAGGCCAGTGCCTGCCTGCGCGGAGCGTGTGCTGGTCGGGGAGATCCGCAGCAAATCGCCAGTCCTGGGCTCTTGAGTCGTCCTTATGGGGTGTGCCCCGATAGAAATGTGACAAGGGCCAGGAGAGCACCGAGGTCTGGGAAGGCTGCTCTGGGCAAGTGACCTTTCAGCTGGGAACGGAAAGAAGAGAAGACGCAATGACGAGGTGAAAGGCGTAGGAAGGAGGCCAGTGGAGCTCGGGCCGGGCACCCAGGAAGGCGCTGAGATGACATGGTGCAGAGCTCACCGAGGAAATGAACACCCCGCCCGCGGGAGCACCAGAGCCCAGAGGAAGGGCCAAGATGAGATCAGAGAAGCAGATCACATCGTGCTTTACAGAATGTGGGATTTTAAACTTTGCCCTGCGAACAGTTAAGAGCCACTGAGAGGTTTGCCCGCATGGACTCCATTTGTTTTCTTATCTTTGTCCACTTCCACTTTGACACCACAGCTCCCAGCTCAATGCCTGGCAATTAATGGGAGCTTCACCACGATCAGCTGCGGGGCTGAACCAGGTCGCCCTGGAGAGGGAGAACCTGCAGGCACAGAACACGACCGCCCACCCCACCTCTCTCTCCCTCTCTCCTTTTGTCTCCCCCAGGCCAGGCCAGTAAGCTGAGAAGTGTAAAACCCGCCAGAGACGGAGTGATTGGCAGCGAGACGCAGAACTAAGCTATTTCTTTCACCATCACAGTCCTTCCGAAATGTCCCAACTGGCATCAGATATCCTCATCCCGACCAGTGAGACAACCCAACCAAATGTGGTGACTCAGAAAGGGTGACCGTTTGCCAGAGGCCTAATGATAAATCCCTGGGTGCTCTGAGAGTCGTGTCTTGGCCAGTTGTCAAGGGCAGACTCCCCCATCCCTTGCCTAAAATATGTATTTATAGGCTTAATTATGTGAATTTGCTTTTTCCAGGTCAAAGAAAGTAGGTGTGGGGCATTTTTAAGGCTGCACAAAAATGAAAGTACACCGAAACCATCCTGACCTCAAACAGAATGTCGAAGCAGTTGGATTCCTCAGCGGCAACAGAATACTTTTTATAGAATGGGAAGTCAATTGAGAAATCATAAAAAATTAGAGTTGGGAAGGACCTCTGCGCTCACGAGGGTCAGGTCCCAGGGGCTGCTGTGGAATTGTTCCCTGTGGTGAAGGGTCTAATGTTTTGTCCACTCAGGTTTTAAATATCTCAACCAACAGCTTGCCCCTAGGGACACCCCTCCACGGGGCAATAGATCTTGCTGTCAAGGCTTTTTTCCTGCTATTCAATCTCACTTTTCCTTTCCTCCGCCTCATCCCGTTTGTCTTTGGCAGTAATTTAAACAAGAGTGTGTTGACGTTTGAAAACAGAAAGCCCTGTCTTTGCCGTCAATTTCATTTTCCAGACCCCTCCACCTATGGAAACTTCGAGATCTGGCAGGGGGAGAGGGAGAGGGAGGAGGGCAGGAGACAGGCGCAGAAGCTGATGTCGGTTCTGGAAGGAGCTACCTCAAAGGGCCAAACCTCAAGGCCTCGAGCCCACAGGTGGGCAGGAAAAGAGGACATTTCTGCCTCGGCATTGAGCAGGTTCTACGGGACCTGACTCTCAAACGCAGGAGGGACGAGTTGCTGAGTTTTCTGGACAGCCTAGAGCTTGGCCGCCTCTTGCCGCGACAGATGAGACAGAAGGTGGCAGCATAGCACCAGGCTCTGCGGGCTCAGCCGTCCTTCTGTATCAGGCAGCACGACCCAACGACTCCTCATCCAAACTCCGTGAGCACAAAAAAACGGACGGGCCCGGGGAATGCTGCGCTCAGGCCAAGAGTGAGCTGCAAATCAAGGCACTGGCCAGTCTTTTAAGACAAATCCCAAACAGGATTGTGTGAGCACAGTCCATTTTCTCCCCAAGAACATCGTGCAGCCAGAATTTAATCCGAAAAATAACTTCAGTCCTAAAACAGGGATGTTGGTCCAAGCTGATCTAAACATGTAACCTTGCCGTCTCATCTGGTGCTATGTGCACAAATGCTCGTGTTTAAAGAAATGCAGGGTTCATGCATTTTTCTTCCTTATTCTTTCTAGCCCCAAGCTGTTTATTTCTGAATTTGTTTCTGGTTTTCCCGTTTCCCTTTGCTTGATTTCTTACTTATTTGGTCGTGTTTGCATGCGGTCCTTCCGAGCCGGGATCCACAGGGTAAGCATTTCTGACTTGGGTCTGGACTCCCACAGGGGAACCAATTACGTGTACTACCCACCAGGGAGAGTGTGATATTTTTTATTACTTTCTAATTTCAGGCCCTGAAATGGCTCCAGCGATCAGAACATTCTTCTGCTTAAGAACCTAAAGGAGCCAGTGAAATGATGCTTTTGATTTGTGTTTCATTTATAACGGGCCATATTCGCCCAACGCACTCACAGGATTTCCATGGGGCCTCAGATGCCTGAAGTAGGGGAAGCAAGACAAAGAAAACAACAACAAAACTTTCTCCTACTTTGCCTTCTCACACTGGGAGACTGCCAGCTACTTGGGGAAAGTCTTTCTTTAAGAAGTCAATGAACTGAGGAAAAAATGGGTAGGAGAATTAGAACAAAACAATTTCACTGGATTCTAAATCTATTTAAACTGCAATTGTAAATCAAAACCATGCCTCTTCCTCATTACCAATGGCCCGATGGTACAGCCTCCTAAACTCTCATTAAAGCAAAAGGAAGACTTGTGGTTCATTTCTAAATACGTTCACAGGAACCTCCAACACAAGGTGCAGGAGTGGCTGCTTCTAATTGCTGTTTGCCTTAAGCCTTTGTCTTCTTTAAAGAGTTAGCATGAAATGCAAAGGGGTAGGAGTTGGAGTCCAGATAGGTTCTAATGAGGAAGAAGGAAATAAAAGTCAAATTCTCCTGGAATGTCTGGATTTCCATTATTTATCTTTGCAATAAGAGAGAATGCCCGAAAATCCAGAACTGCTCTTAGATAAAACGAATCACACCAAATAGCTAACAACCCAGAAAAACAGCTAAAAGCCCAAATTATGAGCCGTTCCAAATCTTTTCCATTAGCCATGGTAGGCTTGGCTGAGATTTTTTTTCTTCTTTTTTTCCTGGCTTGAATCCTTAGCCAGGAGGTAATTCTGAATGTTTATCTGAAGTATCTCCCTGGTATTCTAGGGGGACTTTTCTCTCGGGCAAAAGCTATCCAGAAAACAGGGGCTTGTTTTAATTCCCATTAGTTAACAGTGAACAGGTAATTTTAGTGAGACTGACAATAAGGAACTGATGCTCACAATCATGCTCAGTGACAACTTTTCTAAAATGTAATTTAAAAATCAACACTTATAATTTTATAAGTCAGTTTGATATATTTGCTATTATATGATGCTCTGTTAAAATAATCTTTCCTACTTTTAAACCGAAATCACATGAGAGCAAAAATGTTTATCTTTATTGTGTATAGCCTCCTTAAGTACCATTTTATCATAAGATTTAAAATTCAACAATCTAGCAGCCAGTATTTATTATTTAAAGAAAGGATAAGTGTTTCTTCAGAGTTTGTCTAAACTGAAAATCACAAACCCATCCATCTTCCTTCTCTCTTTCCTTCCCTTCTTCCTTCCTTCCCTCCTTCCTTCCTTCCCTCCTTCTGTTCATTTCAAAACTCAGCAAGTGGATGTTGGTGGGCTTAAAGCATCCATAAAAATTCAATATCCTTTCAGGAATAAATATTTATAGATTATTTGAAATGGCCAACTTCTTTGACAGGTCTTTAGGGAGAATACTCTCTATAACTTTGACTAAAAAGGCAATGTTCCAGATCCAGATAGAGTCTGGGTCTATCCTGGCAAAGAGATTTGAACCAATTACACAATGAATAGCAGCATAAACAAATGAAGGTAGGAATACACAGACAAGCATAAAGCAGAATCAAAACACTCCGAGCACCCGGTTAACTGAGGCACTGAATCACCTGGACAGCTGTCTCAGTCCCCCCGTTTTCAGGGAGGCTCTTGCCCACAACCAGGCAACACTCACCCTGCCACCTCTTGCCTCTTGCAAGAGACAACAGATTGTTAGCCTCTGGGAAGTAGCACTATTTCAATCAACCAATTTGGCATGTTGTGTTTTACAGTTTCTAAAATTAACACAGAATCCAAACAAAAACATGGCTGGTGTGGAACTATATACAGAGAACACTGTCATCTGGTTGCTTCGAATCTGTTCATTATCAAAATTAGCAGCCTTGTTTGTCCTACTCCCATTTTTGCATGCACACCATTAATTAACCAACCTGTCATTACGTGCTGGTAATAACCAAGTTTTCCAGGATTCTAGTGTAAATACAGGATTTTACAGGAGTCCCAGAGCTGGGAGGTGAGGGGAAGGTGGAGGAAATTCACAGGTAGGACTCAGTATCACTTCTAACTACCTTTGCTTTCTAAAGCAGAGACTGTATGTGGAAACAATGCCGATTTATTCCCTTGCGTTGAGCAAAGCTAAATTTTTCCAGGCTTCACCGAAGAATTTTCCTCACAATATCTGCATGAATTATGAAGCTGACTTCCAACCAGATGTCGAGTGCTCTGCCCTTCCTGTTCGCTCAGGATGCATCAATGTTTAACTCATCACACCCCCTCTAGTTTGTCTCATTTTTCAATCCATTCTCATTGGGAGATTAAAGAAGAATTGGGGTTTCTTTTTAAGTCGCTTTGATTTTACACAGTTTTGGTGAACAGATCCATGAAACTCCAAAGAGTATGTTGACAGATTTGAAGTGGGGGAGGGAAAAAAAGAAGACGGGGGAGAAAGCAAAGCCTCTAATAAAAAACAAACCGAAGAATTTTTAGCGACACATTTTCTTGAAGAGACTTCTGGCTGCCCACTGAAACTGAAACCATCACTCACATGGAAGACACTTCCTGGGGGTGCTCTGTCTTGAGGAAACACATCCCATGAAGGCCTTTGCAGGAAGCAAATTCAATGTTAAAGGGAGCTGCAGAAGATTCTTAAAATTCTGTCTTTTGCACCCTGACTTTCCACTGGAACGTTCTTATTAAAAATTTCCTTCAGCATCCTTAACATATATAATTTTTCAAGGCAAAGAATGACTTTTCAGAGTCTCTGTGTGCCCATAAAATTCTGCCTCAAAGATTTTATTAATAATCATAAAAACATCAGTATCCATAAAGATCACTTTGGAAAGGGAGAGGCAGTTTTTCCTAAAAGTGTACTCAAATCGTCCGAGACCAACGTTAAAATGCAAAGGGGGTCCACTCGAGACTGACAATTGCTCTACCTCCCCAGGCCCCTCCCGTCCACTGGCAAGGGCTCAGCCACAAACACGAGCCGGCTGGAGCAGGCTCCAGCCACACCTGCCGCGGACGCAGCGCCACGTGGAGGGAAGCATTCCAGCCTTCACCACGGCAGGTCGTGCATTTATCTGTGACATGGAGGGGAGGGATGAGGGGTGCAGTCCTACATGTTTTTCATGGCATGCAGAGATGTTTCCTGGGACTCTGAGAAGTCTAGAAGGAAGTACTTGAAATGACTATTTGACTGTTTCCCAGCCAGCTCTAAACATTGGCCAAACAGCCTTCGCTTGGTGATTGTCAGTTCACAGCAACCAAAGCAGCAAACGGTGAAACGATCCCTGCAAAGGGATTTGTAGGGTGGTCTTCTTGGCTCACCTTCCGGAGGAGGCTGACTGTGGGATCAGGATCCTTCTTCCCTTGTGCCCTCACTGTTTCTGTTCACATCGTACCTTAAGCCTTGCAGTCAGGCAACCCTTTGAACAGAGAAATTCAAAACCCTTAATGACCAAAAATGTTAAGGGGTCTCAAGAGATGGGGTGTATTGCACAATGCAATCGCCCCACCAACAGGAGAGTTATTGATCAGGCAATCCAATGATCTCATAATCCACCAGTATGGAGGCAGTGTGGGTGGCTCCCAGGGCATGGGCCCTAGAGCCCAAGAGTTGGAACTCTCTATCAGCTCTGTTACTTCCGGTTACTCAGCTCTCTGTGCCTCAGTTTCTTCATGTGCAAAAATTAGGATGATAATATCTACATACTTCAATGGGTGGTTGGGCTTTCAAGAATCATGCCAGGAAAGCCCCCAACACAGTGTCCAGTGTCTGGTAGGCCATGCCATTATCTCCTCATAATCACAACAGGGAAGCTCTTGGTGGCTACTTGCTGTAATAAAAATGGTTCTCAAAACTGCCTGAAATCACCACAAACCAGGGAACTTTAAGAAAAACATATCTGCATGCCATATTCTCAGGTAGTTTCAGGACTGAGAAATAGAATCTTCCCCAGTTGAAACTAATGCAGCAAACTTGACCTAGGACCGCAGACCAGTACACTGCTCCATTTCTACAAAGGATGATAAAGCAGCATTAAATGAAGCCCCTGTCTCCATGGAGCTTATGGTATGGATGTGAAGACCAACACGCAAACTGTAAGCATACGCTTTTCATGAGCGATGTGAGACAGAACAACATTGAAGAATGTCTTATGTGACATTGTCAATATGCTCTGAAGGATTTCAGAGAAAAGAGAATCCTATTAATTGGACTACACCAGAAGACCCAAGAATATTGTAAATTCTATGGTGGTCTTGTATGGTAGAGATTCACAGAAATTGATTTTTAAACTTGGTGTGCATGTGCACATATTTTGGGGGTGGGGGGAGAAGTTTGGTCTTGATTACCTTCTCAAAGTGGTCCATGACTTGCAAAAGCTTAAGACTATAATTCTAATGGTGGACACTACTGAGTACTTATCACATGCCAGGACTGCTCCAAACACTTTACTTACATTGTCTCAAGTAATCCTTGCAACACCCGTATGGGGAGAGAACATTATCATCTCCATTTTTCAAATGAGGAATGGAGGTCCAGAGACATTAACCACCTTGCCCATAGTTACCCAGCTAGTGAGAGGCAGAGCCAATTCACCTCCTGGCTCCAGGGCTCATGCTCTTCCAGACTCCACTTTAATCCAATACACTTCATTTTGACACTTGCTCTACTTCTAGAACCATCTGAATCTTATAGCTCAGTCTTATAAAAGTAGGGTCTCTAGCCCTTAGAGACCAAGAGCTACTCTCACGCCTTGAGAACCAACCCTCTCTGAGTAAACAGAGCCAGACGGGACCCACTCATGTCCTTGATTTGGAATCCATCCATCCATCCATCCATCCATCCACAGACAGAGAGACTTGGGGGTTGTGATGAGGGTGGGAAGAAAAGTGGCTGGCAGAGCAGAAGGGTTGTTTTCCACAACCCAGCCTCAAGAAAAGACGAAAAACACAGGACTTCAAGAATACCCTGTCATCTGAGAAAGGAGAGGACTGAGGGAGTTTGAGAGGCAGACATGCCCTGTGTGCCACCACTGTGCTTAACTTGGGTTAAGCAAATTTTCCTTGACTCAGTTTAAGCCAGGGTTCTCAATCTTGCCACTATTGACATTTGGGGCCTGATAATTCTTTCCTGTGGGAGGCTTCCCTGTGCATTATAGGATGTTTAGCAACATCCCATTAGATATCAGTGGCGCTCTTAGTTGTGACAAACAAAAATATCTTCAGACACTGCCAAATATTCCCTGGGAGGCAAAATCACCCCACTCTGAGAACCACCGGTTTAAGTTAAATGGAATAGATTCTTAAAAGTTGCACAAGACTTTTCCCAGCAAAAGTTTCCATGTTATCCTGTGTCCCTTGAGCCACGACCAAAGGTGAAGGAAGCAAATACGTTCATTTGATAAGCACCTACTGTACGAGCCAGATGGTAAGGCAAAGTTTTCCCCCAAAAGCTGGTCCTTAGAATGTGTCCTTACAAAGTTTCTCATTCCTGATACTTTCTCAATTACTTAATTCTGAACATGAAGGAAGTGTTTGGGGAAAGACATTCATCTGAAAAGAGACCAGGGATGGTAGCTGGTAGGGAAGATGAGGTGGAAGACTTACAGATGTCACCTGATAATATCAGGGGGAAAAATGAGAGGAAAAAAGATTTAACACAGGTTTCGTTGTTATTTCTGAAGATATGACTTCATCGTTGAATTTGTTGGAGGTATTTTAAGCAAGCGTTTTAAAATTCACTTTTTTTTTTTTAAAAAAAAAGCACATTGTAAATGGTGACCTTGTGGAGATCATAAATATCCAACCATAGGACAAGTGGAAAAACCTCCCGGGGCTTTGAATAAAATTTTCAGTGACAGCGTCTTCCATGATTCAAAGTGCCGTGTCCTGAACAATCTAGAAGTGAAGATGATGTCGGATGGAGAACAGAGCTATGGTTCAAAAATGGCTGCAGTGATGAGGAAGGAGTTGACACAGGTGCATGGGAAGAGTGTGCATTTCATGACCTAAACTTTTTTTCAAGATTGGGGGAAATTTATTTCTAAATGTTTATACTATTTTACATAATATGTGATATATGAAAATAAATGGATACATTCAGTGTGGAAGTAGACATCTTACTATTTCATTAATGTTTGTATATTCCAGTTGGGTTTCTCTTTG
>CM052446.1:48598512-48641957 GCA_028533085.1 Varecia variegata | reverse complement strand
GTTGACTAAGAACTTTCAGGGGCAGACACAGGCTTTTCTCATTCAGATCTTCTGTGGTTTGGGCAGTGGTTGACATCCACTAGGTGCACAGAGGAACATTCATTGACTGACTTGGGGTGAGGCTAACTAGGCCACTCACTCCTCAACACGGGGGTGAAAGCCAGTGAGCCCAGAAAGTAGTAGAGAGTCTACAAATACAACTGCTGTCAATTCCCAAAATGTAGCTGCTACCCTCCCTCTGCAGGAGACACTGCGGAACACAGTCCTGCTTCCGGTTCAGCGAAAGCTATGTCGGCGGCCCTTTGTCATGTGACCCTCATACTCAGCCTGAGGAAGCCCTGCCTTACTTGGGGCCAGTTTTGTCCTCCGCACCCAAGCAGAAACCCCTGCGGCCATCACCAGAAGGGAGACACACACCTACACTGCCCTCGGGCTGCCCCTATGAAGCCCACGGGGGTACAGGGAGCAAGATCTCTACAAACAAGGGAAAACCCAGGGGCCTGAGACCTGCGTCCTCCTGCACCCAGCAGCTAGACTGCAAGTTCCTGGCAGGACTTGACTGAACGCAGCCTGGTGGAGCAGAGGTTTCCGCCCAGCAGGATAAGCTCAGCCCTGTCCTTCCTTCCCCGGATCCCACCTCATCTGGCCTGCTGGAATCTGCATCCTAGTTTGCCTCATGAAAAACACCACGTCGGATTTCAAAGCAAACACCTTGGTTGCACCCAGCCACGGGCCAACGGCGTGTCCTCCCCTCTGCCCTCCCCGCCAAACCCTCCTTTATTCTCCGCCGGACCAGATAGCCATAGGGCGACTCTGTCCTCCCCAGCGGCTCCACACTACACAAAGGGGCCATCGCTATTTGCCACTTTGGAGAGAAAGCCGGTGACGGGCCTTCCCCTGCCGAGCCCTCTCTCTCTCCCCGCCTCTCCTCCAGCTGCTCCTGGTTCAAGCCGCTGCCTGCCCTGGCTAATAATGCCTTGTCACGCAGTGACAGAATTATGGTCTCACACTGGTTTCACATGTCACAAATAATTGCACTCATTGCGCATCATATTGAAGTTGTCAGGACTCTCTTACGCCTATAATTTGTGTGAGTTGATCATACTTTGGTAAATCAGCAGGTCACGACCTGTGCCCTTTAGCCTCAGTGGCTGGCTGAGAATGACCTACAAATCTTGTGACAGGGACAACAGAGAGGCTATGAACTGCTCAATTGCTCGTGTCTATCAGCGGCTGCGGAGAAAGCCGTTGCTCTCTGCTTTCTCCTTTAAGCGGCTAACATGGCACCCTATGTCATCCCGTCTTAATTTCTTCACATCTGTTTTTTTTTCCCCCTAGATTTTTTTAAGTACTTTTGGATATTTCTAATTTTTTTTCTTTACCACAAGACATTTTGGTGCCAAGCTCAAGTGTCTTTCTTCCATGTGTTTTAAATAAAAGCCTCCAGCGTCTGTGATAAAGTGAACAGACCTCACTCTCCGTGTCTAGCCCAACCGAACAGTGCTCTACAAAATGGTTAAATCCCGCTGGCAGCTTTACGAGCTCCTTTGCTAACACTTTATTGGGTAACACGTTCACAAATAGTGTTCCCGAGCCTTTGTTTTCATTAAGGTACAACATGTACCATCAAGTTGCATTTAATTCACTGCTTCGTATTTTATACGCAGTATCGCTGACCGAGGCCTTCAGTGTCTAACACTGGGAAGGGGGTAACGAAGTCCAAGTTGCTTTTATTACCAGACATCTTCAATAACTGGCTTCTAAAAAAGTCAGTGGGAAAGAAGTGAGATGACCAAGTCCTGGCAAGACTGATGCTCTACAGATATGCTGGAGGGAGGGCAGGAAGAAAATGGTTTTATGTGGGTCTGTCTCCAGGGCAGCTATTGAAAGTTAGGTGACCAGGGAGTGGCCAGCCCCCTGCTTGGTTTAAGAAAGAGAAGACGACAGTGTCTATGTGCACATCATGTCCACTCTAGTGGCTTCCTGTTCTTTCAGAAGGTGCCCCCACCCCTGCCTTCTATAGAGAAGCACTAGAGGGTTTGCAATTCTGGAGGCAGATGGCAATATCTGATGGCCCGTCCTGAGATGCCAGGCAGTGAGGATGATGCCATTAGTTGGAGCGATAGCAGTTGTACGATGGAAGACATGGAAACCAATGAGCCAGCCTCTCCTTCCACACTGTACAAGGCACGTGCAATTCATTTCTGAAGGCATCAAGGGAAGGAATATGAACCCAGGATAATGAACAGCACATACAAACATTACAGAGTTATTGTGGAGGACACAAGGCCAAGTGCTTGGACTGCCTGGTCCTTCTCCCCTCACCTCTTCTGCTTCAGGCACAGACCCACAGTGATTCTCACACTGGAAGGCATTTCACTTCCCATGCAATTTACAACAGCTGATCACCAGGCTAGGGCAGGAGTGGGGTAGGGGTGTGGATGGGGAAGAAAATGTAGTGTCCGGGTCACAACAGTAAACCTCCAAAGACCCCCGCCACGAGGAGAGCTCACTGCAGACGTAGATGGTTATGGACTGTAGGTTTATCTTTCAGCTCTCTTGCTGAGAGAATTTAATGGCAAAGGCTGACAGATGGGGGTTCAGATCCCAGCACCACCACTAACTAGGCTTGGTGACCTGGGCAAGTTACTCCCACTCTCTGGGTCTCAGTTTCCTCACCTGTAAAGGAGTTGGCACATAGTAGGTGCTCAGTATATTTTATTTGTTTCTGTCTAGGCTTTTGTTTGTAAACAAAGTAGCCTGATGACTAACTTGAGCAGAAAAGGACTTTGTAAGAAGGATGTTGGGTAGCTTACAGTCTCCAGGAAGGCTGGAGGGCTGAGATGGAAAATGAGCCAGAACCAAGAGAGGTTCAAGGGTAAAGAACAGAGCTGATGTCAGACCCTGGGCACTGTTTGGTTATGATACTATCCCTGGCACCACCGTCCGTGGCCCTTTGGTTCCTCCACTGGACTCCAGACTCCAGTCTCCTCTGCATTCTTGTCCTTCACATGGGGCTGGGGATGGGAGGCAGTCAGGCTTCAGGTTTTACTCACAACCACTTTAATACAGTCCTTTTTTTTTTTTTTTTTTTTTTTTGCTTTCTTTTCAACAGAGGGGAGGGGAGAACCTGTATCCAAGCAGCCCGATCAGCTTGTCCAAATCCACGCAATGTACAAGTGATGCTGTTTGGATGAAACACACAGGCATCTCCAGTTCCTCGGTTGTGTCCATAACTAGCTCATGGAGTAGCTATGGGGAAATTCAGGGGAAAGAGTGAAGCTATGGGCTTCCCATAGGAGCGGTGAACACTGGCTACCAAGTGCAAGGTCATTTTCTACCTCCGTATCTGTCCCTGGTGAGACCAGAGCTCTAAAGAAGTGCCTCCACTGGCCAAGCAAGATGGCGACTCGGTCAAATCCATGGAAAGGAGTGAATGGAAACGTATCTGGAAAATTCAGTCACACACTCCATTATCGAGCAGTTCTGTTCTAGGCACTAGGCTAAGTGCCTTTGTGGCATTATTTTACTTAACATTCAGCATAAATCAGTTAGTTATCTATTATCCCCATTTTACGAACTGGGGAGTCAAGGCTCAGAGTTTGAGGCATGAGGAATAACATGGTGGCGGCACAAAAGCAGGGCCTTAAAGCTCTGCCTTCAAAGCAGGACGTGCCCACAGATGTCTCTGGGTGGCGGCGGCATATAAAAAGGACATAGGAATCCCAGGGCACAATATCACGGGTACTTAAGAAATGCCTGGTGATCTCATAATCTCCAAAACCAGTATTGTTTGGGCTGAGGGATCAAGAGACAAAAAGCTGAGGAATATTTCATGATCTGGAAACTTTCAGTTCCTTTAATATGAAAATGCTCAACATGAAGTATTAAAGATGTAAGGATTCAGAGGTTGCAGGAGGCCAAAGAAGATTAAGAGATTCTTTCCCCCAAATGAAGTGCATAGTGTATCCATTATGGGGCAGGGAGATTCCCCTCCCCTCCCCCACCATCTCCACTTAATAGGGAAAAGGCTGAAAACTTTGAAGAAATGCGTTCTTTGTTCTTTAAGTTCCATGATTAATTAGGTATAAGCCATGTTTCAAAACGTTTCGTCATTTATTTGTAATTCTCCCCAGAGCGTGTACAGTAACTTGGCTCAGAACACATAGATTACATTGCAAATGCTACTCATATGCTGAAACTTTTTATGTTTCTTTCCCTTTCCCTTCTCTGCTTTCCCCTGCAATACTTGAGTGGAAGAACAAAGCTGGATTTCAATCAGAGAGCACACGCTGCTCCGAATGGATTTCCCTGCCCATCACGGACCCCCAGAGGGGGCCTGCGACTGGAAACAGTGGGCGGGCAGCCGTGCGCCCACACCTGGATGGGCCTCAGGGTTGCTCTAACCCCTGTGTCTCTACAGCAGTCACGCAATGGTGTGGTTTGCTTCAAGTCCGTCTTCACCTCTCCACCTCCATCCACACCCCCTCCCCGGGAGTAGCACCCAAATATGAGCCAGTGAGCCATGCAGTGTGGTGGCCAGCATGTGGAACCCAACTGCGGGGTCTCACCTAATTGTTAGAGTTTCATTTTTTCTCATCTATGAAATGGGGATAACAACAGCATCTGAGGTCTTTTGGGTCAATCGTAGAATTAAATATGATTTAGCAGAGTGCTTCATTCAGAATATGCTCTCTATGAATGTTCACTATTTTTTTTATTATTTTCAATTTGGCCCAACTCTCAGACCCAAACACACACACATGTACTCCTGGGTTGGGTGACTTAAGACCATGCTTGGAGCAGCGAGTTTGTGTATGTTCAGAGAAATTGGATTGATTAGACAAGTTCCCAAGTGCAAACAATGTCCATAATATTTGTGTGCGCAATGTGCACAAACATAAACACACACAAGACACACACACACACACACACAAAGTCTCGGGGTATAAGATTTGTCACCAAATCCAAAGCAGAGGCTGTCCCTTCTTGCATTCTATCAGACCCTGACTCACTACTGAGACAACCCCACCCTTCACTCTTTTCAAAAAGAAATCTTCTCCTCCAAAGCTCAGATCAAATGCCACCATCTGCTTGCAGTCCTTGCTCTGCTACTACTGGGGCTCACTGGCGTGCAGGCCCCTCTCTAAGACGGGCTGCACGTGGCCACGCGGAGGCCCAGTCTCAGGGAGCTTCATCTGCCTGGGGCTTGGCAGTGTGTTGAACTGAATCTCCAGGCACGTCAGTTTGGTCGGGCTGCCCAAACACAGTACACAAACTGGGTCTCACAGTTTTGGAGTCTAAAAGTTCAAGATCAAGGCGTCGACAGGGTTGGTTCCTCCTGAGGACTGTGAGGGAGAATCTGTTCCAGGCCTCTCTCTTGGTTTTTGGTAGTTCGCTGGCGATCTTTGGTGTTCCTTCGTTTGCAAAGCATTGCCCCAATCTCTGCCTTCATCTTCACACAGCATTCTTCCCGTGTGCCTGACTGTCTCTGTGTCCAAATTTGCCCCTTTTTTGGACTGGTGGTTTCCGGTAAAAATCAGAAAACCTGATAGACAAATTCTAAAAGAGCCGTAACACTCAAATTTGCCCTTTTTAGAAGGAACAACTACTTTGGATTAGGGCCCATCCTAATGACCTCATCTTAACTGGATTGCCTGTGAAGACCCTATTTCCTAGTCAGGCAGCATTCACAGGTACTGGAGGTTAGGACTTCAACGTCTTTTTTTTTTGCCGGGGAAGCAGAGGGAGACCCACTCCATAACACAAGCAGTGGACGAGTAACAACTCCAAGGAGTAAGTCCGAGCCCTCTAGCTTCATTCTGTTTGCAATTATAGCAGAGGCAGAGCCCTGAGAACCCTGGGAGGGTAACATCCATGGTAACCCCCACGCCTGTCTTCAGCCTCAGACTCGGATTGTTCTAACCTGGTGGTTCTCAAGCAAAGCCAAACAACGTTGCTGGGGAGGGGGAAGACAGGTCAGTGAGACACAGGCAACACTTTTTTCAGTGCAGCCAAGCTGGAGATCCACTGAACCAGACTAAACACACAAACAGCCCATGTGGTTTTTCCCCCGGTCTAGCCCAAGAAGCATTTCTTGTTTGGGGACTTACGGTGTTACTCAGGATGTTTAAATGACTCTTTAAAAAATTAAACTGACCTCTTATGTAGAATTCTATAAAGAACATAGAATGTTAAAATTCTCCAGATGGTTGAGATTAAGGAAAAATATACTCTCTCCTAAAAATATGCAGCCATTGCCTTATTATTTGTCTACTTTGGGTAGGACGAATTGTTGCCCAAATGGAGAAGTTGAGGCTGGAGTTTCGACCTTGCGTAGTTGTAAATGCTTTGAGATCCAAGAAGGAAAGATATTATAGGCCATGAAGACACCATTGCTGGCTGCTCCCATGGTGGCTAGAATGACAGTCCAAGCTTATACTCAATCTGCCAGGCTGCTCCAGTGTGGGCATGGTATTATTGGTGCCTCGTGTTTCAGCTGGAGAGATGAGCCGGAGTGTGAGGAATATGAAAACACCTGGAGAGAAATGAGCAATCCATGGTCCCAGGTTTTTGTTAGAAAAGATGGCAGGAGCACTGGTAATAAGAACAGCTAAAACTTACATGAGTGTACTGTGCATCTGATAGTTGGGGGCACCATGTTCTTATTACTGCTAAATTTTTATGCCGGTTTTCTACCTGCCAAAATTCAATTTTGAATATTCAGCTACTTGAGTGACTATATTCTTCTCTGAGTTTTAGAAATATGAACCCAAAGCAGATTCTTTGGAAATTAAATACACTTTTATTTGGGGTATTTTATTAAAGAAGATGAAAGGACAAAAGTAGCCTAATTTGGCAGTTCCATCTTTGCTGCCTGAGAACAAGTTCTGAGAAGCAGAAAAAAAAAACCAAAAAAAACAGGCATATAAGCCCCATAAAGGGACTGTGAAATTACTCGTTCTGATAAAATTTGGTTTTCTTATTTCAGATGGAATTAGGGGAGGAGGTGTAGAAGGAAATGGGATAGTCAATTAGCACTAACTACATGGCTGATTGCAAAGACTACAAACCTCAGAGATGTAAGTGATACCTACGCCATCTTCACTAGAACATTTATAATAACAAAAATGATAATTTATCAATTGTCACAAGTTTAACCTCTTACCCTGGTCGTATCAGAGTGGGGCCATAGAAAGGGGAGGAAGGTCCAAACTTGGCCTGGGTGATGTGAGGTTAGAGACTGAGGACCCTCTTCTGCCAAAAAGTTAATCTCCAGTATTTATTTGGGTGCCAACGAAAGTAGAATAATGGGGAAGGAGGTCCTTCATGTAAAAGAAACTCAAAAGCTTTACAGACTGAATTAGGTGTAATCCTTATGGGATCCCTAACAGCTCATAAATAACTTTTAATGAGATTTCCAGCAAGTAAAATAGCACGTGGGGGGAAAAAAGTATTCTTTTTTATTTTTGTTATTTTGTTTTCAATAAAGCACATGCTTCATCTCGTTGTTTTCCAAACCCATAACCAAAAGAAGGGAAACCATTTCAATAAGAAGAGATTAGTACTGAAAATATTTAATTAACTGATAGGGACAGGAAACGCTTGAATATGTCATTGAAAATACTTGACATTGACCACTAATCTATGGAAACT
The DNA here is from genome assembly GCA_028533085.1 of Varecia variegata. Classification (NCBI taxonomy): domain Eukaryota; kingdom Metazoa; phylum Chordata; class Mammalia; order Primates; family Lemuridae; genus Varecia; species Varecia variegata. Next base: position 48,634,301 of record CM052446.1, on the reverse strand, counting down.
TACAGAGCTGAGTCTAAAGCATGTTCCGGAGTTAAGCAGAGAAATAAATCAAGGTTTGCAAATGTCATTTAAGTTTTCACCTGTCCCACGATTCAAAATTATTGGCTTCCCAATGAAAAGCATATGTTGTGTCCCTTGCCTGGGGAGCAGTAATGAAGTGAGGCAGACACTCTCCAGCGCTCCCTCCCATGGTGCCCTCTTTATTTCCCATAGAGTGAAAGTAATTACCGTATCCTTAAGGGAGCGCTTCCCTGCGTCTGGTCTGCCGATAAGGGCTGCCATGCTGGCTCCTCGAGCCCTGCCCCTCTTCCTTGAGGGACCACAGTTTGATTTATGAGAAAATAGTTGGCAAATTGCAATGTCCATCTTGATGGATGACATCATTTGGACCATTTTGCTGATCATGTATGACTACCTTTTTCTGTTTAGCCTGGTTGCAATTGATCCGCAGCTCCAACAGCTGAAGAAGGGGAAAAAATAGCAATTGCCTTTTCTTGGAGAGGTCACCAAGCAGAAAGAGGGCTGGCTTTTTCTTCCCTGGAAATCCACCAGCGATGTTCAAACCCTTTACAAAGAACTCTCGTAGACGTTGTCTTGGGCGATCCCAGCAAAGACTCCTAGAGGTACACACGACAGGTATAGTTCTCCTCACTGGGGAGATGAGAAAAGTAAAACTCTGGGTGCTTTGCCCAAGGTCACACAGCTAGTCAAAATCAAGGGTTCAAATCTTGGTCTTTTGACTCACAAGCAAATGTTCCTCTTTCTTTCCTTTGCTTCTCGATGGAACACGAATGTACACTTACAGACACAATCAAGCTCTCCCTCTATTCGACTGCTTAGTCCCACCTGCTCCTCCCCTGGTTTCTGCAGGAGCTTCCTAGCTGACCTCCAGACCTCTGGTATCTTCCTTCCCGTCTAGCAGCTCCAGCACTGTAATTCTACAAACACAAATCCAACTGTGCCACTGTCCTGTTAACAACTCTTAGTGTCTTCTCATTTTCCGCTTGCCTCTCAGAACTTCCCACCTTGTCCTGCCTAACAGGAAAGTTATGGCAGTGTAGGGTGGAACCCAAAGTGGTCTTCTTTGAATTCTCTGAAATCTCATGCTTTACCTTACATTTTCGTACAGACTTTTCATTATACGCAATATATCCTTATTTGTTTTCATTTAAAAACAGTGATTTTAATCTAAAAATCTTTAAGTAAAAGTAATGCCCTGAAAATCTGCTTCATCTTTATCCTATGGCTTTGTGTACTCCTTAGTGCACCTCCTGGTTTGAATACTCCTAGTACACAGCCTAGGTTCCAAGGGATCAAGTCTAGGAAATCAGTATAGACTTGAAGGCCCTCATTCAGCCTCCCTGCCTTCCTCCCAGCCTCATTTCTACCACTCACCTCCAGCTCTCTTACACTCCAGCCACTCTGATCCTCCCTGCCTCAGTGCCTTTGCACTTGCTCTTCCCTCAGCCTGGAAGTCTCTTCTCCCTTTCCCTCAAAACTCCCAGCATGCATGCATGGCCTTCCTTGTGCCCCCAGAACACAGCTGTGGTTCTACCACCTGTACCCCATTCATGGTAGCAGTTAACCCTTTGGATCCTGATCACTCATGGGCATGTCTGTCTTTCCCCACTAAACCAAGTACTCTCACCCACCATCTGCATAGCTACCAGTGCCCAGGATACTTGGTACAAACCAGGCACTAGATAAATGCTTGTAAAATGAATGAAAACTATTAACACTTTCCACTAGGAGATTTGTTTTCAGAAGCTAGCCTAATCTCAGTTGCATATATTGGACAGTTTATAAGAGTTTTTACACGTTTAAAAAAAAATCTATAATGTGCATTTTTTTTTATGTGGACCAGGTACATGATCTCATTTGATCTTCATGTTTATGCCTAAAAAGCAAGCAGGACAATGCCTCATCTGCTTGCCATAACTTAGAGGTACAGTCCAGGCACTGGACTTCAGATGCCTGGGTTCAGATTGCCCTCTGCTTGTCCTCAGTTTCCTGAGGGATGGTAATGGTACTATTGAGAGGCAGTCTACTGTGATGGTGATGGGCGTGAGCTCTAGAAATGATGGCCTAGGTCAGGGACTGGCAGACTACGGCCCGTGGGCCAAATCCAGCCCACTGCCTGTTTTTGTGTGGCCTGCCAGCTAAAATGGTTTTTATATCTTAAATGATTTTTAAAAATCAAGAGAGTAATAGTATGTAATGACACATGAAAATTATATGAAATTCAAATTTCAATGCCCATAGTTTTATTGGGACATAGCCCTGCCCATTCATTTACATATTATCTGTCACTGTTTTTGTGTTACAGTAGCAAAGTCAAGTTGCTATGACAGAAACTGATGGCTGGCCACGCCTAAAATGCTTACTGTCTGACCCTCTACTGAAGAGGTTTGCTGGCCCCTGACCGAGGTTCAAATCCGAGCTCCGCCCCTGCTGAGCTCTGGGACCTTGGGAAGATCAGTTAACGTCCCTATACCAGTTTCCTTCTCTCTAAAGGAGAAAGAATAATATCTGCTTCTTAGGCCTTTATGAGATGAAGTGAGGTAACACCGAAAGCTCTCAGTAGGGCCCCAGGACTGCAAATGTTAGCTAACATTACTAAGCTACCTTCCCAGAGGGCTAGAGTTTGCCAAGTAGCGGATGGGGGTGGGGAGGACGCTAGGAGTGCCAGCACAGGGACAGTTCCAACTCGGTGTAATCGGAGAGGCTGAGAGTCAGGACGGGAGCCAAACTGCATTGAAGCCAAGGGCCAGGGGCAATCACCCCGGAGAGTCTTCCCGAACACCTTTCCGAAGGGCTCAGCCAGGACCGAGGCTGGCATCGCCAAGTTGAGCTCCAAGCTGGTTTTAGACGGAACCAACCCGGAAGCCAGTGAGGAGCCAGCAAAGGTGGGGATAGAGGGTTCTCGAGGATGTCCCCAGGATTCAGGCAGCACTCTGTGCAAGGACTGGTTTAAAGGGACAGGCTTGTCGTCCCCAGTTAAGTGGCTCGCCCAAGTGAATGGAACTTGTAAATGACCCGCCTCCACTCTGCCCTGCCAACTTTCCTGCCCAATGTTTCAGGTTCAGATCCTTTTGTGGTCCTTAGAAACATCACGGAGTGTAAGGGAAACAGCATGTCTCTGCTGTTATGCTGGGTTTTCTCCCAAGAACATAGAGCAGTAATTTTTTAAAAAATCTATCAAGCACAAATTAAATGTGTTTTCATCCTTTTTGCAGTTAGATTCCTTGTGGCTGAAGGTAGCAGGCTCAGATTTGCAGCAAGGCCTCTGACAGGGGTTTCTAGTCTACGGGCCTGTTTCTCTCAATAGCTCAATGACAGCCCTGCAAATGGCAAATTGTTTATGATTTGAGAGCAGCAAGGATCCAAGATGCATTGAAAGGAGAAGGAAGGGAAAAAGCAGGCTAAGAAAAGCAACACGTAATTCAAAGATCTAGGCCAAACATAAACCTATAGATTTCAAAAGACACTTGATTAAAATGTCTTTATAATGTCCACATGTCTTTGCAAGAAGCCTCCAGATCCGCAGCTCTTCTTATTTATTATTCCTAACAAATGTGATTGCCAAAGAAGAGTCAGTTCAGAAAGGCCTTCTGCAAGGGCAGGGTGGAAGATAGTTCTGCTTTAGAGCCTAGGGGCTCAAAATGTTTGAGCTGCTCAGTCGAAAGTGAGGATTCTTGTTTATTTGACGACTTTTCTCTTTTAGACATTGTATTTAAACAAGTGTCTCCCTTTGGTCCAGTGTTTCTTCAAATTTATTTACAGAAGAACTTTTCCTTTCCCCTTCTAATCTGTTTTTCATATTTTTGGTGAAAGGGATAATATATAAAATTTTACAAGGCTTTCGCTGTCTTTACATTTCCTAAACGTGGGCATCTGGTGTTCTCATTAAGCAAGTGATGTCCATTCATAGACTCACCACATCTTTAATTCATGTTAAAGAGCAGCGTGGTGATTTGAAGAGTACACTGTCTCCCAGTGTCTTTTAGCAAGGTTATTTTTAAAAATCTATCCAGCATTCTTCACTTAGTTTCATTCTGTTTATATCTTTAATTTCCCCAGTTTCCCCTTTCTATTTTTTTTCCCCCAAATGGCAACATACATAGCATAGCTCTTTTCGGGACTCTGCCACAAGCATGCTTTTCTATTCTACAAGTTTCTCACGAGGACCGATCTAAATTTTAGGCTTTAGGGCTGAGGGGGGAGAGAGAAAGAGAGAGAGAGGACGCATGCACAATCACAGTGCACAGAGAGAGTTTCTCATTGCTCATTCAATGAGCTCTCAGAGTACTATATTCCAGCAGAAAGCAACTCGGATTTGGTCAGACTTTGGAAAACTCGACTTAGAGTTTATAATCTCCTGAAAGTGATATAAACCAAGATTGGCTCAGTTTCTGTGAGGCCATCAATACATTTAATTTATATGAGAGAAATGTTTGGATGGGAATCATGAAAAACATACACACCCCACACATGCATGCACACACACACACATGTAAATACATGCAGACATAAATGCAAAATGTGCTATTTTAACCATAGGCCAAGAAATTAATGCCAATTTCAGAATTTTCACCTAAAGAAGTTTTGCCTATAAACCCTTTATGATGCTTTTATTATTGTTGTTGGTAATACTAACAATGATAATAGCTTAAAATAGAAATAGTAGTTTGAACAGAAAATATTGTCATTCCTCGTTTGATTCAGTTAGGGATGGTTGCCTCTAACAAGGCCTTGGGTAATTTGCATTTTTCTAATATGCTGGTTCTACAAGTTTCTCCTCAAAAGTTCTCAACACATTAGACAGTCACTTATATGTAGAAATCCATTTAAATTGACAAGCTGATTAATGACCTACCCAGGTAATAGATGACTGTGGGTAAACATATTGGGTGCAATGTATTTTAATGATGTCTGAGCAATCAGATGTTGGTACATCTAGTTGGCAAAGGTCTGTTGAAATTGAACCTGCTTGTTTTCTTCAAGCTCTTTCCCAGTAATTTATGAGTCTGAATGTGGTCTGCAAGTTTGTGTTTCCTGTTGTTTGCCCTCTCTTGGACTTGATTTGCAACTCTGCTCCATTAGGTTAGCAAATGAGTTGCCTTGAATTTAAGTGGTTTCGGCAAGTTGTACTTCTTAATAGCAATTGGATCCCCCAGAATCAGAATGAATCACTCATTCTCCTGATGCCTCTGAACCCCACATAACACCTGGTGTACTGACCTGAGGAAGTCCTTAGAAAAGCAAATAGTCTACTAGGACAACTAGAAGTTATGTGATGCCACATCAAGTGCATAGCATCACTTATGCTGTGTTTTAGCCCAAAGTGTGTAATTGAATCTATCAAGACTTAGATGTGCTATCCACTTTACAAGAAATACAGGAGATCGAAGAACAATCTAAACACCACCACAAAGAAGCAACTAGACTGCAGGACATTTTGCAGGACCTCTGACCTGCCCTCTTCAACAAGTCAGGGACATCAAAAATGGATGTGTTAAATTGAAAAGATTTGGAGGCCATAGCAACTAAATGCAATGTGTAATATTTGTTTATATAGTGGTTTGCACAAGCACCTATAATGGACATTTCAGGATCAGCTAAGAGAATATAAATATGACCTGACTTTTAGAAGGGAGGAAAAATTACTAAATAGAAAGGTGAAGATTGTCAACAGAATGAAGTAGATTACAAAAGAGTATGGTCTCATGGTTGGCTAAAATAAGAAACAGCTGTGCATGCACGTGTGCGTGTGTGTGTGTGTGTGTGTGTGTGTGTGTGTGTGTAGAGATCAGGAAGGATATGTATACAAATACTAAATTATAGTGGTGATCTTGGGTGCACGTATTAGTTTCCTATTGCTGCTATAATGAATTACCACAAACTTAGTGGCTTAGAACAACACAAATTTATAATCTTCTGCTTCTGGGAGTCAGAAGTCTGAAAACAGTTTCACTGGGCTAAAATCAAAGACCTCTTCTGGAAGTTCTAGGGGAGACTCCATTTCCTTGTGTTTTCCATCTTCTAGCAGCCACCTGTGTTCCCTGGCTCAGGTCTCCACATCACTCCAACCTCTGCTTCAACGTCACGCCCCCTCCCCTCCCTCTGCTGTCATCTCACATCACCTTCCTGGACTCTGACTCTCCTGCTTCCCTCTTACAAGGAGCCTTGTAATTACATTTGTCCCACCGGATAATCCAGGATAATCTCCCCATCTCAAGATTCTTGACTTAATCATATTTCCAAAGTCCCTTTTACCACGTAAGGTAACATATTCACAGGTTCTGTGGATTCGGACATGGACCTCATCGGGGAGTCAGGGAAAGGAACACTGTTTGGCCCGGTACAGTGGAAGAATGCTTTTTTCGTCTCTGCTTGTCTATATTTTCTGATTTTATACGGTTCATATGGACTGGTTCTTTAACATGAAAAGGAAAATGGTATATTTATCTTCCTGCCTGGGAACTCTGTAGTTTCCCCCTTGGTGAGCTTCCACTTGCAGAATACAAAGAGGACAATCTGGTGGATGATGATTCAACCCCACTGGGGAAGGAGCAGACACAGGAGGTACTAGGAACCCCCTTCAGATCTGGACTCAGGCATTAGTGTCTTGTCCCACTTATAACCCTTTCAACACCACCACCACCAATGCCAGCCACCACCAATGCCAGCCACCATCATTCATTGTGGGCCTTGTGTGTGCTACGTCCTATGTTCAAAGAATCATATGTGGAAGCCTTATCTTAACCCCAAAGTATGTGTTTGGGCCCCATGTTACAGAAGAGGACCTTGAAGCTCAGACAGGTTAAAGAACTTGCCCAAGGCCACTAGTTTGTTGTCAAGTTTTAAACCCAGAGCCTGAGCTCTATTCATATTTTCTCACTAAAGAGACCTGAAATGGTCAAGATATTTCTCCTTAACCACGAAGGGAATCTGCTTCTCCTGGAGCTAAAACACAGAGAGTATAAGCTGGAAGAGGCCTTCACCATCACCAAGTCCAAGCTTTCCATGGTACAGACGAGCAGACCAAAACACGAGTCAATGCAGCTTGCCAGTGGCAGGGTGGGAACAGGACTCAGGGGCCTTTCTACTAAGAGCTCTTTCTACTAAACTATAGGCCTCCACTTTTTTGTCCACATAACCTTATTTTTCATGCTCTCGCTGCCAGAAAAATAATCCTTTGTCCCAATATAAAAGGGGAAAAAAAGAAATGACATAGTTAGAATTGTGTCAACACTTATGACGGGGACATTAAGTGCATGGCTCCAGGAAAAGCAGCTCAGGCTAAGCCTAACCTGTGATTACTTCCATCCGAGGGGGGACCCGGTTGGAGAGAAGGCAATGTTAGCACGAGAGCAGGATCCCTGGTTGCCACACTGGTTCTGGCATCTCCTATACCCAAGGAAGGCCCCAGAGATTTCCCAGGAGACCAGACTACTCTACTGCCCAGGGGTTACAGGGTGTTTCTGCCCCTCTTTCATCCCTTCTAGTCCAAAGAAGCCCCAAAGGGCAGGTAGCTTGGCACTGAGGTCAGGGAAATGCCTGCATTTGTAGCAGTCAGTTTGCTTGGTTCCTTGATGCCTATCCTCCAATGGGTTCTGGCTTGTCTCCCTAGATATGTGGCACGAACCCAGAGAGCATGAGTCCTACAGCTCACCTGGTATAAAGATGCTCTTTGGGGATCAGATGAGACATCCCTTCAGCTGGATGTAGTGTCTGCTCCAGTTTTGATATGACCCCTGTAAACCTCAGCCTTGCTCAGGCCTTCAGTACAAATATCTGAAGAGGACTATGGTAAACAGTCTCCCAGTTGTCTCCCTGCTTCCAGCCTCCCTGCCCCCCATTCACCCTGTTCTGTACAAGGCCAGAGCATCAGCCTGAAGTCCAACTCTGATCAAGAGTCACTCCTTCAAAAGCTCTCAATGGCTCCCTCTTGCCAACAGGCTGGAATGACTCTCTGTGCTCCCAAGCCCAGGCCACGTCACAACAGGCCAGCCCATTTATCTCTCAGGCTGCCCTGCTGCCAATGCCCTATGAAGTCACCACTGCTGCTGGTTCCTGTGACATCCTCAGTGTGACTTCTGATGCTCATACTCCTGGAAGGGTATCATAGATCCTGATGGCATCTGACTTGAGGGTATCAGTGCCAATTTCCCAGCCCCCTGAACACAGCCTAGGTCTGTACCAACACTGCTGATGCCAAAGGTGACACCAGTGGTGCCAATGACCCAGTCTCCTGAGGCTGCTAAAGCCATTAGCACCAAGGCCACTGGTACCTTGGGTGTTTAGTGCTTTCTCTCTGTCAGCTTCTGCAGAGTCCCCACAGCTGGGGGCACAGCGATAAGACTTGGGGGCAGAATGAAAAGACTGTCTCAGTGAGAGCATCCCTCCCTGCTCCAGCACTGCTCCACTGGCCCTAAATGTGGCTCTCACCCCCTCTTTGCTAGGACAAGCTCTTACCCAGGCAGCTCCTCACTTCCTCGTGGCAACAGACCCTGGGAGGGAACAACCCGCCGGCCTCCCAGCAGGCCCAGATGTGCCTGAATCTAGAGCAAGAACTTTCTGATATGTTCCACTCCATGGTATGAACCAGGACAAAAATATGACTAAATTCCATGCATTCAGGATACCAGAAAAAGATAAATTCTTTCTTCAATACCACAGTTCTTAATTTTTTATTTAGCATACCTGTTTATTCATTTTTATCCAGTAGCAGGTATCAAAGTGTAAGAGATATGTGGGCAAAGGCAAGCTTCTCTCAAATAACTTAATTACATTCTGCAGATCTGGAAAAGCCCTCTCTTGTTCCATTTTCAGGAGAGAATTCCAGGGTTCTGCAAAGACATCACTTAACAAATACTCTTCTGCATTTTGTGAATGAGGAAAAGACCCACTAGGGAGACTAAGAAATTTTCCAAGAGTTTCTAGAACCCGGGTCTTCAGCCTCCCTTGCCAGGACACCTACTCTCTGCCCTCACTCTCTGTTAATAGTCATGTCCCAGCACACAAAAATCTACTAGCACAGCTGCTGCCACCACCTGTAATTCCACGCGGTCCATTTTGTCATGCTTTACAGATGATGTTACGAAAATCAGAGCTTGGCGCAAAGTCCTTCTTTTCAGACATTTTATGTGGAAAAAACGAAGAAGAAAAACATAACCAGATCATTTTCAAAAATCACTTACAATCAGCTGGAAGGTATTCGGTGAACTTTGTTTTACAGCGTTTTGTGGCCAGTTACAAATTTGGGTCGTGCCCTGCAATCAATCTCTGCCGGGAACTTTCACTGAGGCTATCAGGGGAGTTCGAAATAAAATGTTAGAGGCAAGATCAAGAATGCACAGATGAGCTGGGGAAACGTGGGACTGGCTTTCTGGATGCGTGATGAAAGAACAGCTGGATGGCTCCGGTACAGCCCAGAACCAGGTTCTCATCCAGTGCCACTCAAAATTAAACCTCCATCCCTGATGGCAGGGAGCCTTTACTGACTTGAGCACCGGGACCGAATCATCTCTCTGTGATTATTTTATTGGCTGCAAGGTACGGGAAATAACGACTACAACATGTAACTGGACTGTATCTGAGAAAACAGGGAACAAGGGCCAAGTCTAAAGAGTGTTCTATGACTTATCGGCAAGGACTCACCCTTGTTGCCGGGGAAGATTAGCAAATTTCTAAAGGAATGATGTGCAATTCCCCCAAAACTCTGGTGAGTGCAAATAATTGTCTTTAAGATATAGTCATCTTTATAAAAAAAAAAAAAACAAAAAAAAAAACCCTGGCTTTCATCTCCAAAAAGCATTCCAGAGAAAGGACTGGAGCACCATGTTCGTTTTCTTTGGAGGACCCAAGGATGTTTCAGGTTCTTCCCAGAAGTGAGCTGTTAAGTGTGGAGCTCCTTCTCCCCTCTGGAGTCTTTCCTTGAGAGAAGTTGCACAGCAACCAAGATTGAAGGTTACACTCCAACTGCCAAGGTTTTCCCAGGACTTTACTGGAGTTCACCCCTAAAACCCCAAATCCCATGGAAGAAAATTTGATCCTAAATGTGGAGCTCCTTGTTGACATTTGATTTAGTAAGCAACCACTCTGATTTTTTGACAAGAAAATTAAGCTATAAAACTAGTGGAAATAGTGGTCTGGATGCCGATCTTTGATCCCTAGAGAGGTGCTGGTTAGATAATAAAGTAATAGTTGTAACCACAAGAAACAGCAATCATTGATTGAGCCCTTATATGTGCTAGGCTCTCAGCTAAGAGCTTTGCATTAGATAACTCATTTAATACTTACAAGAACCTATAAACTAGATAGTACTATCGTTCTTATGTTACAAATAAAGAAACTGAAGCTCAGAGAAGTTAAGTAACTTGCCAAGAGTACACACAGTTAAGTCCCAGAGCTGGGGTTCAAATCTACTCAATGCAGAGCTCAATCCTGTCCTCAGAACTGTGGCCTTCTCCAAATCTGAGAAGGGAAGGAGAGATTCGAGTCAGACCTTAGAGAACTGGGGAGAATTTCTATCAAGAGAAGACCAGAGTGGAGCTTGAGAAATATGGAGCCCGAGTCCTGCCAGGAGCCCCCCAACACGGGCACGGGGGAGGCAGCTGGGCCCCCTCTGGAGACAGGTTAAGGGCAGGAACAGCCGGGAGCAGAGGATGGGGAGGGAGGCCAAGCGGCCGCAGCTGCCTGAAAAGGCCAACAAAGGCAGGGCCGGGGAGCAGGGTGTGACCACCCTACGGAGATGCCCAGCTTGGAAAGGGAGTCCAGGCTGCCGGGCAAGGCTGTGGTGGGACCTAGAACAACTGGAAAGCAAAGTCCAGAGCCCACTGTTACCCATGGCGATGGCTGCTGCTGGACTGGCTGGTGTTATCTTGGATCCTCTGAGAAGCAGACTGCTAAAGTGAGGGGTTCATTGGGGAAAAGCCTCCGAGAGCAGGTGGGGAAGGCTTCAGACTGCAAAGCTGAGCTGCCCCTGTGAAGGAGAGAAGGCAGGAAGGAAGGAAGACTGGGGAGGAAGAGCCTCAGATAGCAGCACAGCTCAAGAAAGGCTGGCCAGGCTGGCAGGGACTCCTCAAACCAAAGTCACCCGCCCTCTGGAAGATTCCGGGATCTCTCGGAAACGGGCCTCCGTCGGCCTCCACACTCAGTCATCGGCTGGGAGCAGCTCACAGGAAGTGTGGCCTCAGCACAGACTCGGGACTGGATCCAGAGGGACAGCAGCTGGACCATCAATTACGCTCCCCACAGCAGGACATCTGAGCGGTGCATTTTTATGGGCAGCATAACTGGCTGTCCCCTTGCTGGCTCCAAAACAGGGTGGGGAACCACTGGGATGTCAAGTGGAGGGGCCGACCACGGGTACCCCATGGAGTTGCCGCAAAGAGGAAATATACGGATGCGTGTCAGCACCTAGCACGGTGCTTGGCACTCAAGACATCCTAAGGGAACAGTACTTGTCATTTTATTACACAATTTAGGAGAGGATAGAGATCTCCCTACTCACTTGTCAGTTCCATCCTGGGATAACTAGCTACGTTCTTCCAGGGAAGATTCCCGCAGCATCTAGACATTCCATCTCTCTCCCTTCCTTCCCCCTCCTCTCCACTCCCAGCCAGCCAAGGGGAGAGCCAGGTTGAGTTGCATGATGCTTCTCCCAGAACCCAAACCTCCCCTCTTCACCCATGGAGTGCAGTTTCTCTAGAGCAGAGAGAGAAATCAATCCACCTTTTGCTTTGACCTAAGCCTTCTGTTTAGAAAGTCAAGCAACCCTCCCTTTGGAGCAGAATGCCCCTTCTAAATGAAAGTTGAACTTGCTTTGAGATAAAGACCAGATTCTGAACAAAACTGGTTTTGATTACAAAATGAAGGCTGACAGTTAGCTAGTGAGATGCAGTTTGGGGCTCTACCAAAGGGGTCCGGGAGGCCTGAGGCCAACCGTATTGATTAGCAGCTAAAGAAAATAGAGTCTCCTGCTCTGTTGATGCCTTGGGCAATGCCATTCTTGCCCTCCCTGGTGACCATTTCATTTAATTATTTTAAGGCAGGGTTTTATGGACTATTTGCCAGACCTCAGCTTTGTTGGGGGGCACCTCAGGTTTCAGACATTTACAAGAGTTGACCCTAGTTAAGATTCCCTTTGTGGAAAAGGCATTCGGTCTGGGACGAGGGGCTGGGACAAAGGAAGTGAGAAGCCCCAGGTAGAGGGGCACTGAAAACACCCTTCTAGAAAACCGAGACCATGTTAGAACAACTTCAAAACGAGATAGTCATCTACCCACAGAGATTTCCTAAAATCGGAGGATTCCGTAATTGAAATATGGTAGTCCCACTAGATAGCATCGGAAAGATAATATTCAGGGAAGTCGTGGAAAAGTTTCCTCCATCAGAGAGCCTGCCGTTGCCTTCCTGCCCTCGACTGAGAAAGAGCCCAATTTTCTGGTATTTGAGAATGAGTAATATTTAAAGGTTTAGGGAAAATTAGTCAAATGTACCTTGATTATAAACACATGGACCCATTTCATTTAGCTATTTTAAAACGCGGGTTTTAACCAGCTGCCAGCGAGCGCAGCGCTCGTCTGTTTCCCTCCTCTTGTAATAGACACGGCAGAAGGAAAGAAATATTTAGCTATTCTGGATCTCTTTCCAGAGCAGGAAGAATTATTGAATATAAATTGTATCTTCCTATCTCACGAAACAAATGAAACCTCCTAAATTAAATAAAAGGAAAATTAACAATCAGGATTAGGTAAAAAGCATTACATTTCCTTGGGGCTCGAGTTACAAAGATATGTTTTTGTAAAAGAAAGAAAGGTCAGTTACCACTATTAAACTTGTATATTGTTTTATACTAAGTCCTTTCATTGGCCTCTCTGAGGGACCGTTTAGTTTGTATTACACTCTAATAAACTCCAGGTGTACAGGACAAACTGAATAATCAGAACCCGATGGCCCAAACTAGTTAAAAATAATGCGGTACATTCCTGGTTCTCTGCATTTAATTTATTGTTAATCATTGTTATTACTTACATTTATTGGGTAGTTTTCCCAGATTTATTAGGCACTACATTTAACAGTGTTATCGCTTGTAACTGACCATCAGTGGAATCGAAAACATATTTTTGTAAAGTCTCTTACCCTAATTAGTAAGTTGTTTCCCTTTGAGACTAAACAGACCCCAAAAATGACTGTGTTATTTTCCCCTTGAGTCAGAGGGGAACTCTGGTACAAAACTCCCTTTTGCCAAAACCACCTGTTGGATGAGAATGGAAGAGATGTCATTCCGGAGACACTGAGGTGACCTTTCCATTTGAGGCAGAAAAATAAGGGATTTTATTCTATAGGTCAGGGCTAGTCTCCTGTCCTGGTGCAGTGTGGGTGGCTTCTAGGATGCCAAGGAAGGACAGGTGGAAACTGACCTCCACCTGCCTGGAATTCTAGCATCCAGAAGCAAACGTTTGGGTCAATGGCAGAAGTAATCCTCTCACTAAACTTCACACTCAGCTGTTAATGAGCTCTCGCTCCTTAGCACACAGCACAGTCATGCACATCAGGAATTGTTTGCTGAGTGAGCGAGTAGTGCCAGTCCCCACGCTGTCCTTTGCCTTTGGCTGGAGCCAGTGGGACCAGAGGAGGGAATGAACAGATAAGGTTCCTATGATTAGGGAGCTTGCGACCCAGGCTGGAGAGGCAGCATACAAGGAGGTAAACAAACATACAAATGGTCCCAACTGAAAAGTGGGGAGAAGAAGGGATGTAAAACCAGTTATGCCACCGCCTTCTAAGACACTATTTGTTCATTTTCTGCAACAACTGGAACGAAAGCCTAGTGTCTCCATTTATCTGACCCACAACATTACTGTTTCTAGTTGGTTTTTAGAATGCAAAAAAATATAAAACTTAAGAGTTAAGTTTTTTGCAGAAAAAAAGAAAAAAGAAAAGTCTCCTTGTGCTTATCTCTGGAATCCAATTTGGACTGATTTTTTAAAAAGATCCTAAAGTATTCGTAATCTAAAACTTTTCTGCTTCTGGTTTCCAGTGGAAATTTATTATTTGAGAGCAGACTTTTAAACATGTCGCCCTCTGCCAGAATGCCTCAGGGTACAAGTACAATAAATAAAGCATATATTGAAATAGAATATTTCAAATAACTAGCAGCATCATTAAAACATCAAATTAAATGAACAGAAAACAAACAGATTCTAGTTTCCTTGTATAATCAGATATTCTTCATTAAGGGCTCTCAAGTGGATTGCAATACCAGCAACGCCAGCTGTAGCTTCCCAGTTAAGTACTCATCTTACTGCCCCCCTACAAAATGGGAAGGAAAGAGAGAAAAACACCTCAAAACCCCAACAGACACCCAACATTACCTTGGTTTGTCCAAGGTTTTACAAGATCTCCAGAGGCAAATGTAGATCTTCAACCCAAATTCTAAATCAGGGCTCCATTAGCACAGTCAACAATCATCATATTTTCTGGCATCTTCTAAGAAGAGAAATGCCTCCTACTCCGTATCTAGAGGTCCGAGACTTATCTAGTGGTCCATGGTCTCAACGGTGCTCTTGGCATTTTGAGTGGGACAATTCATCTACGCATGCCCAGATCTTTAGCATTCATTCCTACCTCTTCTCTCTCTGCCTTTGCTCAGAATAAATGTCAGTATGTCAGACAAAAGTGCCTCCAAACGTCTCTAAATTCTTTGCTGGAGTGGGGGGTACTACTCCATTTCCAACAAGAAGTCTTCTCAGCAGCCTGAGTCCATAATGATTTCTCCTGGCCCGTGTGGCACCCATAGTATGTTCTGCTCAGGGGAAGCTGAGCAGTGTCACCAGCTGTAGAGGTACCTGGCTGCCTGTGTACAGGTGTTCCATCAGCTCTGTGCTAACACACCTGGCCCAGCCCTGAGGATGGGGTGGTATCTCAGCCAATGCCTCAAGAGGAACTAGAGAGCCAAGAGCTTAGGAGCACAGGCCAGGGATCAAGAGACCTGGGTTTAAACCTAGGCTTTGCCACTTCCTTGCTGTGTGAACCTGAGAAGTTGTTTTACATCTCTAAGTCTCAGTTTCCTCATCCAAAAGTGGAGTAAAATACCCATTTTACCTCCAAGGTTATGTGAAAACTAAGTGAATATGTAAAGCACTTAGAACCGTGCCTGACACTTAGCAAACACTCACTAAAGATGGGTTATCATCGTTTTTATCATCAGTGATTATAAAAATGAAATGGCACTTCAAAAGTGACATCATAGACAATGTCTTGTTTATTCTACAGGCGGTAGATGTTGAATATGTTTTTTTTCACTTGGTTTTCCTTTATTCCTAGGAAGGAAATTGTTTCTAGGTCTCAATTGACTGCTTCTTTTAGTTCACTGGTTTGTCCCCTCCAAAACTCATGTTGAAGTTTAATTGTCATTGTAACAGTTTTAAGAAATGGGGCCTTTAGGTGGTGATAGGCCATGAGGACTCCACCCTCATGGGTGGAATTAGTGCCATTATGAAACGGCAAGTTCAGCCCCTCTTGGTCTCTCTGTTGCCTCCTTACCTTCTGCCCCGGAATGACGCAGCAAGAAGGCCTTCGCTAGATGCCAGTACCTCCCCACTGTACTCGCCAGGCTCCAGAACTATGAGCCAATAAATTCCATTCATTATAAATTTCCCAGTCTTGGGTAGTCTGTCATAGTAGCACAAAACAGACTAAGACATACATGAAACCATAAAGATCATGTATCATTGGCCCAGGAAAAGCAGTTGACCAAAGAATGGCGGCAGCGCCTGGAGACGTGTGATCCACATGTGAGATTTCCGTATGGTCCCCTATACCTCTGTCAATGGCAGCACCATCCACCCTTCTGCTCAAGCCAAAAGCCTTGATTCTCCTTTTCCCCCTTACTTACCCACCTACCCCACATCCAATCCATCAGCAAGTATCCACTCCAAAATATACCCTGATTGTATCAACTTTTCTCCCATTTCACTGTCACCACCCTGGTCCAAACTACCATCATTGCTCACATGGAATTTTGTATTATTTTTCTTGATTGGTCCACTCTTGCTTCCTTATAATCCATTTTCCCATAAGGTAGCCAGACTGATCCTTTAAGAATCAGATCAGGCCCTTCACCCTCCTACTTAGAAATCTTCCAGTGCCTTCCTTGTCACTGCACTTGGAATGAGTTCCCAAGGCCCAATGTCATCTGGCTCCTTGGGAACCATCTCCAGCCCTCAGCATCACATACCACGTCCCCATGCTTGCTCTTCTCCCGCCACACTGTCCTTCCCTTAGCTCCTCCCCTCCTAGGGTGCCTGTACTTGCTGTTCCCTCTGGCTGGAACATTCTGCACCAGATCTGTGCACGTCTGGCTCCTTCGTATCACTTGGATCTCAACTCAGATGCCACCTCCTCGGAGTTTCCTGTTCTCTGCTGTCTTCCCAGTTCCCAGAGGATGCCTGGAACACAGCACTCCATGGATTTTTATGGAAGAGCGAATGAATAAAGAGCTCAAACAAGTGGGCCCAGCTTTTTAGGAGATAGCAACTGTACCCTAATTAAAGGATGACAAAGATCACTCTTTCTATGAAGATTTTCATCGAGTTTAGAGAGAGATTAATCCACCCCCTCAAAACTCCCAGCCAACGATGCCAGAGAAACCCAGAAAGCATTACTCCTCCAAAAAACAGTGAGCTGAGGGCTGTACTTCTTCAGGCAGATGAGCACCTATGCAAAATGCCTCAGCCGGCTTTAGTTAGGCAACCACACTGTTGACAGCAGCCCAAGAAAAGGCTACAGCTCATACCGAGAGAGTATCTGCAGCTTGGGCTGACATTTCAACACAAATTGGATTACTTTGTCCTTCCTGGAAATGCATGATCTGGTCACATAATGGGGCACTATTCAATTAGCACGGTCCCTGGTTGTTCTGAAATGTATAGGAAGAGGGCTTGACTTTCAGAGGGAGCCTGTGGCACAGTGGAATCTGGCTCCTGCCGCCCGAGCCCACCCCAAGCTTGTCTGTCCCAGAAGAGCAATTTAATGACATTCCTGACGACTAGACAGAAACTCTCTTCTCTTGGTCAGTATATCACCTTCCCAGGAGGAATTTCCTGGGATGTCTATTTGAGATCAGAGTGTTTCTCAGTGAATGCACATTATCAGCATTTAATCAGTTTAGTTATATTCATCCCGATTTTAATAGATGGTATCCATATGGAGGTAACAATTGAAGACATGGAAAAGGGCTAGGTCACCATGGGAGGAACAAATGTCAGAGAAGGAGGCAAGAATGCATGGAGAGGAAGAGCAGGAGGCAGAAAAGAGTGGGGTGGGGGTGCATTAAAGACCCAGACCCCAGAAGCCCCAGCTGGTAATTGTTTCCCTAATGTCCCCTGCTCCCACCGGCACTAGACCGTCAGCTGTTTAAAATCAGAACAATACCTTATTCACCTTTCTGTCTGTTCCTACGCAGGAACTAGCACCGGGCCTAGTGAATGAATCAGAAATCTAAAGACCGGGGATCAGAACTTAACATCTTCCGCACTGCAGACTGCAATAGCTCAGTGCAATAGCCAGCAGAAAACACATGAAAGTAACTGGCGTGCAGGTGCCGTGTGTGCTGGGACCACTTCTGTGCTGCTCATCTCGAGGGGGTGTCCTATGCCTAGAACGGTAGAAGGGTGACCACCTCATCCCAGTTTGCCTGGGACTGTCCTGGTTTTAAAACGGAAAGCCCCATGTCCTGGGAACCCCCTTAATCACCCTCAACAGAGCTTTCAGCAAGTATTTGCTGAATGATTGAAAGATGTGACTACTTCACGGAGCTGTTGGAGGATCAAAGAAATTATGTCTATAAAAATGCTTTGAGAATTCTAAACTGTATCCAATTGGAAAGTATCACCCAATGTCAAGTGTGATTACTGTAGGGTCTGTGCTGATTGACAAGGAGGAGCAGCACCTGCATCTTACTTTGAGCACCGATGCACTTGTCCACTGGTGTTTGGGACCCTTGTTATAGCTGTTTACGGAATGGCAGAGCCCAGGAGGGGGCAGAGGAAAGTGGGAGGGTGCAGGCTGCGGTCCTGGGACAAGCAAAGTTGACTCACCCCCACCCATGTCAGACTCTCAGCCTAGGGTTTGTCATCTCTGTGTTGTGATCCACAGGTCGGACAATGACCTCACATTGCCACCAAGTCCCTCCACCACTGGGAGGTAGAGCGGGGAGGGGAGGGGACCAGGGCCTGTTGGTGACTAGTCAAATCAAATGACCTTCTCCAGACATTCCCAAACCTCAGCCCACCCCCAGCACCAGGAAGCACCATTTCTTCACCTAGATGATGAGTAGGAATGGAAGTAGGAGAAGCCGTGGGGAGTTAAGCTCAGTGAGGAGGAGGACAGGCTGGAGTTAGGGGGCGGCCAGCGGAGCAAGGATGTGCTTTTTGTAAAGAGCCAGGGGCATGTTCATAAAGATTTAATGTGGGTGCAGCCTTGCTGCCCCTTTAAAAAAAAACTCATCTGCAAAGTTTTACTCTTGAGGTCTACTTTTGGATTCAAAATTGTGCTCCTCCTGAATGCACCTAACCAGTTTAAGGGCAATGAGACAAGGCTCTGTTTGATTTGGGTGACACTTTCATTGTGCCTGGCCATGAGACAGGGAGCTGAGATTTTCCACGGACAGATGACAAGCGAAGGCTATGGCAGAAACAGGAGAGAGAGAGACAGGGACAGAGACCGAGGACCCCCAAATTAGGTCTGCCATATTCAAGGCAGAGAGGAAGAGGAGCCCATTATGGGGGCTAAGAAAGCGTCGAAGTCTCAGGTATGGCAGGGAGCGTGGAGCCTGTCACCTTGAGCACGTCCAAACTGTCTTTTTTAGGGAACATACTGTGGGCATGTGTGTGTCTACGAAATCTAGTTCCCGTTCTGTTTTCTTCCATCTGTAAACCCTTTGAGCAGGCTTATGTAGACACAGAAATTGCCTGAAAGCCATCAGCATGCCTAACAGCAGGGCCTCTCATCAATAACATAATGGCCGAAATTCTGAGTGCCTTTGTGTTGCGCAGCATTCCAAAGGCTCCAAGCACATTATGTTACTGATTCTGACTGTAACCCAACAAAGGAGGCTGATAGAATCATCCCCATTCAGCTGATGAAGAACAGGAACCAAAAAGAAATCAGTCTGAAGTGACCCAGCTGGCCCCGGCAAAGCTGATACTAAACCCAGCCTCCCGGTGGCCCCTTTCTGCAAACCGACGCCTCCCGATCCCAGATCGACGGAACGGAACCCAAGGGTATGACCACAGGGCCTGGGAAGCTGGCTGCGTGCTCGGAGCCGACCTCAGCTTCAGACCGACACTGATTCTGGATGTGAGCGTGGTGCCGTTCCAAGCAGGCCTTGTGGGCTTGGAAATACAGCCCTGGGGCTTGAGTTCTCCTAGTGGTTTAATCAGAAATTTCCTTCAGCTCCTTCCACTGCAGCCTTTGTGAGTGTCAAGGTTGGAATCTAGACATGCAGAGTGTGTCTTGTGAACTGTCAGCAGGGTCCTTTGGCCCATTCTATGAAAAGGCCCAAAATACCCCAAATTCCTCAGGGACACAGGAGAATCAAAAGAGTGACAACTGGCCAACTGAGAAGTCCTGATGAAAACCGCTGGGTCATATTTTTCTATAAGCATTGTCACCCACTTGAAAGCCTGTGTCACTTTGCCAGTCCTGGGGGGTGTTGGAGGGGGGCGGGTGAGTCACATTGATGAGAAGGAGACTTTTTTCTTTTAACCTAGTTCTCTAACCTTTTGCATGAAAACTCATCGGTCTGCCCTGCTCTTAAAATATCCAGATTAGTTGTATAAGATCCAGCGTCATGATTGCTTGTACAAGGTGCTTGCATTCACTGAAGTTGAGTCTTTTATTACTCAAAATGAATGTTCTCATTTAAAAATCTCAACTTGAGTTACAATAGCAAAAATAATTTTACATCCTCCCACAGAGCTGGAAACTTAAACTTAACTATGGGGGAATTGGGCTTCAGAATCGGAACTGAAAATGACTCGTTTCCCAGTCCAAACTAAGCAAAGAACTGAGGAAAAGTACAGGAAAAAATGAATGGGATTTAAGACTTCCAGTCATTTTCAGAAAACAAAAGTTACCTGAGTGATTTAAGCAAGGGTTGTCCTTTCTCAAGTTTTATTTTTAATTGAGTTTTATTTTATTTTAATTTAATTTAATTTAATTAATAATTAAATTTTTAATTGATTTTTAATTGAAGATGCCTTTTGGAATTTGTCAACACTGTTAAAATGAGAAACCCCAAATTCTTTTCTTTTTTATTGAGTGCAAACACAAACTGGAAGAGGAGTAAGGAAACATAAGAGGAAGTAGAGATGACCTTCCCTGAGAAGGTCACCTAATGCTTTGACATCAGGGAGATTCCATTCAAGATGCTGCCTGGGGAGTCCAGCACCTTGACAGCCGTGGACTCTATCCATTCCCTCCACACCCAGAGCCTTGGACCATCTATGCTGAATTCCCAGAGCTCACAATGGCACCCAAAATTTTGTAACAAGAATATTCTAAGCCTTTAATATGTCTTTGAAATATCTTTTGTCCTTTCAGTAAAGACAAAATAGAGTGAGGAATTAAGATGGTATCTGCATAATTCTCATTGAAAACCTTCCCATTTGGAAAGGAGGCATTTGTCCATTTTACCCGGCTTATCCACATTAGCAAGCTGTATGGATTGCAAGTGCCAGCTTTTGCTGTGGTAACAAACATCCCCGATATCTCAATGCCTTAAACAACATTTGTCATGCAGGGACAGCGAGGGCTGTTGGTTAGCTGTGGTTCTGCTGAGCTGGGCTGCGCTTTGCTGTGATTAGCTCAGCTCAGAAACTTGTGTCTTTTCATTCCCAGGCTGAAGGAGCCTCATGTACTCGTAGAAGAGAGCAAATGTTCAGGAGGACAAGCAGAAACATGTGATGACTGGAAAATGAAAATTCTCTGCTCAGAACTGACACACTGTCACTTCTTCTCGCATTCACTGGTCAAAGCAAGTCAAATGGTGAAGACCAAGGACAATGAGACAAGGATATACCATGTAGAGAGTGGGAGAGAGTGAATCTCCATCATCCAATCTACCACAGTCTGCCCTCTTGATCACAAATATTGGCCTTCCTCCTACCAGAAAATGATGTTTACCTCCCCTCCCCAAAACACTTCAAAAGCCTCAATCATGGCATCAGACCTAAAGCCAAGGGTCTCATGACCTATATCAGATTTGGATATGGTTTACCTTGCTTTGGAGACCTAACAACTAAAAGAAAAGTTACTGACATCCTCTCCCCAGCCCCACACAATACAAGGACAAAAGAGCTACAGTGAATGCCCCCAGTTGGAAAGGGAAGCATGGGAGACACACAGCACTCAGCAGTTGCAGTGATTAATTTGATGTGTCACGTGGCTGGGTCACAGTGCCCAGATATTTGGTCAAACATTATTCATAATGGATCAGTGAAGGTGTATTTTGGATGACATTAACATCTAAATTGGTGGACTTGGAGTGAAGTGGATTACCTTCCATAATGTGGGTGGTCCTCATCCTATCAGTTAAAGGCCTTCACAGAGCACAAACCCACTTCACTCAAGCAAGAAGGAATCCTGCCAGCAGACTGCCTTTGGACTTGAGCTGCAACTCTTCCCTGGGCTCTGGCCTACCTGCCTACCCTGATGATGTTGGACTTTCCAGCCACCACAATCTTGTGAGCCAATTCTTACAAACAAACAAACAACATATCCCGTTGGTTCTGTTTGTCCAGAGAACCCTGACACAGTGGTTCACTGCCATTCTACAATCTCTCTTAGTGATCATCGAGGGTCCCTACCTTGGAGGTCAGGAAGGCCCCTCGATGAGACCTGGGTTATTCCTTCTGGGAGCAGTTCCCGCATCCGTTGTTCTCAACCACACTGTCTGTAAGCCCTTCTTTTCCCATTGTCCCCCACTGGAGAACATGCCTGACGTGGTGTTGCAACAGCTTTCTCAGCCGGCTTCCTCCTACCAGTAAAAACTGGAGGCCTGAGGGTGGTTTTCCATCTTGAATAATCACCATGGCACTTTTGGCAATCTCTCAGAAAATGTATTTGCTTTGATTTTTGTTACTGTTGTTGTTTTTTAATCAGTTTGATTTTAAGAAGCTTCCATGGGCCAATAGCAACACTCACAAGCTTTACTCCAGACTTCCCTCTTTTTATAGCCTTAACTACAGGTGCTTTGAACTTATCAGGCATTGGTGGGACCACCTTAGAACTCCTTAACCTGAAATAATTGTGCAAATGCATGGTTTTGAAGGGGGAAAGCTTAAATCAATCAGAGTACATAATGAATACATGATGACCAAGCTCTTGTGTTGGTGTTTATCCTGGGGCTGGATCTCAGTTTGAAAATATTCTTCTGGCTAGAGATACATCCTTTAACCCCTCAAGTCTGGGAATTTCTGGATTCTCCCTTGTCTGTTGGACCCTAGAGGGAGGAAGGGCATTGTCAGAGAAGCCTTCCAGGGGAGGTGGCCCTGAGTTGAGTCCTGAAGAACAAGCTGGGGAAGCCGGCAGGAGGCGGGCATCCCGGCAGGGCCACCAGGGAGGTGAAGGCTCCGTGACGTGAGGGAGTTGGCCAGGAGGGCAGTGTGGTCCAAGCTGGGCACATTAGAAGGGGACCACAGGGAAGCTAAGGCTGAGAGTCTGCAGAGGTTTTCCCGAGAGGAAGCTTGAAAGTCATGCATCAGAGCGTTAGCTTTATCCAGAGGGTGTTTAAAACTCATCTTGGGCAGGTACGTTGCACCGTCAGACACAACTCAGCTCGGGCTGCCTTTCTTTTCCACTGTGCGTATGTACATGGTGAGACCGTGTCTCATCGCAGCTTTACAAGGTCTTATAATTCTATTTTTAAACCTTTAAAACAAAGCGCATGGAGCTGGCTAGAAAGGCCGATCTGCTGTCGCAGGCAGCGAGAAAGGACAACCTTTCATGGAAGGCAAGCAGAGCGAGGCCCCCGGGGTGGCCTGCCACTCATTTTTATGTTTTCCAAAGACAGTGCTTTACTCTAAAAGCCTCCCTCTTCCTTGGACATTTGCACGAGCCCAGAGCTCAGACCAGCAGGCACAGGCAGCCGCTCATCTTCTTACAGAATAATAAACCTCGAGATGGCATCTCCAAGCCATCGCCACAACTTTTCAGTTCGGACTTGAGTGTCAGGGACATGCTGTTTCCAATTCATCCTGGGGATTAGAAGCTGTGGGAGACAGTGGGGTTCTCTGATTTCTTTCTTTCATTTGTTCATGTCTCTTCTTCCACTTCATACCTGTAAGCCGGGGGAAGGACACCCCAGCCTTCCTTCCAGTCCAGGTCTTGGCACCACAGAACTGGCCCGATAGGATTCTAGCCACAAACACGGAACTGGGCACAGGGGTGAGGCCAGGTCCACAGGCCTGCAAACCTGGGCTCTGGTCTCAGCTCTGCTACCTGCTGGGCTTCCCACGGAAACTCACTTAACCTCTCTGGAGGAAGACAAGGGAGGTGGGCTTCATGACCCCCTGAAAATGCTGAGATTCACTACATCTGTCTCTTCCATCATCTTTTCACCAATGTCCACTCAGGGTTCTTAACCAATAGAGTGGCCCAGAACCACCTGCGGAACTTGGGGAAAATAGACATACTTAACTCCACCCCTTTCCCCAGGTTCTGTCTGGTATTTATAAAGAGCATTTCCTGATACCTGAGATCTCAGCCCAGAGGAACAGTGTACAGGCACCAGAAAGCTGATGTGATTGGAAAAGTGGCCTTGAACTGGCAAGAACCCTACCTGGAGTATCACATGACAACTCAGAGAACCCAATAAAAGAGCGTGTAGTGACCTTTTTTGTACAGATGCAACCACATATGCAAATGGAAACTCTAATGGCAGAAGCAAAAATATATATCACAGACAACAGCCATCTTGGCGTAAAAAACTGAAAACAGTATAAGGTTCCAATTAAATAATAATTGCCAACTTTTCTGGAGTTTTGCTATTAGCATGTTTGCAGCAGTCGTCACCAGCTTAGCATTTTAACATAATGTAAATTATCATCATAACTAAAAAACAATAACAATTTTCTCTTCTTTTACTCTGGAATGACATGCGCTAATGCTGTAAGTCAGCCTCTGTCTAACAATAGCACTGCTGCAAAGATGGAATCTGAGTGTCCCTATTTGTGAAAGTAAATGTTATTTCACACTTGGCTTGTCAAGACGTTTAAACCTTCCTCTTTTAGGAGAGGAAGGTTTAAAAATATAACTGTTAATTCAGTTTAATTTTATTAATAAAGAATTCCATCCTCAGAGCTTTTCTTTACTTTTATAAAGTACTACAGAGTCTTTATGTCATCAGTGTATTTT
Source organism: Varecia variegata (assembly GCA_028533085.1). Classification (NCBI taxonomy): domain Eukaryota; kingdom Metazoa; phylum Chordata; class Mammalia; order Primates; family Lemuridae; genus Varecia; species Varecia variegata. The sequence continues at coordinate 48,609,872 of CM052446.1, read as the reverse complement.
ACCTTAGTAATTCCCTTGCCTTTATTTCATCGAGCGAACAATTAAAACAGTTATCACCACTCGTGGGAAGTGAAACTATTAATGGAATTGCTGAGTCGTCCACATTCCCTTTCATTACCTCGCCCCGCTCCTGTCCTCCAGAAAGGAGAGAGAGTAAAAACTAACAGCAATGAAGTCATAAGCTGGCCCAGAAGAACCCGGAGAGCAAGGGTGCTGAGTGAGACTGAGTGGCAGATGTCAGTGACTTAGTTTCACTTTCTTAGCTTCCCTTTTTGAAAAACATCTTCACGTGTGATCGGGAGGAGAGAAAAGGCAAAATGAAAACAGACAGCAACAAAGGAGCAGCTGTGAGTTTTTAAAATACATACATTCAGGGTTGGCGGTAAGAAACTTCCAGCTTTTACCGTGAGAAGGAAAATTCAATGGCACTCTGTGTTATTAACATCTGTCTCAAGGCCTACAGCAGGTAGGGATCTGGCCCGTGTTTTTCTCTTTAGTCTGTTTTCTGGAAAGGTCAAACAATGGAAGACATGTAGAGCTCGATTAATCCCAGCACTATAGAAAGACACCCAGAATGACAGTGAGGGGATGATTGTTCAAGTCACGTCTTCCACCAACTAACCACCCGTGTGGCTGTTGTTCTGGGTACCAGTGAAGCGAACCCATGAACAAGCATGCAGGGACTAGTGAGCTAGTACCAAGACAATCTTTGATTACCACGAAGCTATTCAGAGTTGGTTGTACCTCCACACCCTTTGTAAAGTATGTCAGCATACGAATATAGAACCCCAGGAAGCCTGTCCCCCCACGGGTTTGACCCACAAGGTTTCTTGCAAAGGGTAAACTCGACACTCCCTGTGGTGGGCTACAACACATCCACACACTCTTTGACACATCTGCCACTGAGAGGTGGAGCCTAATTCCCCTCCCCACCAATATGGGCTGGCTTTAGTGACTTGCTTCTAATAAATAGCATGTGTGGAATGGTGCTGTGTGGCTTCTAATGCTAGGTCACAACAGGGGACACGGTGTCTGCCTGGTTCTCTCTCAAAATGTCTGTTTTGGGAGCCTGCCTGCCATGTTGTGAGGAAGCCCAGCCATGTGGGGAGGCCGCATGTAGGTGTTCCAGTGAAGGAAGTCTGGGTGGTAGCATCTTAGACTGCTATGCAGCCTAAGGAAAGTTTGGTAAGGCCACTGGAGAGTCCTCTGGCCAAAGTCACCCATCCAAGGAATCTTGCATCCCCCAGGAACACACAGCCTCAGTATCTCTGTTGTGCATCATTGGCTGATAGCAGCCAGTGGGAAGCCTGGCTTTGGTGCAACATGTTGGTGGATTCCTGAGCATAGCTGCTTCTATCACAAAGTTGTTCAACCCAACTGAAGCCAGTGCAGGCCTGCTACCAGCACCATGGGACCCTTGCAACCTGTGAGCTGCAAATAACTGGTGCTTGCTTGTGATTGCTGGAGGTGGAGAGGGGAGGCATAGAGCCATGTTGAGAAGGCGTCTACCACACCTCTCTTCCTAGCACTATTCCCAGGATCCATGTGGATTTCTGATGTCTTCTTATGTTCTATTTGTCTGAGTCCCTTTGCCTTTGGTGATTCAGAGGGGTGGCATCCCAGTACAGGGTTAGGTCCCAAATAATTCTTTATTAGAATACCATTTGGAGACTATAGGAGGCACCAAGATCCCTCTAACCCAGGCCCTGAAGGAAGAACCATGAGTGGAGACAGGGACGACCACCAGTGCTGACTTGAGAGGGCCCACGAGCTGCACATGGGAACAGACCCACGGGCCAGAAGGTGAAGGGAATCGTGTTAGGACCAACTGGGGGCTGAGCAGGAGGGGCTGGTACTGCCATGAACAACCTTGGGAGGCCTCTATGCACCTTCAGTGGAAGTGGGGTGAATGGGCTTATCTGGGAAGCTTCAGTTACAGAGTCAAGGAGAGCAACTTTCCTTTACAAACTGTTTCAAGATCAGAAGCAAAATAGGCCACAGGACATAGAAACTAGCAACCTTCAAATGTGAAGTGTGTAACTTCACCAAAATGAAATGACTTTCAGAATAATAAGCAATATCCCAGAGGATTTGTGAACAAATTTACTTGTGTAAACAGCTATTCCTTGCCCACCTCCCATACACACACACATAAGCCAAAAGGCAATGTTGATCAATGTAGAATCCTATGCTGTTAATTTTGTGATCTGATCTTTCAGGAAATAAAGTGAGTGAGCTAGAGCATCTAAATTCTAAATTTTCAGTTAAGGTTATACCACATGGTCTGAGTTATTTCCCTTTTTGATTTGGCTGCCAGGATACTCAGAGCCAAATTGATAACTTACCATAATAACTATATATGATCTTATACTCTGTTTTTGAAAATTCTATTTCTTTACTTCCTCCTCCGCCACCCCCTCCCACCACAGCTACCCTTTCTGTTATAATTTGTACCTGCCTTACTCCACATGCCTTATTTTTACTCCCATTTCTCTTTCACTGGTGACTTTTGTTCAACTACATGATATGTTGTGCGTACTTCCTATAAAACATCTCAAATTCATTCTGAAATGACAGTATTAACAGTATAACAGGAAAAGCTAAACTTCATGGATTGTTATTATGTGCCAAATACTAAATGCTTTAGATACATCCTAAACACTGCAGAGACAAGTATTATCATCCCAATTTCATAGATGAGGAAATCAAGACTTAAGGGGCCACTTGTCCAAAGTTACGGGGTAAGTGCTCAATTTTGACTGTTGACAGTGTAGCTCCCGAGCTCCTGCTATTCTACCGACTATGCCATTGGCCCTGGTAGATTAGAAAGAGAGTCGGTCAGCCAGCCAGGAGCAGGTGCATGCAGGGGCCCAGGAATACACGCGTGCACACAGGCACACAGGCGTGCACACACACACACACACACACACAGCCCCTACCTACACACTCAGAGGTGGATGGCTCAGGGCCTCACCTTCCCTGCTATTTCTCTAGGCTTGAATGCAGGCAGGCATGGCGTGCAAGATGCCATGAGAAGTGTACTCCATAGAAGAAAAGGAGCCCAGAAGAGGCTGTTATCAAGGGCCCTGCTGGAGAAGACGCTGTGGCCCTCTTTGACCCCAGAGGGCCTCTCTCTGCTCTGTTAGCACAGCTCTCCGTGCTGTCGATGACGGCGCTGACGTTGCAGAGGAGGGGAGAACAATCTGACTCGGTGCCCTGTGCAGCCCCGTGGCTGAGAGCCCAGCCAGCCCTGCCTGGGAAGAGCCAGGGCCAGGAGCGGTGTACATTGATCGCGCTACACTAGTGCGGCTCAGAAGTCAATATCTGCTTGACATGCTGCAGAGCGTCCTCAAGCACACTGGGAGTTCAGTGCCTCAAAAATTGTGTTTTTCCTTTTCTTCTAGATGATGAAGTAAGGGGATAAAAAAGGATGAGATGCTGGGTGGACCCAGCAATATTTCAAGTTCTTAATTTACTTCTAAATAATAGTATGTAGAATCTTTCTGTAAGATTCTAGGGCACTAATGTGCAAGCAGGGAGCTATAATTTTTTGTAGCGTATCTGCCACGCACCCAGTCCCGTGCTAAACTCCTCTCAGGTGAGTGCTTGATTTAATGCCTACGGTCCGCTACAGAAAGCCTAATTTCCTCCTTGTGTTTGGGGGAAAGCCCTCGGTATCACATACCACTCCTGGCTGTCCTCCCCTTCTTATACCCTCCAAGGGAGGAAGGGGGACTTAACTGGCAGGGAGTTTAGGGAGCAGAACACAGCACGTGTGGCTCTGTCCCTTCATCTGCTGCTCTTTGGGATGGACCTGCTTGCAGAGAGACCCACACAGCCCTGGCATTGCATACCCTAAGTTTAGCTGCTGTGGGCTCCGCTCCCTCTGGGGCCACTAAGCAGAGGTGTGCTCTGGCTCTCAGGCTTGCTGGTGTCTGAGAGGGTGAGTCTGTCTCCACCTCGTTTTGGTATTGGCCTGCTCACTGCGGCAGGGTTGCCATGAGGCCAAGCCACAGCCTCCCACCCAGCCTACGAAGGCAATGAAGATGGCACCTGCATCTCCGCCTGCCTGACTTCTGCGTCCATTTCTACATTAGCATCAAAATTTGTTAAGGAACAAGAATTTGATGTGTTTCTACAGCTCCAAACCCCAACACGATCCTAGAAGATAGCTGTCATTATTAGTGTCCCTTTTCAAAGGAAATAGAAGTCAAAGAAGATGAGTCATTTGCCCAAAGAAAACAAATGTGTGATAGACCAAGCATATACTCCCAGACAGTCTGATTCCAGAGACTGTGTTTTTAAACATTAATCTTTCTTGCCTCTTATTTTAATCTCATCTCAAGTCCGTATGATGGGTTATATCTATCTATATCTTAGGGAAAAGAAAACTTAAGAATCTTCCACAAAGTCATCAAAAGCCAAATTTGTGTAATTTCAAAGTGTTGGCACTTTTCATTCCATTGGGCAACACTGGGGTTCTACATTTTAATTTTTTTATTGGCATCTTGCACAATGAGATAATCTGAGGTCCTGCAACTGCCTCGCAAGCCCATCTTCCATGAGCGCTGAGATTGGTGCATCATTAAATAAAGGAACTGCGTCTTGCCCTGAAATGCAGTGTCTCCTTGACATACTGGCAAATTCTAAGGGCAAACAAGAAATTCTAAATGAAAAATAATTTAGTGTGACCCTCAGTAAGGATGATTACTTGAGAATCTCCAGTGGCTGCACCCACAAGTAGCTGCTGATAAACTTGGACAGGGTCAAGTTTTCCAAAGATAAATCCTTGGAGCATGAAGAGGAAGCAGTTGACTCATGGCCTCTCCAACCCCCGTCCCTGCCCCTCCACCTACCACAGTGTTGATTTCTGCAACGCTGCCATGAGCTTGAACAGCACCAGAGTAGCAGATATGATATACACACACCACAAAATCAAATGTTAAAAAAAAAATTCATTGTCTCTAATTGTATGAAGTTTAGTTTAATTTAATTTCTGTCTTGAGCTCCTCAAGCAACCTGGTAGAAGAAAATTAATCTCAGTAAATGCAGGTAAGCTTATTGACTTCAGTATTTTCCTATCCTAGCTTCTCTTGTGTTGCATCCCAGTTCCAGGCATGGTGGGGAGGGTTCATCTGGCCAGTGGCCATCATCATCGTCTTCAGCGTCTGCTGTGCATTCTCATTCCTGGGGGTCCCTGGTCAATAGTGTCTGTCCTTGCTGCCATTTAGGAAGTCTCTGACAAAGGTCAATGTGGGTCACTACAGTTCTCCTCCCTCAAGCTGTGGAAAATTCACTGGAGCTGTCTCAAGCCTTCTCTGCCTCGTCACCATGGTTACCACTGCCCACGGTACCCACCCTAGCACAGGGACAAGCTGGGGCCCACATGGGAATGGAAGGATGGGAAGAATGAGTCCCCTCTGCCCCAGGTCTCCAAATATAACCAGGAGTTCTATCGTTGAAATCCCACAGGGGAGGAGCAGCAGAATACAAGGACACTTCTTAGAGTCACACCAGGATCCGACTTCTCCTCTCTGCCTCGCCATCTTGTCTAACCCAGGGAAGTATTACCTCTTCTAGATGAGACAAGCCTGTCTCTTGGGTATTTTTCCTCTCGTGGACCTCAGCTTTTGAAACTCCAAAGTAAAAATGTGATGCCTTTGTATCCCTGTGACAACCCTTCTCCAGGGCAATGGGTGGCTCATACTCAGTCTGATTGGGTGGGGTGGGTCATAGTGATGATAGAATAAAAAGGGATTATAGGATTTCTTTAAACCTACATAATGTCTGTAAGCACATTGCTCAAGAATCTTCATAGTGGCATTATCCATAACAACACTGTATTTGTTATGCGCTGCTGCGTAACAAATTCCCCCAAAGCTTAGTAGCTTGAACAACACTATGTGTTGTCTCCCAGTTTCTGTAGGTCTGGAGTCCCGGCATGGCTTAGCTGGGTCTTCCGGCTCAGGGGTTCTCTCGAGGCTGCAGTGATGGTGTTGGTCAGGGCAGCAGTCATCTCAAAGCTCAGCTGGAAAAGGATCTGCTTGTAAACTCACTCGTGAGGCTGTTGGCAGGATTCAGTGCCTTGCAGGCTGTTGAGCTGAGGGCCTCCGTGCTTCATGGCTGCTGGTTAGAGGCTTCCTCAGTTCCCTGTCACGTGGGCCTCCTGTTTACAACTTGGCTGTTTCCATCAGAGCAGGCGAGAAGGTAAAAACGAGTGAGAGGGCAGAAGTCACCGTCCTTCATCACCTGATTTCAGAACTGACATCTCATCCCTCTTTCCAGCATTCGCTTTGTTAGAAGCAAGTCAGTAGGTGCGGCCCACACACAAAGGGAAGAGATCACACAGGGGCACAGATGCCAGAAGGCGCGATCACCGCGAGCCAGTTCAGAAGCTGCCTGGTGGTAACAAGGCCTGAATTGGAGGCGACACGGATGCCCCAGGTGAGTGGATAAACAGAGCGTGCTGCATTCACACGACAGAATAGTACTCAGCAGTACAAAGGAACAAATGACTAATAGACCTAACGACACGGATGAATCTCAAAACATGTGTGGAAGCCAGACACAAAAGAGTACACAATTTATGATTCAGTGTTGTGCAGCGTTAGAACAGGGTTGCCTCTGGAGAGGAATTGACTGGGAAAGAGCACAAAAGAGCTTTCTAGAATAAAAGATGTGCCACATAGGGTGCAGTGTACGGATACATACATTTGCCAAGACTCGTGGAATTGTACAGTTGAAAGCTGTGCATTTTACTGTATGTAAATTATCCTTCAATTTAGACTTTTTAAAATGCTTCCGTGGGTACTTCACAATGTTATTTCACTACACCAGTATACTCCAGTTTCCCCACCTGGAAAAGAAGTGTGGCACAGATCAAACTTGCTTCTTGTGTGGCCTTGGGCAACCTCGTATACCTCTCTGAGCTCATCCATTCGGCAAGCATTAAACATCTATTCTAGGGGAGATTTGTGGGAGATGAAGAAACAGAACTCAGTCAACCTTCTCCAAGGGCCTACAGCCCAGTGGGAGAGACGCACATATAAACGAATACAAGGTGGGGAGGTAAGACTGGCGGGATGGATTAGTGATGTCTGTCCTGGGCAGGGACTATGAAAGTGGTATTTGTCATCCCTGCTCTATGGGATTAGAAGGTTTAAATGGAGCGTCTGTTTCCTGGGTTCTGTTCAATCTGGTGGCAAAACGTCCCTACTTCCTTGTTCAATGTAATTTAATTCAACAGACATTTCTTGGTTGCTTTCTGAGTGCCAGGCATTTATATTCAAAAATTCTTTAATTTCTGTGACATGCCCATCTGGCCATTATGATCATCAATCTCGGCTGGGTTGAGAGATGCTTTTTAGAGGATTTTATTATGAACTCCCCACATAGGGCAAACCCTCGTGTCATTTTTCAATCTTTAAAAATTCAAAAGACACTAATGTCAACACATGACGATACAGCACATGAATTTCTCTCTGGGACTATTGACTCTATTTATGAAATCTGAATTTCTGAATTAGTAAAGGTGGTGCTGAGAAGCCCACTTACAATGATTCCATGACTTCTCAAATGCCCTGCTGTATATGAAGCTAAGCTTTCCTGTGCTGCATCACTGAATCCTCATCACTGCCCATGAAGACACCTCTGTTACCATCCCCAGAATTCCCATTTTACAGATGAGGAAATTAAAGCTTAGAAAGGTTGGAGGCTTGTATAATGGCCCATGGCTGTAAGTGACAGACCCTCGATCTCTGCAATCTCTCCCGTGTGGTTATAATACAGTCTTTAATTGTGGCAAAAAAAGCAATTTCTAAGCTAAACCTTTCTTCCCAAATCATCCTGAAGTACTAAACATCACTCTCCTTGAACCCCAGTTTTCCCAGTTTGATCAATGCATCACCAATATGAGACCTTGGACAAGTCAGTGTCCCTCTTGGGGCCCTGGTTTCCTCATCTGTGAAACGTGGACACTCAACTTGATAGCACACACTTTCTTCCAACTCAGAACAAAATTTTATGATGCATATTTCAAAATCAAGATGGTAGAATTCTAAGAAAATTCGCACATACTTTATCAATGGCATCTATTGTAATAATTTAATAACACTGTGTAGTTGATATTAATAATTAGGTTACCATTTTCTCCCAGTGCCAAGTGAGGAAATGGTTCTCTTTTGAAGTCATTAAACGTAGAGACTGAACAAATCATATTTTCAAGGTGTCATCCAGTCCACAGCCTTCATCAGCACTGATGTATTCTAAAAGCAGTATTTAGCATCTGGATGTTGGGGACCTAGAGCTGGATTACGTTTCTAAATCAAAATGCAGTAAAGTTCACATTCAGAATGATTTTTACCATAATCCAATAGTACCTTAATGGGCCCTTAAGCCTCAAACCACATTTTAACCCCTGAATTCTCAGGGAGAGCTTGGTCATGTCATTTTTCAACAGAGACATTTTGTGGTTTATTGATTTTTATCCAAGAGTAAGAAAAGGCACTGTGGAAAAATAAGTTTGGCTTAACTTATAAAGCTGAATGGATCCTGAGCTAGGAGGTTTAAAGGAGTCTTGCGTGCTAAACACAACACTGAATGAATCGCACATAAACAACGGGGCCCATGTGAACAGTACTATTGTCTCCTTCGCAGAAGATCACAATAGCTGCACTTCATTGAGGACGAGAGGATCTCTCCATTGTGCACAGCTAGACTGCAAGATGGAAGTGTTGAGTCTTGAGCAGCTAGAAGGTTGCTTTCTTCACTGTTTTGAATTTAAAAAGAAGGAGAAAGCAAAGGAAGGTGTGGGCACATGAAGGAAAGAAGAGAAGAAACTGAAGGAAGCGCTTTCCTGGAGGGAGATAAGCTGCTTCCCGAGCCCTGGTCTGGCCGTGTGGTTTGCTGTCTCCCTGGGCATCTTGACAATGGCTCCCTTTACTTGGACCTTTCTTGAGCAGATTTTTACAAGAGCAGAGCTACCACAAAAGAAGGGAAGGGAGGAGATAGGATGATAGGACTTTGGCCTTGGGAGGGACTGTAGAAGCCTGAAACCTTTAGACATTTTCATTTACAGACAGGAAAACCAAGACAACTGAAGACCAAGAGGTGACGGGATTGCCTGCAGCCTCTCAACTGGGAAGTGGCACAACTGGTACAAAATGTTGAACTACCTTTTCAAGCTGTCACTTGTCCCAGAGCATTCCATGATGGCCTCTAATAATATACCCCAATCATCCTCGAACATTACAAATAACTTAGGTCACTGTTCAAACAATAAAAGTTCCATATAGAAACACTTCATACTCTAAGATGAACTGAGTTGAGATTAGAACAGAACCAAGTTATCCACTCGTGTTCAATAACTACCAGTTATCAATTCGTGCCAGCAAGATATTCTTTTTCAGTAGAGTGGATGAAGCTCTACATCACATCATCATCAAAATAATCAAATGTTTTTTGAGCACCTGCCATGTGTCCTGGGGAGAGAAGGAGACAGAGAGAGGAGAAGGGAGGAAGAATGGAGGAAAAGAAGACCTATTTACGAGGCCCCAGGGCTATTCAGTAGACAGAACTCAAACCCACAGAGATCTGTGATGAACATTCTCACCATATTGTATACAAGCAATGGATATTTCTGTATCCTAACAACTATAGAGGCAACATAGACAAAGACCTAGAACCTCTGCTGACAAAAGACAGCATGCAATACCCAAGTCAAATGATCAGAGACAGTTTTGTATGTTATCTAAGATCAGAAAGCCAAATAGAGAGGTCGCGGTATTAAAAAATGCTGCCCCCTTTCTACATCTGCTAAGAGAAGTGACCCTTCATTCACTGATTCAACAAACACGTTTCAAGTGCCTGCTTTATGCTGGGTTCTGCGAGGCGCCACGGATGAAGCCGTAAACAAGGCGATGGGCTCCGTGTCATCACGGGGCCTACAGCCTAGTGGGACAGACAGACACAACACAGCGGTGCCAAGAGAGGCATTGGTGGTGGGGGACAGGGGAACTAGTTTAGACCGAGAACAGCCTTTCTGACGATTCGTGTGAGCCCTGACGCACAAGAAGGTGCCATCCCCGGGCAGAATGGAGGAAGGGACATGCCAGGTAGAGGGTCCAGCAGGTGCCGGGGTCCAGAAGTGGGAGACCCCTTGGTGTGTCCTTGGTGTGCCCAGGAGCTGCGGGAAGGCAGGCAGGTCGGGGAGAGGGAGGCCTGCCGTAGAAGACAAGGCTGGAGCCCCGTGGGCCTGGGTGGGGAGTTGGGATTTATTCCGCGCACAATGGGAGCCCATTGAAGGGTTTAGTAACAGTCAATAGAAAGGAGCACAAAAGGCCTATTTGAGGGCTCAGTGCAGCCCATAAGCCCGGCATTCAGGACTTCACTAAGCACTCTCTGTATTGTCTCCACGGACTCTTTTCACAGCAGTCTCTCAGCCCCTGATTTTCTCAGTTCTTTCTCTCCGTGGCTCTCTTATGGCTCCAAAATGAACAGGAACAAGGGAGAAAGAAGAAAAGCCCCCAGCCCCAGGGGCCCACGGTCCGCTGCACTTGGTGTGCAGAGGCGGGGGCACAGCTGTGGGCGGGGCGGAGGGAAGGGTGAGAAGACCCGATCCCGCACCTCTGCCAACTCCAGCCCCCACCCCCACCCCTCCCCATGGGAGGGGGAAACAGAGGCACTGGTAGCAAGGAGGAGTCGGGGTGTGCAGGCTGGCACGTGCCTCTACCACGGGAAGACCCTGTTCAAGCCCCGACTCTGGCTGTGTGGCCGAGGCCCCCTGGATAGGCTCAGTTTGCTGCCAGATTCTCTCTCCACCCTGTGCACCCACTCTGTGTGCTGAGGGCCGGCTCCCTGGCCCTCTGGCTGCCACTGGTGTTAGGCCAATGGGGGGCCCTGGCAGAGGCTGGGGGCTTGGAGGAGAGGGAGACGCTGGCGTTTGGTACCCCAGCTCACCTGCCCCAGTCCGCGGATTCCCAGCTGACCTGCTTCTTTCCTGAAGGCCTGGGTTCCTGCCAGGCAGCCCTGTCCCACCACCCTCTCTGCACCTGGGCAGCAACTCCCTCCCTCCACCCCTGCAGGCCCAGGGGTAGTGACAGCTTCCTGCTGTTGCAAGCTCTGGTGCTTCCACATCCCTCACTGCCTTCATTGCCCCTACTCCCAACTTCAGGGGTAATACCTTCATTGTCCTTTCCTTCTTAGCCCTTTGAATGGGCCAGCTATCCCTCCCCACCCACCCCCTGCTCCCCAGCTGATCCCATGGGCAGGTAGGTATTTGAGGTCTCTGAGACTCCATTTTCCCCATTAGTAGCATCCCTTGTGAGAAATTCTTACGGAAAATAAACCAAGCGAAGTGCTGC
>CM052446.1:48552181-48598012 GCA_028533085.1 Varecia variegata | reverse complement strand
GTGGAGAAGGGTTTTACCTTGGAGTGATGGAAATGTCTTGGAACTAGATGAAGACGGTGGTCGCATAGTATCATGAATCTGCTAAACGCCACCAAATCGTTCACTTTAAAATGGTTACTTGTATGTTATGTGAATTTCACTCCAATAAATTATTTTTAAAAAGCCCACCAGAAACTATAAAATGTTAAATACATAACAGAATTCTTCTGATGATAGTAAAAAACACATATAGCTAACGATATAACGCATGCCTAACAAGACAAGGCTTTAATGTAATTAACACAAGAGCCAGATGTGTGGGCCAGGTGAGGAGCTGGTTGGGTTGAGACAGAAAGAGATTTCAAGGGCGGGCAGGCAGGAGCCAGGCCTTTGTCTGGGCTGTGAAGGATGAAGGGCAGGGCTTTCCAGGTCAGGGGACACCTCAAGCCAAGTTTTCAAGATAAAAGTGTCAAAGATTTGAGAATGGGGGTCACCAGTCTGGTGGGGACAGAGGGGAGGGCTGGATGGGGACTGGGAAAAGTTGGCCAAAGCCAGATAATCCAGACTCTCAAAGAGCAACTGGAGAAGTCCAGCCATTTTTCCAGACCAGAATGGGGGATATTTCAGGGTTTTGAACAGAAAGCTGGCATGAACCAAGGGGAATTTTAGGAAGATTCCTTCGGCAGTGTATGACAAATTAGCGGGGACAGGATTACATTCATGAAATGGCAGGCAAGGTGGCTGCTGGAGTTGCTTGGGAGTGAAAAAAAAAATTCTCCCATCATGGATTTATCTCGCTTTAAAAGCCAAATGGACAGATTGACGGGGAACCAGCCGTGTTTTCAGTACAATATTTCCCCAAGTGTGTCCCAAAGAGGTTTTTCCAAGTAGACTTGAAAAATGTCATTTTGTTAAACAAAATCAAACAGGTTTGTGTACCATAGGATTTCTCGAAAGCTTTCATCTACAAATGTGCATTAGTGAATATCCAGGAATAGGGTTGCCAGATTTAGGGGGGCAGGGAGGATACCCAGTTAAATTGGAATCGTATGGTGCATACTAAAATACTATTTGTCATTTATCTGAAATTCAAATTTAACTGGGCATTTGTATTTTACTTGGCAAGCCTAAGAAGGAAACTACAATCTAATTTATAGCCAACTGTTTTTCTCAAATATATTTTATCAAAAAAACCATTTTCATGCAGCTTCCATAGGAACAGTATTCCACAGGCCACACTTTAGCAAACACTGGTATAGTGGCAAGACCCCTTAGGCTTCAGTCAGACATCAGGGGTTCAAATAAAATCCCAACCCTGACTCTGGCTGTGTGGTCTTAGTTAAGTCACATAATCTGCCTGGGCCTCAGTTCCCTAGTCTGTAAAATGAAGTTGCTGGGAAGTTTAAATGAGGTGATGTAAGGTTCACATGAGTCCCAGGAACATGCTAACTGGGCCATGTTTTCCCACAAGTGCTGGTAAGCACACGATGCCGCTGTGCTATGGGTTTGGCATCAGTAGGTGGCACGTAGGAAAGTGTGCACACCACTGAAGGGTCACAAACAGCCGTACAGTCAATTGGGTTTATAACAGCTTTCCCCTCAACCATTAAAAAGGAGTCTGCCAAATATAATTTTTGGCAAGAAAGGCAGCATCTCCGAAGGCAAGATGTATGTGCAAAATAGGTAAAGCCTTTTAAGGCCATTTATAAACTCAGAATCCTCTTTCAAGCTGGCGTGTTTGTTTGTCATCTTTCCAGGTCAGATATTTGGAGAACGATGCTGGGGGACCTCCTGGGGTAGCTCATGGGCCTCACGTAGGTGTGTCATGAAACCCGAGAGACTTTCTGCAGCCCATACACACCAAGCCCCGTTCTGTAGCTGTGGGAGGTCAGGAAATCAGAGCAGGGGAGGGTGCTGCTGTCGGAGCTTCTGACCTGGGGAAAGAGCCACCAGAACAAAAGCAGAAAGCACACTAAAAACACAAGCAGTGGGACTCAAAAGGGAGGCAGTGGATAAGGGTGTCTCAACTTCCTTCAAACCCCTCCAGCATGATCACTGTGTTAGTTTCCTAGGGCTGCCATAACATCTTGCCACCAACTGGGTGGCTGAAAACAACATTTATTGTGTCCCACTTCTGAAGTCTAGAAGTCCAAGATCACAGTGATGGCTGGGTCATTCTCTCTCTGAAAGCTCTACAGGAGGATCCTGCCTTGCCTCTCCCTGGCTGCTGGCTATTCCTGGCAATCCTTGGCACCCCTTAGCCGACAGCTACGTCACTCCAATCTCTGCTGCCGTCGTCATGCGGGGTTCTGTGTCTTTACAGTGGCTTGCCTCTGTGTGTGTCTGTGTCTCTTCTCCTCTTCTCATGAGGACACTGGTCATTGTGGACCAAGTGCGCACCTTACTCCAGGATGCCATCTTAACCACTACATCTACTGCATCCCTCTTTCCAAATAGGGCCACGTTCCGGGGTTCTGGGAAGGATGCGAATTCTTGGGGAATACGATTCAACACAGCACAATTATTTTCAGGGTAACTATAGCGAACACTTACATGGTGCTTACTGCAAATCAGACACTGCTACAGGTGCTTTACACATACTTCACTCACTTGATCCTTGGGACAACCCTAAGGGGTAGGTACTGGCTGGGAGCGGTGGCTCACGCCTGTAATCCTAGCACTCTGGGAGGCCGAGGCAGGAGGATCGCTTGAGCCCACGAGTTTGACATTGCTGTGAGCTAGGTGGATGCCATGGCACTCTAGGCTGGGCAACAGAATGAGACTCTGTCTCAAAAATAAGGAGGTGGGGGTAGGTATTATTATAATCTCCACTCTACAGATGAGGCAATTGGCCTGCAGAGAGGTTAAGTAACTTGCTCAAGGTCATTCAGCTATTAAGTAGCAGAGTGAGGATTTGAAGCCAGGAGGAAATTTCCAGAATCTGTCCTCTCAATGTTATACTCAATTATTTCTCAGAAGAGTGGGATGGTCAACTGTTTAAAAGCCACCTTCTTAGAGAGATCATGAATCTCAAAATACAAATAGTAGCAACCAACAGTACCATAAGAGAAAACATAGGCTGGAGACCTCATTGTGAGAGGTTGCTTAGCGTTAGGAGGTAGACTCCGTCGATATCCTCCTTTTAAAGAGGAGGAAACTGAGCTCTTGAGAGGTAAGTATATTGCATATGTAACACAGCTAGTGAGCTGTAGAGCACATTTCTCAACTATGTTCATAATCACTGTTTTATGTTGGTGGCCAAACCCTCCCATCCACCTTGAGCATTTGGGAACATCTTAATATACCACCAGAAATCTCATTTGCAGTGGATCATTATCAGCTGGAAAAACAGTTTTCTGGGAAAACAAAGGCAGCTGTGACTTGTAGTGCTCACCAATTTCCATGGTGTAAATACTCCCATACTTCAAGCTGCAGTGTGTCGTCCCTGAGCCCAGAGTTGGGAAGAGACAGGCACACTTGGCTCTCATGAGCCTATCAAGCTGACTCTGTCATGCTCCTGCCCCAGGGATCTTGTGTCAAATGTTGATGTGGAGTTTTGTAGGTAAACAAAGCTCCAGGTCGTCTGCATCAAGACTCAGGAGACAAAGATTCCTTTAGCTTTAGCAGTACAGTCAGGACAAACAGGGAATGTTGGCTCCTGGGCAGGCATGGAATGTGCTTGGTAGCCCCAGGTTGTCCATGAAACTTATGTCACATGATTTTTATGAGAATTAAGAGTGACATTTGTGCTCAGTACAAGAGAGATGCTTAATAATTAATCACCATTAAAGTATTACTATGAAGGCATTATAACAGAACCTTGTATTTGCATGAAACCTTCTCAGCAATTATAATTTAAGCTTTAGGATATCCCAGACTTGGAGATTAGATAGGAATGATTTGCCCCCACTGGACAGTTGAGGAAACTGAGGCAAAGAGAGGAGAAGTGACTTGCCTAAGTGCACGCAGCAGAGCCAGCTGAGAACCTGGATCATGTGAACCAAAGCAAAGCCAACTTTGAGGCAGTTCATTTCACCCAGATGACAGAGCATGAAGCCAGTACTGCTTGAGGGTGTGGCCCTGCTCTGTGCCCAGGAGATGGTGAGGGTGGGCAGAGGGCAGGATAGACAAGATCCACCCAGCCTGGCAGATGGAGCAGGGCCCCCAGGACTGCAGGGCAGATGAAGTGTTCCTCAGGTGAGAGGACTTCAGGGAGAGGGGTGGGAGGAAGAGTTGGGTGGTGGTTGATCTAAGAGGTCCCCACAGAAGGACTTGCAGGCCAAATGTCACCTAACAAGGCGTAGCAACTCTGAAAATCTTGGAAATCAAGTCCTGGGTCGAAGTCTAGAGGGAAATAAATATTTGTGCTCTGAACTTTCCGCCTGGTGCTGCCCATCTCACCTGAACATATCTCTTTATTACTGCTCATAGAGAAGGAACATGGCGTGACTGCAAATTCCACTGGAATTTAGGAGGCAAAGATCTGTTTTAGGATGACGCCCATATCAGGAGAGGCTTCTTAACACTCTCCACACTCAAAGTCTTTGATTTCCTCAACATAGCCATATCATTGTTTTTTTAACTTTTTCAAATGATTACAGACTCAAAGCAAGTTGCAAAAACAGCACAAAGAGTAGTCCCTTGAATCCTTCACCCAGCTTCCCCCAATGGTGGCATCTTTTCCAACTTTAGCACAATATCAAAACCAGAAACTTGACACAGCGCGATACTGTTGACCGCACTGCAGACCTTGTTCAGTTTTAGCATGCACTCCTGCGTGTGTGCGTGTTTATCTAGTTCAATGCAGTCTGATTCTTCATGTGGATTTGCATAACCACCAACAAATAGGATACACAACGATGTCTTCACCACAAAGAAATTCCTTCCCGCTACCATTTACAGATACATCCTCTCACCCCATCCCTTTCCCCCGGAAACCACTAATCTCTTCTCCATCTCTAGAGTTTTGTTATTTGGTGTATGTTACATTAATGGAATCATATGGTACCAAACCTTTTGGGACTGGCCTTTTTCACTAAGCATAATGCCCTTATCTGTGTTGTTGCATATTATGGGTTGAATTATGTCCCACCCAAAATTCAGATGTTGAAGCCCTAACCCCCAATACCTCAGAATGTGAACTTACTTGGAAATAAGGTCATAGCAAATATAATTAGTTAAGATGAGGTCACACTGGAGTAGGGTGGGCATGTAATCCAATATGACTAGTAATTTTATAAAAGGGAAATTTGGACACAGGGAGAACACCATGTAAAAATTGGAGTTACACTACCATAAGCCAAGGACCCACCAGAAGCCAGGGACGAGGCCTGGGCAGATCCTTCCCTAAGTCCTTCAGAGACAGCATGCCCTAGCATTCTCTGACACCTTGACCTCAAGTTTCTAGCCTCCAGACCATGCAACAAATTTCTGTTGTTGAGCCCACTTTGTTTGTGGTACTCCGTTAGGGCAGCCCTGGAAAAGGACACATTGCACATCTTGAAAATGTGTTCCTTTTTATTGCAGAGTAGTATTGCACTGTATGGATATATGAGAGTTTCTTCCAACCATTAACTCACTGAAGGACATTGTATTGTTTCCAGTTTTAGGCTATTACAAATAAAGCTGCTATGAATATTCATGCACAGGTTTTTGTCTGAAAATAGGTTTTTATTTCTCTGAGAAAAATGTCCAAGAGTGCAACTACTGGGAATTAAGGCAAACATATGCTTAGTTGATAAGAAATTGCCAATTTTCCCGTATCATTAATTTTTATAATGAGTAGGCTCTCTCCAACCTCTGATAAACACCCCTTCAATTTTTAAAAATAGCAACGGACTCTTAGAGGGAAGGTAGGAGGAGGGCGTGGATGGAGTCACATCTAGAAAGCATGCAAATATGACAGAATTATAGCATTCTGATAACTTACGCTGCTGACAATGGCAAAGTAGATTAACTAAAAAAAGCCAAGGTCAACCTTAGTTATCTGAATGAAGTCAGCAATTCAACGAACATTGATTCATTATTTACCACGTGCCAGGCACCAACCTGGATGCTGGGAGAACCACACAAACTGGCGGGGGGAGCCTCGATCTTCAACATCTGTTACCCTAGTGTAAAAGATAGACACGCACACAAATAACCATCACGCCATCTGCTATGACTAAGGGATGGGGAACTGGGAGACACACACAATCCCCACATTATAAACACTGAGCTCTGAAGAGTACAGGACGGCCTTGCTCTCCTGATTTCTTCTTGAGTAGGATGTTACTGTCTGAAACAGGAGTGGCAGCTTGGAGATGGGCTGATATGAAAACTGAATTCTGGGCAAACCAGAAAGTGAACATCAAGACTCAGAATCACTTTTTGAAGGCTTGAGCACTTGGAAACAGAGCACGACGGCTGGATTAGTCACCAAAACAAGAAGTGTTTTATTGGATTATCGGGATCATCTGTCTGGCTGAACCCATCCGCTCAGGGACGGCCTACCTCTCACGCTCCCCGGCGCTTCTTTCAGGGGAATGAATTCACTGCCGCCAGTTCTCCTTGTCAATCCGTCACTTGTTTCCCTCCCCGCCCTGCAAAGGAATAAAGCCTGAGGAATGCAGGCTGGGCCCTGCTTATGGGCTTACGGGCAAGTCCTTGGCCTTTACTGTCTCCTCTCAACTGAGAGCTTTTAAGGTCCAAACGGGGACTGACTCAGCATTTAATCTCATCAACAAAGCTCTTTTATTATAAACAAAGTGGGTAGGTCTCACTTGCCCTACCCCAAGAAGAGGAATTTTTATTGATCTAAAACACTTCCAAAAACGTTTTACCCCTTGACTTGACCCTTGTCAGCCTCAGTTTGAGTGTAGGATGGTGTCTGGCTTCCTACTGCTGATGTCCTGCCCTTTCTACGGTCCACGATCAAGACAGAGAGCCCAGGGCTGAGCCTCATGGAGTCATTTCTGCAGCATTCGTCTGTGAAGACAGGTCTCCGAGAGCACAAACAGAAACGGAATAGGAAACTTCTATTTACCCTAATGTCCATTTCCCTCTTCCAGCTATAGAAGGAGAAGCTCGGAGATTTGCTGGACGAGGGAGCCAGCAGAATGCATTTCCCAGACTCCCTTGCACCTGCTGTGGTCACATGACTAAGCTCCAGCCAATAGGATGTAAGCAGGAATGCCACATGGAACTTCTTGGCCATCGCCTTCAAAGAAAGGGACATGCACTCCTCTGTCCCTCCTTCTGTCTTGCCTCAGGGAAAGCTGACATAGCAGAGAGCCGTTCTGGAGCACACATTTGAAAACAATACATGGCTGGGTGCAGTGGCTCATGCCTGTAACCCTAGCACTTTGGGAGGCTAAGTTGGGAGGATTGCTTGAGGCCAGGAGTTTGAGACCAGCCTGAGCAACAGCAAGACCTCATCTCTACAAAAAATAGAAAAATCAGCCTGGCCTGGTGATGTGGGCCTGTAGTCCCAGCTACTCGGAAGGCTGAGGAAGGACTGCTTGAGTCCAGGAGTTTGAGATTGCAGTTAGCTATGACGATGCCGCGGCACTCTACCTGGGGCAACAGAGCAAGACCCTGCCTCTAAAAAAAGAAACAAAACAAAAAAATACTTCATGAATGGAGGAACAACAAGAGAATGAGACCCCCCACGTCCTCACCTCTGGAACCGCCTTATCAACCAGCAGCTCATTTGTGGGCAATCCCGTGAGAACGAAATTAACTTCCATCTTTCTTGTTTAAGCCAATGTTATTTTGCTCTTTGAAACGGCAGTTGAATTTGTGTTCCACTAATACACAGGATAAGTCCAAGGGAGGGAGCCAATTGACGTACAAGACGGAAAGAATAGTAAAAAACAGAGCAGCAGGCAAGGGTCTCGAGTTGGAAAAGCAAGTGATCGGCCATGGCACAGGCAGGAGGGGGGCTCACTAGCCCTGAAGCATGCAGTAGCCGCTCGTTCACATGGCTGACTAAATGGCTTCTCCATCACTCACATGCAACACCCTCTTTCTTGCTTCCCAGCTTTTGCACGTGCTTTGCCCCTTAGCCAGGAATCCCCTCCTCACCCCCATTATCGCCAACACTTGGATAACTTTTACTCATCCTTCAGATTTCCCTTTGCATATTGCCTTCCCGGGAAGAGGTCATCTCTGGAAGAAGTGTCCCTCCTATGTACTCCCCTCAATGCCTCCCCTGCAAGTCTACCTGCCTGCCCATTTGTGTGGCTTCTCCTCCGGACTCAGAATCCCAGGGGGGCAAGGGAACACACCTGCCTGTTCACCATTGTGTCCCCAAGGCTAGCCCTAAGCTGCACGTAGAATACTCACTGATCTTTGAATGAAGCCCCAAGCCAGAGCCTGGCTTTCAAAGGATCTGATCAGGCAACAACGACCTTGGAATTTGAGAGGCTTCTGTCCACATTAGACTCTTCCTAGCAAACTCTGCCTCCTGGGGAGACCCAGCCAGATGTCCAAATGCCTCTGTCCTCGGGGAAAACCACTGGAGACCTCATCTTCCAGCAGGGGCTGCTAACCACCTACAATCCTCCCTGGCCGCTTTCTCCTCTCAACGTCCCCCTCATTCAGGCGGCTGTAGTTGAGTTGGGGGTTTGTTTTTCTCTATTTCCTTCTCACTTTCTGCCTTGGCTTTTATGTTTCGAATTGTCCCACTGCTCGCAGCGCTCTGGCCGCCCACCTGCCTCTGATGAGCGCACCGCACCGGGCTGCTCGGCTCCCAGCGCCCGCAGCCCCGAATGAAAGCTCTGCTTTCATCACCAGGCCCCCTTTGCCTCCGACTTTTTCATATCTTATTAAGGCTCAAACCGGTTCGAGCAATTTCTTCAAAAGCCACACAGATTATTCAAAACAACAACAATAGGGAAGGAATAAAAGCAGCTAAACTGCAAAAATTATCTGGTATGCTCAACCCCTCGGTCTCTTGCTCTCTCTGACAATCGTGCCGCGAGACAGGGGAGCAGGCAGAGAAGACTTGCTAGAAAACTGTCCTGTTTCCCACAGCGCCACATCACCCCATGTCCCATGCTCCTTTCAGGAGCAAGGTGACTCATCCAGGTCACTGGCCCACAGGTGTGCAACCTGCAAGGGGCCCAGTGCTCATGAGGGCCTGTGCTTGGTTTATTTCTCTGCTGTCGTGGTCTTGAATTCTTAGAAACTTTTGCACAAGGGCCCCACATTTCCATTCCGCACTGGGCCCTGCACATTGAGCAGCCAGCCCTGTCCTCAGGTGTTAACTCTGGAGAGTCACAGGCTGCTCTCCCACATTCTAGGGTCAGAGCCTCCCAGTCTCATAACCTAAGAATCATAGCCTGGAAGGGTCATGGGACAAGCCCAACATAGGACAAAGGGCACAGTTCAAGCTGGGTTTGAATCCCACCCTGCAATTAACTAGCCTTGGGCTAATTATCACATGCCTCTGAGCCTCAGTTTCTTCCTTTGTAAAATGAAGGAAGTGATACCTTACCTTATAAAGTTGTTGGGAGGACCAAAGGACATAATTTATTATAACATGGCACCTGGACGAGACTGAAGCTTTAAATACTTAAGGTTGGGAAATGGCCATTTTGGGAATTTCAAACAGTCTCTTTTAGTCTATAAAAAAACGAATTTACCTTTGGAACAGACACTCCCTTTGTTTAAGAAGGGGCCACGTCACTGAGACCTTTTTGGTTTTGCTGGTAAGGCCAGTTCTTATGCTAATGCATGCCATTAACAAATGCCAATTGGAGACTCTTTAGATGAAATCTAAAGTCAGAAATTCCTTTTCTATAAAGCTTGGAACTTCAGTGTCCTAGTCTTAAAATCACTGTTTATTCTTGGAAGATTAGTTTGTCTTTTGACCAAGAATGAGCTCATAAGTGATCCAGTGCCAAGATCCACCACCACCAGGAGGGAGATCCAGGCCTCATCTTCTCGTTTTTAAATGTTGACAGATTATGAAAAGATTCTGGTCCAGGCTTGCTTGGCGCCCCAAACTGAACCCAGGCTATTGAGTGGATCCCATGGGGCCATTTAAGTGGAAGAAGCCAGATTTGGAAGAGGGTTGGTGATAACTGTGACACCCTGGTACAGATTACAGGGTGAGACAGCAGCCTGGCAGGTGGGAGTGGGCATTCCCTACAGACGGAACTGTTCGGCTTCCTGGGAATTGGGGTGGAGCCTGGGA
Source organism: Varecia variegata (assembly GCA_028533085.1). NCBI lineage: Eukaryota > Metazoa > Chordata > Mammalia > Primates > Lemuridae > Varecia > Varecia variegata. Next base: position 48,587,853 of record CM052446.1, on the reverse strand, counting down.
AAAGAGCAGAGGTGGACTCGGGACTGGAGGAGACGGGGCTCTTCCTTTCCCTGAGAGGGGCCTGGGACTATCTCACAGCAGAAATTCTCTGAAGGTCTCTTTGCCATCCTCTAGCCTCATGAAGGCCCAGTAGAAGCTACACAAGGGCCAAGCTTGCTCTTCTAGTTAAATCCTGTTGTCCCCAAACATTCTGTAAACTTCTACCATTTCCATACTATTTCGGCTGTGCTTTGGACACTGAAGGAAGGAGCTCACATCCATGTTAGGGCTAAAGCAGGATGCTAGAGGTGCCCAGCTGAGCTCAGCAGAGGCAAGATGCAGGGCAAGTGGCCGGTAGGGATGAAAAGCCACCACAGTGCAGACTTGTGGAATCTGTACACGTTCCTCAGGATTCCCAGCAATTGCCTAGAGAAGAGAACTTCCTTGAAGAATGGGCTTCCTTTCGTGGATATGACATCAAAAGCACAGGCAACAAAAACAAAAATAAACAAGTGAGACTACATCAAACCAAAAGGCTTCTGCAACGCAAAAGAAACAATCAACAGAGTGAAAAGGCAACCTGTGGAATGGGAGAAAATATTTGGAAACTATATATCTGATAAAAGGTTAATCTTCAAGACACATAAAGAACTCCTACAGCCCACTAGTACAAAAAACAAACAGCCCAACTGAAAATGGGCTAAGAACTTGAATAGACCTTTTTCCAAAGAAGACAGAGAAATGACCAACAGGCACATGAAAAGATGCTCAATGTCACTAGTTATCAGAGAAGTGCAAATCAAAACTACAAAGATATATCACCTCACACCTGTCAGGATGGCTATTATCAAAACACAAAAGACAACGAGTGCTGGCAAAGATGTGGAGAAATCGACATTTTTACACACTATCGGTGGGAATGCAAAATGGTGCAGCCACCATGGAAAATGGTATAGAGGCGCCTCAAAAAGTTAAAAATAGAACTACCATATGATCCAGCAATCCCACTTCTGGGTACGTAGCCAAAGCATTAAAAGCAGAAAGTGTAGTATATACATACAATGGAATACTAATCAGCCTTTTAAAAAGAAGGCAATTCTGCAACATGGGACAACATGGATGGACCTTGACAACATTGTGCTAAGTAAATTAAGCCAGTCACAGAAAGACAATGCAGGAGCCCCCTTATATGAGGTATCTAAATAGTCACATTCGTAGAATCAGAGAAGGGAATGGTGATTGCCAGAAGCTGTGGGGAGGAGGAAATGAGAAGTTGGGCATAAATGGGCATAAAACTTCGGTCAAGCAAGATGAATGAAGTCAAGAGATCTGCTGTACAACATTGTACCTACAGTCAGCAATAACATAGTGTCCACTTACAAATTTAAGAGGCTAGAGCTCATGTTGTGTTCTTACTATAATAAAGGAAAAGAAGAGAAGAGAAAAGAACAGCTTCCCTTTATCCTGTGAAATGGGATTTGGATTATTATTATGTGATCACAGGTGACTGAACAGGTGTGAAGGTGGGGAGGGGGGCTGTAAGCAGGGAGGTCAACTGGGTTCCATATGTAAAATGATTTAATCTGACACTTATAATTATTGTTAATATTTTCAGTTGAGGAATATAGGCCCAGAAAGCTGAGCCAACTTTTCCAAGTATCCATTGTTCCTCTGACACTCACATCCCCTCCTGGAGACCCTGCCTTGGGCACAGCTCCAGGAGGAGCAGCCCAGGGCATCATGGGACCCGCTTCCCCTGATCACAGCTGATTGGACCAGGAGCTAACACCTGACTCCAGTTAAGCCAATCACACTCTCTCTCCTTGGTATTTAAGCAAAGGGATGGTTGTATCAGTGAGTTGTGAGGGGCCAAGAGTGTCAGGTCTGGAATCAGTGCCCCAGTCAGCCAAAGCCATGGGCAGGTGAAGTCAGAAGGAGCATAAAGTAGGCCTGGCGGGGACAGTTGGTCTGCGGGGACGTGAGTTGAGCAAGTGTCCAGGGAGCTGCAGACACGGCCACCTGTGGGATGTCAGAGAGAAATGGTGACTTCATTCTGCCTGGCCAGGCTGGGCTTCCTGCAACTGGGTCCCAGGAGCTGCCCCTGAATATTTATAGGAAGGTCATCACTTTTTACTTGAACTAAATTGAATGAGCTTCTTTTCCCCACCTCCAGCGGTCCCTGGGCCCAAGTCGCCAGAGAGGGCAGAGGCCTGCCACAACATGGCAGGTGGACTCTGAGCCCAGGGCTCTTTCTGCACCACAACGCTGCTTCCTCCTTTGGTGTGAGGCAGAGTTCTCTGGTAGTGGTGGGACCTGTCTGGGTATTCCGTGGTGAAAATGTACTTTTCCTATATCCTCCCAAGGTTGTGGGTATGACACAATGCCCAGGAACGACTCAAGTCTCTGTCTGAACATCTCTAAGTAGAGATGGTCAGTGACCCCTGAAAGCCAACTGGCAAACAACTGGCCGAGGCAGCGGCTCAAGCATCTCGGTGAACACAGGAGCCTTTGTCTGTGTCCTGGCAGAGCTCCCTGTCCTGGACCAGGTATGCGTGTTGCAGATCCTGACAGCAGGGGATTCCCAGAAAACAGTGAGACTCGAGCCTAGGGTGGCCAAGTTCCACGTGTGACTTCCCTGCTAGGAAACAAACAATTTGGCAAGAGAAGTACCTTGAGAACTTCAATAAAAGATACACTTCCTCAGAAATGACAACAATAATAAGAGCTGTTAGTGCCACATACATTCCTGTTAGCCTCCAAAACTACCACATAAAATGAGTGCTATCGCCCCATTTTACAGATAAGTAAACTGAGGCTCAGAGAATGTTATTAAATATTTCACCAAAGTCACTTGGTTCATTAGTGATGGAGCTGTGAGTCCAGTCCTCTCTGCCACTAGTAAAAGTTGGCATTTACTGAGTTCCTAAACTACGCTGTGGATATTTTGTCCAAATTCTTCCATTTACTCTTCACAAACGACCCTATGATTACAGTTATATGAACATATGGATAAGGGAACTGAAGCACAAAGAAGCTAAGTAATTTGCCCAAATGATTGGTGGAGATGAGATTTGAAACCACTCTGCCTGGCCTTGAAACCAGAGGTTCTGCCCGGGCCCCTCCCTAAGTTCTCCTGGAGCCCCTCTCTGGCAGGGCCTGGCCAGGACGAGGCCCTGCTGAGATGCCAGCTGATGTGTTAAGGTGCTATCCTCCCCGCCTGCAGTCCTCCCAGAGCCCTCACTGGTGTCCCATACGGCACTTGCTTGGACCTCACGACTGCTCTGGAACGTGGGCAGATCACATCCCTGAAGGCCCACTTCCCAGATGAGGACTCTGAGGCTCAGAGAGGTGCATTGTCAACTCCAGGATCACACAGGATCACAGGATCATACAGCTGGTAAATGGCCTTGAACATGGGCTCTGTGAACACGGGCTCTTTAAGAGATTTCGATAGAAAACTTTGGAAGACCAAAACATCCTCAGGAAAAAAGAAATGAGTAGCAAAGAGGAGGAATTTGAGGCAGGATGACAGGCCACACCAGGAAACATCCCAACATCCCAAAGCCCCTAAAATCGTGCCACTGCAATCAGCAATATCAGGGGTCTCGAGGAGACCAGCCCTGTTTCCAGAAACGTCGGTGACTCTGAGGCACCAAGCCACCGCGGCAATCACGCAGCAGCAGATCAGTGACGCCCTGGCCAGTTCTCATCCACTGTCCACTTGAAGCGCAGAGGAGCACAACTTTGGTGAGTGGGCAGCGTCCCCGGACAACAGCCTGAGACTGGGATTTGCACACAGGTTCACTGGGAGCACCCCCAGGACCCACGCTGGGGGTGGGGACGAGAGCGGAAGGAAGCAGGACTGGGCAGAGGGAGACGCTGAGTGGCAGAGCAGTCACGGCAGAGGCCTCTGCTGATCCCATGGGAGCTCTGGAGCTGGGAGGGCCCTCGATGTTGCCCTGAAACCAGGCAGCGGGCTGCAGCCTTGTACCCCCACATGGACCAGTCATTGCACGCAGGCGGCCCAGGGACGGGACGCACACTTGAGCAAGCCAGCTCCCTTTGGCTGAGGGCAATTCCTAGCTGTCAGCCTCCAGCCACAACACTGTCAGTAGCTGAGTGAACGAGCACCTCAGTCCTAAAGATGGACCTGAGGAATGCACTGTAGTGGCCACTATAAACAGCCTTTAGAATGTGCACGGTGCAAGCACACGCAGGCCCACACGAGCGTGCACTCCCAGCCCTGCCCGGACCTCTGCAGCCCCACCCGCTTCCCCACCAACTGGGGCAACGTGAGCAGGAGGCCTGCCTCACAGTGGAAACTCCATGCAGAAAACAGCTGATTCTATCTTATTTTCGGGATCCCTTCACCTGTCTGGAAATGCCTGGAAGAGGAAGGGGAGTTATCCCTTCTGTCTCAATGGAATGACTTCTAAAATGGCCAGTGGCCTCAATGCCCGTACATCTCAATTTGCACAAGCCGTAGTAGAAACTTCCCTGTCCTACACTGTCCTAATGATTCACACTGGATGATGTCCAGCTACAAAACCAGGGAATGCAAGTCCTCTGGTGTGTCAAAAGTGACATGTGCTATTTCAGAGGAAGTTTTCCTTCTCTATCAAAAACAAGAATTCAAATTTGAGGGAAAGCACTGTTCGACATCACCCTCTGAGACAGAGAAGGGGAGGGAGGGGGAGGGAGGGGGGGAGAGAGAGAGAGAGAGAGAGAGAGAGACAGACACTGAACTCCCCAAAATTCTTGCTTTTTTAAGAACTAATGTAAGAAGAATGAAAAAGCCATGTGTCCTGCACTTTGCAAAGGCTTTGGCCAGCCCCACCACCATTATGGTGGATTAAGTTGTTACTCAGTTACATAATAGATGGTTGCCTAATTCACCCAACTGTATATAGATTTTTTTTAAAATCCATTCCCCGTCCCATAAACAAGAGCATCATTTTAACTACCAAACCACTTAAAATCTTAACCCTGAGCCACCTTATTTGCATTTTTTTCCAACAGAGATTACATTTTTCATTTCTTTAATTGGACAATTTTGAGCCCAGAACCTGACCACCAGCTGAGCCGGGTGATAACATCCTCACTCCACAGTCATACTCGTTCCTCTCACACCACGTCCAGAACTAAAGGAATGTTTCATGGCCTTCGGCCACTTCCAGAGTTAAAAGAATGTTAAAAGATTTGGAGCTCGGTCTGTTGGGTTAGAAGATGATACAAACTGAGAGTAGAGGTGCTGAGGCACTTCTAATTTTGGACATCTCAAAAGTTGCTACAAATGTTGGAGCTCTCAAATTTCCATAATAGTTCCTTACTGGAATTCTGAGAGCCTTGGAGAAGCTCTTAGAACCTTAGGAAAAACAAAAAGGACAAAAGAGAAATCAGTAGGTCATCTACTAAGAAATCCTTCAAGTGTCCCCCAAACTGAATCTTCTCCCAACTCCCCCTTAATTTAATTTCTTCATCTTACAAAAAGAAGCAACTGTGTCCCAAAGTTTACAGTCCCAGCTTGCTCCATCTCCCTGTTGACTGGGGTGACAGGTTTAATGCGGGTGTCCCTGTCATAACAAGCACAGATGGCAGATTTACAATCTAACAGCTACAAAATCTTCCTGAAGGATTCTCCCGCTTGTTCACCCTTTTCTGGGTTTTTGTTTTGTTGGTTTGTTTGACTGGTTTTGTTTTTTAATTATTATTATTATTGTTGTTGTTGTTATGGTTGTTATTTTTAATCCTCTGAGTTCTTGAAGAATCCTTCTGCAGGGCAAGATTTTTGAGGGCCTTTAACGCCAGGGTAGCTTTGTGCTTAACTCGCAGCCATGGTACCATTCGAGATCAAAGAGGCAAGGCGGGATTAATGGAAAAGAATTGCTGTTTCTTTGTAAGAATTTCTGGATGTTAACCATCTCTGACCGTGTGTCAACTCCTTCCAACTTCATTCATCAATAGGCTCTCTTGAAACCTCATGGATCCCCTGGCCTATAATCTTCTTTTGTTTCTGTAATGAGATGAAGGGAAATAACTTCCACTGAAATAAGTTCCAATTAATTATGCCTCTGAGTAAATCTTTTGGATCATGATAAGTGGCTCACAGTAAGAAGTGCCAGCTCTCCTGGAATATGTATGTGCGCGCTTGCTTTTTGTTTCTTGTTTCTCTTTAGGAAGTAAGGAAAATCAGGCAACATTAAAAACTCAATAATTGATTGCAGTTAAATACTTTGGAGGATGATCCATGATTTGGGAGAGGGGACTGATGTGCCTTCAAACCTTCTGGAAGCATCCTTTGGCTGGAAGAAACTAGACCCGTGTTTTTTCTGTCAAATGTAAATCCTATGAAATTATCAGAAATTGTCTCTCTATATATATAGTTCTGGTGGAGAGTGTGGAGAGGTAGGAAGTGGGAAGAATAATTTGAGACAGAAATTTTTATTTAAAGCAAATAAAGATTTTATTGTAAGTTTGGGTTTTTACAAAGGGGAAGGTTAACTATTATTTCAAAATGCTTTCTATGGCTTTAGACAAAAGTTTACATGACTTTCTAAACTGGGGTATTACTGGCCACCACCAGATGATCTGACATTTAACGAAGTTTCGTAGTCACAGGTTATATATGAAACCCAGGGAGGGAAGAGGGGACTCGGCCAGTCGAGCAGCAATTCTCCACCAAAGGGAGGCCAGAGTAGAAAGAAAAGAGAACCCCGAGGACATCATCATTTCAAAGGAACGTAGACAAGAAGAGACGCTGGGAAAGGTAACTGAGACACAATGGCCGTCCTTTATTGAGCACTTAGTATATGTTGGGCTTAGAGCTAGGAACTTCTCAAACACAGGTATTGATTAGGCTCATTTTTCAGAGAGTGAAATTGAGGCTCAAGGTCAGATACTAGTAAACCAAGGAGCTGGGATTTCAAGCCAGACCAGTCTGTCTCCACGGTACAGGCTCTTCCCCACTGGCTGTGTTGCAGACCAATAAGAAGGAAATTCTGCAGGGACTTGGAGAAGACTGTTACTGAGGACAGACGAGGCAAAAGTTTCAATCATGAGGAAATGGAGTTTTTTTGAAATATGCAAAAGAGTAAGAAGGTAAAGATTGAAGACTCGGCATTGAATTTGACACTTAGGAGGTCACCTAGAAGGGTCACCAATGACCTCACAGGTGTGCTTGCTCTTTTTTTCCAAACCTAGCACAAGCTTAGGGGCCATATAAGTGATTGCCTGAGAACAGTGTCATTGTCATTGTAAAAGGCCAGATAGTAAATACTGTAAGTGTTACAGGAAATACAGTCTTCACTGTAACTAAAAATACAGTCTTCATTGTAGCTACTCCACTCTGCCCCTGAAGAGCAAAAAACAACCATAAAATATCTACAAATGAACGGGCATGGCTGTGTTCCAATAAAACTTTATTTAAAGAGCAGGCAGTGGGCTGGATTTGGCCCACAGGCTGCTGTCTGCCAACCTCTTGTCTAGAAAAATTCTTGGCAGATATCAATTGTTCCTTGGTTAAGAATTAACTATACGTTATTAATTTGTGATTCAACACATTCACTTCTAAAATTTTATCTTAAATAAATAATCAAGGATGTTTTCAAAGATTTGCTAGATGCATGTTCATTGCTTCATTGTTTGAATAGAGAAGAATGGAAATCACCAAAATAAGGGATGGGTTAAATAAATCCCCGGCAGCCCTTCGTTCTGCTTGGGAGAGGCAGGATGATAGTGGCTCAGCAGAGGAGAGCTCATGGGCCCTAAAGGGTGAAGGAGACTTTGACAGGTGAGACAAGGGGACAGGTTCCTACTGTCCTTTGTGGGAGCACAGCAAATCACTGGAGCGGGGGCTGGAACATTCCAGCCAGATGGTGAAGTGCCCTGAACGCAGCCCTTCTCCGTGGACTCCAGTGCAGGGCGTGAGGATTCACACACACAGATCTCCCTGAAGCTGCAGTGATGCTGCAACTCGGGAGGCATGAAAAGAGCACAAGTGACAGCCAAGCCAGTGACAAGTTAATTTCTCCATGAGGACTGGAGCCCGCGTGGCCCAAACAGGCACACGATTTGCCTAATTTCCCCTCAAGGGACCTGTCTTCCCCCCTGAAGAAAGCCACTAAGGAGTTTCTCACTCTCACTTGTAAACAACCGTAGATAATGTCTTCCCCATGATCTTTCCTCAGCGCTGGCCTTTGGACGCTCATTTAACCTAAATTGCTGACAGCCTCGCCGGGGTCCCTGGAGGGCCCAGCCCACCTGACAGACAGCCCTCCCCCACCCCCTTCAGATCTTAGCTCCAAGCGTCTGAGCAAAGGGCAGGCAGAGGGGAGCACAAACCCGAGGGCTCACCCTTTAGACATTCCACATGGATATAGATGCGGGGTGTCCGGGACTAGGGCCACTGAGTAAGCAAAATTAGGGGACACGCAACACCAGGTGCACATCACTCATTTGTTCTTGTTATTCATGTGCTTGGGAGTCAGCCCTGGGGTTGAACCCCGCCTTTGACCCGTCCTGGATATGGGACTTTGGACAAAGGACACGACCTCTCCTGGTCGCAGATCCTTAGCCAGAAACAAACAGGAATGGGAACAGGCAAGATGACGGACAGGAAGTACCCACAGGCTGGCATACAGGAGGCCTCAACAACTGCGATGGTGACGATGACGATGATGAAGATTGACCCTGCCCTACAGGAGTCTCCATGACTGGGAAGAGAACACGAACAAACGCAGCCCTGCAGGGAATTTTTAGTCCCCACACCTCTATGCTAACTGGAGATGAGTTCTAAGAAGACAGGCCAGAGGTGCCAGCACAGACATGAAAAGGCTTCGCAGAGGACATCAGGTCTTGGAACATGAGTATGATCCAGAGGGAAGAGGGTGGGGAGAGGAACAGCAGGTGCAAAGGCCCAGAAACAGCCACACAGGTGTGTCTACGTTGCCCCAGAGGAGAGTAGCCCTGACTGGATGCAAGAGGGCTGGGGGGCAGAGGTGGGCAGAGAGGGACAGATGGTGGCGAGTATTGAAAGCCAGGTGGAGAAGCTCAGCCCCGATGTCTTAGGACACAGAGAGCCCTCAAAGTCTCCGGAGCTCAGATGCAGAAGATTAAAATGGCCATTGGAAGAATTCATCAGGCCCCTGTGTAGATGGCATGGGGGAAACAGGAGGGACATCTGGGGACAAAAGGGAGCAGTCAGGGGGCTAAACCCCAATAGATCTCACCTGCAAACAACAGCAGTGTTTTCCAGAGGGAGCATCCAAAACAAACGCACACAAAACCCAAGCGCAGCTCACCGCAATCACCTTGCTGCAAGCCCAGCACTCCCCTCCCGGGCAGGGCTCGGGGGGGCCTCTGGACCCGGCGCTGGCGGGGAGCTGCTCTAGCCTTATGCGTAATGATTTAATTTTTACAAAATTGGATTAATGCATTGCTTGTGTAATAAAAAATTAATTAAAAAACAACTAAGAAATCGAACTACCCAGCATTCTAAAAAAGAATTCCTCTTAGGGATTTCTTTTGATTTTTGTGCAGAGGTTTCCACAGATTAGCCAAATAAAACACCAACATCTCTAGAAGAATTTCTTTCCAGGGCCTAAAAGCTGCCTACACACACCTCCTCACTGGCATGGGCTTAGAGGCGAGGGCGCCTTTATTGAATGTTTGCTGAAAATTAATACAGCAAGAGGCAAAGCCAGAGGTTGCGACTGTCTGTTAGCTCAGGATTAGTCAACTGCTTCTCTGAGGTTCGTCTATCCCAACGCGCCTCCTCAGAAACCATCTTTCCTTCCAGAAATTGCACTCTCTCCTTCCTGCCAATGCTTCCAAGCTGCACCCATGGCGGGGCAAGCCTTCTGTGAGGGTTGAAGCCTCAAGCGCTACAGTCCTGGGCATCCGTCAGAGACAGGGATGCACCCAAGCAGGAGCCTAGAAGACCAATTGGAGTGCCATCGCACACGCTTGCCCTCAGCGCCTTGTCAAGGTCCCACCTGTCCCTGATCATCCTCGGGAGAAAAGAGACAGAAAGCCGCACTGGCTGGGCAGTGATCGGCGGCACAGAAGGTGCCGAGGGAGAGGAAAATATGCAGCATTAATATTTAATGCCCCCTTTCCATTTTCCCCTAATAAGCTGAGCGCTACAGCGGGCAGAGTTGATTTATTTTGTCAGCAGTGGAAATATTTCAAGTATGATGCATGTCACTGGGTCACACAGAACCCATCGCACAAAAACACACACTGCAGAAGCATCCAAGGGAAGAATCTTCTGGACTTGATCTCCAAGGCTTTGGGCCTCAGGAAGTCTTGCAAACAGCATGGGGTTTCAGTAAGAACTGGTTGCAGGGCAGGCATGAGAGCCACAAGTCTGCACATACACACACACACACACACACACACACGCACACACCTACATACCTTACCCTTGGTGCAAGGCATGGTGGCATGGTAGCATGGCTGAGAAAGCAAAGGCTTTGGAGTCATGTGGTGGACAGTATGGGTGTCACACCCTGATCCCCTCCACCATCACCTGTTGTCCTTGGCACGGGGCTTCCTACTGCCAACTCTTTGTCTGAGGCTCCTTGGCCAGCAGAGCTGGTTCTGCTGTTTAGGGCAGGCAGGAAGAGCCAGGGAGTTAACGCCTCTGGAAATAGCTCTAAACCCCATTGGATGGGCGTTGGTAGGTAAGTAGTCCAGCTTCTCCACCCGGCACTGCCTGAGTCCCGGAGGTCCCCAGCACACTAGTTTGGGCTTCCTTCCACGCCCATCTCACTTCACTTCTCTGCTCTGTCACCAGCTCTTCCCGGAATCACCACCCAAATACACTAACACTCAAATCGTGGTCTTAGGGTCTGCTGGATGAGCTATCCCATACTTATGTCACATATAAATGGTGACAGCAGCAACCACCTGCTGGCTGTTTTGAGAGCCAAATCACACCTGTGATTTCCAGCCTGGCCAGGGGTGGATCGATGCAAGACTCACTCACCTCCAGTGGGAATGTGGGTTTCTCACAGGCCAGCCCCCAAGCCCTGATATTAGGATATGGAAGTCCTCACTCCATCCCTTTGTAAATTGTAATTTGGTCCAAACCTAGTAGCATCCTTAACACTCTCCTCCCCGTGAGCCGTGAGCACACCGATGAGCCACAAGAGCATTGGAAGAAGTGCTAAGAGGATGATGGTAGGAAGGATATCTGCCCCCAAGTCAAGTGATCTGGAGATGTTGTGGGTTAAATCATGCCCCCCACCAAAAGATATGCAAAAATCCTAACCCCAGCACCAATGAATGTGACCTTATTTGGAAAAAGAGTTTTTGCAGATCTAATTAAGGATCTCAAGATGAGATCATCCTGGATTAACCAGGTGGGACTTAAGTCCTGTGCCAAGTGTCCTGATAAGAGGGGAGAAAAATACAAACAGAAGAGGAGAAACAGAGGAGCAGGTCACATGGAGACAGAGGCAGAGACTGGAATGAGGCTGCCGCAAGCCATGGAATGCCTCGAGCCACGAGCAGCTGGGACAGGCAAGGAAGGAGCCTCCCCCAGAGCCTTTGGAGGGAGCACGGCCCTGTCCACCTCTTGATTTCAGACTTCTGGCCTTCAGAACTATGAGAGCGCACATTTCTGTTGTTTTAAGCCACCCAGTTTTGGGTAATTTGTTATAGCAGCCCTAGGAACTAGAACATTGGGTAAGGCCAGGCAGTGGTGCACGTCCCTCCAGCTCACCGTCCGTCGGCCTGAGCTCACCCACATGCACGGCTGATGTGACTGCGAGCCCGCGAAGCCCAGCTGGGCTGGGTGCCAGGAGAGCCCAGACGGCTTTTGCCAAACTCACGGAATTGATTGCCAAGAGGCTGGGCAAGCAGAATGAGCCAAAATCACATGGCAGGGTAGAGCACTGCGACTACTGCCGCTGACCTGGAAGCTGCCCTGACCTACTCACCCCTCCCAGCTATGGGCACGATTCCTCTCTGGGCACCTCTGTCCTCAACATCAGCTGCACGTTAGAATCACCAGGAGGAGTTGCCTTAAAAAACCCACCATTGCGTTTACTCCCCTGTAATTCTGATTGCATTGGTATCGGTGGGGCCCAGGCTTAGTCCTTTTTTAGAAGCCCCCTGCCTAGGATGATTCCATAGTGCAGCCAGCCTTGAGCGTGACTGTCCTAAGCTGTCCTGTGTTATCACGATGTCTGGTGTTTCTCAATAAGGAACTTTTTGTAGATTTATCTCATTTGATCCTCAAAACAACCCTGAAAATGAGGATGGCCTGATATTGTTGGCTCCATTTCACAGATGGGGAAATTAAGTCCCTGAGAGTTCAAATGATCCCTTCTTGTTACACAGTTACTCTGGGCATAGCCAAGACACAAACTCTGGTCCATGATATCAAGTCTGGTGTCCCCAAACCAGAACTCTTTTTTAACAAGACGGTCCCTGAAAACACTCACCACCCCTTCTTAATGAGGCTTCGAACTGAAGGGGAGGCTCTAGTGAGCCCTGAATTCAGAAGGGAAATGACTGTGTCCTTCTTTCAACAGCAAATGCCCAACATCTAAAGAGAGGTCTGTCCAGCCTGCCATGTGCCAGCCCTTTGTATGTGAGTCCACTTTACCCACAAAGTGCTCTGGGCATGTACCTGGGGCCCACAGTCTTTGCAAGGGCTCACAAAGGTGCTCAAGATCTGAAATATCATTGGCTCCAAAATACTCAAAGCCAAGTGCAAACTAAAAATAACGAAATGCTTAATTAACATATATGAATGTCATTACTTGTTAAATTTAGTATGCATTAAAATTTTACAGCACTTAAATGCAATTTGTAGGTTAGATTTTTTTTTCTTGCTTTGCCATGCACAATTAGCTACAAAACCTGAAAAACCATGGCTAATTACAAAATAAATGAGTGACTTAGAGCCATATCATTTCAAAAACAGAATTATAAAAAGTTCTTTGAAGTTTTCTTCTAGCAAAAAATAAATTTTGCTATAATGTGGGTGCCTTTAATATTTCTGACATGATGTAAGGTAGGCCCATCAAAATTAGAAAGTGCCCGGGGCTAACAGAAGTCTTAAAATGTCCCTAGTCATACAGAAGGCAAGGGTGCTCATTGCCCACATCCTAAAACACCCTGCACAAGCCCACTGGTGACCAGACTGGGAGAGCCAAGCCCACGGGCCCGGCCTTCCTCCTGCCTGGGCAGCAAACCCCAGAGACCACTGAAGCTCTTGGTGGGGCCATAGAAAAATTTTGCACATAAAAATAAAGACTTTCTCATCTTTTCATCATAACTGATTGAAGGAAATTTCCACTGGGCATTGATTTTTTTTCTTTGAACATGCTAAGTTCTTAAAGTCTTCTTAAAACGGAGCAATCTTTAATTTATTCTTCTTATTGGCTCCTCGTACTTCCTGGAATATCCTTCCCAGAGTTCCCCACACTACTCACTGCCTGCGCTCAATTAGGTCAAATTGGCCTCTTTCAGCCCGGACTGGGGCCCTCTCTGATAGGTTTCTCTTTCTTTTCCCGCCTTGGAGAGATGCCTTCCTCCCCTCTCTTCCCTTTTCCCTCTCTTCTTCCTTCCTTCCTTCCCCTCACACTCATCCTCTGAGACTGGTAGATGCACTGAGAGTGGCAGGTCTAGGAATACGGAATCAAAGAAGGCATGGGACCTCCCTTAAGTAACTGAAATCTAGTCGGGAGGAGAGACAAGGAGAATAAATATGTCAATAAATGATCAGAATTCAAAGTCATGTGGATAAACAAGTGGAATCACAGGTATAGAGAGAGACAACAGAAAGCAAAATACAATCTCTATTTGCAGAAGTTAGAAAATGCTTCCCTAAAGGCATGTCCTGCCCAGGAATGTGGTGTCATTCTGATTCCATGTTGTTTGAAGATGATTCGGGGAAAATTTGAGGGGCTTAGGCCAGAAATGCTGCTGTCTGAAATACTTGTGTGAGGCCCCTGTCATTTTATCAGATTGGGGGATATGATTCTATGATGTCACTCAATACAGTTTGTATATGGATTCGCTTAATAAATTTCTCCAAGTGCTTAGACCCGGGGAAGTGCTTGTCATACATTCCACAATGAACTGGCATCAGACAATGAGAATGAGGTAACTCACCAGATTTTCCTTTTTGCCTTAGCTGCCAGGAAGCTCAAAGATAAATTCTATGCTTATTAGCAGGGTTTATCTCATCCTTAGCCTCTGGCAGGAGTTATCATGAATGATAAAAACTGCTGATGTCTGAATTTGTAGCATGGCCCAGCCTTCTGGTTTTTCTTGGTGTCTGGTCACAGGAAGAAGGCTACATTAATATTTTTTAGAAAAAAACACTTTTGAGAAATGGTAGTGACTGAACTATTAGCCCCATGAGGTCAGGGACGATATCTGTCTTATTTATTGGAGTAATGCCATTATATAGGAAAGCTTAGCAAAAGGATTGGTACCTAACAAATGTTAGTTCCATGATTAAGTATAGGAATAAAGGAATGAGATAACCATGAAGAGACACGGATTCTAATGTATATTAAATCCTAATGTTTCTCCTTGTCACTAGTCTCTTGCTACTCCCTACCACCCAGTAACGCCAGATTAATCTCTCTCCAGCACCACCTTGGCCATGTTACAGCTCCCTCCTCCTCTGCCACCACAAACACCCACCACTAAGCCTTGCTCCAAAGCTGCCCAAGGTTCCCCTATGCCCTTGTAGTCGAGGTGGTGGACGCCTGTTATTAGTAGGTCCAGCCTGCATCCCTTTCCTTTGAAAACTGACCCTCCTTTACTCTACCAGACACTGGCAGAGAATCTCAGGCTCAGGGTTTTGTGTCTGCTAGTAGGGGGTGGACCAGACCTCAGACTGGCCCTGTAGTGGGCTTATGACCCAATCAAGGCCCATCGAAGTCCTTTGGGGACATGTATATAGACACTGGGAGACAAAGGGTGTCTCTCAAGCTGGGACAAGCAAGAACCATGTTAAGTCTGGAGTTTTTGGAGCCCATTCTCTCCAACAGAGACAGACTTTGCCAGAGAATAAAGCCAACACAGAAGACGCTGAAAAAGAGACTGGGAGGTGGGGCGAGAGCCCTTGGACACCTAGATCTGGACATGCCTGATCTATTCCAGTTTTGTGCGCTGATGGATTCCTTTCCTTGCTTGAACTAGTTTGAATTGGGCATCTGATACCCGCAACTTTAAGCATCCTAAGGAGCTCCAGAGTCAATTCCTAACTCCTTTCTCTGATCTTCAAAAAGAAACCCACAAGTACTGTCATGGACAGGGTTAGGGTTAATCCCTGGTGATCTCGTTTCTCAAGCTGTCTGGGTGAGGGACCTTTTTTAAAATTTTCCATCAACCATATATCCAACAGAAGAATTATATCTAAAATATTAAACTAACTCCTACTCTTCAATATGAAGAAGAATAAAACCCAATAGAAAAATGGGCAAGACGCTTGAACAGGCACTTAGATAAGAGACACAAAAGGTCAATAAACAAGCAAAGGAGCTCAACTTTAGTAGTCATCAGGGAAACACAAAAGAAATTCACAACAAAATACCACACCTCCCTGTTAGAACACACAAATGAAAAACTGCAGTGGAGTTGAATTACAGACCAACATGCAGTCCTACTAAGCAGCAACATCCACAGTTCACACCACCTGCAACTCACCACCCAGGCCGCCAATACCTGGATTGATCAAGTCCCTGTTTACCAAGGCAAGTCCACTAATCAACCACATACTTGGATGTCACATCATTTTCAGATTGTCATAGATGTTTCTAAATATTCAGTCTCATATCCTGTACCTACCTCATTGCAGAATGGTCCTAGTTCATGGTTGGCACCAATCTGCAGACCACACTTTGAGTAGCAGTGACCTATAACTATAGCTGCCAAGATTCAGTTGTCCAGGATAGGAAACTTGGTAAGCAGATTCTTTTGCAGGACGAAGCCTTTGCCAGGTTTAATTCAGTGAGGTGCACCGTATGTTGACCAAGGGTTTTCCTACTTTTTAAACCAACAAATTTAGAAAAGACCACATATTCTGAAGTTACCGAGAAAACTCCAAGACGATGGCTGTGAATTAGAGCAGAGGTAAAAGAAAACTGTGGTATACACCTGCAGATGACTCTGTATATTCATGGAAATACAACGTGATGTGCAGAAATAATAGCCCGAGGGGAAGTTGCCTTGGAAGAGGTCAGCTCCTGCGTGAGAATCTTTTCCCGTTAATCCAAATCTCTGAGAACAACAAAACTTTTCTCCAGAGAACTGGTTTTTACACACAGAAGGTGTTTCTCCTCTCTTCGAAGTCTTGGTGAAGAATCATTTCCACTCTGAGGTCACAAAGGCATTTGTACAAAAACCAAGGGGCCCTGTCCCTGGGGGGGTTTCCTTTCTGGTTTCCATCTGCCTCTTTGGATCTTCCTCCCTCCACTTCTGTTCCTTAACCCAGTGATTCCCAACCCTGGCTTCACAATAGAATCACCTGGAACGTTTCAACAAATACTGATGCCTGGGTCCCACTCCTTGAGACTTTATTCTATCTACAGTGAGGCCCAGGCATTTGTATTTTTTAAAAATCTCCCAGCTGAATGTAACGAGCAGGGTTGAGATCCTATGCCTTAGTCAAAGAACTCACTTGTTCTTCCATGGACAGTTGAGTCTCATCAACCCGTCTGTCACCAACATTTTCTGAACTCCTAATGTGTGCAGGAGATGCGATATTAATAAAAACTTAGTAGGAGGGGTCAACCCAGGCATGCTCCAGAGCAGAGCTCTCAAAGAGAACTTGTTAGAAATGTAAATTTGTAATCTGTCATGGGATTAGAGTTTAAAAAAAAAATGTAAATTCTCAGGCTCCACACCAGATCTACTGAATCAGAAACTTTGGGAGTCAGGCCCAGCAATTTGTGGTTTAAAAAGCCCTCTAGGAGGAGGCAAATTCACAGGGACAGAAAGTTGAATGGTGGTTGCCAGGAGCTGGAGGTCAGGGTCTGGGGAGGAAAGATGGGGTTATTGTTTAATGGGTATAAAGCTTCAGTTTTGCAAGATGAAAAATGTTCTGTGGGTGGATGGTGGTGATAGTTGCATAACAATGCAAGTGTACTTAATGCCACTGAACTGCACATTTAAAAATGGCTAAAATGGAAAATGCTATGTTATGTATATTTTAATTCAATTTTAAAATAAATAATTTTTTTAAAAAAAAGACTGCTAGGTGATTCTGACTGATGCACACTGAAGTTTGGGGGAAACTGCTCTAGACCCTGCGGGCTGACCATCCATTCACTCATCTCAGTATTAAATCACAATCATTCATTATGCTTCATGTGCGGAGTCCTCTGTGCACCAGAAACTGTGCTAGGCCCTGGAGGAACATAATTCCTGCCTTCGGAGTTTACAGTCCAATGTGGAGAGGGATGTTAAGCAAATGATTGCGCAGCTTATTGTTTAATTACAATGGACATGATGCCCTGAGGGTGGTTGAAGCAGAGGGTGCCGTGGGACATGTAACTTAGTTTGGAGAGGTCATGAAAAAAAAAACTTCCCAAGGAAGATAAAACCTGCAAGATGATTAGGACTTATTCAGGGGAAGAGGTGCAGCTATGGCATTCTTGGCCCAGGAACAGCTTTTGCAAGTGTCCTGAGGCAGGAGGGAGCCAGGCATGTTTGAGGAACTGGTAGGACAAGTGTGGCTGGAACCAAGTGCACATGGGAAGAACGGTGAGAAATGAGTCTAGAGCAGGAGCCAGGGCCAGGCGCAGCCAGACCCGCGACCATGTCGAGGATTTGGAACCTTATCCCACGTGCCACAGAAGGCCAGTGTAAACAAGGAGGGAGAGGCCAGAGGAGAAGTACCTCTGGGCTAATGTTGAGGACATTTCTGAGATGTGGGGCTTTACAAAATCGTAATTGGGTTCTGGTAGCTTAAGCTACCAGTGCTAGGGTGAGAGGAATGAGTGAAATAGGTTAGTCACTCCCTGTTCTTTGAACCCTTTATATCCAAATTGTGAAGACAGAACTTGCACATACTTAATAATGCCCTCAGTATATTTACAGCATGTATTAATTAGGATGGGCTAAGTTACTCTGTTGTAAAAAAAAAAAAAAAATTCCAGTGGCTTAACGTAAGTTTATTTCTCATAATGCTACATGTCCAAAGGAGGTCAGTAGAGAGCTCTGATCCATACAATTACTCAGAGACCCAGGGTGATGAATCCGTACATCTCCTTGGTCACTGCAGCAGGGGACAGTGCTCAGAGGTCTGATTTCAGCTCTTGAATGAAGTGAAATATTTTCCACAATGTGGAGTCACTTGGGCTCACTAGCCAAGCAAGCTTAATTACATGACCTACCTAACTGCAAGGGGACTTGGATATGTAGAGCACATTACATTTGGTGAGTGATAAATGTTTCTATTATACAATAGAACACGCTAATGTTCTCATGATCATCCCAGATGAGGGATGAGCTGAGCCGAACTTTCCCCTGAAAAGGTGAACTGTGTCAACGAGGCTCAAGTTTGAGTTCATCGTATAGCCAGATGCCTCACTGAAGAGTGGTGGTGAAGATATTCCCTCCAAATCTGAAGGCCCACATTCCCTAAACAGACCAGAACTTCCTCTAGATTTCTCTCAACCACTAAATCATAGCACATTAACACTGGATAGATGATCATTTAATCCAACTATTTCATTATGCTAGAGACATCGGAAGCCCAAAAAGGGAAAGTAACTTACCCAAAAATCACACAATATGTTAATGGCCTCCTAGTCCAGTGCCATTCTTACCCCCAAACATGAGAAATAGCACATATAACTTCTAAATTTTGGAGGAAAAAATTGAGTTTCACCAAAACTAGGAAGTTCCACCCAAAGACAGAAAAAATAAAACAACAGACATCAAGAATCCACAGCCAGTATAAAACATGAAATAAAATGTAAGACATAAGTCTAAACATACTCATGATCACAATAAATGTGAATGGATAACATTCTTTTATGAAAAGTCCAAGACTTTCAGATTTTTAAAATCCAGCTGTATGCAATCCGGAAACAAAATGACACAGAGAAGTTAAAAATAAATGATAAAAAGTCAACCAAATGCTAATAAAAATAGAGTCAGTGCAGTAATACTGATATCAGACAAAATAAGAATTTAAAATTAAAAGCATTAAATAAGACAATTTGATTGGAAGACTGGCTGTTTTTCTAATTGAAATAGTCACAGTCCTAAAAAGTCAAAACACATGTTATCTAAGGAGCATCAATATGGCAAAGATAAAATGAAAATATCTGTGAGATATTGTGTATGTTAGAGAGTATGTGTGTGTATGTGTCTGGGTCTATATCTGTGTGGTGTGTGTGTGTGTGTGTGACTGTATGACCAAAATGCTTCCAGGCTCTGTAAAACCACCCCACTTCCTTTTTAGAACACCTTGCCATGGTACCATGCTGCACGAGCTGACCGTCTAAGCTAAGCTGGACAGGTCAGACCAGGGGACTGTATAGAAGAGCACCCATCCCGACGGGCTGCAGAATCCTGCCAGTGAGGAAGCCAACGCGTGATAACTTTGTATTATGACCCAGCCTTAGGGAAGGGGATATTGCCCCACAAAGGGGGAGTAACAATTCCAGTCCACCCAGGGTGGGGTGGTAACTCACAAGATCACTTTCTGCTTCTGATACCACAGTCATGGCTGCAAAGCCCTCCAGGGAAACTCCAGGGCTGCCAACTACCTTCTCAAGGAAGAGCCAGGTCCCCGGACACTCGGCTGGGCCTGGTGGGCCCTCAGCTGCTGAGAATTCTTTCACAGAACCTGTCATGCTGGGTGTTTCCAAAGCAAATATCCCCAAGGCCCACACTAGGACCATCTGTTTCTCATTTTGTGAAGTGAGTCCTATACAGCAGTTTAAGAACTTCACTGAAGGAAAGAAAAGAAACAGCTTCTTAAAAACACCCACTGGTCCAGCCCTCACCCTGCAGTTTTACAACAGAGCACGGGGCCGCAGAGGGCCTCGTGAGCGCTGCGCCCGGCCGTCGCAGCCCGTGCCAAAGCCTTAGTGGGGCATGCTAGATGCTGGGTGTTTATGGCGTGGGCCACTAGCTGTTGCTGGTTCTTCTAAAGCTTCAAGGAGCCTCAGAGCTGGCTTTCTGGGAGTACAGGGAGGAGGGTGTTGGATGTGAGCATCGGAGGAGCTGGAGGCAGAAGATCATTTCTGCAGTGGAAACTGGGGTCAGATGACAGCTGCAGCCACTGCTGGGAACCTGACTGCGCAGCTCTGTGTCTTTTGTTGCCCCTGACTGTCCCCCCACAGCCCACTGTGGAGACCACTGAATGTGCCGCAGACACGCCTGGCAGGCTGGCCTCTGTGCTGGGCTCGCATTCATTAATCTGCCTGCCACAGGGCCCTTGTGAAAAGAGGAAATTGTTTCACGCCCACTGGCCGGGAGACAAGGGAAAGGGCTCCTCCGGGCAGGGAGAAGGCCGGGGTGCTGGGGCGGCTCCTGGAGTGCCAGAGTGAGCGGACTCCTGGGGAGCAGGCCAGGACATCCCTGGAAAAACTTTGGGATTCAAGCAGCCTGGCCACTAATTAGCCCAGTAATAGGGGCTGGCTACCGCGGCCTGGGCTGCAGCCGTGGGCCCCAAACAATCAGGGCCTGTTTTCTGACAGAGATGACAAATGGGGCCGGGGGTGAGCATAAAGAAAAGCACAGACAAGAGGAAATACCGAGTGCAAATTGCTGTAATGAATTTTAAAGGCAGGCTCTAGAAGGTAGGAGAGAAACGAGAGTGTCGCAGAGCCAGTGCAAGAGCCTTCCTTTCAGTGCACCTGGCAGCGACGGTCTTAGCTGCCCTGAGACACACGGCGCCGGCGGAGAGCTGAGGTGGGTCCTTGCAGAGTCCTTTTGGGAGGACTGGAACTCAGACAGGCATGGGGGCTGAGCATCTGCGCTGAGGAGCTGTGACCAGGTCCCAGTTATCAAGTGTAATAGGAAGAAAACAAGTTGCAATGTGTAATTGCAAAGAGATCCCAGATGAAAAGAGGGTGCCTGGTTCTGGGGAGCACCTAGATCCGTTGGGAGCACTTCTCTGGGGAGGAGGAGCTGGGAAAAGCTCAACTGCTCTACAGAACAAAGAGAGAGGAATTTGAAGTTCCCAGGAGCAAACCAGGAGGAGGGAATGAGGAACAGAAGTGGAAAGGGTGGAAGACAAAGATGGCAGCCGGACGGCAGAGGGTCCCCTTGTGGCAGCCGTTCCTGGCCTCTGTGAAGTCAGCCCAGCCCTCAATGCCTGGTGTGCCTGCATTTCAGGGAAACCAGTGAAGGGGTCATTCCAGGGTGACATGGGGCAAAAAGACCACCGCAGTGCAGATGCTAGAGGCAAAGGGACAGCGAGAGCAAATGCCCTCAGGAAAGCAGTGGGGATTCCCGGGCCTGGATCTCCACGGCACAGGGAAACCCCCGCTGACTTATGGGTCACACGAGGTCATGGCATCATGGTGCAGCCCCCATGTCCTGACAGACACCTCTTCTCAGTGTCCATCCACCCACCTGAACATCCAAACGTGTTTTTCGTGTCCTTTTCTCCTATTTTTAAGTTGTAATTGATAAACAGTAAAATTCACCATTTTTAGCATACAGGTCTACGAGTTTTAACATATACATACAATTGTGTAACCACTATATAGTCAAGATATAGAACGTTTCCATCATTCTAAAAAGTTCCTTTGTGCCCCTTTGAAAACCAAACCCTCCCCTCACCCTGCAACCCCTGGCCACCACTGATGTACTGTCTGTCCCTATGGTTTCGCCTTTTCCAGAGTGTCATATAAAGGAAATCATGCACTGTATAGCCTTGTGAGTCTGGACTCTTCATCCAGGCTGTCCTGTGTATGAGTAGTTTGTTTCTTTGGATTGCTGAGTAGTGTTCCATCGTGTGGATGTATTAATACCGCCATTGGTTGGAGGAACATTTGGGCTGCTTTCTCTCTTGTGTCCTTTTGATCTTGTCTTTCGTGGGATATTTTTACTGGGGAAGATTATGAAAGAAGTATGCCAAGCGAGGTCAAGACTTTGGTATCATCTTTCCTTCTCAAGACATCTGATGCCTCTCTAGTTCTATTTCTTCATTTAATATTGGCCTCCAAAGGTTGGTATAAATAACTAATTGTATAACTTATAAAGACATTTTGTTATTTTGATTGGTTTGTTTTATAACAGCTTCATTGAGATAGAACTCATATACTATACAATTCACCCATTTAAAGTACACAGTTAAGTGGCTTTTAGTAGATTCACAGAGTTGTGCATTCATCACCAATTTTAGAACATTTTCATATTGCAATAAAAAGAAAACCCCACACCCATTAGCTGTTATCCTAGCCCTCCAGTTCCCCCAGCCCCTGGCAACTGTTCATCTACTTTCTGTCTCTATAGGTTTGTCCATTCTGGACATTTCATTTTTTTTTTTTTTTTTTTTTTGAGACAGAGTCTCACTCTGTTGCCCGGGCTAGAGTGAGTGCCATGGTGTCAGCCTAGCTCACAGCAACCTCACACTCCTGGGCTCAAGCAATCCTTCTGCCTCAGCCTCCCGAGTAGCTGGGACTACAGGCATGCGCCACCATGCCCGGCTAATTTTTTCTATATATATTTTTAGTTGGCCAGATAATTTCTTTCTATTTTTTAGTAGAGACGGGGTCTCACTCTTGCTCAGGCTGGTCTCGAACTCCTGACCTTGAGCGATCCACCCACCTCGGCCTCCCAGAGTGCTAGGATTACGGCGTGAGCCACCGCGCCCGGCCTGGACATTTCATTTAAATGAAATCCTACAACATGTGGTCTTTTTGTATCTGGTTTCTTTCACTAAGCATGCATTTTCAAATTTCATCTGTGTGTCAGTACCTCCTTCCTTTTCAGTGCTGAATAATATTCCATTGTATGGATATATCACATTGTATTTATCCATTCATTTATTTATCATTCAGTTGAATGGCATTCGGGCTGTTTCCACTTTTTGGCTTTTATGAATAATGCTGCTATGAACATTCATGTACAAGTTTTTGTGTGGACAGATGTTTTCAGTTCTCTTCAGGATATATATCTAGGAGCGAAACTGCTGGATTATATGGTAACTCCATGTTCAACCATTTGAGGAACTGCCAAATCATTTTCCCAAATGGTTGTAGCAATTTATCCCCTGCAAGTGTAAAAGTTTGATGCAAATGGTTGCAATTTAATATTAGTTATTGAAATGGCAAGACAAATTGATCATTGTAATAATTTGTAGATAATACTACGGTGTCTAATGTGACACCTTCCTCTCCAGTCCCCGCAGCCCACGTAGAAGCACTGTAAACACTTTGCCATGCCATCATTCACCCTTATTTCCTTTGCTCACCACACTTACACAAAACTTACGACGTACTTTTATTAAAACGATAGTGCATTCTTACTATACGTATGCCTCTAACTTCTTTTTTAATTACTTATTTTTAAAATTATGGTAAAATACCATTTTAACCATTTTTAAGTATACAATTGAGTGGCATTAAGTATGTTCATTCACATAGTTGTACAAACATCGCTGCCATCCATTCACAGAACTCATTTCATCTTTCTAAACTGAAACTCTGTCCCCATTCTCCCTTCCCCCAGCCCCCGGCAACCACCATTCTGCTTTTTGTCTCTACGAGTTTGACGACTCTAGCTTGGCATCTCCTATGAGTGGAATCATACAGCATTTGTCCTTTTGTGACTGCCTTATTTCACTTGGCACGATATTTTCAAGTCTCATCCGTGTTGTAGCATGTGTCAGAATTTCCCTCCTTTTTAAGGCTGAATAATATTCCTTATATATGCCACATTTCATTTATCTATTCACCATCAGTGGACACTTGGGATGCTTCTACCTTTTAGCTGTTGAGAATGATGCTGCTGTGGACATGGGCATATAAATTTCTCTTCATGTCCTCACTTTCAACTAATTTGGGTATATAACCTCCAACTTCTTCTTTTAAAATTAAACTTTTTATTGAAGTTTTAATCACTTAATAGTATACTAATGAGTGTCTTCCAAGTTACTAAATCGCCTTCATGCTTTGAATTGCTCAGTTTCATCCATAGGATGGGTGTCTGATAATCTACCTCAGCATTCCCCATTCATGGGACATCAAATATGTTACTACTGGGTGTTTTTCATGGTGCAGATCTCTTCACCTGCATTGGCTGATTGGATCCTCGTAACAATCCTTTGAAATGGATATAATTGTGAGCCTCTTTCTAGAGACAAAGAAACTGAGGTAGAGAGCTTAAGTAATCTGCCCAAGGCCATTCTACTAGTAAGGGCTGAGGTGAGAAACCAAAGCCTGTCTGATGCCCAAGGCCACATACTTAACCTCAGCATCTTAACTAATGACATTCCTCATGGGTCTTTTTGGTTGGCCAAGGAGTGGCCTGGCATGGGATAGGGTGGGGGTGTGGCACCTAAGTCTATGAAGACATTCACATTCCAGGAGCCTTGGGAGTGATTCCCCAACCAGGCAGATCTGCAGTGAGTGTCCTTTGTACCATGAGTGTCCTTCCCCAGAGGTCAGGCTGCACCAAGCCTCAGAGGACCAGAGCAGGCTCCAGCTGCCTACACAGGGCGGTCAGATCATGCTTCCTTCTCTTTGACTTCTCACTTGCTCAGTCCTTCCTTCCCCTGACTGCCGTCCCTGTGCTGTCCTCCTCTAGGCTGTGCAGGTTCCAGTGACAGAAACCCAGCTCCAATTAGCTTACACAAACAAAAAGGCTTTGGGGGCTCATTTAACTAGAAGAGTAGGGGCGCATCTGGCTTCCATCACAACAGATCCATGGACTCAAGTGATGCCATCAGGCTCTTTCTCCATCTCCTGGCTCTGCTACTCTCTGGATGGTGATCTAGTTTGTTCCTGCAGTAGACAGGCTTTCTCTGTGAAGTGGGAGAGCTAGCCGCCAGAATCTCCAAAACTACAGCTTCAAAGCTTAGCTTTCCCAGCAGAAGGAGGCCCCGTTTCCTTCTCCCAGAATCCATATATCAACCTCAGGGAAGGATTCCGATTGGTCCTGCTTGGGCCATATGCTAATTCCTTAAACAACCACATGGCCAGGAAGAGGCAGTATTAAGATTGAGGTAGGCTCAATGGAAGGCAGTTTGTGCTACCAGAGGAGGAGAGGAGAATGCATGTGTGCTAAGCAGACAGAAACAATAACTACTACCACACCTTGTCTGCCTTGGTCAAACGGCTCCTCTGAGCAGCAAAGAACTCCCCCCCACAGGTTCTGCGGATACTGCCACCACCACCACCACTCAGATTCCACCACCCCCAGCCACCCCCATCCCCATTGCCAGAGAGTGAATTCACCTGAGCATGCTGCTTCAGGAAGAATGCAAGCCTCAGGGTCTATGGAAATATCTAACCATGCAACCCTTTCTGGAGGAGACACTGCACTATCTAAACATCTTCATCAACTGCTGTCTCTTCCAACTCACTCCCCGGACATGGCTCATCTTTCTGCAGGCCTTGTTTCTTCTCCACTCTAGGGTACAAGAACATGAGGTGCCCAGATGTACCGCTGTTTACATTGCAGGGAGCATGAGGCCATGAGTATGGCTCCCTGCTCATTCCTGGATCTTTCTCGCTGCAGTCCAAGGCTCTGATGATTGCTATAAGCCAAATGGTCACGGACAAGCCTGGTCATTATGCTGCCTCTTCCCCTCGACTCACTGCAGACCTGACTGGATGAAATATCTGGTTTCCTCATCGTAAAGAGGCCTAGGGTTTCTCTGCCATTTGATTGACTGTTAAATGAAAGCCAGGCCCTTTTATTTGCTATGGGGGTTTTTGTTTGGTTGGGTTTTTGCAGGATGTCATGATTAATTCATCTCTGGCTCATCTCCATGGACAAGCTCTAATACTTGGCACCTTTTGTCTCATCTCCTTTTTCTCCCCTTTCTCTTCCTGTACCCCAGCTACACCTTGGTGAAAACGTTCTCTTCCCTCTCAGGGCCACCAAATACCTCTTGCCTATAGGGGAACTTGGACCAACATTCAAACTGCCCAGAGACCAGGGCTTTGGGAAATAATATTATAACAGTATATGTTTAAAATAGTTGGATGCCCCTGAACCATCTGCCCATGCCAAATTGAGAACTAAATAACAAAATATGAACCAAATAAACAAAAACACAAAACTGTAATTTTCAAATGAGTCATCTACGAGCTAGAGAAAGTTTAGCAGAATGAGCAATCAGCATCATCGTTGTTATAGATAATTTGGCATGGTGGCACTTGACCATTCACAAAGCGCGTTCATTTCTACCACGCATCCCATTGTCTACAACCACAGAGAAAGGTAGGAGGATAGAGATGGTTCTCATTTCCATTTTGCAAGTGGAGACATGGTAGAGCCATTTCTTGGGGTGGGCTTTTACAGGGAGGCTTTTCTTGGGATGAAATCCCTAGAGTGCTTCCTGAGGACTCCAGAGTCAGGAAAAGGAAGATGAGGTGCGAAGTTGGTATCAGACTAGAACCAAAGTCCAGTCGACTCAACTTTGTCCTGTGCTCATATTCCCAGTGTGCCATACAGAATCAGCCGAAACAATCGTAACCTTAAAGCCAGCTAAGCAGATAGAATAGCCCCATTTTACAGCTGAATAAACTGAAACAGGAAGGGTCAGTATAAATCATAAAAATATCTGGTCAAAGTAGAAACAAATTCTTACCCAGACACAGCACGTTATTCTACTTTGTCCCTGGAGTATGGGATAATTTTCCACCTGAACACTAGATGGGAATGGAACTTTCATGAGGAAGGAGTACGAATCACACAATCCCTCAACTTGTCCCGCTGTCTCTCTGGAAAGCTAAGAATATAAATATACGGATTGCTGTTTATATGCTAGGATTGTGAGCTTGAGTTGAGAAATTCACAAAATCAGCTTTTTGTACTCCAAAGTTTGGATTCTAGGCTTTTTTCAAGTCATCAGGAAAATGAATGTGGGCCTTAAGGTTAGGGGGCACATTGCCACCTGGGGTAGGACACTGCCTCGGGCTTCTCCTGCCTTCTCAAGAGACCAGCACCCATCAGCCCAGCACAGGCCAGGGTGTCCCTAAGCCTGGGGCCTGCGACATTGGCTCTGATCCCTGTATCACAGGGATGGCCATGGAGTGCACTTGCTCAGAATGTGCCTTGCACAAGCACACTTTGCCAAGGGAGGGGGTACTCCGCTTGCCAAGCCATGTGCCCACTGGGCTGCATCCGCCCATAAGGGGTGACTCTTTCTAATTCATGCAAAGGCAATATAGGCGCTAGCTGTGGTCCCACTTTCAGCAACCGTCTTGCTGGGTCTCCGTACTTACTCCATGAGTGCTTGCTGAGCATCTGCTATGCACCAAGCCATTCAAAGATGAGGGAGGCACAGTTCCTGCTGTCAAGGAGCTGAAGGTCTGGTGGGAGAGACAGGCACACACACAGACCGTGGAAAGCACAGATACGGGGGCACAGGAAGACCGGGGGGCCTGTGTAAGAATTCCATAGTCTCTCACTGCTAATCAGTATTATGCCCTCCTTCTCCCCTCTCCCCTTTGCGTGGCGAATCGGAACTCGGTCCCCCCCACCTGCTGCTCCCGCGCTCATCTGACCCTCCGCTCAGTCTGACCCTGGCTGGTCACCCTTCACCCCCAGGTGTAGTCAAAAGGTCCTTTGTCTCCGGGGATTATGGGAAATTCCTTCCTTCCTCTCTGCTTGGGGACCTGCCACTCTTAATAGGTTCAGCATTTGATTGTCAACAGATGGAAGGTCAATTCTCAAAAAACAAGGGTTTTGGGTCGGAATTGTTTCTTTAAGTCCCTCCAACTCTCCACAGGACCGCAGGCCAAGATGTTAGGCTGAACCCAAAATCAATCAGGCCCCAGGCTATAGAAAGAGCTACTCAAAATACAAAATGTGCTAACACAAAATGCGATGCTTCCTTCCCCAGAGCACGCATGTTCTTTGTTTCTGAGCAGTTTTCAGAGCAGCACAGACATCAGTCCAAGGTGGCCAAATCCTTCTATGGATACGTAAAAACAACAACAATAACCACAAAGCATCCCACTTCGTAGTTCAAGGCTGCCATTTATTGAGATCCTGTTTTCCAGAATTTTCCCCCATTTACTGAAGTGTGGTGTGACCGCTTTGGCCTCACCTTCCCCTTGCTTGCTGGTTCCTGCAGGACAGAAGCCAGGGGAACGCAGAGAGAGAGAACCAGGGCCCCACGTGGAAGGTGAAGGCAGGATTCTTTCCGGGGTGAACTTTTCAGAAAGCCACCAAGTAGGAGACTGCACCCACCTCCCTCCTCTTCTTCAACAGCCGACCACGGTTTGCCACGGCCATGCTGGGGAGATGTGCAGGCCTCCCGTGATCAGAGACCTCGAGCAGGTTGGGTGCTGGGGTCAAGGCTCTGGTTCAGTCAGTAACAGACCGTTTCTCACGAAGGGGGTGACAGCCACCCACAGACCTAACCAAACCCCAGAAATCTAGCTATGAAAACAAAGTCACCCCAAGGAGCCATTCTGTCTGTGCCACTGAAAATGAGATCACTTTGCATAGAAAGGAAACAGTCATTGACCACCCTACCAGCTGAGAACCGAAGAGTCATACCCCGCCTCTCCAGGGGTCCCCGGGGCTCCACAAGCAAAGTTGCCTCAGCCTCAGCCTCCCCTCCCCTCCTCTGGTTCCGAGCCTCTCTCAGCACCTGTTGCTGACATAGGGCAGACTGGCCAAGGGCACGTGACAAATATAAATGTCCACCTTAGGGAGACTTCACTATATAAAAATCCAAGTGCATAGCTATAAATAGCATGGGATATAGGCAAATTCACATGAGAGTTCGTACTCTATTAAATATCTTAAAGACTCTGAGAAAATGACTTGCTTCATGAAATAGAAACATTAATGAAGTCTAGCGTTTATTGAGCACTTACTATATGTCCAAACAGGAAAAGCAAAGTGCTCAGTAAAAGAGTCAGGGAGGCAGCTTTGCAAGATGAGTTTGAGATGGGGCAGAAACGGCACTCCTGGCAAGGCAACCGGGAACAAGGCCTGGCAGCAGGTACAGAGCCGGACTACGACAAAGACCTTTCCACGGAAGGTCCACTGGGTCCAGGTCAGCGTCTAACCGGATGGCCCGGAAAACACGTGAGGCCTGCACTTCCCACCGAGGAAAGGCGAGTTTTAGCAGTCGCTTCCTTGCAAAGGTCCCTTTATGGGACCACTGAGCCCGGGACTGAGCGAGGCAGAATAGTTTTGACAGTTTCATTTTATTTTGTTCTAAACAAGAGATAATATGAAATAGGCACCTGGGAGTGGTTTGAATTAACAACCCAAACCAAATGAACAGCTGCATCCCGGGCTGGGCGGGGAGGAGTTTCCTGCTTTTGGCCATATTTCCTTTCAGCAACATTACATTAACACTTATGAAATACAGCCGAAAAGTCAGGCAGCATTTAGTGGGAGAGAGAGGTACTTCCATACTCTGTGCAAAACGCACTGCCAATTAATTGGCCGTGTAAGCCTGGGTTTTCAACTCATCTGCAGAAGTCTCAAGGTTAATGAAGCCATTACATATGCACGGATGTTGTGGAAGGGGAACCGGGGAAGACGTAACTGACAATGCTCTCCATCTAGCTCTGCAGGGTGGGCTATTCTTATCTGACAGTCCTTATCAAAGTCAGGTACGCGGGCGGAATGGGTCTCTCAGAGTGTGCATGCGTGTGTGTGTGTGTGTGTGTGTGTGTGCACGCGCGTGAGTGCGTGAGGATGCGTGTGTGTGCACGACCATGCTAATGAGAACAATTATATCTCTCCACCTGGAATCCATTAGCCATGATTATGATGACAGACTCTCCCACCCTTATTACTATCAGGATTAGCTAACCCCATTATTCCCCGGGCCACCTTGCTCAATCTGCTCGGTGAAGCCAAGGAGACGGTTTCCTGTCATCTAAGCCGTCTCCCTCTCTCCCACTCCGGAGCCATTGTAAACTCCCTCACCCCATCTCAATTACAAGAACCCTAATAGGCCCTCCTGTCCCGAGTGACAGGCCTCTGCAGGTGTTTAGGAGGTGGGGGAGGGGACGGCCAGCTGAGCTGTGCCGGCCTGAGTCGTGCGTTCGCTCCACCGTGCTCATGGCACAGGGCTGCGTCTTGCAGGTGTTCAGCAATTATCTTAGGCCAGTGACCTCACTGTTTCTTGGGGTGGATGGAAAAAATAAATAAGGCACATTAAAAGGGTTGTTATTACAAAGAAAGAAAAAGCCTAAGAGACAGGCAGGACCCAAAGTGGAATGCTCAATCCCTTCACTCCAGACAGTGGCTTCAAGAACTAGATCTCTCCCAGCTGCCCCCGAAATTGGAGACACGCAGATGATTTGGGGTGCTCTGTGGCTGAAAACTCCAATAAAGCTGTGAAGATTTTGGGGTTTGGGGCTTCCATCCTCCCTCGCAGCCTTGTTTTCCCCCTCTCCCTGGGCACCCTATTTCCTGGCCACCCCTCCCCCAGCATGGAGGCGATCGCAGGAAGCAGGGGTGCAAAAACAAAGTTTGCAAAGAGAATTCGATATTTCCCAGAAAGTCATCAAAGAAGCTACTATGAGTGAAGTCAGAACACTGGAGTTACCTGACATGTATTTCACGGTTTCACGTAGTTTCTGTTTATTTGGAATGTAGCTGGAGATGTGTACCACAATTTCTCGGGACTTGCTCCTCTGCTTAGGACCCCCTTGTTGTGCCCAGGATAGAATGTCCTCAGCCTTCCAGGCAGCCAGAGCCCCCGAGGTGGTGCCTCCAGCTCAGAGAAGCCTCCTCCAGTTACCCCAGTGTGGCAGTTAATAGTATTATTTTTATGTGCATCGAGACATGAAAAACGTTGGGACGTGCTGCTGTAAAGGTCTCATTTTATGCTGCCTGCATCTTCTCTCCTCCCTCGTCTTCATGCTGACAAAGTCAAAGCTGTAAGGCCCTTCACGCTGCCCAACAATGTCCTCCTTTGGCCAGTGGGAGCCTCCCGAGGGCTCCGTACCTCGCCTGAGGTCACACAGGTCCACAGTGGTGAAACTAGAACTGAAGCCTCCTGGCCCCAAACGAAATCTCCCCTAAGTACTTTCCGACGTGACCCATCTCCTGTCCCTCTCTGTCTCACGTCCCTCTCTCCTCCTGACACTCCTGATCAGCAGGTGCTGATTCAAACTTTCAGGTTACAAATCTGAACAACCACAGTGTTAGGAATAAATCCAAGCAAGAGAACGCACAGCTTTCAGGCATCCTCACCCAGAGGGGAAGAGAGAAGCCTCTCTGCTTTCATCTCGCATTCCTGGCTTCAGGCAGAAGAGGATGGCAACATTTCTCAGGAGGGCAGCCATCAGAACCCCGCTGTATCCGAGGGTTCACGCCGACCCAGGGAAAGCTTGTCCTGAGCATTAATCCCCTTCCACAGCCCATTGGCACCAAGGCCATCATGGGATCCAAGAGTCATAAACTCCGAGGAGGCAGACTTCAATGTGGTCACTCTGGGGGGACCACTGGTGCCACAAATATCCCTTTCCTGAGCAAATTCCAAAGTCTGGACTCTGGGAAATAGGCGAGTTGCTGTGAAGATGAGTAAACTATATAACTCTTGTCAGATCCCACTTGAAACCTCATCCGAGCATCTGTCTGTCCCTCTGTTTAGAGATGAGAGAGTTATTTTTGGCGCTGTCCACAAGAATGTTCATCCCTCTGCAAATAAAAGGCTTCCCAGCCCAGTTAGGGATGGTGTAATCTGATTAGTGTCCTGGGTGAACCAGGAGATGATGGATTTGTTCTAATTCTTCACTGGGGAGGGGGACAGGATGAGTCTTATTCTAAATGCTCATCCCTCGAGGTCAAGAAAGTTCACAGTTCCCACATAAGCTGCCATGTCCACACTTTAGAAAACTGACACGATGCATAATTGCATCCAAAATATAGCTGACAACCATCTGGAGATTGGGTGGAAAATGACAAGGTAGTTACATGAGTTGTCTGAAGAAGTTCAAGATATTCACAAAGAAGTCAAAGGTAATACTCAGTGGTGACCAGCAGACTGGGCAGTGGCCACTCTCCCGGACAGTTGGTAGAAATGAAAATTGAAACGACCTTTCTGAATGGCAATTTGACAAATACATACCGAAGACCTTAAAAATGTGCACTCCCCTTGACCCAGCAATTCTGAGAATTTTGCCCCAAGGAAATAATCAAAAATGTGTACCAAGATCCACATATGTGAATTTTCCTCACAGCAATTCTATAATACATACCAGAAAAACATAAAAATAATCTAAATATCTAATAAGAGGGATTTCCTTTTCTAAAAAAAAAGATACAGTACAATAAAGCCACTGAAAATAGGGAGTCAAATTTTTCTGTTAAAATAGGGAACTTTTTCCATATTAAAATTGTAAATAAGAAGTCAGACTATGAAAGTTTCTATAGTATTATTTCAATTTTATAAAATCTATGTATATGTGTGTGTGTGTGTGTTGCTAAGAACAGATATTTGAAGGCTATACTCACATTTTTCCATATTTTTTGCAATGAAAATATCTTACTTCTGTAATCAGAAATGAAAATTTTTAAGGCAATGAAACCAATTCTTTGGCTATAAATATCAAGAGACAATGGAGCAAATAGTACCTTTTCTTATTACTAATCTAATCCTCTCAACCCTTACTCTCAGCTCTCAAACTAAATTTTTTTCAAATATCAGATCTTGTCCAATCTATACCCTACTACCAGCTAAACCTATCCAACACATGAACTTAGTTTTACCATGTCTGCATTGCATTGTGTAAAATTTTCCACATACAGCTCAATATTCTCCCACTCCACTATTCACCTGTTAGAAAATGCAGGTATTTGCATGTCTGGTGTGTGGGACTGACATCCTCCTAAGCCTAGGGCGTCTGGCCTTGCCCTGCCCACATCACTGACATCACGTGCTTTCTGTGGAGTATCTTGCCAGGATACAAACCAAGGTACCACCTTTCTGTGAATCCCCTCATATTACACTTCTAAACTACTTGACATCCAAAGCCAGAGAGATCCTGGGAATTCCAGCTCCAATACTAAGACAGTGATGCCAACAGGAAGATAATAGGTAAACCAGAATGGCGTCTTTGCTTGAGAAATCACGTTATGGGTCTGAAACAACATAAAACCAGATTAGAGGGTGCTCTAGTTGATACGAAACAGTCATTGTCAACCAAAAGGACTCAAAAAGATTTTTAGTGGCACAAAGGGTAAACTACCGCAAAGCAAGTCTTGGGGATCATGACAAGTTAGTCACGCTTTGTCTTTAGCAACTTCTTCCGCTACCATTATCACTCATTGGTGGCTGGTACCTGTGACTGTCACAGGTGTAGCACCTAGGGTTCATCCTCTCTAGGTACTTCTAATGACCAAAATTGCTCCTCTCTCCTTCCGAGCTATCAAAACTTCCCTCAAGAACGGCTGGTTGGAGGCATTGATAGGAAAGCAATCTGATTGAACTATTCCCATTAAGATATACATGACTATAGCCCCACCTCTCCTTGTGGATGTCTTTTAAATGACACTAAACCATCTCTTTTCAAAGTATAAAGCCTTTGAACCACCTGCACTAGAAGAATCACCTGGGTGCTTGTTAAAATTGTGGGTTTCTGGAACCCCCCCAACTCCCGTCAGACTTAGAATCTCTGCTGGCGGGCTCCAGGGATCTGTGGTTTAAACAAGCCCCTTTGATTGTTATGCATGCTAAAGTTTGACACCTGACGGAGTGTGGAGGAGAGATGTCTGAGCAGAGAGGCCTTCACAGTTAAATGACCCCCTTTGCACTCCAGAGCCACTCACATCAAACACAGAGGTAACCCCACTGACAATAAATGCTTATTATGCAGCAGGCATTGTTATTATCTACATTCTAACAATGGAGAAACTGAGGTTCAGAATGAATAGGTAACTTCCCCAAGGTCACGCAGCTTTTAAATGTTGAATGTACATTTGGAACCCCAGCAGCCTTCAGAAAGCCTCCTGAGAACTTATTTCAAATATCAGGTTATAACCTGTCTCATCACAACTTCTCAAACTTGAAAGGTTGTGAAGACATCCCCAAAAGGAGAGAGAGGGAGGGGGGAAGGGAGAAGGAGGGAGAAGAAGAAGGGGGGTGGGGAGAGTGAGAGAGAGAGAGACCCAAACTGACTCTGACTTAAGTGGTGAATTACTTAGAACACTACACCGTGTGTCAATTCTCATTGAACATTTTGGGCACCAATTTAGGCTGGTTGGATGTATTATAGGTTTGCCTGAGAAGGCTCAGAACTTTGAAACTGTTCCCTTTTGTGCTTTGATTACACATTCATTCTGACTTGAAAAAGGATTATGTTGTAAGGAGCCACACACTCCCTCCCTGCAGCTGGTAGTAGCTGTTTCTATCTGTAATGATTGTTTAATGACTATTTAAGAAAGTGCTGCCTGAGGTTCTCTAATCACCCAATTTTTATTAAGCACGCAAAGAAATCGCAAAGGTTCAGAGCTGCCTAATTGACAGCAGAGCCATGAGTTGTGCAGAGCTCCCTTTCTTCAGAGGAGAAAATGCAACACTGATGGCAATGGGATGCCCCCTCCCTCAAAGGGGGACCCTCTACAGCACAGAGGGGAATAGCACCTTGATTCCACCAGAGAGAGCAAAGGTGGGATGGAAGAGACTGACTAGACAGGGGAGAGAAGCAGGGAGCAGGAGAAATCAATGTTACTGAGGTTTAGCAAAGATCGCTAGGGAAATTGGGGTCTAAGACCCTCTTCTCCCCTTACCCTAGTAAGCATCCAGGAGATCCAAGACCTCTTCACCCCAAAGGCTGTGGAAATCTTCAGTCCTATTTAGAATGAGCTCTGGAGCTGAGTGGTTCAACCAACAGTGATTGAACCACCAGCACTGAACTTGTTGCCATGAAGCCGTTACAGAGTTGACTGAAGCACAATCTTCACCCCTGAGGAGCTCAGAGTCTAGGGTGGGCGGGCAGACACAGACACAATACTGCAGCAGTCCTTACTGCTTATGTAGCCGTGCTCTGGACCCCACACTGTTAAGTGGTTTGCAAACATAATTGAAGGACATTGTTCCCATCTCCAGATGAGAAAACCAAGACTTAAAGCAGTTAGGATCCTTACCCCAAATCATGTAGCTATTAAGTGATGGAGCCGGGATTTGAACTGAGCGAGGTCTTGTTCCAAAGCCCATGCTCTTAACCACTCTGCCGCAGGAAGAATTTGACTTAGTGTTATTGTGCATATGAAGAGCCAGATGTGCTCAAGTGTAATGGGAGTAGTGAGAGTGGATACTTAGCCTGGTTTTGATTCAATTCTGTATCTACCACTTACTAAACATGAGACCTCAGGCAAAGAACTTAATCTCTCTTGGCTTTAGTTTTCTGATCTCTAAAATGGGTTTGATTCTGATAACCACATAGGATTGTCTTAAAATGAAAGGGGATAAAGTACATAAAGCGTCCAATAGAGCATAATCTAGTGGGTCACACAGTAGGTGCTCAGTATTGCTTTCTCTTTCCTTTCTGGATGCTTTTTAACCGGAAAACAGTGGGGGCTGACACCCCAAAGCAGAAACAGGC
>CM052446.1:48457520-48551681 GCA_028533085.1 Varecia variegata | reverse complement strand
TCTGATCTCTAAAATGGGTTTGATTCTGATAACCACATAGGATTGTCTTAAAATGAAAGGGGATAAAGTACATAAAGCGTCCAATAGAGCATAATCTAGTGGGTCACACAGTAGGTGCTCAGTATTGCTTTCTCTTTCCTTTCTGGATGCTTTTTAACCGGAAAACAGTGGGGGCTGACACCCCAAAGCAGAAACAGGCTCAAAGCACATGGAGGAACAGGAACTCCCCTACCCTGCTGGTGGGAGTGTAGACAGAGGTGGCCGTTGTGGGCAGCTCCCTAACATTGCCTAGTGACAGCCAAGTAAGAAAATCCAACCAGATCTATGGGGGATGGGCATGAGGTATTCAGCACAGCGTTGCCTGTAACAGAGGGAAGCTGGAAGCAGTCTGGTTGTCTACCAACTGGAATTGAGTGAGAAGATTATGGAGGAGGTCTCTTATGGAATATAATGTCTCAGTTAGGGGTAATGCACCATGCATTCATAAACATGGAAAGAACTTAAAAACACAGTTTTGGAGTAAAAAAGTAAGAGTCAAGAAGAGATCTATAGCCCAATTTCACTCATGTAAATAAAGTACACTTGCACATTAAAAACAATATTGTATATTTTGCAATAATGTTCATGTATCTAATGTATATATCTATTAATACACGAATAATGGCCACACAAAGATGTCCACATCCAAACCCCCAGAACCTGCGAACATGTCATGTTCAACAGCAGACAGAATTAAGGTTGCAGATGGAAAGAGGATCAGTTGTCCTGGACGTGGGGGCCTACCCTGGATAATTCAGGTGGCCCAGTGTAATAATCACAGGTCCTTACCAGTGGAAGGGGAAGAGAAATTGAGAGTGGAAGCACAATGCAGGTACGAGAGACTAGACCAGAGGACACGGGCAGCCTTTGACAGCTGGAAAAGGCAAAAAACAGATTCTCCTTTACAGCCTCTGGAAGGAACACAGCCCTTCCAACACATGATTTAGCCCAGTGTGACCCGTTTCGGACACCTGGACTCCAGAATTGTAAGATAATAAAGTTGTGTTTTTTATAGTCACTCCATTTGCAGTCATTTGTGAGCGCAGCAATAGGAAACTAAGACACTATCAAATATTCAAGCAGCAAAAGGGGGAGAGAGGGAGGCTGGCTGGTTAAGCAGCGCATGTCACACTGTGTCCCTTGTGTCTAGCCAAGTGCCTCGTGCTCCAGATGTGCTGAATGAACGTGTGCACAGCTGGAAACTGATGACCTTAAAGAGAGGTACACAGGAAAGAAAAAATTTTTTTTAATTTTAAAATAGGAGGACGTGCAAAGGGAAGTGCATGAAATTTTTAAGTCCTGTTAAGGTAAGATTAGATTAAAACAGCTTCTTAGGGTGGGCTGGAATCTGGTCTGGTTCCAGAGCATGGTACTAAGCCAGCTTCCCTACCACGCTAACCAAAAGGTACTTCTGGGTTGCACATAGAAGATTTACTGAAGATAACCAGGCTTGCCTTCAAAAAGGGTGTGTTAACATCAATTTTACACAATCTTTTCCAGAAAACATTTCCCAACTCATTTTATGAGGCTAATATTACCCTGATACCACAACCAGATAAAGACAGTACAAATAAAGAAAACTACAAATCAGTATCTCTCATGAACTTAAACGCAAAAATCCTCAAAGTATAAGCAACTTGAATCTAGCAGTGTATAAAAAGAATTATATACCATGACCAAATGGGATTTATTCCAGGTATGCAAGGCTGGCTCAACACTCGAAAACCAGTGTAATCCACCATATCAACAGGCTAAAGAAGAAAAATCAGATGATCATATCAATTGATGCAGAAAAAGCATTTTAAAAAATCCAACACCCATTCATGATAAAAATTTCTCAGCAAACTAGGGATAGAGAGAAACTTCTGCAACTTGATAAAGAGCATTTACAGACCACCAACAGCCGACACCATACTTAATGGTGAAAGACTGCATGCTTCCTCTCCAAGATCAGGAACAAGGCAAGGATGCCCACCCTCGAATTCTTATTCCAAACCAGTGTATTTACTGGGCCTTCCTGGATGATTTCCAAACAGGAGGAGCCAACATCTGAACTTTCAGCTCTCTTGAAAACAGCTGAGAACCTCAGACACACGGCGCGCGGGCCCCACCCTTGTTTGGGTATCTGAACTACCCGAATAGCAGCATTTCAGTCTGGAGTCTCTCCCATGGCCCTAAAGCTCACAAGCTTTAATTTTTTTAATAAAATATTTCCCCTTAGCATTGATTATTGGATTCAAACTCTCACAGCATCCCTTTATACTTTTGAAGCTAAGGAGCTTCCCAAGTTACCATCAATCCATTGCAAGCTAAAAAAAAAAAAAAGAATCCAAATTGCAAGCTGTTTCATGTTACCTAATATCAGAATAAGAGCTCACCTTTCATAACTCTCCACAAATTGCAAAATGCTTTCTTGTTCACTAGCTCATCAGATCAATCCTCTCCTCTCACCTCTGTGTCTTTCCTTGACTGTCCCCCACCCCACCCTGGCAGAATCAGTCGTTCCCTCCTCTGAGTTCCCGTAGCACTTTGTACATGCACCTATCGCCACAGCTGGCACTTTCTAGGAAACCCCTTGTTCAGGTCTCTCTGTGCCTTGCTAGACCTGGCGGGACCACGTGGTGATTAATTTAGCATCTTTTCTCCTAGTGTGGGCTCTGGTGTGGATAAGGGGCACAATGATGGCGTCTGGATATAGTTCAATTGCAAAGTGGGTGTTATTGGCACCTGGAAGGGACTCAATAACTCATAGCTGTAGTAAAACGTTGGAGGAGACGAGGAAGCTGAGACGTGGACACAACAAAGGACTCCATCAAGCACACACAGCTAGTTGGTGACAGAGCTGGGCTTTGACACAGATCTTTTGCCTTTCATCGGGATAAACAGATGCTTTTCACCTGCTGATGTCCTGCCCTGTGGCTCTGGAGGGACCATGCCCCAGGAAAGCAGCTAAGGGTTTAATTCCGACCGCGGTGTGGTAGCTAAAGAAAAAGAAACAGCCTTGTTCCCGCGGTGCGGAGATGCAGCACAGACACAGAAAAACTGCCGGGACTCTAAGAGCCTCTGAGAACAGAATGCAAACCACAGAGCCCAGCCTATCACAAGTTCAACAAAGTTTTCCTGGGCTGAACTCTGAACTTTGAGAAGTCTGGAATCTTTAGCAATTGCTTCTTGCCTGCAGGATAGATGCAGCTAGTCCCATCCCTTCTGGGCATGCCCTTAGCTGCAATCCTCATTGAAGTTCGAGGGCTGCTGCTTTCAAAACTGCTCACATTCCTTCACTCAAGTGTTCTTAGCACTTACGTTGATAGGGAATACTTCAAAGGCTACATCTTTACTTTATCAAATCTGATCTAATTTTGCGGATGGAATCAAAGAGGTTCATTTTGAGTCTAGTCAAGTTTGCCAACCATCCCGGAGAGGAGGTGTCAATGCCTTGTCGTCTGCGTAATTAACCTAAACAGAGAGGCCCCGAAGACACCTGGGTCTTTGGCCATGCAGTCCCAGAGACCCCTGGGTGGAGGCAGGGGGCTCCCTCTGAGTGAGGGGGGCCTGGGGAAGAGAGGGACAGGTCTCTGACACTCTGGGACCCGTGCTGTTCCTCGTCCACAGCAATCAAAGACAGGATGGGTGTTCCGGGGAGTTCAATGAAGACAGAAAATATAATGAGCTCCAGTGTGCTTGGCGGTCTTTAGAGAGTGCGCGGGGAGGTGTGAGAGAGCCCGGGACGTGGGCAGCCAAGGCCCCGGGTATTAACCTTCACCCTCGGCTACAGGAACAATTACACTACTCTTCTCCCAACCTGGCACTTTTTATAAAATCCAAAACTTGATGTCAGTGCTAATTTGCCCCTAATACCTGCGTTTGAAGCTGGATCCAGGCACAGATTCAGCTGCCCAACCGGACAGTAATTTCCAACTGGGCTATTATAATTGTTACAGTAAAATGTCTATCTGCACACAACACACCAGGTCGCGGGGGAAAGCCATTGATTTGGGTGTTCAGAAAAGTTCTCTGTGGCTCAGAGAAGAGACATTTCTGGCTGGTTTCACTTTATCATGTACATATATATATATATGCACAGGGGCAGCCATCTCGCATTGAAATGGAACACCCAGGCAAGAGGCTCGGGGGTTCAGTTCTTCACGTCCTCAGCTCTGGGGTCCCTGTTTTAAAGAGCTCTTCCAAAACTCCCACACACAGGCTTCCCCCACGCCCTTGGCTTTGGACTTTGGAGGGAGTCACGAAAATCTACCAGCCTTCAGGAGGTCGGTAGGAAATAATCGGGGAGCTTTTGTGCCAGGTCCATGCAAATCGGCCATGAAAAGGCTCCACGGCCCAGATCTCTGCCCACGTGTTCTGGTCATCAAGGGAGTGGGTGGCACACTCCTTTCCCAAGGAGGAGGAAACCAGGCCAGGCCTGGGGGTCATGTGGAGAAGCTCCCCAGGTTGCTTGGCCTCCCCACCACCACCTCCTGCTATGAAGGAGCTGGCCCACCTGGCTCTGCTGTAAACCTTCCCTGCCCAGCTCTGCGCAGGACCCACCTGCAGCCGATGCTCGCAGGATACAGACTGAGGATGCTGAATGTGGCCTTGAGGGCTCTATGATCTGTCCCGACTCCTTCCCCAGCCTTCTTTCACGCCAGGGCCGGCTTCATGGGCATGTGACCCGTGCAGGCACCCAGGCCCCCCAACATACACACAGAGAGAGAGAGAGAAGGTCCCTGCTCTCCCCGTCTTGAAATTCTTAATAATTTTTTTTAACAAGGAGCCCACATTTTCATTTTGCATGCAGCCCTGCAAACTATGCAGCCAGGTCTCCTCACCACGTTCCACTCACATTCCCATACTTCCTCCTGCCAGAAGCCCTCCCGCATGTTGCTCCCTCTGCATGGAATGTTCCTGCACGTCCCATCCTCACTGCTGACACTGCCTTCTACTTACTTCATTCCTACTTATACCTTGGTCTCAGCTGAATTGTCACTTCCTCCAGGAAGTCCTCCCTGACCACCCCCCCAAATAGGTCGAGTCCCCTATTACAGACTCTCAGAGCTCCCTGACCCTCTCGTGTCAGGAAAAGGGAGATAAAAGAGTAACTTACAGAACTGTTTCGAGCTTTAGATGAAACAACATACCTAGAACACTCAAGATATGCCAGACACACACAGCCAGCACCCCAAATGACCAGCACTGTTATTTTAGGGGGACTAGTATACACTGCAGATGGGTGTTCAGTGTCTCACATGTCCTTGAAACATCCTGTGTGGTAGGAATTACTGTCCCCAGGTGGCACAGCTGGCACGTGGCCCAGCAGGACAGGAATCCGTTACCGTCTGTTTCCTCGGCCCATGGTTGTGTCAAAGACGTGGTAGTTGAGAAAGGATAGATGAAATGACCGAAGAGTTTCAAAAGCCCAGGTTCGAGTTTTGGCTCCATTTCTTACTATTCGTGTGATCACGAATAATCTTCTCAGCCTTGTGAGATGTCAGTTTCCTCATCTATAGAACAGGGACAAGGGAGACGCAGCTCGCGGGGCTGCTGTGAGTATTGTGAGATGGACCCTGCGGAGCACACAGCACAGGGCTTCCCGGTAAGTTCCTGGTGCACACGCAGCGACTGAGCTCCCTGCGACATGATGGAAGCCGTGCGCCAGAGTCACTTTCGGTCGGCGGGAGGAGCCGTGCGAGGCCTCCCCTCTCACAGCTCACTTGCTCCCATGGTCACAGCCGCGGACATTCTTCAGTGGTTTGCGGAGGGCAACTTTCTCCAGAATTCGTCCAACTTCTGACAGTCCCCAGATGCTGCCCCG
Organism: Varecia variegata; assembly: GCA_028533085.1. Taxonomy (NCBI): domain Eukaryota; kingdom Metazoa; phylum Chordata; class Mammalia; order Primates; family Lemuridae; genus Varecia; species Varecia variegata. The sequence goes on along the minus strand of CM052446.1, from coordinate 48,545,833 downwards.
AGATGGATCGTGATGGCAGCATCACCTCTGCCCTCCAGAACAAGAAGCGCCGTCCCCCGCGTGGAGGTTTTCAGAAGACTAGAGCCTGTGGTCTGGCTTCTCCTCTCCGTCCACCTCTCCCTGGGGAAGGCAAAGGCCTGGAGAATGAAGAGTTCATCCCAGCAGGTGCAATTCCTTCTCTGCACCTCAGGGGGAGGGGGACACCGTTGCACAGCCGGGAAGGCTAGAATATGCTTCTCGGGGGTCAAAGCAGAAATCTGGTTCCTTCCTCAGCCAATAATTTAAGGCTTCAAGGAATGGAAAAATCCCACCATGCCCAGCCCATGGCACACTCCTCAGCCCACTGGAACACCCCTGGCCCCAGAATGAATTCAGGCCGATGGTGAGGGGGATGCAGGGGGCCAGGGGGGGCTCAGCTGCCGTCCAGACCTGGGATGTTCCCACTGTGAGCTGGGCGCTGTGGAGGAACACCTGGAGCAGCCAGTGGGGCGGGGAGGCAAGGAGGTGGCACACCAGGGTGCCTCCCCCACTTCAATCGGAGCACTACAAGTTTGTCTGCCATGTGTACTGGGGGCTCTAGGGAGGGTTTTATTTGGGGGCAGAAAGTCACTTTTTAAAAATTACTCTTAAAAGGAAAAAAATGGCTGATTTTATCCATTTCCCTCATTTTCCCCAGGAGAAAGCTGAGACCTAGGGAAGGTTCTGTGACTTCCTTGCACAGCTAGATGTCAGCCAAGGTGAGGCCAGAACCCAAGCCTGCCCCCACCCCCGGCACTGGGGCCGATGCAGACGGATTTGGAAGATTGGGCTGGGGATCTGCACGTGAAAACAATTTTGGAGAGACGAGAAAAATCATGGAGCCAGAGTGCCTTGAGAACAATCTTTCCCTTCTCGTTGTTAAATCGGCAGGACTGAGCCCTCTGCCTCTTACATGGGCAGCATTGCGGTATTTCTCTACAGTAGAAAAGCAGGCCCTGCCCAGTGCTGGAGACGGCCACCCACAGCTCCCGGACGCATCTCCCCTTCAGGTCCTTCTTAGACCTGGCCTGCCTGGCACCAGCCGTCAGCAGTGGTGACATTTCAGTGGGTGGCCCTCAGCTGTGCGGAGCCAAAGCCAGGCAATCTCGGCTCCGGTTGGATACTGTTGAGCACTCGTCCCCAAATGCTCTGGAGTCTGGTCTTGTGGCTTTGGAGTCCCAGGGCTAATTGGCTAGCCATGAGGACATTAGTAATTGACTGAAGTAAAATGTCCTTCTGTCAGAGAGCCCTGGACGTACAGTTACGACCTCTGAGCGTTTAATGGAAAGTTCGTCCTCTGTTCTCTCTTCTCATTGTTAACCTTCGTGCTGTGCTGGGTCATGAAATCCAAAAGATTTTGAGCAGGAAGGGACATCCAAGGTTATCTAGGCTAATGACTTTATTCTACAGATGAGGCTCAGAAAGAAAAAGTAACTTGCTCAAGTTAAGAAAAAGTAAAAATATGTAATAATAGACCTATGCCTCTGGGGTAGAAGAGAACAACTGTGTCTCATCCTTTCCCAAACCGTAACTGCCTCATCTCAAACCACACACATCCTCTCTCTTGAGCTACAGGGCTCTCTACTCAACACCCCACCACCCCACAGGCCCCAAGTCTTATTCTAAAAATTGTTGCCTGGTTCATACGAAGCCTGAGCTTCTGTAAGTCACAGTACCCCACCCCCTGAACCATGTAGAGGACATTTAGGGATCATCGGTCCATGTGGGAAATACAAACACCGGGCTGAAGTCCATCCGTACCCTTGGCAATGAGCCAGGCCATATCTCACAGCTGGGAAGGACTCCACTTAGCTTGGTCTTACCCAAGCTCTCCTTCCAAGGGAGTGAATCGAGTTGACATGAACCAACCTGGAGAAAGTGGGTCACATTAGCCAAGACTGTTGGAAAGGGTTTGCTATTTAATGGGGGTAATATCAGAGTCAGGAAACTGATACTATACTTGGGATCCGAGGAATTAACAGAAATGAATCTCATTTTCCAAATCACAGAGCGGATGTACAATCAACACAGAGGTGAGGAATACTCGCCCTGGTTGACCACAAGAGAGACGGTGATTACAGCAAGCCCAGGTGTTGAGAAAGCACAGGGAAAAAATCCAACTTCTCATCCTGAGACGTGGGGCTGACGGCTCTTTAGCCTCCTTCGTTCTAATCACATCCATCCAGCTCTCTTCCACTCTTTAAAAATTTCCAATTTTTTTACCTTCATTTATTCATTCATTCATTCAGAAAAGGTCAGGTCAAGATGTTGGCCAAATTCCCACCACCAGGGGCTACGTCCTTTCTGCCACCCCCCGCCCCTCCCAGCCAGCCTCTCCTCCCAAATGAGCCCATGATAAAAGTACAGCAGGCTCTGTGCATTTTAAAGAGTTAGCCTATTTTCAACTATAAAATAATATGTGGCATAGAAAACAGCATGTAGGATGAAAAAAGATCCTGTTTAGTTTCAGTGTGACATTTGCCTGGGGGAAGAAGTGCAGAGCTCATTGGCAAGCTGATTGTTGAAGCCCTGACCAGCCAGTTACAAAGTGTCATCGTTTAATATGCCAGTCAGCTCTGCCTTTGCAGCCCAGGCACTCCTTTTGTGCCAGGGAGAGGGTAGAAATGGGGTGCAGAGGAGAAATTGGGGGGTGGGTGCGAGCAATAGAATGAAGGGGGTCAGGGCACACAAGGATGGAAGATTCCAGAAACGTGTTATTGCTCCATCTCGCTCCCACCTGCAGGTGTGCCTTACTGGTGCCTACTGGGGCCGACCAGCCCAAGCCCAGTGGCTCTTGGTCATGGTGGCTGCCCAGGTGAGGCATCCATAAATTAGGGACCCAAGCCCTGCCCACGCCCCAGATGTGGACATCCTGGACCCCAAAGTCACAGAATGTACAGCTGTCCCTAAAGCTGGGGTCATCTTCTGGCCCCAGATGCTATGAGAAACACCATCTTCCAAAGTTCTGGGCAAAAAGGTCAGAACCCAAGTCTGCCCCAGTAAATCCGAACCTATTACCACCTCCTGCAAGCCCCACACATTTCTGTGTTTAGACATCAGTGCAAGATCGAGACAGCCTTTCATGACTCTGAGCTTTGTATCCAACTCACCATTAACAGGGTTCAGCCAAGGCAGGGCTTTTGACTCTCCCCCCTCCCCCCCGCCCCGCCACGGCCCCCTCTCTGTCAGCCTTTTCTTCATCAACTATATTTGTTACAATCAAGTCCTGTCAACTGTCACAGCTTACATACAGACTGCCAGTAAATATGTCTTTCCACTCATTAGACATTCCTCCTAGTCACCTTGGGATTTCTACCTTGTCTATCTCACTCCAAAAAACTTTTGTTCAGAAGTATGAGACACCCACTGAGCAATGTCAGCTTGCGGCCATTACCTCAGGAAGTGACAGAAAACACCCAACTGTCACTCATTAAGATCCATTTTTTCCAGAGTTGATGTAAGTCAGACTTTGCCCCCAAAACGAATCATGATTTATTTAATATATTTGCTTCTACAAGTGTCAGCTCATCAGCTTAAAATGTTCCTCCTTTAACTCTATTGAGGACTGTACAGAAAGTTTTCTTTGAAACCTAGTTTTTGCTTTAAGGCTTAATAATTAAAACAGAACCAAGAACAGTCAAGACTCTGCTCTATAGGTGCACTTTGGTGGCCCCTGGTTTTATAATTATATGTACAAAGCAGTCGTGTTGGAATTATCGCTGGACACGCTGGGAAAATGGCCCCCCGCTGAGCAGGCTGGCTTTTTCTGCCAGGCGCACTGGGCTGGGGCAAGATGAAATGAAAACCGGGGATGGTTTGAAAGCAGGGACAAAAATAACAATTAGGGAAGCGAGGAGGAGAAAAATTCAGTTTCTTAATTGCTTGGCCCGGGCGCCAGCGGGCAGCTCCCTGTCACGCTGCAGGAGTGTGGGGAGCCGGGGGCACCCTGCGCTGTCCAGAGGCCTGGGGGACGCAGACAAAGGTGCAGCTTTCTGGAAAAGATGCCCGAGGCCTCGCTTTGACCTGGATTTGGGGTGAGATCAAAGCCTGAGCCCAAGAGAAAGGTGATTTGACGAGCTGATGACTTCCTATGGGGGTCTCCAGCCCAAGGTCATTCCCAGCCACCCTCCCCTCTGTTGCAGATTCACTCTGGCTGGTCCTTTCTCCCGGGAGGAGAGGGGCTGAGCACCATGGGAGGGGCCGCTTGGAGGGGAGAACAATGCCCAGCAACTTGACGTTGACGTTCTCCTCGGCCTGGCGGCGGGAGCTGCATCTAAGCCTCACCAACACTGAGGCTGGCTTTCCTCCATCCCAGGGCCCAGGGCCCCAGAGTGAGACGAATCCTGGAGCCAGCCCCATCACCAAAGGACTTAGCCCCCAGACCCACACATACACCCATGTGGGGGGTGGTGCTACACAGTAAGGACAAGCACAGGAGAGTGGAAAAGAAAGGAAAAACTCCATGCAAATTGTCCAGCATGAGGTAGGGGTCTGGGGACAAGGTGGGGGTCTTGTCATCAAACATGTTTGCACTCAACAATCACTTGTCGGATGTGGCATGAGAGAGCCAAGCCTAACGTGGACATCTAGGCTCAAAGATTCTCAAAGCCCCCTCAGATGAAGATCTTAGAATTCTAAGAGTATAATATTTTGCCAGATGTTATTTTTGTTTGTTTGTTTCTGCGTTACCAAGACAGAGGGGGCCTCCATCCACAAAATCTCTCCCACCACCTGGCTGAGGGCTCGAGTCCCCTCCCGGGGCCTGGCCTTTGGTTAGGGTACCGCTCTCTGGTAGAGACGCGCCATGGAGTATCAGGGCAAGCTGGGCGTCTGAACAAAGCGTCCAGACGCAGGCTGTGAGAGGAAGGCACCCAGGAGACGGCAGGGCCACCACACTGGTTCAGAGACCTCACTGCTCCCTTATTTGACTGCGCTGGCCTTCCTGCTTCCACACACCCGATAGAAACCAGCGATGTTATAAAAATTCAGGTTTGATCACTTAAAACTTTCCAATGGCTTCCCATTGCTTATAGGATAAAAGTCACACTTCATCAGAGGGCCCTGCCCCACCAGTTCTGCACCTTGCTCTCCTCACCTCCTCCTGGCCCCGCCTGCAGGATGTGCCTCTGAGACCCCTGCTGACCCCTCCTGAGTGGAACTTCTGACTTCCAAATCACAGCTCATGCCTTGCTTCACCTAAGATCTTGGTGTCTCTGGGTCTTGTGCCAGACTTGGGCCCCCTGAGACAAGGGATGCAAGATCAGCTCCATACAACACCTGGAGGTGAAAACCAACACTACGGCTGCCCAGGAGAGGGAGGAGGGGATGGAAGGGATGGAGAGGTGGAGCGGCAATCTCATTGCAGCAGCACCCTATAGTTTCCAGTGGGTTTTCCCCAGACAGGTGAGTCAGGTGAGTCAGACGACTGAAACCAGGTCACGCACCGAACTGCCAGGAGGCCTGAGAAAGTGAGCACTGCCCCTTCCACTCTATTCCCCTCCGAGACTCATGGAGTGTAGGATTCTCCAAATATAAAAAGAGTTTCAGATGCTGGGTCCCAGTAAAAGAAACTGTCTTCTCCCAACTCAGCTCATCTCCAGAGTACAGCTTTCCCGGGAAGCTGACAAAAATCCTCCAGCGGGGCCCAAGGCAGGGACATTTTCCATCTCTCTGGCTCCCCAGATCCCAGAAGCAGGGGATCCCACCGTGCACCCACCACGTCTCCATGCTGCTCCTCGACCTGGCATGGCAGGCAAAACTGAGGGAGGAAAAACACGTTGAAAATCAGCCTGCAAATGGAACCCTTTCATGCTGCCATGTTCCACAGCTCGGAAGGTAAGATCAGATATGGAAGTGTTTGATGAGGTTAAGTCCGTTTCCAACCCTTTATTCCAGTGTTTAAAACCATCATCTGTTTTAAGAAGTGAAGGGCTTTAATGTTCAGGAGATACAGAAGAGAGTGGGCTCCTACTCCGCGTGGAGCACCAGGAGGCAGCAGCTGTGGAAAGTTCTGGAACCTTTTTTCCTCCAACTCCATAAGGAAAAGAAGCCCATACCTGCTGAGCACTAAAAATGGTTGCTAATGATCTACAGCTGGGCTGAAATAGGGACCTGTGTTAATTATAAACCAGGGTGTGGGGTGTTTAGGATTGATGTGCCTCCTTGGAGACACAGAGCCTAAGTAGACCCCCTTCCCCAAACAGGAACAAAAGGAAACAGATGTGTGTTCTTCCTCTGTTGGAGGGCTGGCCCCAGAGCCCTGCTAAAATCCTCTGACCTCCACGAAGCTCTCACAAATGACTGACTCCCTGCTCCTTATCTCCTCCAGCGTCTATTGTCTATACTGTATGTTTCACCCTTAGTATAAGATCATTCATTCCTTTGTTCATTCATTCATCAAACCCTCATTAAGCCACGCTGTGGGCCACTTGGAAGGTTTGAAGTGGAAGGCACCTTGAAGATCTTTTACTATACAAGAAAACTGAGACAACCCTGGGGACAGCGTTGGGGGTGGGGTGGGGAATGACTTGCCCAAGGTCAAACCTGTCTTAGTGGGGCCTCTGGGCCCCCCACAGCTCCCAACAAACTGGTGCCTGTTAATGGTTTAATACCTTCCACCTGGCCTCTGTGCTTTCGGAATCGGCCATCAGCATGCACCGTGATCTACCAACAAGACTCTTCACCCCATCAGACTGGGGCCTCTTAGGTCAGTGATTCTCAACCTTGGCTGCCTGTTGGAATTAGTGGTGAGGTTTAAAAAGTACTGATGCCTCGGTTCCATGCCAGGGATTCTGGTTTCATTGGTGTGGGGTATGGCCTGGGCATGGGGAATTGTAACACTGTCACCACCACTCCCTTGGATTCTAATAAGCATCCAAGGTTAAGAAGCACTATTCTAGAACGCTGCTTCTCAAACTTTATTGTGTGTGCACATCACATGGTGATCTGGCTCAAGTGCAGATTCTGGTTCAGTAGGTCTGGGCTACAGCCTGGGATTCTGCATTTCTAGCAAGCTCCCAGATGATGCTGATGCTGCTAATCTTTGAATAGGAAGGCTCTAGAACAGAGTTTCCCAATTTGGAACTATTGACATTTTGGGCTGGGCAATTCTTTGGATGGGAGACGGGGTGTGCAGGGGACTGTCCTGTGCATTGTAGGATGTTTAGCAGCATCCCTCTCTACTCACTAGGTGCCAGTAGTGCTTCCCCTAACTGTGACAACCAAAATCTCTCCAGGCAACACCAAATGTCCCCCGGGGAGGGCACAATTACCCCTAGTTGAGAACCACTGCTCTATTAGACCAATGTTGAAGCTTAGCATCTTTGAGTTCTCTATGTACTGACCCAGAGCCCTTTCTCTATACCACGTTGCCCTGTTAACTATCTTTTCACACATCTTATTTACTAAGTTTTAATTACTTAAAAGGTTACATCCTATCCATCTATCAGTCAGCGATTTAACAAATACTTACTGAACGCCAAGTAACACACTAAGCTCAGAGATGATAACAAAGGTAGCTAAAAGCTGTGCGTGCAATATCTCTTCAATCCTCAATACAACCCTCGCAGGTAGGTCCTTAGGGTTATCCCCATATTACACACAAGGCAACCGAGGTTAGAGAAATTAAGCAACTTGCCCCAAATCACATAGCTGGTAATTTATAGAAACAAAATGCAAAGATTAATAGGATACAGATTCTTTCCCAGTGCAGTTTATAATCATATAGTCAACGCAAATGCCCACGCTCCTGACTCTACATCCGTGTGCCCAGCACTAGATCAGCAGCTGCAGCAGAGAGAACTACTGGTTCTGCAGGAGGAGTGGGAGAGAGGAAGGAGAAGACCCTGCACCAGAGGTGGTCATTGAGCTGGGTCTTCAAGGATGAGAATTACACAATTATCACCCTCATGGAACTGTAAGCTTCTCAAGGGTAGGGGACAGTGTCTTATTTATTTTTCTATCCTTAGTTCTGGCGGAGTGCTGGGCACAGAGCAGGTGTTCAATAAATATTTGGTGAGTAAATGAACAAACAAAGCAGAGAACAGCAGGAGCAAATGCTTGGAGGTGTGTCAGCAGGGGATATGCTGGAAGAAGCAAATGAACAGGCAGTTCCAGGGGCGTGAGCTGGAAGGGGACGGAGCCAGGCAGGTCTCTGAACAACACAGTTTATTTCCCTCTCACTGTGCACTGGGGCAAGGCAGGGGGGTTTGGCGGAGCTCTAGAGAGGGGCCTCCCAGGTTTCTGTGTTCCTCTCTGAAAGTGCAGGACCCCCTGTCTCAGGACAGAACAAGTTTCTGATGAGTGCCGGGAAGTAAGATAAAGAAACATGCCTCCAATTAGTATATGGGTAAGGAATCATGTGTGTTTATTTTTTTAAAAACTTCCTACCATCCCAATAAACTGATGGATCCAAGCCTTGGCATTCGTGGGGATATGGAGGTGCTAAAATCTGAAAGAGAGATGACTGGACATCTTGAACCTTCCGATGAAAGGACACACCAGGACCTATGAATCTGACCCAGGCCCTAGATGGAACTATTAATCTATAAGAGACACAGAGGACAGAGGAGCACATCAAACCACACCATAGGGATGCAATCAGCAAAGTCCAGGCTGTGGGAAACTCCGTAGGAAAAATGACTTGGTTTTTCGATTTTTATTTATTTTTAATTTCAGAATATTATGAGGGAACAAACATTTTAGTTACATGTAATGCCTTTCCCTCACCCAAGCCAGGGCTACAAGCGTGTCCTTCCCCCATACAGTGCACTCTGCATCCAGTAGTTGTGAGTTTACCCACCCCCACCCTGACCCCACCTGGCCGGCACCCAATGACTATTACTACCATGTGAGCACCTTAGTGTTGATCAGTTAGTACCAATCTGATGGCGTGTACATGTGGTGCTTGTTTTTCCATTCTTGTGATACCTCACTTCGAAGGATGGGCTCAAGCTCTATCCAGGATGATATAAGAGGTGCTAGTTCACCATTGTTTGTTGTAGTTGAGTAGTATTCCACAGTACACATATACCACATTTTATTAATCCACTCATGTATTGATGGGTTGTTTCCATTTCCTTGCAATTGTGAATTGTGCTGCCGTAAACATTCGAGTGCAGATGTCTTTATTATAGAATGTCTTTTTTTCCTTTGGGTAGATGCCTAGTAGTGGGATTGCTGTATCAAATGGTATTTCTATTTTTAGCTCTTTGAGATATCTCCAAATTACTTTCCACAGGGGTTGTACTCATTTGCAGTCTTACCAGCAGTGTAAGAGTGTTCCAATCTTTTGGGGACTTTTTGATAAAGGCCATTCTTACTGGAGTTAGGTGATATCTCATTGTGGTTTTGATTTGCATTTCTCTAATATGACTTGGTTTTTTAAATAGATGAATTGTAAGGGTGGGAAGAGACAGAAGGAGAACCTATAGATTAAAACATACTTAGGAACATTTCAATTATTTGCAACGTGTAGACTTATTTTGAATCCTGATTCAAACAACTGTAAAAAATAAGACAAGTAGAAATCTGCACACTGGATATCTGATGATATTAAGAAATTATTGTTAAAATTATTAGTGTGACAATGGTTTTCAGGTTATATTTTTTTAGAGAGCCCTTATCTTTCAGAGGTCCACACTGAAATACTTACAGATGGGATAATATTAATGTCTCAGAGAAAAAGCATAGAAAACACAGGATGCCACAACATTGGCTCCAAGTTGATCATTGTGGAAGCTAGGAAATGGATACCCAGGCTTCACTATAGTGTTCTATTTTTTTCCTTTTCTTCCAAACAGTTTTATTGTGGTATAATTTATATACCAAACTATTCATCCACGTAAAGCATACAATTCAATGACTTTTAGTACAGAGTTGTGCATCCATCACTACAGTCAATTTCATAACATTTTCATTATCCCCAAAGAAACACCCCTTAGACATAACCTCCCAATTCCACCCTAGGCCTAAGGAACCACTAATCTGATTGCAGTTGCTATGAATTTGCCTGTTCTGGACATTTCACATAAATGGAATGCTACAATACATGGTCCTTTGTGACTGGCTTCTTTCACTTAGTATAATTCTTTCAAGGTTTATTCATGTTGTAGCATGTATCAGTACTTCATTTCTTTTTATTGCCAAATATTTAATTATATGGATACACTACATTTTGTTTATCAGTTGATGAACATTTAGACTGTTTCTACTTTGGGGCTATTATGAAAAATGCTGCTATGAACATTTGTGTACAAGTTTTTATGTGGACATGTTTCAATTTCTCTTGGGTATACACCTAGGAGTGGAACTGCTAGATCACATGGTTACTCCATGTTTAACCATTTAACAAATCGCGAAACTGTTTTCCAAAGTGGCTGTACCATTTTTACATTCCCGCCAGAAATATCCTGTCTATTTCTATATATGTTTGAAATTGTCCATAATAATTTAAAAAAATGAAAAACCTACCTTCACAGGCTGAAAACCACCAATGCATCATCACCATGTTGGAAACTGTAACTTTTTCTAACATGTCTGTGTCCCTCTTGCCGACATGGGCACTCTGACTCACCGTCATTTTTAATACCTTCTTGTTTGTTGGGTTTTGAGGCACATATCTTCTCCATTTCATTTGGGGGGCACAGCCCCTGAAAAAAAGCACAAAAAATTAGAATTAGTAAATGACCTAAAGCAAGTTCCCAGAGCAGAGGGAATTAGAGGCAGAAGTCTCATCTTGCAATGCAGCTAAGTAAATGCTTGCATGATGACTGCCCCAACGTAATTACATAAAATGAAGGCCACAAAGGAAATAATTGCTGTGCTAAGATGAGGGAGGAGAGAGAGTCTTCGGAGCCCCAAGGTTAAATGCTGGGGCATAAAGAGACGTCAACAAGAGAAATCTTTCAGCACAACAATTTGGGAAGTAATGGCACAAAGTCACATTCTGCAGGTGTACGGCAAGCACTTGGCTGCATTATTCCATCCCGGGTTCCCATTTTCTCTTGTCAAGAGGTCTTTGACTGAAGACACAATTGTCTTCTAAAGAAAGGCTGAAAGGCCATGTGAATGACTTGAATGATAGGCTGTAACATCTTGGATGCTCAAGAAAAAGCAATGTTAATGGATTGTGCACTAAATAACTCGAAAAGGGAGAGGGGAAAAGGCCCCACCCAGCCACCACTACAGCACATCTTCTGAGACATGGCCACAGATCCCACCCTCTGCTTTAAAAAAAAAAATTGTCCCCCCACCCCTGGTGAAGACAAAGGATACCTGGGTTCCTGCAAGTCCAGACCTGACTCTACCTTCCTCCTCACAGTGAGCCTGGACTGAGCTCTCTCCCTCAAATTCTCCAAAGATCCAGCAGGCATTCCCTTAAAATCTTGGGGCAGATACGCTTCCCACAAACAACGCCTCTGACCCAGGCCCAAGGTAGCCCTCCCCTCTCAGGTGTACCTGAGAGCAAAGCATCCTGGGAGATCTCCCAGCCTGCCAGGTGAAATAGTCCCACCATTCCTGGAGGTTTACAAGCCCACTAGAATGCTCAAACAAGCACTGTTGTGAGATAACACAATGACAGATGTATCAGAGATTGCAGGCACAGGGAATGACCTCAGGGTCCTCCTGGTCCAACACTCCCCTCATAGACATGAGAACACTGCGAACCAGAGAGGGTGAGGTTACCCTCTGAGGTTACATGACCAGCTCGTGTCAAGCTATGGAATTCTACTCCTTTCCCCAAAGATGGCAGAGTTCACTGGCGCAGGGGGTGGGGGGAGAGTAAGGAATATCACTCAAGAATCCTATCTCTAATGTGTCTGGCTGTAGGCATGAGACAGGACAGGGACACCTAAGATTTTTATATTCTAATATGTAGGTCACCATGACCTAGATACCACATCTCAGGGATTCTTTTTGATAGCCTTTACTGCAGGTGAGATTGTTCTAGTCTGGGAATATCAACAGTGGTGAATGGGATAATGGCCTTTTGGCGATCATACAGTCCATCTCTCTTTATACAAATGAGGAACCTTAGGCCCAGAGAGGGGATGAGATTTCCCAAAGTCACAGAGCTATTCCTTCTCCAGTGTTCAAATCCTACTGAAGGGCACTACCCACCATCCCTCTAGTTAGGGGAACTGCAAACCAAAAAGCGCCATCACCATGCCCTCCCCATCCAATCAATCCCCTCCCCATCCAATCAATCCCCTCCTATGTCCTCTCCATTTCCTCTGCCCGGACCTGGAGCCAAATATCATGACCTTGCTCCAACACCTAACTATGCTTGAGCATCTACCACTGGTCCCCCTACCCCAACCATCCTCAAAACCACAGGTGCAGGGACTGTTACAGTGACGTTGCTCCCCATTTAAAACCCTTCAGTGGCCCTAGAGATAAAGTCTAAATCCCAAAATCTACCAAGCTTTGCCTGGCCTGGCCCATGTGGGGGTCTCCAAAGTTATCTCGGACCACTCCCCACTCCCATTCTCCTTGTTCAAGCCACACTGACCTTCTCCCCATCCTTCAAATACATCACGTTCCCTTCTACCCCAGGACTTTTTCGAGAATGCTGTTCCCTCTCTGGAAAGTTCTTGTCCCACCCCTCACTTAACTCACTCTCAGGTCTTGGCTTGTGTCTGCTCCAAGCCCCAGCACTGGGTGAGGTGCCTATGCTTCACCCTTTCATAGCAAAGCTGCTTTCCTGAGAACATTCACCCTAGTGTCCAATCATGTGCTCATTAGTGTGACGGACTGAGTACAGTCTATTTCCCTAGACAGTAAAGATGAAGTCTTCTTGGGTTCACTGTTACTTTCCCAGCACCTCACATAGTGCCAGATATGAGGCATATATTGTCATTATATACCTGCATGACTGGGACAGTTGTTAAAATATTGAAATGTTTCTGTATCCATTGGTAATTAACTACCACACCAAACCTCCTAAGTGCCCCAGCCAATCTATCCCCTCCTCTGGACCTTTTGGACCACCCCATAAATCAGTAATCGAAGGGGTACTGTCTGACATGGCACTCAGATAATGATAGCTAAATGTTTTTAGTAGCTCTCCAGCCTGCCTACATACAGCAGGCACTTGATATTCACAGGTTGACTGAAAGAATAATGGTAGAGCTAGTATTTCTGTCTAGATCTCTCAACTCCTAGTTAATTATTATTCCTGCTTTGTCCTGCTGCTTCCCATCCCATCCCCCAGTCGGCATAAAGTGATTTCTCAGCAAGCTCCGGAGGGTGGCATGGTCACTTCACTCATGGGCCCTTCTGAGCGCCCCCACTCCCTGCTCAAGCCTTCAAGGACACCGCAGTGGACACAGGCCCCACCTGCCTGCCTGGGCACTGATGTCCTTCTGCCAGATCAGAATCTGCATTTTTACAAGCCCCCACACGATTCTCAAGTTTGGGCCACATTCACATTGGTTTTCTAACTTGGCTGCACATCGTCTGGGGAGTTTTAAAAAATATTGACACCTGGGCTCCACCTTCAAAATGCTCAGTTATTTGGTCTGAAATGCAGGTTGGGAAAAGTGATCGTAAAAAAGGAAGAAGAAAAGTGCAATTAGAATCCCCTGGAGGGAGAGAGGAGTGGGGGCAGATGGAGTTCCCCGCCTAGACCACCACGGGCGGCTAACACCGGGAAAGGACCCATTTCCTCCTGGAGAATTATTTCCCTGAGTTCTTCATGGTATCTCACATCTGGCCATCGGGACAAAGGCTTTCAGGTCATCTAAGGGCCACAGGCCCCCCACCTGCTGAGAGGAGGAAGAGTCAACCGGAACCCAGCCTCCCCTCTCCCCCTTCCGCATGTGCACCCTCCGCCGAGCCCCCTTCACACCACTGGAGCTTGCACATCTGGTTCCGCTCCCTGGAAACGTCTCCCCTTCTCATTGCTTCCCTCCCCTCAGGGACAGCTCTCCCGATTCCTGCCCAGAAGAATGACCTGGAGGCAGCAGGATCTAGCCCTGGAATGTCCCCACAGCCTCCTCCCAAGTCCAGACGTCCAGGTGGGGTTTTTGAAGTGATTACATCAGCCCGTTCATCAGAAATGTTCCAACCCTCTCAGGAATCTCTTTGGGACAAGCACAAGGTTCTGGCTAATTTTAAATGTAATTAAAAGATTTTCTTTCTTTCTTTCAAGGCATGCTCAATTTCCATAGCTCCCCCTCCTTGGAATCTGACTTCGTCTTTTTCTTATTTTCCAGACTTTTTCCCCAAATGAGAACACTTGCAACAGATGCAAATCCTTGGCTTATTTGGCCTAGTTTATCAGCAGATAGTATTTTTACAACACAGAGAGGCTTTTAATGGGATATGGAAAATGTCTTTTCCCCCGAAACACTAATAATAAAAAAAAAAATCCCTTTTTAAAAATTTTTCTCCAAATTGCTTTTTATAACCCATTCAGCATTTTCAGGAACATAATTAAAACATCAAACAGTTTTCCTGCTGGTTATGCTAAAATTTGAATACTTGAGGCAGCCACTATTATTAGATATTAAAATGGACTTGAGTATTTATTAAAAAGATCCTCTTAAGTAACTATTCATTTGGGTTTGCTCTGTTTAATATAAAGACAAGCTCCATAATGTGAAAATACCTGTTTCTAATAAAGACCTTAATTGGTAGCAGGAGGATATTTTTTAAAAATATAAAATATGTATTTTGTTCACTATTTTTCCAGCTTAATGTGACTAATTTCCCCATTCAACTTTATCCCTAAGGAAAAATATAGAAAGAAAGGCCATTACCAATACATGAAGCTCAGTAGTTTGCTTTCGTTGAATGTAATTGCTATCAAGAAGCTAGTAGCTGGGTAATTTTGGTTTAAATGAGTACATAGCCTGAAAGAGGATAAATTAACCTTTGTAGGACTGAAATTAAATTCCAGTGAGTGATTGCTCTAGCTCAGTGCACACTAAGTCCAGGGCAGGAGGGGCAAGTTGCCCAGGAAGAAAAGCTGGTAACATGCTAAATACCTGTTCAATGGCAGGGGAAGAATAGGGTAGCCAACTCAGAGAGAAAAGGATGGGGCAGAAATGGTGGAAACCACAAGTGTTTGTTTCTCTTGCTTTTCCAGGGGTTTGCGGACACCTTCTAGATAAATAGTTTTCTCTTTTCACAAACCCCAGCAGGCTTCTCAGAAACTAAAGCAGATCAGGTCAATTCACTTGACACACTGTTATTTCCCGCATAGGACATGATGGAGCCGTGTCTGATACACAAGGAATAATGGTGGAATGAGTATGTGAGTGATGTGAGAATTGGCCCTTGTCTCCCTGGGGCTGTCTAAGGAAAGCAAGACGGGTACAAGGTGGTGTGGGCCAACTGTCTTTTGAACAGCACAGAGTAAATTTAGGGTTTAAATTGCTTTTGGTTCAGGACACAATGGAAGGCTTCTCAGTGGAGGTGGCCTTGAGCTGGACCTTGAAATACATGTCAGCTAGAGAAACCATGTTCTGTCAAGTCTTCAGAAATTCCTGCAACACTAGAGTGCCGTGTCAGAACTCCTGGAATTAAATTCATGCCTTCAACCTTGCCTACATGGACTCGTGCCATGGAGCTCAGTCCTTGCTTTCCTTGTGGGATGGAGGAAGAATGATCAGATGATCTGCAAACATTAACTAGATGTCCACCCGCTACAAGGCACTCAGTTGCTGCCAAGAAATGAAAAGAAAAGATGTAGCAAAGTTAACATCTGCAACTGGCAATCGATTTAAAGATCAGGTTGCATACCACTCACCAGCTCTAGCAGCCACATGGAACAACTATAGGAAGCATACAGTAGGTACCAAATGAGTGCCACAGTTGCCGATGCTGTGGAAGGTGAAGATAGAAGTGACCCTCAGGTCCTGGCAGCTAGGAAGACGAGCTTAAGGAAATTGACTTGAACTCAAAGCTGCCAGATACCCTGAAGAGCCTGCTCTAGATGAAGAATTCTAACGGTGAGACTCAGGGGAGACAGGGAGGAGGGGAAGACGCATTCTTTGGCTGAGACACTATCGGCACTTTCAAACCAGAGAACAGATCGTTTCAATGAGGAGTGAGAGATTTCCCAAGAGAACAGTTCCCTCTCCCTTTCTCTGCTTGCTCCGTCCTTTCTGAGCACACTCCAGTCCGCAGCACTTATCCAATTTGATGATGCTGGCCAGTGCTATTTGGGGAGGAACAAGGGCTGGGAAAGGCTCCATTGCCAAATTCTTCTTGATGAAAGTCGTTTCGCTCTTAGCTCTGTAACCCCCACCCACGCACAGGGCCGGCCCAAACCCCCAGGCCCCAAGGTCAAGGGCCCTGCAGCACAGGTGGGGAAGACAGCTGGGCACGTCACAGCCTGTCCTATGGCCTCCCAAATGGAGTCCTGATGGATGGTAAACACAGAACAAGGGGTAGAGCTCTGTAAACCCAATGCCGAACGCATATCTAAAGCCAAAGAATTTTGTTTCACTACCCTCTGTTGAAGTAAAAACAGCTCCAGGAGTATTCCCCGGAGTGTGAGACGGTTCTCTCATCATACGGGGTTCAAAGACACTGCAAGGCGTGTAGTGTAGCTGAAAGTGTCTGTATATAATGATGCCTTTATGATGTTGTTTTGTTTCTGGCTTGCCTTTACCTGAATTATCTGAAGACATTGTTTGAGGCTATGAAAAAATATGAATAATATTAGGCCTTGAGATCAAAAATCATTTTTTATTTCCACGGTTGTTCACTGCCAATACCCCACGCACAGCTCTCAATTTCCAAAGGAGCAATGAAAGGCTGGAGAGATCAGGTGAGGGCTGGTTTTTTTTTTTTTTTTTTCTTCTTCTCTTTCTTTTTCTTATTTTTATTTTTGTTATGATACACTGGTCTTGATTTTTGAAACTGTTGAAAACTGTTTGATGTGGCAAAACCAATCATGGGAGGGAAACCACAATTTAAACGTGAGATAAAAAGGAATTCTGCATACATGTATCATGAGATGTCCACCCAATGGAACAAATCATTTATTGCCTTCCAGAATGGCCCCATGTCCCTTCAACCCAGTATCCTTTGAGAGGAGATGCTGCCAAGGTTGAGGGACTAGCTCTGTCTGGAGACCCAAAGGTGCTTTCCATGCGAAAACACAAATCTCTGGCCCATCCTTTGAAATGGCAAACAAGACTTCCTTGTCCCTTTTTCCCTTTCTTCACTCTGTTCATTCAACCTGACCTAGTGAAGAATTAAGTTTCAAGAATTAAGACATTGAATTTTTGGGTTTTTGCCCCTATTACTTAATCCGTGGCCAGTGCTCAACCCATGTTCCAATAAGCAGATAAGGGCCAGAGTCACAGCTGACAGGTCACCTCAGGAATATCTGCTGTCAAGCATGACCTCCAGGAGCTACTACTTCTAACTCTCCAGGATCTGCTGCCTCTAACATCTAACACGGGATCTCCAACACTCGCCATGTTAATAGTTTCCCGACCAGAAGACAGAGCATCTGGCCTCTGGCCTGGCTTACCCTCTAACTAGCTCACAAGTCTGAATAAGTCATTACATTTTCTGGGCCACAATTTCTATATGCTTTCTCCATTCTCCCAGTAATCAAGATTCAAAGTCAGAAGGCTACTAATGCCTCAGTCTTCACTGACCACATTCCTAGCCCGTTTCTGAGTCCCAGAGCCATGGCCTCTGACCATCCCTCCTCTTCATCCCAGCTGCCCTTGCCCCTGGTTCAGGCACTCGCCACCTCTCGCCTTGACTCTACCAGGGGCTCCTGACCCACCTCCCAATCTCCAGTGTCTTCCACACATCGTTCCTTCACTCTGCCCTCAAACCACTTTCAGGTTCACCACCATGAACACTTGTCTGATTCTGTCCTTAACCTGTTCAAAACCTGTCAGTGGTTCCCCATTGCCTCTCGGTTAAGTATAGACTGTACTTCTCAATCAGCCAATCACAGTCCTCTACAAGCGGCCTCAACCTACCTTTTCATCCTTACTGCCCACTGCTCCCCTCATGCGCCTACTCTCCAGCCACATATCGCACCTTGCTGTTCCCACGCACGTCTGTGCTCTCCACCTGCACCCACCTGCACCCCCTTTCTCTTTCTGGAATGCCTACCCACCACCATCTCTACCCTCACCCTGATCTTGCATAGCAAAAGCCTTTCTATTTATGTATAAGAAGGCTCAGAAAAACATTATTCATAATTGTGAGAAAATAGAAACAAACTGAATGTCTGATTGGAAAACAGTTGAATAAATTATTAGACAAGCCTACGATGACTTTATAAATCATGTCTTTGAAGAATATTTAATGATATATGAAAACCAATTATTCTGTTAAGTGAGTAGACCTCAAAAGTATTTATTCAGTGTACGTCCAATTTTGTGAAATATGTATGTGCGTGTGCGTGTGTGTGAATACATAGATGTATATACACGCATAGATAAAAGTCTGGAAGGAATACATCAAAACATTACTTTTGTTTTCTTTCTGGGTCTGGGATTACGAGTGTTTTAATTTTCTCCTTTCTACTTTTCAATATTTTCTATAATGAACGTGTATATTTTTATAATTTAAAAGTGCCACAAATAATCATTATCCATAAAACAGTGAATAGCTGGGCATGGCAGTGCACACCTGTGGTCCCAGGTACTCCAAAGGCTTAGGTAGAAGGATCCCAGGAGTTCAAGGCCAGCCTGGGCAACTTAGCGAGACACCGTCTCAAAAAACAAGAACAAACAAACAAATGAAAATGTGAACAAAAGAAATCCCACCTTTGCTCAAATGTCATCTGAAAGTTTATTCTTTCCTCAGAGCCTTTCTTGATGGTGCACCTCATGCCCCCAAACCACTGACTTCTACCAGTGGGATGTAACTTCCTCTTCATTTGATCCCCCGCCATGGCACACGGCCTGCTCTGCTTTGTACATCTTTTATCCCTCCCCTCCGCTGCGCATGGCCTGGGAGCAAGGCCTGGACCATGGCTGCCTCCTGACTCAGCCCAGGCACACGGCTGGGCCCCCTTTAGTGTCTCCTGCTTGAATTGGCCACACAAAGGCTCTAGGGCTAGAAGGGTCATTACCAGGATAGTCTAAATATCTACATTGGATATCCTGGACATCCTGGTTCATGTTACTTATTTATTAATATTTACCTATTTATTTACTGGTAGTTCTGCAGGGAACTAGTTTGTAGAGAAGTAGCTCAAACAACCTTTCTTGCTTGCTTTCTTAGGAAAAGAAGAGGAAGCCAGCTTCAACTCACCTCTGGTCTCTTCTTGTGAGCAAGTTCAAGAGACACTTGGCAGTATTGACCCCAGAATACAAAAATGGCACTCAAGGTTTCCTAGAGGATGTCTGTCCCTAGAAACAAAGGACATCCTCCTTCTCGAAAACCTAAGTAATGATGTAGAGCCATTACTCAAACCCTTCACCTCCTAAGTCCTGGGCTAGGAAGTGTCATGTATTCTAGACTGAGACCATCAGGTCGATAATCTCACACTGATCTCTAGGACCAGGCTTTCCCAAGAGTTGCCAGCAATTTGTCCCTCAATCCAAGCTTCTGAAAACTCAGACTCAGGTGCAAGGATTTTCTCTTCTGGCCTCCTGAAGCCTTGCACACAGGATCACTTCTGCAGCCCTTGTCATTTCCATTTCCCAAACCACACCAGAGAAATGCAGTTCTCGGATGTGCGTAGGAAGGACTGCCAGAAACCGCCCAGTTAGGTAGTGGCTTGCAGGTACAGAGGTATCGGGAGACATTCCTCCTTCTGAAGAGAGCCAGTATGCGGCAGGATGATTTAAGAGTCATCAAGAACCAACCCCCAAGTGTACCCACCCTTCTCTGAGTCCTCTTCAACCTTCAGATCTTGCTCAAATCCCACCCCCTCAAGGACATTCACTATCTTTTCATAACCACGTCCTTCTCTGAACCCCTACAGCCAACTCAATGCCCTCTTCCTGAAGTTTTACGAAAATTATCGACAGTGTAAATAAAGCGTCCAGCACAGGACAGAATATGCAGTAGGTAATCAACAATTATCGTTAATAAGACATTACATAGTCTTCATTGGTGCTTATCTCTTTAATTGAATGTTGTCTCCTCAAAGACAGGGATCATATCTTCAGAAATAAAGCTTACCCATTTATCATCATGGGGAAATGGATTGTTCTAGATCACAGGAATTTCCTGGGTAGCTGAGAGTTTAATTCTGCGTATGGCACACAGGCATTCGTGGAGGAACCGGTTCTGTTGTTCTACAACCCGCCCCTAATTTTGAACCTTGACGCATAGCAGAGTCTAGGACTGGTTTAAGTCGGCATCTTCACAGCTACTGAAGTGTACAAGGGTGTCTGTGTTCCTCGCCACAGAGCAGTCCTACCTCACTGACTTCTGCCACTGCTTCTCAGGGGTCAGTCCTTTGCTCCTTTGTTATCACATCTAATCCCCCAGCAGCCCCTGTGACCGCTTCTGATTGTTAACACTCTCTTCCTCTGCACCTGCTGGCTTCATCCACTCTTTTCCTCATCTGCTCCCAAACGTCTTGGCTCTTGTGTGGAAATGTGTGGCCTCCCTTGGGCACTATGAGATGCTCCTCTCAGGGCACAAAGTGTCCATGGTGGGTGCCCCCTTCTCGGGTCCTCAGATCCCCACTTCCACCTTGGTCTTCCTCCCCAGGAAGGTTCCTTTTCCCTTTACAGCCAGGCTAGATAATAACAAAAGTCAAGATAATAGAGGCCCTTACCCTCCTTCTAAATGACCTCCGCTCCTGGTAGAGAGTTAAAAATGTTGGATATTCAATAAAAACTTATTGGTTGATGTGGCGAAGTAGTTACCGAACAAGAAACTAGTGCTCAGGACTATATTTGGCCTCAGCATACAAAGTGTGAGCCACAGAAATGTCCCTAAGGCACGCAAGGCTGTGCCGAGTTTGGAGGGAAATAGAAAGTTTTAGGTGAGTTAGTTTGATTTTTATAATTTCCTAAAGATATTTGACATCAGAAGCTTCTAGGGCTCCAGACGTCTGGGTCTCTGTGGCATGACCCAGCGTGAGGCAAGATGCTAAGAGAACAGACATCGCCCTCTGCAGATAATTAGCACGGCTAAGGAGCAAAAACTTCCCGCCTACTGCTCTGTCTACGTGGCTGTCGTGGAGGACTGGGACACAGGGACCTTCTCTTCCTCAGTCGAGGTGTGTGGAGGTGACTGGGGAGAGGTGCGGGGAAGATGAAAACACCGACGCAGGAAGCCACGCCGCGCCGCGCTCTGTGAACTCCTGATTTGCAAATGAAATTTCTCCCACAGACAATGCAGGCAGCACCGAGCCCTGATTGAAGACACAACTCATGAAAGTCTCCAAGTCAGAACCGGAAAAAATTCCAGCCACTGAAGGCAGAAGGCAGCGCTGGAAATAATGAACCACATTAACTAAGAAATCGCAAAAGCCATCTCTATTAGACAGCTGTGCAGGTCAAAAGGAAACCAGACAGGAGACAGCAAGAGGAAACTCAGGCTCCCCGGGATAATTGCAGTGCAATTAATACGGGTGAGTCACCACCCTGGTGGAAGTGGGACCCTGCTGCAGCTAAGGGGGAGAGGGTATCCAGACCAGTCCCTCAGTCTGTCAGCCACAATTCTCCTTCATCCCCATCTGTGGAACCCACGGAAACATCCTCAGGAAATCGGTCAGTAGGATGACATCGCTCCAAAGGAGTCCACACACATCAACACAGAAAGTGCATTTCCTAGACACCTGGAAATGGATTTAAAAGACTTCCGTCCCAGTTCTTAGGCCCGTTGGGTCTCTGACAGCAAGTCAAAGGGACGGCCAGTTACCAAGAGAGGGCTGAGAAGGAAAAGGGTGGTTAGGCTGGAAATAACATGCATTGAGCACCTGCAGGGTGCTGGGTGTGATATTTTCCTCCCCATAACCCTATGGCCTAAGTATTTTTATCCCCATTTCATAGATGTATAAACCGAGTCTCAGAGAGGATAAAGAAAAGCAAGGCAGGAGGAAAACACAAGAAAGCAGAGGTAGAAGTTGAAGGTGGGGTGTGAGAAGAGAGAGCACACTAATTAGTCTATGAAAAGTCCCCGTGTTCTCCTCACATCCTCCTTATCCCTTTTCCCCCTGGAATTCTGGACCTCGCCAAAGGCAGAGATCCCTGTGCTATAAAGAAAATCCCAGGGCCCCCTAAGACCTACATTTGAGTCACATGCTGGACTGGGCCATGCCTCTGCCCTCCTGGAGCACACAACATAGACACCAAACCAGGGAGAGTGCAGCAGTGCTCGGACTATGGTGCACATCTGCCAAGTGGGAAGCACGTTACAAGGCAGACTCTTGGCCAGACTCTGGATCAGCAGGTGATTTTGATGAGGGCGACAACCACAACCACACTTTGAAAACTGCAATCATAGATGTTTTCATTCCTTGAACTAAAAGTGTACTGGTTGGTGTTACCAAGCATTTTTCCTTCCCCATTCCAGAGTACCTGTGGAGGTCTGAGAACTTTCCGGCAGGCAGAAAGGCAGAAACAGGACAGCCAAGGGCCCCAATTACGACATCTCTCATATCAATGTGCTGGAGCTGGCTGGTACCTGCTTACGACAGCCAATTGTAAAATATTCAGAAATTTGCAAGCTGCTTGTTAAACCTCAGCAGCTTGAAATCTGCCATGGTGGGCAGTAATTACACCACAGTAATTGGAAAAACACTAAAAATCAAGGCTTTGTTTTTCCCCTCCCCAGAGAACCAGTTTACTGGTTGCAAGTTACAGAAAGGCTGCTCAAACCATCTTAAGTAGAAGGGAGGTTTATTTGTTGTTATAACTAGAAAGTCCAAGGGTATAACTGTTTTTAGACACAACTGGATCCAAAAACTTAAAAGATCTTGTTAAATCTTTGTCTCTGTCTCCATCTTTCAGCTCTACCTTCTTCTGTGTTGGTTTCAATCTGCAGACAGACTTTCTCTCTGTGGCAGGGAAGATGGCAACTACCTGCCTTGAATCCACTTTAACCCAGCTTATAAAACTCTAGGGGAAAAGATGATCCTCCTGTTGGCTACCAGAGAAGTCCTGAGAGGGTTCTAATTACCCTGGGGCCATATGCCCAAGTCTGAACTAATCACTGAAGCAAAGGAGAAGCTGCACTCTAATGGGCCAGCAAGGACCGTGTGTCCTGCCCTGAGAGACAGAGGTAGTGGCCACCATGTTCGACGTTGGGAGTTTTAAAGAACTAGAGCTAGGGACTGATATTTAAGCAACCCACTGACTTAGGTGAGATAATGGGCAACAAGGCCCCCTGCAATCAAAGGTTGTGTTTAGCCTCATCAGCGCACTGGAGCATGGAAAGGATTTAGGGAGCCGGTGGGAATGACGCAGTGAAGAAAGCCCATGTAAAAGGACTTAATGATTATCAGAGCAATCATGGGAAAATGGTAAACATAGAGTACCAGGGCCAGACAGCCCTGGGTAACATTAGCTACTAGCACACGAGTTCTTGTGAGGATTAAGTGAGATCTACAGGAATAGAGTGAAGCAGATGCCCGGGCTGTCGTGAACGCTCAATACTCAGCAGCCATGTGGCCTGAGAGTCCTCACCTATGAAAAGACAGTGATGACAATAAGAGCTGCTTTGTAGGGTTGTTGTGAGGCTAGGAGACACTGCAGCACAGGCCCACCCCGTGATGGCCACTCCCTGTAATGGTAACCAGCCCAACCAGGGGAAAACATTATTTTTCAAGGCTCCCTTGCTCTTGCCTCAACTCCTTCTCTGAATCATCAAAATACATACTTGACATTTGTCTTCCTTTCCTCCGAGCACGTTAAGAAATAGTGGAAGAAATAAGACAACCATTTTATCTCCCAAAAGAACCTTCTGGAAATTGTATTTCTCCGGCAGTTTTTTCCAGAGCAGGCAGGTTTGGTTAAAGGGAAGTCAGATGTTAGCAAATATTTTCTCTCATGCTGATTTCCTGAGAAAATTGTGCAAGTTCCTTGAAGGTTAAGGAAAAAAAAATCCTCCATCTCTCTAACTTCAAAAAAGACATTGAAGGGGGCATTAGTGAAGTACACAAGATCTTTAGCAGAGTGGATAATATCAATGCATGTTGCTACTTTTGATATTGCCTCGGTGACAGGAGTGGGGGCAGAAGTGGAAGTTCAAAAAAAACAAATTCAGAAGAGACGGATAGGAAGAGCTTTGTCACTCAAAGAATAATAAATGTTTGCAATGGCCTACTGGGCAAGGCTGGTGAGGGAAAGACCGTGGGTTCGTTCGAGTAGCAATTAGATGCTATCCTGGGGGAAACACCGTATTACAAGAGAGAAGCATCAATGTGGGGAACGGCTTTTCACGCTCCTAACACTGCCTATGTTCTTTTCGTACTCTTAAGGGTCTGCAGTCCCAGAAGAATATGTGAGCACAGAAATTAGGCCCAGCAGTCTGCCCTGGGAAACTGGGCCAAGAGAAATAATGCTGTTCAGACAGGACCACAATTTGCAGTGCTCAGCTATCACATCCATTTCATTTCCATTGTTTCTTAGGTCTTGAGAGACACAGATGATGCCAGGGCAGGGAGTGGGGATGTATCCTCAGGGCCCCACTAGCTATGCTCAGCTATGCCCAATTATGCCACATGAAGTTGGCTATCTTCCTGGGTTGAGAAATTCAATTTCATATACAAATGGGGTATTAAAGGACACGATTATCCTAAATAAGAAAGGCCATTGTCCGAAGGCCAGATCTTTTCTTCATGAAAGTCCATCCTAGTCTTGGCCTATCCCAGTTTCGGGTACCATTTTCTGTGCCATTTTCCTGACATGGGTAAAAGCCAATGTTTTTGGATATTTTTCAAGACACATACTTTCTAGACCCCATTTGTACAGTAGTACTTCACATCTCTACTTTTAAGGTCTTTTAAGTTTTGTGTCAAAGACATAATTCAAGTTTACAATGTAGCTTCCTTATTTCAGTAGCTACATGAGGCATGAGCAGAATGGTGTCTCCCAAATTCTGCTTCTAAGTCACATTTCAAGAGAACAGGCAGCCACACACAGAATCTCAAACATAAAGGAAAAGAGACAGTTGAGAATGATCAAATGTTTGAGAGGTGCCAATCTCAAAGAGAAGAACTAAAACTAAGACAACTAATTTACTCAGGCAACAGAAAAAGGTTTTAGAATTTGTATAATTAAGATCTGCCAAAAAAAATCAAATCGAAATACTGGGAATCAAAATTCTGGCCACAAAAATAATTAATGGGTGGACCGGAAAAAAAAAAAAAAGCCAGCATGAAATATATGAAGAGCAACTTAAATCATTTAGAAAACTGAGAGAAAGTATCCGTGTAGAATCCAGTGTCAAATGACCATGAGTTCAAAATATGACAAAAAACAGGTGGTGGTTGTTGTCGATTTCATCTAATAGCACTGTTGTTCCAGATTTCATTGAATAGGATGTTTAGATGGAAAAAATGGAAGGAATACAGCAGTGAAAATAAATTGTTTTATTGTAATAGGGAAAAATGTTTGTAGAGCTGATTCTGCATATTGAAGGAACCCACTAAGTTCCCATAAAAATAAGATGGCTTTAAACTAAATACATCATGTGAAACTTTATAAAACTGAGCATAGAGTGAAAAATCCTAAAAAACTTACAGGCAGAAAAAAACAGTTTATTTACAAAAGAACAAGGAAAAAAAATGGAATCAGATCTCACTAGCATACTGATAGAAAACAATAAAGCAGTATATTCAAATTTCTGAGGAAAAATAAATTTATACCTACAGTCTCATATCCACCCAAATTACATTTAAATGGGAGGACAAAAAAATATTGTGTCTGATATTAAGAAAATCATAAACTTCACCACACTTAAATTCTCTGAAAGAATTACTTCGGCAAAAAACAAAACAAAACAAAACAAGCAAGAGGTAGATGACTTATTCAAGACGCAGTTTTCCTTAATGTATAGTTAAATAACTTTTTATACATAATGCAATGTACAAAAACTATTAATATTTGGAAAACTCTCAAATTATGCTAACGTGAGAACATGAGGAGATGGATACTGAAAACAATGAAATATATAAATCAATTAACTAAAGGAGACAGACAGTAACCAAAAATAGGCAGAAACTGGAAGAGAATCAACACTTGGAAGGAAGAAGCAAAAATGGGTTAGGGGGTAGGGTTAGGGTTGCCGTTTTTATATCTCTTCACCTAAGGACAGTCAGTGACAATGAGGGCAACTAAAACTTACATAAAAACCTATAGTTTCACTGGCTTGAAGACCCATGGGACAAAATTTGTTTACAGAGGCTAAAAAGTGAGAAGAAAAGTCTCAGAAAGAAGAGAACCAGAGAAAGGAGCCTCAATTCTATAAATAAACTGTGCTGACTAACTCCTGAATTATGCTGGCTTGGGGCAGACTCCAAGCAGTCCAGCTAAGCCAACAACCACAGGGGTCTTAGAGTTTGACGTTTGAGTCCAATCAAGTTAAAAGTCTGCTAAGGCAAAAATATCTATACTCCTCAGAATATAGTAAAATCCAAAGTCTTTCAAATATATCATTCAAAATGTCCGGGAAACAATCCAAAATTACTAGACATGCAAAGAAACAGGAAAATGTGATTCATACACAAAAGACAAGACAATCATTGGAGACCTATGGCAAGATGAACCGATACGTAAATTAGCAAACAAGGACTTTAAAGTAGCTATTGTAACTGTGTTCAAGGGTATAAAGGAAAATATGCTCCTATAAACAAACAAAATAAGAAATCTCAGCGGACAAATAGAAACAATAAAAAAGGATCAAGTAGAAATACTATAGCTGAAAAAAATATAAAGTTTCTTAAAATGCATATCTGCTTTGTTAACAGCAAATTGGATATGACAAAAGGAATAGTCAGTGAACTTAAGGATAGAGCAAAGAAATGATCCGGTCAGAAGAACAAAAATATAAATATTTTTCAATGAACAGAGATCCAGTGATCTGTGGGACAATATCAAATATCTAATATCATGTAATTTAGCTACAGGAAAAAAATGTGCAGTGATAATGGTCAGGGTTTTTTCCAAATTTGGTAAAAAATTTAAGTTTACAACTTCAAGAAGCTCATCAAACCCCAGGAAGAATAAATACAAAGGAAAATCAAACTTAGGCACATCAAAAACTGATGGGAAAAAAAGATAAAGAAAAATTGAAAGCAATCAGAGTTAAATGACACATTAAACAGAGAGAAATAATAATACAAATTACCACAGACAGCAGAAAATTGGAGGCCAAAAGACAGCAGAAAAATATCTTTAAAGTGCTGGAAAAAAGAAATTATCAACTAGAATTCTATATCCAGTGAAAATATCCTTCAGGAATGAGGGTGAAATAAATACATTTTCGCATTAACAGAAACTAAGATAATTCATCACCAGCAGACCTGAGCTGTAAGAAATGCTAAGAAAAACATTAAGGGTAAAGGAAAATTTGGATCTTCAGGGACAAAGGAAGAACCCCAAAGTAATTACGTGGATAATATAAGAGACTATTTTTTCTCTTGATTTCTTTAAAGTATGTGCAACTGTTTTAAGCAAAAATAAAACATTATATTGTGGAAGGCATAATGCAAGTAAATGTAATACATGTAACAATTATAGCATAATGTATGGGTGGTTAATGGACCTATGCATTTGCTAAATTCTTAAGTTTTATATGATTTGAAATCTAGGTAGACTGAGAAAAGCTAGAGAAATATGTTGTTACCCTTGGAGCTACCTCTCAAAAAATAATTCAAAAATATAATAATAGGGGCTGGGCGCGGTGGCTCACGCCTGTAAT
Organism: Varecia variegata; assembly: GCA_028533085.1. Lineage (NCBI taxonomy): Eukaryota > Metazoa > Chordata > Mammalia > Primates > Lemuridae > Varecia > Varecia variegata. Next base: position 48,517,999 of record CM052446.1, on the reverse strand, counting down.
CTGCACTTGGGAGGCCGAGGCAGGCGGATTGTTTGAGCTCAGGAGTTCGAGACCAGCCTGAGCAAGAGTGAGACCCCGTCTCTACTAAAAATAGAAAGAAATTATCTGGCCAACTAAAATACATATATAGAAAAAATTAGCCGGGCATGGTGGCCCATGCCTGTAGTCCCAGCTACTCGGGAGGCTGAGGCAGTAGGATCGCTTAAGCCCAGGAGTTTGAGGTTGCTGTGAGCTAGGCTGATGCCACGGCACTCACTCTAGCCCGGGCAACAAAGTGAGCCTCTGTCTCGGAAAAAAATATATATATAATATAATAATAAAATTAAAATTGAATTCTGAAAATACTTAATAAATCCAAGAGAAAGCCAGAAAGGAGGAATAGAGAAACAACAACAACAAAAAATAAATGGGGTAAACTCAAAACAAAATCCAATCACACATTAAATTGCATTAAATGTAAATGGACTAAACACTCTAAAAGACAAGATCATGAAAATAATAACAAAGCAAGATACAACTATATGCAGTCAATAAGATAAATAATTTAAATATAAAGACCAAGGCAGTTGAAAGAAAATAGATAGAAAAAGGTATATCATGCAAACAGCAGGCATAACAAGGCTAGAGTTATTATGTTATCATTAGATAAAGAGAGCAATGAAACAGAAAAAAGGAGCTCATAAATAGGGCTGTATTTATATAACATTTAATTTTTGACAAAGATGTTAAAGCAACCCAATAGGAGAAAGGAAAGCCTTTTCAACAATTGGTACCAGAACAACTAGATATCCAGAAGGAAGAAAACAGAACATCAGCCCCTACCTGACATCATACACAAAATTTAATCTGAGTAAACCAAAGACATAAATATAAAAAGTAAAACAATAAAAATTCTAGAAGAAACTATAGGTGGCAAGAAACTATAGGTGGCTGGTTTTTTGGTTTTTTTTGGAGTTTTGGGGGTAAACAAAGATTTCTTGTATAGTTCAGAAAAAATTGATAAATTAGACTTTACCAACATCAAACACTTTTACTCATCAAAGGCATCATTTAAAAAAATAGACAAGCCATAGACCGGAAAAAAAAATATTTTTAAAACATATCTGACAAAAGACTCATGCTCAGGATATATATTAAAAAAACTACAACTCTATAATAAAAAGATAGATGACCCAATGAAAGATGGATACTAATTTGAATAATTTACAAAGAAAGACATATGAATGGCCCATAAGCCTATAAAAACATGGTATTATTACCTCTGAACAGGAGCTGAATCCATCGCTATTTCTGAATATCAATTCTGCTGGAGCACACACTTGCCTGTGATTGCCCACTCCTGGTGGTGCCAAAAGTAAAATAATTCCTCTTAACTTCCACTATCTAATCTCTCACAAGTGCTTCCTACTAGTAGAACCTAACCAAAGCCCAAGTAGCAGAAAAGTTTGAAAAAGGTAGTTTTCAGGCTTCCAGCCCCCTGCAAAACAGAAGACAGCACGGAAGGGCAGGAATGTGGCTAAGTACCAACTAGCAATACCCAGCAAAGTAGCTCTAATTAATTTTTTTAACTAATTCATTTTTACATATGAGGTGAAAATTAAATATTATCAAATATTTGAGGAATGCAGGGAAAGGGAAAGGAAAAGACCACATAAGTAACAGAAAAATTATTCTAAAGAAAATGTGTTAATTTAGGAAACAGAAGAAAAGTATTTTTAGTAGTTTTTCAAGAAGGTGCTGTGCTCATTTAAAAACAAATGAGGAAAGGAAAAGCCAGGTAAGAAAGAGCTCCTAGGAAGTAAAAGTGTGATAGTTGAAATTAAAATGTTAACAGGAAGACTGGGAGCTAAAAAACGAGGAAAGTAAAGCAAAAAGAAAATTTTTCATTGTAAATATGAGAGACAAGATAATAGATTTAAATTTTTAAAAAATCTCTTTTCAATATTAGACTAAAAGGAATTATTGAAAGATAGAATGGAGAAAATTGAAGAAAAAATGTCAAAGAAATAATACAGAAGAATTTCCCCAAATTGAAGTACATAAGTCTTCATATTATAAAGGTACAATAAAGTAAAAAAAAAAGTCATACTATGACAAATAAACATAATTCAGAACATCAAGAATAAAGAACAGATCCTCAAAGTAATCTTAGAAAACTAAAAGCTTGCCAACAGAGGAAGCATAATCAGGTTGGCATCATATTTCTCATCAGCACATTGGATACCAGGAGATAATGAAAAAACGTCTTTGATATTATTTTCTTCGGATAATTTTATACCTAGCAAAGCTATCACTGAAAGGTGAGGGGTAGAAAAAAAGACATCTTCAGACATGCCAGAACTTAGAATGTTCATCTCTCTTGCATTATGTTTTTGATAGTTACTTGAGGTCATGCTCTAACAAAACAAGGGGAAATTTTAAAAAGAGGATAATATGGAATCTAGGAAAGAGTGGAACCAACCAAATAGGGCAATCAATGGAAGTGCCAGAATAAGAGTTATGCTTCAGTCTTCGAGGGCAGTAGGTTTATAAGCTCATGGAGCACACTAGAAGGTATATATCTGAGCACAGAATGGGGAGGAAAGATTTTAGAAGATATTAAGAGTGATTTTAAAAGCAACACAATACAAAGAGAAATGCCATTAGAAATGCTTCAATATGAATAAAAAATTTGCAGCAGAAATATAAATCATAAAGGAAAACATATTAAGAGGTACTCAATTTCACTAGTAATATTATTAAACAATTACCAATTTTAGCGTATCAGTTTGATAAAAGTTAGAGTCATTACATCTGTGCCAACAGGAATGCAATTAAATGGGCACTCATATGTTATTGGGAGCTTTTTGAAAGGTAACTTGGCAATAATTATCAAAAACCTTAAATTCACATTTTTAATATTAAAGGCTCACAGGAGGGATCTTATGGCTGAGGATGGCGACAGCGGCCCTGTGTTCTTGCTGACCCAGGTTCCAGTGGGCCAGTTGAGGATACTGAGGCACAGGTCATGCAACATCAGGCTGCCCCACACACCACTTGACCCGTCCCGGTAACGCCCTCTGGTTGGCCAGCAGGTTTTGCAGATATCTCTCAGTAACTCTCAGGGACCCCGGGAAGCAGGCAGCATTGTCTCCTTAGGGCACAGGACGCCCAGAGAAGCAGGGAAATCTGCCCAATGTCACATGATGATTTGGAAAGAGCCAGAAGTGGAACTGCCCATCTCTGGCTCCCTTTATCCCATATCCCTCGATGGTATGTCATGAATATAACATCCTTCGCCAGGGACTCGGGGAAGAATGGGGCAGTCACCTTCTCCAGGACTGATGAGACCCTCTCAATACAGACAGGGCCCTCTCACGGAGCCAAGCACCACCACAGGCCAAGTCCAGCGCTGGCCCAGCTCTGCCAAGAAACATGCAGCTCAACTACACTTGACTCTCCAAATAAACACTTTAAGACAGAACAGATGCCGTCAGATTGGCCTGATGCCATCCGCAGCACCAGTGGCTTGCAGAAGGCTCCTGGAGTCGAGGGAGCATGGCAGGAGGCCCCCTAGAAGGTGCCAGGCCAGGCCTTTCAGGACCCCGAGAACACGCTCTCTGGGTAAGGCAAAGAGTCTGCCTAAAAACACACACCACAGGAGGGAAGGGTCGTGGTGGTGCATGGAGAATTCAGGCCAGAGGACTAAGAGCCAGTTCTCGCCCCATCTCTGCAGCTCCCAGCATGTCCCTCTGGCTCTGGGTCTTGGTGTCCCCACCTGTAAATGGAGGTTATGGTGAGAGTTCCAAGAGCCTCCTGAACTACAAAGGGCTGTCTCGGGTGGGCGGGGAGGGGTATTACAGTAACCTGAAGCCAACCTGGATGTCCTCTTTTGCTATCACCAGGCACAGGGGACAACCAAAAGGGGACTGTCCAGGTGACCAGGGCCTAAGAACTAGGACAAGAAAAGGCCATGTGTATCAGCAAGACCACTTCCTCAATCCCTGTTTCCTAACAAAAGGATCCTGAATGCAAGTTTCAAATTTTATCCATCTGTTTTGCCTTCTCCCTTCTTCCTTCCTTCCCTTTATCTCTCTCTTTTTTCTTCCTTCTTTCTTTCTGCTGTCTGGCTCTAGCCCTTGACAGTTCCCCTCCATTCCTGAAATAGTCTCTGATTTCTCTCTCTCATCTCGAGGCCTTTGCACCTCCTCTACCCCTCTCTGGGCCACTCTTGCCACACCTCCTTGTCTTTTGGGTCTCAACTTAGAAATCTCTTCCTCTGTGCTGGAAAAGGGGCCCCTCTGCCCTGGGTCCACAGCTGTCCATCACCAGGCCCATGAGTTCTCCGATGGCAAGGACCACTTGTTACCTCAGCCTCCCTTAGAGTAGGGGGTTGGAAAATGTGCATCGATTACATTAATAAGTAGACATTTCTCAGGGACACAGAGTTAAAGGGCAGGGACTGGGTCCTCTATCTACAAGTCCAGTGTTCACTCATTTCATTCATTCAGTTCATGAATGAACAGCTGTGTTCATTCATGCATGGACACAGCTCTGAGGTGCTGCTGTCAAGAAGGGGAATGAATGTCACCGGTTCCAGCCTCTAGTGGTGACCACTGTGATTCGGCCAATGGCTCGGCTGTGCTTTGAAAGAGTGTTTGTATAGTTTGTTTCCCCCCACGAGACCTCCAAGGCCAAATCACCCAGAGATTGATTCCTTTAGCCACGTTGCTTGTTTTTTGTAAACTGTGTTTAATAGGGAGCTGTGTGTGTGGTGCCCCCGTGTCTCTGGCCGGGAGCTCCATGCTGGCAGGGCAGGCAGGCCCAACAGCAAGGTGGGAGGGGGCCAAGAAAAACCCCCAGGCCTCGGGTCGTGGCAGGAGAGCGCACCTGGACAGCGGGCTCACCAAAACCTGGCCTCGGAGCTCCCTGGGACCCGCCTGGCCTGGCGCCAGCAGCCACTGCTCAGTCCCTTTGCAGAGAGCCAGGGAGACAAAACAGAGCCTGATTTTAAAACAGACACACAAAGTGGTCTCTTCACAGAGTCCTGCAGCAATCTGGACCAATACAGACTGATGTTTTCATGCAGAAAAATGGGCCTCGAGAAGCATAATGTACAATATCCATCACGTGCAAGACTGTTGGGCTTTGACAGAATAATAGATAATGCAGCTCACATTGAGCAAACCTTCCTTGCACACCAGGCACCAAGCTCAGTGCTTTACGCGGGGACATGTCAACTAACTTGCACAAGAATTCCATAAAGGCTCAATTACAATCTCTGCTTTATAGATTAAAAAGCAAGGTTGACACACCTATTAGAATGGCTAAAATTTTAAAAATTGACAACATCAAATGCTGACGAGGATGCAGAGCAACTGGAACTCTCATACGTTGCTGGTGGGAACACACAGTGGTACATACAGCCTCTTTGGAAAACAGTTTCGCAGTTTCTCATAAAGTCAAACATACACAAACCGTATGATCCAGCAAGCCTACTCCTAAGTATCCTGCTAAATATAACGAAACCTGTATGGAAATGTGTATAGTGACTATTCACAATCACCCCAACCTGGAAACAACCCAAATGTCCCTCAGCTGAAGAATGAATAAGCAAACTAGATCTTCAATACCACAGAATATTACTCAGCAACAAAAACGAACACACTACTGACACATAAAAACATGGATGAATTTCAAATGCATTAGGTTAAGTGAAAGAAAACTGGAATCTAAAGGCCACATACTGTATGACTCTACAGACATGACATCCTTGTGAAGGAAAAACTATAAGGACAGAAAACAGATCAGTGGCTGCGAGGGGCCGGGGGTTGGTGAGGGGAGGGGATTAACTATAACGGGGCAGATGTGATTGTGGTGGTGTTTGCACCACTGCATATTTGTAGAAACTTGCAGAACGGTATACTAAAAAGGGTAAATATTACTATATGCAAATTAAACCTTAATTTTTTTTTAATGGAGAAAAAACTCATAAGTTCAAGGAGATATAACTTGCCAAAGGCAATCAGCCAGGAAGTGGCAGAGTCAAGAGTCAAACCCGGATTTTTAACAACCGTGCTAAACCACAATGCTGGTTTCCCCGGAGACCATCTGGTCTGAGCCTGTTTACAAAGAGACCTGGACTCATCAGGATATTTAGAAAATGCTAGGTTCTGGAGAGTTGGCTTTTTTTTTTTTTTTAATTAACTGAAGGATCATTTCCAAGTCATTTTTCTTTTGATCCCTGTTGCTACAAGTATGTCTAAGTTGTCTGAAAATACTGTCATGCAAACTACTCCAGGTTGCTGACTGTTGTTCTTGAGAATTGCACAGAGTCACATCCTATGAAGTTGGGAGACCTGGTCCTTTTCTTCCATCTGTCACTATTTGCCATGTTACCTTGGATATGCATCCACTCTTTCTAGACCCCAGTTTCCTTCTCTTCAAGAAGGGATCATTCAGTGGGGGCAGGTCAGGGAAAAAAAAAAAAAAGAAGGGATCATTGCACCCATCTCAAAGTTAAATGGGAAAATTAAATGAGAATCATAGAACTTACAGCTTTTAGGTCTTCAAAATCTAATCAACTGCTTTCTTTCCTCTCAGGGGAGTGGTTCATTTGCCCAGTGATAATAATAACGGTCAACACTTATTGAGTACTTATAATGTGCTATGCAGTTTACAGACATCACATCTTACAGGGAAGCCTGTGAGGTGGTGTTACCCCATCTAAAAGAAGAAGAAAGGGAGACACTGAGAAATGAAGCAATTTACCAAAATCCCACAACGCTAAAAATGGTAGCACCAGGACTGAAGCCAGGCAGTCCGATTCCAGAGTCACACTCCTCTTCTGTTTGGCTAGTTCACCTCTCTGCCTCCTCCCATCTCGACTTTCCCACTGCCATCCTGAGAGTAAGGATACATAACTACACACCTTGCCCAGTATGGAAGGAGTATCCTGTATCAAACCTTCTCCAAAGGGACTTCACATGCCAAAAAGGATTCTTCTCCAATTGGGAAGAGCTGCCTCCTGTTGGACCCATGTCCTTTCCACCATGCCACTCACAAGGGTGTGGGAGGACAGTGGTGAGTGGCAGAGGGTCATGTGGCACTGAGAGAGAGATGAGAGGAGGAAGAGGAGGGAAGCCACATTCGTGGGAGAATGAGCAAGTGGCAATGCTCTCGCTACTCAATCCGGGTGGCTTCATTCTGGCTCATTGTTCCTCGTTATCAGAGCTAACTATGTTCAGGCGAAGGGTGAACATGTTCCTAAATTTATGTCTCTGTGTGCGACCACGACAATGCGTGTTTTGTGTGCTTCTCCCTGAAAACTCCTCTTGTGACACAGGCGACCCAGCTTGGACTTGGTCTTTCATGTGCGTTACCCACTCCAACTGGCACCTGCTGGCAGATTTTTCTTAAAGTCTAAAATGAGGGGTTAACCTTCTCTTCTCTGCTTTTTCTTCTCCGCTACCTATAATCTTGATTCGACTCACACAAAAGTGACTCAGTGGGAAACCCACTCAAGAAGGCTTTGACAGGGAACAATGGACAGACACCTCTACAGAGGCCGGCCCGCCGCGTCGAGAGAGGGAAAATGGATTAAAGTTTAAAGATGTCATGTATGTTAACCGATCAGTATCGGTTTTATGTATTTTGTCAAAGAGACAGCGGTGAAGCCGGGCCTATGGGGGCCAGGGTGTGCAAGGGGCCGGGGGGGGGGGGGGGTGGACTAGGGGGGGAGGTGGCCCCACGTACTTTGGCCGGAGGCCTCGCCGGAGCTAATGAGCCCAAGGAGCTGGGGTTTGAAAGGTAATAATAACAGCCATAAAGAAGAAAGGGCTGAGAGGAGATTGTCGTGGGATTGTTGTGTGTGTCCGCTTTGTCCCTCCACAATGGTCTGGGGCCAGGAGCCAGGCAGTCTCGGGGGCAGCAGAGCAGCTCCTTCAGAAAGCAGAGGCTGCTCATTCAGCCTGTGTGGCTTTCTCCAGGGACAATGCTCCTGCGGCCCCCTGGGGCCAGCCCAGGCCCAAGGGAGTCATGCAGGCGTGAGGCAGGGGAGAGGCGGCTGAAAGCAGCGGCTCCCCACTGGTCGCTCGCACAGGGGCAAGGCCAGCCCCAGACCCACGTGGGGCTCGGCCCTGACCTCGCCTCCTGTCTGCCAGGAGGGTGCCCACCGCGCCCTGTTCCCCAGACAGGCCGTCAGGGGGAGAGATTCGTCCAGAACTTCCCTTCAGCATCCTGGAGCAAAGCAGAACTCCCCACTCTGATTTCTCTGGGCCCCTGAGCACTTATCATTTCACATGATCCTCCCTTTGTGAGAGTTGCTAGAATTTTCTCAAGTAGTACATGGGCTGAAAATTGAGTATCTTTGAATCTTCTTTCTGAAGCGGTCCAGACACAGATAGGACAAGCCCAACTTCCTTGGAGGAAGCAGTGCCTGGAAGAGGATGAGTTGCAGATGAGTTTCTTCCCACTCACCCTCCAGGCTCTAAGAGTCGTCGGCGGGGCGTGCGGAGTGGCTGCCCTCTACCTGGCACACTCCAGACACTGGCAGAGGGACGGCATCAGAGTTGGTTTGAAGAATCTTGCTGGGCTCCTGGAAGCCCGTGGGTTGGGGACAGTAGTTATCCAGCTCATACTGGCTTATGATAGCCAGTTGTTAAATTTTCATTAATGTTGCAAACTAGTTTATAAAAATTAAGTTGTATGAACTTACAATCAAATAAATACAACAAAGGTAATACTCAAATGCATCACTTCCTAATTATTTTACTATTGTCTATGCTCTTGAGGTTATGTATGTCTATGGTATCTATATGGTAGAAGTATTGTATAATGGTGTTTCTCTTCCCGGTCACATATACAGTGATGTGACAATGAGAGCTTGGAATTAACCATGGTGGAGTATTTATAGCACAGAAATCGGGAAATGCTACAAATCAAGGCTTTTCCCCGAGAAGTGCCAATAGTTAAATATTTACCAGTGCACTGGCTGGGGGAGGCTCTGACCCAACGCCAGTCACTGGACCAAGTCACTTTCTCTCTGAAACAAGTCATCATGGTGACAAAAGAAGAGATAAATGGTAAGTTGCTTTGAAGACAAACTATGAAAATATGAAGCTCAAACTCTAAGCTCCTTGACCCTGTATTCATGCATGCATTCATTCACTCATCCATCTTCTTTCTTTCCTTTCTCTCTCTTAAAATAAAAATGTTATATCAAGAAAAAAATCATTTCCAACTCTAAGACCCTTTATGAACAACCTGGTTCCACGTCTGACTTTAATGAGGATAGTTCAAGGCCAAATAGTTGATGCTAAAGGCCAATGCTGGGCTCAGGAATGGGGCCCAGAAGGGACAAGTTCCTGGCTCTGGGGCCCTCACCTCCCTTTGGGCCCACCTGTGCCCTCACACAGCCTCCCTCACTGGGGTCAGCTGAGAAGGCTGAGGAAGCCCTCCCATGGGGTATTTGCCTTTGAATGGGGGTCTGGAGAGGCCGAAAGGCATTGAGAGCCGCACTGAGTGAACCTCATAGGGGGTCTCAGGCCTGGGGAGTGATCTGCAAATTGGAGTCTGGTGGTCTTCCAAACACATCAGCAGGCAATTGCCTCCTCCCTCCCAGAAGACTGCCTTTGGTTGGGGTCCTTCTCTCTCCTGCCCCAGAGAACGCAAGGCAACAGAAACAGTAATACTAGCTAATGGTTATGGAACAGGCCTGATATCTCAACCTCTGGCCTAAGCACTGTGATCTCATCTGAGCCTCCCAGAAGTAGGTGGTGTCTTAGACCCATCTCATAGCTTACAGAAAACCCAGGCTTGGAGAAGTTCCTTAACTTGGCCCAACTGCTCAGCGAGGAAGCCACACAGCTGAGGTTCAAACCCAGGCAGTCTGAGTCCAGAGTTCTCTCTCTTAGCACTGTGCTCAATTGGTTCCCAGGAAGTTGAACTTTTAGGCCTAACGGTCTCCAGCTGTTTCCCTATCACCCAGGTCTGGTCACTGGGAACAGGAAAATGGCCAGGAGGGAGGTGGGGGGTGAGGACAGGGAGGCCAGACTGGGATGAAAACCAGAGTGTGCAAGGAAGTTGACTGCCCTCCCCCTTGACTGGGCATCACCCGGTCCCTCCCAGGAGTTCCCTCCTCTGGAGGGAGAGGTGCACTCAGGCCAGTTCTAGAGTTTCCCTCCTGCCCTGACATCCTGGACTCAACACCTGCTTTGAGTTATTTCAGATCTTAAGGGGACGCAGGAGCCTGAGACCCTGGGCACTGTGGCAGGCCAGGGAGCTCCCCAGGGGCTCTGTGGACACACATACCTCCCACCCCCAAGGAAAGTGTCCTGGGGCAGGCCCCACACAACAATGACTATACAGCACAGTCTTCTTTTCCCATGGGCCCCGCCATCTACAAGGCACTTTCAAAGTTCATGTCTCATTTGCTCTTTATAATTTTGTGAGGGCGGCATATGTAAGGACGATACCTCTTATAGAAAGGAGATTTTCATTCAAAACACTTCTGGGGTTCAGCCCTGGCCGCTCAGCCCAGCTGGGTCTGGAGCACAGTCTCTGGACTCTCTGTCCAGTGCTCTTTTTACTACAGCATCCTCATGCACCTCCACCCCCATAGGAGACATAGTGTTTTAGCAGCAGATAAAATCAACCAGTCCCTGGAAATGTGTCAATCACAGAGTCCAGAAGACAAGTGCCAAAGGAGATACTTAAGATTTGTGTTAAGAGACCATGTTGGGTTTGACCCGAATAACACCAGAAAAAAGGAGAAAATAACGTGAGACATGACATCACCCGTGGAGGCATGGATGGAAGCTGCGGTCGGAACACAGTGGGGCAAATATCAAAGGGGGCACTGTTCCCCACGCAAAGGGTGAATGGGTGGGGAGGACCCTGGACACACACTGAGCTGTTGTTATCTACAAGACACCGGGCAGATATTATTTCATGTAACTGCCATGATTAGGATTATCACCTCCAGTCTACAGATGAGGAAACTGAGGCACTGAGATTGATTCTATCCTCCAGGATGAGAGCTAAGATGCCAAAGAGCTCGGGCTGCATGATTCAGTGTGGTGAGCAGGGTCTTTAACAGCCAAAATGAAAATGACCCAAAAGTCCATAACTGGCGAATGGACAAAGGCAGCAAATCCATGCAAGGGAACGCTGTACAGCAATCAAAAGGAAAGCACTGCTGACACCTGCGACAACACAGACCGACCTCAAAAGTACTCTCAAGAGGGGTGATTTCTCCCCTAAGGGGGAGAAAACTCGATCTTGGAGACACAAAACCTTAGCTATTACAATGGTCTGTGGCCATCCAGAGCTCAGCCCCTCCCAACAAAATGGTATTCCTTGGTATTTCATTTCTGCCTTTGGGAGAATTTAAATTTAATGTTTCTGGGGGAAGAGTGCATAGTAATGAAAAAAAGGTCAAGAAACTGTGCTCAGTAAAAGAAGCCACACTCAATAAAAGACACGTTGTATGATTCCATGTATATGAAATGTGCAAAGCGACAAATCTACGGAGAAAGACAGCTAATCGGCGGTTGCCTAGGGCTGGGTGTGGGAACAGGGAGTGGCTGCAACCCGGCGACAGGGACCTTTTTGGGGTTACAAAAATGTTCTATACTTGAATTGTGGTGACGGTTGCACAACTCTGTAAATTTCCTAAAAGTCATTGAATTGTACATTTAAACCAAGTGAATTTTCTGGTATCTAAATTATACTTCAATAAAGCTATTTTTAACAAAAAGGAAGAACGCAGTCTTGGGGATCTGAGAGGCCCGGTTCCAGCTCTGGTTCCTCCACTCCCGTGCCCCCAGGCAGGTTGTGCCAGGCCTCAGTGTCCACATCTGTAGAATGGGGTCTCTACCAGAGCTTTGGGAGGCTGTGAGGATCCAATGAGATGTGTTCAAAGCCCTTAGCACAGGGATGTGAGGGTCTAAGGGGCCTGGCTTCAGGACTCTAAATTTGGGCAGACACAGAACTTCTCATGCGCCAGGCCTCAGGTGGGACAGCATCTCCTTGAGAGGGCTTCCTTGGCCCCTGGAGGTGAATGCCTCGCTAATGTTTACCTCCCTGAGGCACTTACTGAAATCTCAGGTGGCTTTTCTGTTGCTCTCCCCATTGGAATGTCAGCTCCAGGCGGGCAGGGACCTTACCTACCACAGCGTCCTTGTTAGGGCACGGGCAACAGGGATGGACAAGTATTCCTCGTGACTTACCATTGTTGGTGGAAGACTAAATGCATGCAGTCCCGTGAACTAAGTTTGCTCACCAGAAAGGTGCACATTTCTGGAGGCTTCTTCTTTCCCTCAGAAAGACTTTTTTATCAGATGTGTGAAGGGGTGAATAATTCTGGACAAAAATGTGCTTAAATGACATCGGTTCATTTGCCCTGCATGTCCAGTGTGGCGATTCTTATCGTGGGGCTCACGAACTGCTGAAAACACACACAGCGCGCTGTCTGCATTCAAGCAGACACAATTTCTTTTAGCACTTACCAGAATATCAAAGGGGTTCACGGCTGAAACCAGGTCATCGTTCTCTCGTGCTCCAAGGTGACACGAAAACTCCTAAGTGTGGAGAGCAAGCCCCCACACCTACACCACGTCTCTCTGTCACACGCTCCTGTGAAACTCTGGACTTCATGGGGAACTTGAGGCTGGGCGGTGACGGGGAACCTTCACGAGACTGCAGAGACAGGCGCCACCAGCCCTCGACATCTGTTCCCAGTAGGGTAGGTTGTGAAACTGTAACTGGGGCCAGGGCATATATAAAGCAAGCTGGCAAGAGCTAAAGTGAGGCAGAACCTCCCTGTCCCTCAGCATCTACCTGGAGCAAGGTGAAGCGGGAGCCCCAGGTGGTGGCCGGGAGCAGGGCATTGTGGGTAGCGGGCGGAGGCTGCGCCATCCTGCTCCACCTGGTGATGCTCCAGGTGTGTGTGTGCTTCAGCGAGCAAATGAGGAGGGAGAAAAATCAGCTGTCTGCTCTGAACATACTTAACCCATCCACTCTAAAAACAGGGTGTCAGGCAGCGAGGGGCCCAGGAAACCAGCTCCTATTCTCTGAACACTGTGGACCTTAACGAATAAAAACAAGAAAGGAGAGGCCCAGGGAACGGTGTGGCTAATTACACCTACCAAGCGACAAATCACTTGGAAAACATAAATACGTTTTCAAGGACACTCCTCCACTAACGATGCTAAAGTGTTTTTCTTTCAAACCCCAGCAAGAAAATCCAAGGGATGAAACAAACTTCGCTTATTTTAGTTTCTACTCAATTACCTGTTAATGGAAAAAATCTGGCACCAGCCATAATGAGGCAGGCATGAGCTCACTGGAGTGGGGGGCGGCCCTGTCAGGGAAGGCTCCAACAAGCGCAGCCTTTATCTGCCTCTCTATAACCCTTTTCAAACCCGCTGTCAGGGAGCCTGCGCTGAGCATGCTGGAGGGGAGGGCTTGGAACCTGCTCCAGGCCTCCGAGGCCCTCTGGGAAAAGGAAAATTGTTGTTGGCAAGTCTGCCTGGCTCCAGAAATTGATCCAGTGCCCCCCACTTGTCCGAGCAGCAGCAGACAGGGCTAAGAATTTTGTTATAATTAAATAACAGAGTGCTGATTGGTTGCTGGAGGTGGTCTTGAAACTGGTGTTTAAAAGCAGAGGAGAACAACGGTTACTATTCATAGGAAAAGCCCAGAGTCTTAAAAATCCATCTGTTTCATTCCCAAATTTAGGCCAAAAAAATGCTCACTTGCTGTCTTTAAAAATACCACCTGCTTTGAGATGTTGTATAATGTGCCATTATATAAGGTGGAGGGGGCCGGGTGGGAGGATGCGTGCAGTGGGCAGAGCCCCTTCCTGGGGAAAACAGAGGCAGCCTTGCAGAGGGCCGGGCTGTCGCTCCAAAGGCCGAGCCTCTGATGCCCGCACCAGCCTTGAGGCACCCAGAGAGTCTTACCACAATCACCTCCCCAAATGCAATGCCAGGCCCTCCATCCTCTACCCACCTGGCCTCAGGGCGGCCATGGGGTTGTAACAGGGGCTGGCCTGGGACAGTGCTCTCACCCCACTGCCCACCACAGCCGGGCTGCAGGGCAAGGCCACCACTCCTGGAACCAAGGGGAGGGGAAGCACCCAGGCCCTCTCAGCCAGGTAGCTGGCCACTGGCATCTTCCCTCCACACGCCACCCTATCCCAGGGTGTGGCAGCCACAGGACATTAGCTTCCTGATGGGACAGCTCTGCCTTAACCAAGTGGACAAATATCCTAGTCTAGACTAGCCCTGATGGCATTTCCCAAGACTCAGAGGAATTTGAGGACTCAGTTTCTTCTTAAGGTTCTTAATCACAGGGTGAGTGAAAAAAACTGGCTCTGTAGTCCTAGGCCCAGTTTTAATCCCAGATTTGCCACTTTTTGGCTGAACATGTCACTTTGCTCCTTCCCGTGACAATGGAAATAGGAAGACTCACAACATAGTATTTGGGTGAAGGACAAATAATGCGTGCTGTTCCCGATGCCTGGGAGCCTGGTACGGGGCCTGGCACATCAGAGGCACCGCTAACAGGTGGCTGCTGGATTTCCAGGAGCTTCACACTCAAGTCCTCCATTGCATCGGAGGCCCCAAACCCGGATACTCACCCAGGATTGGGAACACGTCTTAGAGCTGGCAGCTGGGTTAAAATCCCCCACATCAAAGCGAGCCAGTAGAGAATTCAAGGCAGCAGGCAGTTAGGAGAAAGATCCCTGGTGTAGATTGCAGGGAATCATGGCATCTCGCCTAGACCCTGCCAGCACCCAGCTGTGTGGCTTCAGGCAAGACATTCTTGGAGCCCCTTCTCTGGGCTTCAATGTCCTCTGCTCCTTCTTTCTAGGTCTTGGAGACCAGGCAGCTCCACTCTGTTGAGAACAGCTGCTTTTCCCTGCGAAGCCCTCCTGGAATTCCTACTCAGGAGGATCTTGGGAAGGCCCAGGGGTAGGGGAACTAAACAAGGAGCCCCAGGAACTGTGTGAGTTCCCACCACACCCTGACACCAAGGGCAAGCTCTAATTTCACTGACAAGCCCAAGATTTCCCATCTCGACCCTCCCTCAACCCTTGTACCCTGTGAGGCAAATACAGACCCCAGGGCAATTTCTAGCAGTGTTATCTGAAACAGTTATTAATAGGAATTCAATCTGTTTTATGATTATTTATTCTTAAAGCCCATTCCAGAAAGCCCCACTCCATGTACATTTTTCACGGTGAATTTCCTGCCATACTTGATCTCATAAAGCTAACAGGAATATGGGTGAGGGGGTGGGCACCACATAGCTTGTTTTGTTTTATTTTAAGTAGCAACCAGCACTACCTTTAGGATCCAGAGGAAGATAGCATGCTTAACCTGAATTCTTCATCATTCCATAAATCAAGTGAAAAGGGAACATTAAAAATTTTTCAAAAGCTTTGTTTCATGTCAGCCTTTAGCCATGGTGACTCCCCTCCTCAGGGCCCACTTTCTAGAACTGGGGTCCCCAAACCCTGGTCCGTGGACTGGTACCTGTCCATGGCCTGTTAGGGACCCGGCTGCAGAGCTTGGCCGCACACCCCCTGCCCCCACCCGCCACCAGGGAAGAACTGTCTTCCATGAAACTCAGGAAGGGGGCCGTGCACAGCAGGAGGTGAGCAGCGAGCGACCACAGCTTTGGCTCCGACACTCCCCATCGCTCGCATCACCACCTGAGCTCCCCCCTCCTCCCCCCACACCCCCCCAACCCATTCATGGAAAAATTGTCTTCCATGAAACCGGTCCCTGGTGCCAAAAAGGTTGGGGACTGATGCTTAGACCATATGGCAGTCATAGCCACAGTGTTTTATTACCTGCCCTGTATGACACACACAACCTAGAGAGTGTTTGTTTCTCTCCACCCATCCAATATCACATTCAGCATTTTGGTGCAGTGGAGCATATATAATCTACAAGAAAAATCCAGAGGAATCTTGAGGGCATTGGATGAGAAGTGCTCATCTATTGCATGACAAGCACAATTTATTCATCCAATCTATTGTCGATGGACAGCTAGCTCATGTCCAGTTTGGGGCCATTATGAGTAAAGCTGCCATGATCATCTACTGAAGTTAAACATGCCATTTGGATATCCCTTTTTGTGAATTGCTTTGTCCTGTTTTTGGTTTTGTTTTGCTTTTTGCCCTTTTCAATTGGTTAAGCTCTTGTCTTTTGATATTTTTAGGAATTCTTTTTACTTCTAGATACTAGTCCTTTGTCAGATAAATGTGTTACAAACATTATCTCCTAGCTGCGGCTTGCCTTTTCACTCTTTAAATGAGTTTGTGATAAATACTTTCAGCAAACTAAAACTAGAAAAGAATTTTCTTAACTTGATAACATGCATCTACAAAAACATACAGCTAACACTATGCTTAATAGTGAAATAGTCAATCATTTTCTCTGAGTTCAGGAAAAAGACAAGGAAGCCGTTACCTCCACTCCTAGTCAATATTCTATTGGAGGCTCTTGCCTGTGCAAGAGAATTGAAATCTCTAAACCTCAGTTTACTTGGGTGTACAATGAGGGCAATACTTATACCTACCTCACAGAATTGTAAGGATTAAATGAGATTAAGATGGGAAAAGTGATTAGTGCAATCCTTGGTAGACTGTATGATTTTTTTGCACCCAGTTATTCCTATTATAGAATTATACAACCACGCCCTTTGCCATATGAAGGCAAAAGAACAAGGCAAATTTTATTTTTTCCTTGGAATATGGGCAGAGTCTACTTTCCTATCTTACGGATGTGTGGCTGGGCCATATGTTTTGGCCAATGGAATATAGTTGGAAATTGACAATGTGCCAGTTTCAAACTGAGTGCTTAAGACAACTCATATGTTTTTGCCATAACTATAGGAACATGCCTTGGGTAGTCACTAGTCTCAGAAAAAGAGACGTGTCAAACAGATGTGAACTCGAGTTAGCCCAGAGCCAAACTCAGCCAATCCCATGAGAGTCACAGCTGACTTACAGACCTAGTGGCAAGAAAAAGAAAGGCTTGCTCTGATAAGCCACTGAATTTTGGGATAGTGTGTTACACAGCATTGCTGCAGACATAGCTGACAAATACACTTGGCATATAATTAATGCTTTATAAGTGGCAATTATTAATACTTAAGCCTCAGTTTCCTCACCTAAAAATTGGGACTAAAACTACAAGATAGAGTTGTTTAAAAAATTAAGAGAGCTAATGTACATGTAAGCATTACATTTCCAAAGTTGTACTCCAAGGAAGATTAATTTGGAAGGACATTAATAAGCATTACCCTCTCAAAAAAGTCTTCTATAGTTAATTACACTTGGCAAATGCTGTAGGTAGAGTGAAAGAGGATTCTTTGTGGCAGACTTTCACAGAGTCTTATAAATTAACGAGCATTTTGAAACTCTAAGGGGAGGCATAGGATGACATGTTACCCAAATAGATCAAACCAAGAAGACTCTGTGGGACCAAGTGCTCTATGGAGCCCATTTTGGGAAATACTGGTGTAACGTACTTAGTGAGTGCCCCTCAATAAACTTTATTCTGTTAACTACATTTTATACACCATGCATGTTGCATTTTATATATTAAATATATAAGAGCTAATATTAATGTTTAAACTTGGCTTTTAAACTTTAACCACAGTAAGAAAGATTTTATATAATACAGTACACACATACAGCAATAGATTCTATTTTCTATTTCATTCAATTTTATTTTTTAAAAATACTGGCCTGATCCACTAAATTGATTTTTTGACCTATCAATAGATTGCAACCCACAATCCAAAAAACACTATATAATATGTATGTTCACTATTAGAATATATAATACATATACTTCTAATTTTCTTTCAATTGTAGGATTCTGTTACGTCTAGTGCTTACTAGACTACGTCTAGTCCAAAATGGCTCAGTGAATATAACTATCAACTGTTTTTATTATTATTACATACATAAATACCAGAATAAGGGGGGTGGACCTCCTGCACACAGACAGGGAGAGAGAGAACACCCGGTGGTCCCATAGCAAAAGCCTCTAGCAATGCCATGGATCAAATTAGCTCCATCCTCCACCTCTCCCTAGCTATTCAGATGGTCTGTGTCTTTATAATAAGCAATATGCCATGGTATTCAGTTATGTCTGAGTCAGGCTGCCTGGGTTTGACTCTTAGGCTCACTGCTTCCCAGATACATGCCTTTGGGAAAACCATGTAACTTCTCTAAGCCTCACTTTCTACATCTATAAAATGAACACAGAAGCAATTTTTATCCCCATGAGGACTAAATGAGAAATGCAAGTCTAGTTTTTAGCACATCCTTTTGTTATTATCCTTGCATAAAATCCCCTTCTGGTACTCAAGAATGTTGGTGCACCACCCCCCCCCTTCCTTAAAAACCCCATCCTATAAGATAGTGAAAGAATGAACTCAGGAAAAACCAGAGACCAAGCTGGCTTCATCCAGACTTACGTGTCAGTACCTAGAACAGTACCTGGTGCAAACAGGTGCCCAAGAAACAGTCAGTGAGTGAATGAAAGAATGAATGAGTGTGCTTACTCAGAGCTCCCACCAAGTCTACCCACAAGATGCCAGTTTTAAAAAAAAAAAACCCAGCTTCAGAGCCAGAACTCACCAAAGCTGCCAATCGGACCCATGCCAGAATTCATGAGAGGCCTTTGCCATGGCCACACCTGAGAATGCTGAACCACACCTGGAATGAGAGATGAAGAAGCCAAGCCCAGGTGGGAATCCTTTAGGAAATCCCATCTATGCCCCTGTTCATCAGCGATTCCCAGTTCTGGTTTGTGGCACGGCCTCAGGCACTGCTCACAGGAGACTTTTAGGCTAGTCCTTAGTTTCTTTCCAAAGGGCTTTAATTAAAAACACATTTCTATGCCACATGTCTATACCACAAAAAGCACCCCAGCCAGGGCTGTGGCTCCCCAGAGAGTGGAAGACATTTTCATGGGGCCATTGAGTTGCAGGTAAAATGAATGACTTGTGGATGAGCCACAGTGTCTCTGGACCATGTGACGTGTCTGCACATCTAGATTTCTGCGATTCTCTCACTTGGGTGTGAAGAGCTGGACTAGTAGAACCCCACAGAGAAATAAAGAAAACAAATAGACTAGCCTTTGGCTTTTAGGATAACGATAAACTCCATGACTTACCATTCCAGGCACTCTGCATTTTAGGCCACCTAAGAGTCTGTCAACTTGGATACCACTGCCACCACTTGTTAGCTGAAGAAACAGGGCCCCAGAGAGGTGAAGGAATTACCCAAGGACACACAGCGAGGTGGGATGTGGGATCCTCCAAGCCCAGATTCACTCCGCTGCTCCCAGCTGCTTCCTTCCTTGAAAGCCTGGATCCGGAGGAAAGGTCCTTCCGCAAGTAAATGAATCCACATCATCAGAATAAAAAGTGAGCCTTCTACCATCTGAAATGGAAAACCATCTACTACATGATCATTTTCCACGTGGGCCTGTCCGAGACCACCATCCACCGTGGAACGACTGCCCATTCTAAAGAGTTCCGTGCTAAGACTCTGCAGTGGTCCCAGAACTGGCAAATGCTTTCTGTCGTGGGCTGAACGGTGAGCCCCCGCCAAAATATATGTCCACGTCCTAATCTGAAAACCTGTACGACTTTATATGGCAAAAGACGCAATTAAGTTAAGGATTGAGAGAGAAGGGGTTTATCCAGGATTAACCAGATGGGCCCAAAAGACAATCACGTGTGTCCTTACAAGAGAGAGGCAGAGGGAGTTTTGGGACAGCCACAGAGACGGAGCGGCTGGGACGGGAGTGCTGTGGCTGCAAGCCAAGGGATGCGAGGCCTGCGGGCAGCCCCCGGGAGCTGAAGGAGGCTCCGGGCAGATGAGCCTCTGCAGGAAGCATGGCCCGGCCACCACCTATTGCAGCCTTCTGGCCTAAGGCTGTGAGAGAATCAATTTCTGTTGTTTTAAGGCACCAAGTTTGTGGTGATTCATTACAGCAGCCACAGGAAACACACACCCTCCTAATGTGCAAACATATTTGGCCAAGTCCCACCAGAGGCCAGCAATGATGTGGCCCAGGGAGTGACTTATGGTTTCCTAGAGTTTGTAGCAGGGTCTCTTAGTAACAAAAAATCCACAGATCCACTCTTACAGATGGAATTGGAAGATGCTCACTGTGAAAATAAACTCTTGAGGTAGGAAGAAATCCAACAGATGCAGAGGAAGGGCTGAAGGGCGAAGGCTTGGCCTGGCGTTTGGGAGACTAGAAAACTTGGACAGCTGGGACCACCACAAGCCCAGGGGAGAGGAGGCCCTCAAAGTGTCAATCAAGTGCCACAGGACAGGTAAACTAGGTGATCATATTTTGAATTTTAGGAAAAGAGCTACATTCAGGCTGGCTGACAGCAGGGGCTGCACCCTGTCCTTTTTCTGGGCCCTGTAACAAGGGCACTGAGCTATACTCCAGCATGGCTGAAAGGATTAAGAGGGTCACCACCACCCTGGAAGTTGTGAAGCCTTATGGAAGTTCCCATTTTTCCACTTCTTGCAATAAAGACATTGAGCTGACCAACCTCATTCCTTCCTTCAACAGATACGTATTAAGCACCCACTATATGCCTGCCACTAAACCATACAGCCGTGAACATGAAAGCCACAATCCTGGCCTGGTGGAGGGCTCTCTAGAGACATGGTTTTCAACTGGGGGCGATTTTGCCCACCAGGAGATATCTGACAATGTCTGATGACATTTCTGGCAGCCACAACTTGCAGGAGGAGGATGTTTATAGCACCTAGTGGATGGAGGCCAGGGATGTTGATAAACATCCCACAATGCACAGGACGGGCCCCCACAGCTAAGAATTATCTGGCCCAAATGTCAAGGGTGCCAAGGTTGAGGACCTAAGCAGGCAACACCCCTTGACACGATGGTGGTTAGTGGACCAAAGGGGAAGGAAGATGGGGTCTGGGAGAGCACAGAGGAGGGAGAGAGCATCCACCTCCCCGGGGTCAGGACCACCTCCCCAAAGAAAGTGATATCTACAGTGAGACCTGAAGCAAGAAGGAAAGTTTTCCAGGCAGGAAGAGCAAAAACACTTTTTGGTGGCTTAACACTGCAGAACAGCTAAGAAGGAAAGTGAGTGAGTGGGTGTGTGAGGCAGAGGAGTAGGTGGAGGAAACAAGGAAACCCTTTAAAAGGACTGTCCCATCACCTCTCTTTGGAAGGGGAAAGCTGTCTTTATCATGGGAGGCAGCAGAGCATGGGCTTGGAGTTGGATCTTAATTTAAGTCCCGGCCCCACCTGATCTCCTGTGTGGCCCTGGACAAGACACTCAAATTCTAAGTTCCTAAATCCATTTAGAAAATAAAGCAGAGTGTGGTAGGGGAGAATAATAGCTATGTCAGGTGGGAGTGTCAGGATGAAATGAGAAAATGCACATAAATGGCCCGGCAGTCTGCAACAGATAACGGATATTGTTCTTATTTGTGTTTTCAAAGGTCACTCTGGGCCCAGTGTGCAAAATAAAATGAGGAAGGACAACCAGAAACACTCCTCCCTGGGAATACAAAGCAAAGCAAAAACAAAATACCGAGATTTTACAGAACAAAAAGTAGCTTGCGCGAAGCAGGGTTTCCGAGGGGCTTTCAAGTCCTTGATGCGACACTGTGGTAACCTTAAGAAACAACAACGGCAACATGAACAGCTTCCGTGCCCATTGAAATCAGCATCCTTTGAAGGTGCAGATGTCCTAGATAAATGGTGCAATGCAGCCCTCCATCCGCCTAGTCAGCAAGAGAAATGACATGCAGTGGAAACCTGAGGATGATCTTTACTGTGCCCCCCCACCCCGCTGCCCAGTGGTGATGAACTTGCACTCTTGCCAAGGTGTGGCTAAACTCTTGGGTCCCACATATGGCAAAACTCCTCCATTCACATCTCTAAGTGAATCACTTTGATCCAATTTTCTAAAAAGCTGCTTGCTCAATAATTGTTCACTGCTAAAGAAAGCATTTCAATTTGACATCCTTGTATCTCTCCCTGTATGTGACTTTTAAGAAGTTAGGATACCTTCACACTGATGATCCTTAACTGGTAACAGTATGGTTTCATAAGTCCGCTCTTGGTGAACTAAGTCTCATTAACCGGAATTAAATCCTTTCTGCTTGATACTGTGAGAGGATGAGTAGGATATATCAGTGTAACTGTTTTATAGCCAAAAAAGTGACACTTGCTCTGTAACTGTGCTTTGCTTTCAGAAATGAACTACTGGTGATGGCAGCATTAAATTCTATGGGGGAAGATACACTCCAAGAACTCCCTTTTATACTGGCTATCATCACTGCAAATGACACGTTATATATGAACCAGATACACAGGTACACCAAACGGGCATCGAGGGTGAGGGTGGGAGGATCAACCCCTCTTGGACTCAAAAGATTACTTTTTGGTATCTAAGTCACCACCCACCACCCATACACTAACCACATGTTCTTAAGTTCCAACTTGGGAATGCTTCTCTTGATAAGGGTAGGTCCAGTTTCCCTAGAGATAAAATCCAAATCAGAGACACAAGTGACCAGCCTTTATCTGCACATACTAAGTTGCTTTTATTAATCCAGAACGGCATGCTACAGATACTGTACAGCATGAACATTTATTCATTACAAAAATGGCTTCCAAACCATTAAAAATGAACTTGGAATAAGAGCATAAAACGGAACAGTAACATCACAACTGTTAGGAAACATTCAAAGTATTCACAAAAAATGTTATAGTTAGCATTTTAATAAACCAGAGAAAAATCGGAGACAGTTTTACAATCGCTTCATGTCAACTACAATGGCACTGAATGAACAGGTTTCAGCTTTATACAGCATTTTGCAACATCAACATGCCTAGGTTTGTTTTATTTTTAAAGTTTGCTACCTAACTTGTATGTAATATGTGTACATAAAAGTGGCAGCTGGTTTTTCATTTAAGAGTAATCTAATATACAGAATTTTGGCCCTTAAGGGTTTATACCTCTTCATTTAAAATGCTTTCTGGACAATCTGCTACCAAACACATTTTGTTATAGGTGACATTAAAACTACATACAAATCTACCTATGTAACATCACAGCAAAACATGATGAACAAAAATTACAGCATCAAAAAGAGGGAGAAAGCTAAAGTCACTGAGAATTTTGGCACATAAAGTTTTGCACACGGTCAGTCCATGTCCTAAGGGTGCAGGGCATCCGACTGGGAGTTCAAAGGGGAAACAAGGATCGTTCCCACTGCTGCTCATACAGCGTCGCTAAAATTCCCTCACTAATTTTCAAGTCTTGTTTTACATAATGGCTTTTAAAGCAACTTTTGTTAATGCTACTGATCCTTAATGCAACTATTAATGTCCATTTGGTGGCATCTGGGTTTCATACAGCAAAAAAAAAAAAAAAGTCAAAAAGGGAAACAAAAAAATATATATACACATTTTATATATAAACTTAAAAACCTTGTACAAATGAGTTGTTATATATAAGATGCTTATGCTAAGGGGGAAAAAAACTTTATACAGTTTCAAGAAAAAGGAAAACATATTTAAAAAGGGACAACATACAGGTACAACAAGCAATCTCTAAAGCAATAAATACTACTGGCCCAACAGCTTGTGATTCCATTAATTGTGGAGTAGCATCCCCCTCCCCCCAAAAGAACACCACCATGGAACAAGGTATATTAACACATTTTAACCCTTTGTTTCTGTACATTTAAACAATAACAAGTAACATCACAATAAAAGTTGTTTCACACAGAGAAAAAAAAAAAAGTAACGGCACTGCATTCCTCGTGCCCTTATGGTTTAAAAACCAGATGTAAAATGATTGGTTCGCAAGCTCGTATTTAATACAAATAATACAGAACCAACTCCTTCTGGAGGGCTGCTTCAAAATTGCTTCTTCCTTTTTTTTTTCCTTTTTGTTTTTTAATCAGTCTTTTAAAACTAAGCTATCCGAACTACATAACAGTTATGTATATATATATATTTTTTAAACGCTACAAAGACTTTAAACAGCTGTTGATAAAAATTTTGGTAGAATCATGAGGTTCTTCTCTCATCTACATATTTAAAAGGAGAAATTGAAATAAGAATGGGTCAAATATTGACCAATGAACTCGATAAACATCAACTAATGTAGCCACGTGGCACGAAATGAAGAGAGTACAAAACAAAACCTTTCCAAGGCGGGGGAGGGCGCAAAGAAAGAAAAGCGGAACCGACACTACACAGAGCAGGGGGCTGGCGACGCTAGCGCTACTCTAAAGACTTGGTGACCAGGGACAGCGGCTGGGGCTGGGGCGCGGCCAGGGGGCCGTGGGAATGTAAGGAAGAGGTCGACGGCTGCGCCAGGGGCGCGGAGGGGCCGGCGGGCGGCAGCGGCGAGGGCAGGGGCGGCGGCAGGGCGGCGGGGGGCAGGTCCAGGGCGCCGTTGGGGCAGAGCGCGGAGGCCTTGCCGTGGGCGGCCTCGGCGAGCAGGAGGGCGGGCGGCGGCGGCAGCAGGGACAGGTGGGCCAGGGGGTCGGGCTTCAGGGTCAGCGACAGAGGCTGGGTCTGCTCAGTCTGTGACTTGGCGTCTCGGGGAGGGGAGCCTAGCAGGTTGGGGGAGGGAGGAGGCGAGTCTAGTAAGCTTCCATCTGAAGAGGGTGGGCTGAGGCAGCTCCCTTCACCTTGTATGTAGCGAACGCACTTTTTTTTTCTCCTAGAAACAGGGGGAGAGAGTTATCTGTGAATAAAAGGCAAAGATGCCAAGGCAGAGTCACCTAGTGCTCGCAGGCAGCTGCGCGAAGTCAGCTAAGGGGCTCCCCACGGGGACACATGCCCAGTGGCCCCAGAACAATTAACGTGGCACCCCGGGGTGGCTCGCTCACTGAACCGTGGCCCACAGCTAAGCCTGCTCTGGCAAATAAAATACTTAAGAGTCCAGAACTCTCCACCTGCGCCCCCCACTCTCCCTCAACCGCCACAGCCCCACCCCTGCCCAGATCTAAGTGAGCAGAGGCAGGGAGGCACCTGCAGGCTGTGGCACCTGGGTGCCAGAAAGTGGCTTTGTCCCATCTGAGGTGAACTGAACAGCTCGTAATTTCTCTTTTGGCTCAGACCCTTAGACATCCCCTCACCACGCTCCCAACACAGTTCCCTGCCCACCCCCGCTTCCCACCAATGCCACCCCCCGCCCCCCAATGATGTGTGTGTGTGTGTGTGTGTGTGTGTATGTGTGTGTTTTAAAAGAGAAAGACAGAGCTCCTTCCCCAGCCGCCTCATATCGATATGAAACTCTCAAAATGCTCACTGTTGAGCCCACATAGCTGAAGGCAGCGCTAGCGAGAGGCTTAAAGGTTTTAACACACCACCACCATGAGGCTGCTGGCGCCCAGAGAGCTTTCGGGCTTGTCTGTTAAGAACCACACCAAATCAAGAGAGGTCAGAATCAGGCGAGAGGGGAGGAGGTGGGGGGAAACAAAAATAAAACAAAATAAACTAAAAAAATAAAAACAAAAAACAAAACAGAACAAAAAAAAGAAAGAAAGGAAAAAACCACCAAAAACAGGTAGAAGAGGATAAACAAAGGTGGGGGAGGGGGAAGAATAAGAAAAACAGAAAATGATCCAAAGGAACAAGAATAACTGGTTGTATGGCCTGCAGGTTGTGGATTAAATTAAGATTCAAACTTGATTTTTGTTTTTTAAGAGTTGGGGCTTTCCCCTCCCCCACCCCATGGTGAGCCGGTTGGAAGGAGACGGTGAGGATGGGATGGATGGAGGGGCATCCTGCCCTTGTCATATGCCGAGGTAAGTGGAGGGTGCAGCACAAGCCCATCACAGAGAAGTGACCACAAAGACGACGTGCCAGGGAATCGCAGCATGGACCTTCCTGGGTTTGGGTTATTGTGATTAGTGCTAAAACCAGAGTCTAATTTTGCCCTGCACCAAAACCAGAATCTGCCCTCTTTGCTACCCACTTATGTAAGAAATAGGAATGAGAATTTCAGAGCCTTTCTTGCTTAGCATCAAAGGATGAGGCTGGGGGGGGAAACAACTCAAGAAATTGAGCACGTGACTTCAAAGCTTCTCCTACCATTAATCCCAGTCTGATGGGACAGTGTTTTGGTAGGAAAGGTGATCCTGGGGATCAACCCCACTAATGCTATGAAAATAATGCAGATATAGCAAATGTGCTCACCTAAGGACCCTAGAATATAGTCAGAACCACAGCTGATAACACTCCATCTAAAAACAAGTGTGTGAGTGCTGACCAGCTTTCTGCCGCTGGAAAGCAAACAAGATGCTGCCTTGTTGAAGGCAACCACGGTCGGACAATGTCCCTGGCCTTGAAAGGAACGGGGGTGTATTGGGTTCCTCCTTTTGGTCTGTGCCCCAGAACTGTCTGATGGTGCCCCTCCGTGCTTGGGTGTGGACTCAGCAAGATGGCAGGAAGGGAGGGAAGGCGGGCAGGGAGGGAAGGGAGCATGCGCGGTCCTCCCTGCCTCCCAGAGGCAGAGACACAGTGGGGCTGGTGACGTCAGGGTCTGTCTGTCCCCTCTGAGTCAGAAAGAACTCTGGGGGAGCAAGTGCAGCCCCCTCTCACCCTCAGTTCGGCAAGTTTCCTTTTTCTCCCTGGGATAGACTGAAATAGACTATGGGTTCTGCTCCCATCCCAGAAACCAAGATAAATAATTAAGCCTCTCGGAGTTTTAAACCACCTTAGCCTGCAGATCAAAACATGCGCAAAAAACTAAGATGTCCATGCATTTTAAAAACAGGAGAAGGAAGGGAGGTGGGGGGGGGGGGAAGTGCATAAGCAAAC
Organism: Varecia variegata; assembly: GCA_028533085.1. Lineage (NCBI taxonomy): Eukaryota > Metazoa > Chordata > Mammalia > Primates > Lemuridae > Varecia > Varecia variegata. The sequence goes on along the minus strand of CM052446.1, from coordinate 48,491,138 downwards.
TGAGAAAGCAACAGAGAAAAACAGGGAGGGAAAGGGAGAAAGAGAGAAGGGAAAATGACCAGGGAGACGAGGGCGCAGCCCCGAGCAGCATTCCATGCTAGCAGGGCAGAGTGAAGAGATGGGAAAGCAACTTGGTGGGCTCAAAACAGAATCTGGTTAAAATGTCCACAAATGTCAAATAAAACAAGAAACCCTGTGTGGCAAGCTAAGAGCCCTGATTGGCTAGGAGCGTTTTGGGTGCTTTTCTCTCACCCCTCCCACCCTCTTTATGACGTGGAAGTTTCCAGATCATGGGGGTGGGGGAGGGGCATTCTGGACAGGGGACACGAAGACCGTGATGACAGAGCAATGGTCCTTCGAATAGGTGGCTGAGCAAAGGGCAGTTGGAACACACACACATTTCTGACGAGTCAGAAAATGCCTCGGTTGGCAACTGCTTTTTTTTTTTTTTTTGTCCTTTTTTTAAAGCACATTTTGTCCTATTGATTTTAGCATCAAGCCAGCCATGGCCATGGCAAAGTTAAAAGAAAAAGTTGAGGGGAAAAAGGGAGCGGGAACAACCTGTACAAAACCCATACTCTTAGCCCACTCCCCACCTAGGTTTCATCTTCGATCAGAGGAGTGGCCTCTTAAAAATCCATTTCTAGCTTCTTATGTATTTATTCTGAAAGGAAACCAAGGGTTCTTCCTGATCCTGTTTTGGAATGACAACCTTAAAAGACAGCAGAAGTGCATTTGCTAATGCTTTTATGGTATGAAAAAAATGTCCCCAACAGAATAAAAATGGCTGCTGGGCAAGTTCTGACAGTGCTAAGGCTGGAAAGAAAACTGGACAATGATGGGGTCTCTGCTGAACTCCAGCTCCTAGGACCAGGGACCTCAGACCTGCAACAGTCATGCTGCCATGCTGATAGCCCCTCAAAGCTGCATTTTAGAAAATCATGCTGCTAAAACACAAGGCAGCCACAAAGGTTTTGGGCTGGCAGATTTTTTTTTTTTTTTTAAGGTAAAAATATCAAGAAAATTCTGGTGTCTGAGGAAAATACCACACCCTGGCTTCAAGCAAGGTGTGAACTATGTCTGAGGAGGGGATTTCTGTTTGGGTCAATGTTAGTAATAACTTCCAGAAAGGGGGGAAAAATGCCAAGTCTGACTTGCAGCAACTGCTTCCGAAACAAAAAAGGGATTCATAAACCATCCCACATCCCCCATTAATAAAATAAACAAACCAGGCACCTGAGCCAGCCTTATTGTGAGGCGTACACAATGGTTATCAGTTGTACATTTCTACAGATCATGAGAAACCCTCTCTTTCGAGAGGCCCTTGTGGTCAGCTGGTCATTTGCCATGGCAGGGCATCTCACAGCAGGATTCTGTAGCTACTCATCTTCCCACTCGGCACAAATAAAATTTTGACAAACTCACTGCCTGGCAGAGTCCCTGTCTTCCCTGGCTAGTCCTAATCAGACACCCAACATCCTTTATCATCTTCATCATGCAACTCCTTTCTGTTGTCTAGAGAAGAACTTGGGACTGTGTTGAGGGGACATTTGTCTGCTCTGTGAAACTACCATCTCCCAGAATGACTAGGGGACTTCCTCTCCTGCTAGGTGACCCCCTGAGGCCCCAATCCCTCACGCCGTGGGCAGAGAGCTGTCTGCGTGGTTCCCTCAGTGGAGACTCCCAGGCCCTCTCTCTCCCCTAGCGTTTGCTGGGTCAACACGAGGCAGTTCACCGATCTCTTGTACTGGCATCAGAGAAGAAGGGGAGAGACACAGGAGACTCGTGGGCATGCACGGAATGGGATGAACATCTGATCTAACATCTAAACACGGAGCACATGGCAAAGGCATGAAGGCGGGACACGTGACGGGGGAGGCACTACAAACAGGGAAGCGTGTTTAGGGTGTTGAAATACCTACCATCATAATATTCCAAATTCAAAGACTGCTTGTATCAGAACAAAGAAACAACAAATTTAACCAAAGGTGGTCATTAAAGGAAAGGAAATGAGACAGGAACTAATTGGTATTCCCTCCACCAAGAAGGAAGTACCTACACCTTCCCTGAGCATACAGGTTGATGGAAACCTGCAGGTGAAAAACGTGTGTGCTTAATTTGGACACTTTGGGGCTGTTCTGATCCATTTTGGAACAAATGCTATATCCATACATATACATATATAGATATTTTTTTAATTCTGCAGGCCTAGCGACGCTGCAGTATGCAACTGCACGACTCACTGCTTGCAGCCCTTTAGCTGGTGCATGCCGTTCAATGCCACGCTTCTTTTTCAGCACTGTAAAACAATGTCAGCTAACCAAGCTCCTCTGTGCAGATATGTGGTTTTTTAAACACAAAACAAAACCAAAAAGAAAAAAAAAGTGGGGGGGAAGCCTACGCCAGAATACTTCTCTGAGTGCCTTGACTCCAAGTGCACGGGAATGCGATTGCCGCCAAGTTTGAACTCATTCAAACCTCTGGAAACGGTGGCGTGCTATGGTCAGTACGCAGGCCACCCACTCCTAGGGCCGGGCCAGCTCCACGATGCTGGCATTCAAAGCAAAAGGATCCGTGCCTGCCCTTGTTTGTTAAGGTTGTGGGCTCAGTTCTGCCACCAGGGATGTGTTATTCATAAGTGCAGGGGAAAGAGAGAAAGAGGAAGTGGAGAGAGGAAACGGCATAAAATTAGCAAGGAAATTTTGAAGAATGAGGATCATTAGTCATTGATGCCAGTGGGGGAAGCAGATGGGAACGAGGTCAAAATAAATTGTCACACTAAGGTACCAGAAGGACAGAATACTTTGATTTTCCCAAAGGCCTCGCAGTGGTAATATACCTGCACGGTTTGCACCATAAAGTCTGTCGGTCAAGCCCGAACAGTGCCCGACACTTCTTTGGAGTATTTGCATCTGTTAGCATAAGGTAAACACAAAAAATACAACACAATGGTGGGTCGTGCTCAGTTGGATGTGAAATCTCAGCTACAGCTTACTTTTCTTCTATATCACCTTGGTTCTATTTGATAAATCTTCCCTCACCAAGGACATGAAAGGAAGGACTTCTATGAGTCAAAAGAAAAAACAAAATAAAATAAAACGATAAAACACACACAAAAGAAAACAACAACCAGAAACCAAAAAACAACAATGAAAAAAATAAATAAAAACAGAGAGAGAAGAGGAGGGGAGAAGGTGACGTCATTGGCTTCTACCTAGGCCAGGATTGTGATCCTGGGCTGTCATAAGGAAGGGGGTTGGCAGGCAACATTCCCTGGGAGGGGGCGCGCTGGGGGTTTGCTGTCGCTGACCCGAGGAGGCACAAATGATGCTGTTTTACAGTGGCATTTTGGCTAGCAGCAGCGGGAGAACAAGCATATCCCTCATAGAGCCCATACACTTGGCAGTGTCCCACTCCCTTGTGTCTCCTAAGATCCACACACAGAGCTCCAAAGCAACAGGCCAGAGAAGGGGGAAAGGATTGAATAGACCAGCTGCAAACCAGCACAGCGAATCTGGGAGACTATACACACCTGCAAGGGCCGCACCAGTTATTCTGTTGATCAAGGCCAAAGCGCGCTCGGCATTTCTTAGGAGCGCTCAGGTCTGAATGAGTTCAAGAAGGAAGCGAGCAGAGGAGGAGAAGGACATGGGAGAGAGAAAGAGAGAGAGAGAGAGAGAGAGAGAGAGGGGAGGGGAAGAGAAAGATACAAATAAGAAAAAAATAAAAATAAAAAAGGGAATAAATCAATGACCTGGTTACTAATTGCAAAATATTGACTTTTCGTTTTTTTTTTAACTTTCTTTAATTAAAAAAAAAAAGGTAAAAATCACATTCTTATTCAACTTGTGAAATGAGCTGTTGCAAATAAAGCTGCAGTATCCCTTCTTTAAGGACTGTCTCTCAGATTCGTTTTGAACTGACAAAGGGAAGTTAGATACTGAAGAACTCACTCTTTTAAATAGTTTTCCTCTTTCAGTTTTGCTTTCCCTTTTTTTCTCTCAATTTTTTTTTTCTTACAGAAGAAAATAAAGCGCAGGAGGGAATTAAGTTTGTAACATGCTTTTTTCTTCTCAGAGTACGACAGTTTAAAAAAGAAAAAAAACTACAAATAAAAACAGAACAAAATGAAACAAAATAGAAAGAAATAAAGAAAGAAAAGGGTTGTGGTATTGGGATATTGCAGCTTTTGGAATGTTCATCTTTTCTTGTTTAAAATCTATTTTCATTAATATTAAGAGAAGAACAGATAAAAGTAAACAGGCTGTGTGAATGAGCTGTTAAGAGTTAGTTAGAAGCTCATAGCAGCATTTAAGCAGGCACAGTCAGTAAGATGGTAGTGGATTTGCAAATTATGAGCAGAACCGCAAAAGGAAGAAAAAAACTAAAATAAAAAAAAGCAAAGGAAAAAATAATCATACTGCGGATGCATGCTTGCGTGAGAAAACTTAGTGGGAGCAATGAAAAAAATGCCATTAGATTAAGGAGGTTTATTACTGAATTCCTTCCATTTTTTTTTTAACCAGTCTCTTTTAAAGAAATACTGCATATTCAATTTGCACAGTTAGTTCAACTCTGAAATCACTGTCATCACTGCTTAAACAACTGTTATGGGAAAAGTAAATAAACAAACAAAACAAAAGTTAAATTAAAGTAAAAAAAAGAAAAAAAAGCAACAAAAGCAACTGAAAAAAAAATCTACCGAAACATACAAAACCGTGTAGATGGTCATTTTAAAGAATGTTCAAATGTCATACGTGTTCAATGTTAATAAAACTATAATGGCAAGAAAAATTAAAAAACAATTTATCAACTATTTTAATGACTCAAAATGACATTAGCACCTGTAATCGGAGGAAGTGAAAGGCAAGGATTTAGGAAACATTCGCTGTGTTCTGAAAAAAAAGAACAAATTATACAAAGCCTTCAAAATTTTTGTTTGTTTGTTTGTAAAAGCCTGGCCTTCTCCAGGGGACCTCTGAGATTGCCTATGCAGTATTTCTAATTTCTTCTAGAGAATGACAAACCTCCTTAATTTAAAATGGGTGTAATTTACCACTGTAAAGGCATGCATCAGAACATTCAGGAACAGCCCAGTTAATATCAAACACTCACACACACCCCCTCCTATGCCCCTAAGCCCCCTCCTGGCCCCTTCTCAGACACATACAGAATAAGCAGACTGTATAAACCCCAGCATAGGCATGCCTACCGCTTGCTCTCCAGTTACAGGCTTTGCAGTTATTTAAAAACACATTCCACTAGAATTACAATGTGCTTTTCATGCAACAATGAATGTTACTAGCTTTAAAAGGGCAGTCACGAAGCAATTAATTAAAATGCATAAACAAAAAGGCTGGCTAAGATGGGTTCTTCCCCAACAATGTCCTGGCCTTGAATTTCTCCTGCCTCCCCCGGATGGAAGCCTAACATAAAAGAGTGGTCCTTGGGCTACTGCTCCTTCCTCTATCCTGATTATTGCAACTTACCATTGGTCTCTCCTGGCTGCTTGTCCCTTTTCCTCTTCTTCTTCTTCCCCTAGATGAACAGATGAAACACAGGGGATTATCTCAAGAAACAGACAGGAGGTGGGTATCTGGGCTCACCTGGAAGCAGAGGGCAGGAGGAAGGGGCCACCTTGCCACCACCATCCACACTGACCCCTGGAGTTTGTCCAACCTCCACCCTCCTTTCGTCCAAATGCCCTTGACTGTACCCCAGCTGGAGGGACACACACCTCTTAGGAGAGAAGAAGGGACTGGCAGGTGGTGAAAGACTCTGCTCCTGCATTCTATGTCCACCCTCAAACCTGACCCAGAGCACTTGATGCGTAAGAGGGAGAACTGCATGAGGAAGACTCAGGAGGGGGCAGAGGGGCAGCACTGGGAGCAGTCTTGAGAGCCCACCTCCGAGGGGCAAATGAACGCGGGATGGTTGCACGAGCTTTAGAGCTGCCTGCCTGACCCACGCAAATCTCTGACTTACCAAGGCCGAGGGTCCCCATTCTGAATCAAGAGAATGAAAGCTTTAGCGGGGGCTTCTCTGAGAGCTATAGCATCTTGGTTTTAAAAGATGGGGGCGAGGGGAGGCGAAATAGAACCAGGAATCATCTGAGCTCCTTCAAAACTGCTGGATGGATATCCACAAGGGAGGGGAAGTCCCGAACATTCTCCTCTATCTCATATGATGAGTATGATAATCCTAATGCTAACAGCTAACATATATTGAGCACGTACTAGGTGCCAGGCCCAACTCCAAGTGTGCTACACAGACTGACTCATTTTAATCCTCACAATAATCTACACAACAGGTATTCTCTACATTCCAATTTTACAGATGAGAAAACTGAGGCACCGAGGGGTCAGGTAACTTTCCTGAGGTCACACAGAGAGCAAGTGGTGGGGCCGGGATGAGAACACAGGTGGTCTGGGCTCCACAGCCCTCAACCACAAGGCTCCGCTGCCTACATATTTAATGCCTGGCCCACCAAGGAAACGCTTTTCTTAATTGATAATTTCTGAATTGCATGGAGTCACTCGCATTCTCCAGCCTGACCCTCCTTGATATCCTGACAGTCTGCCCATGCTTGCAGATGTGAAACGGGACTAGGGAGGAATTCTGTAGAGGCGACTGCCTCGTTCCAGGTCTGAAATTAGTTCTCCCCCACTGTCCAGCCCTATGCATAAGAGGTAGACGCCTGGTATAACTTAAAATGCAATGGCCTCATATTTGTGCGTGTTTCAGAACATCTAAATAATGCCTTTGCCTAAAGGTTCTCATAGTATGTTGATGTTGACTCCGAAAAGAAAAGGACAGTGATAGGTAAAAACCCAAGAATGTGTTAGGCTCTGTAAGAACTGCGAGGTAGAGATGCCACTGAGTTCTGGCTGCACCCAAGGCCCGAGAACCACCTGTTTTAGAGAACAGCCCTCTCTTCTCTCAGGTCAAGGGGACGGTGCCACTTGGGGACTTTGTTTTGGACTTCTGTTCAGTGCTTCTCTTTAAACATGCTATGTTCCTTGGTTTTTAAGAAAAGGAGTTCGTGTGCCTTCTCACAAGGCTGGAGCCTCCGTCTTCATGTCTGTGCCTCCTCTATGTAAGGGACAAAGTGCCACCTGGCTGTCTCAGGACAGGGAGGAGGGTCTAGTTTCAGCTGATTTAGGAGCCTACAGTAAAACTCAACTGGGCACAGAAACATTTTAATTTCGAGGCATCTCAGCATCCACAAACCCCAGGGCTTCTCAATCATCTTTAATGCAGCGTTCACCCATTTCCAAGTGCTTGTGATGTATTCTGATGGCACCCGAAACTGCCCCTACCCAGGGGAAGCTGTTAGGTTAAGATGTATGGCTGAGATGTTCATCACTGTTATCATTTAGACTAAAGCCTTCCAGAAGACAAGGACTGTGTTCTAACAGTAAGAGGTAGGAAGAGGGCATGAGAGAGTGAGAAGACACTTAGTGAGGAGGAAGACACGTCTCCGGGGAGGTGGCCACCCCATTACTTCTTTAAAAGTATCAGAAGGAGGAAAAGGCCTAATCTATGGAGGTGAGAGGAAACTCAGATGAGCAAATGGCACTACCTAATATAGAAGGAGTTAGGAAGGAAATAATGTTTAATACAATGCCAGGGGTTAGATATTACTATGGTACCCAAAATATTTTCTCCTGTGCTCTACAGAAGGTGCCAAGTCTGACTGTGACTGTTTTACTCAATTCTATCTTCCTGAGATAGAGATACAAAGGCTTCTGTTACCACTTGGCTAGAAGAGCAAGAATGTGAAAGAGGCATGAAGTTAGCTCAGAAAATATTTTCCAGAAGAACCTTTTGGACTTTACAATGACCGTAATAATTTGTAGAAACTCCTACGTCAAGTTAGTTAAAAAGAAATACTAACAAGTTTCCACCATAATCAAATCCATAAAAGCTTCAATTCTGTGGGTCTTATCCCCAGACTATTCCCTGGGTCACAGAAGGAAGCAGTATGAGAGTATGTGAGAGAGTGTGTGTGTGTGTGTGTGTGTGTGTCTGTTCACACCCAGGTGTAATGAGTCACTGTAATAGGACTCTGACAGTACCTCTTACAAGAGATAAAGTTCCTGTAGCCCCCAGTCTAGATCTATCTCTAAACTTTCCTTCAAGTCTTCTCAGGAACTCCCCTGTTCTACCAACCTATCTTCCGCATGTAAAACTGAGCTAAAGTCATTTCAAGTGCCCCATGGAACCTTCTGAAACCTAAAAAGGTACTTCATAAAAAGCCTCAAGCAATACTTTGTCTAAATGACTCCTAGGCAAGTCAAACACAGTATTCTTTTGAAGCTATCACAAAGTCTGCCTTGTACCTTTGTGGCGATTTCACCCTGCACAACTCCAGGGGGCACCATTCACACAGACCACAGTGTAAATGGCATACCCTAGAGTTGTGCAGTGCACGCCCTACATAGCTGTACATGAAGGTCCTACTATGACCCCAAATGTCTATTGGGGATATGATATTTGCAGAGAAGCTGAATTCCTCTCTGTGGTACCATTCTAGATTACTCAAAGAATTGGGTTTGTAGCAGGTAGTAGAAGCTTGAGATGAACTCTAAGAACTTCTGACCCGAGACCAGGAGAGCAGCTGTCCTGAAATGAGATGGCTGTGTGTGTGAAGGCTATGGAGCCTGCCCGCTGCTGGAAAGCTCCACCTCGGGGTCAGGAGGGGGTGAGCAGAATGCCTGTGGGAGAGCAATAACTTTCTCATCCTCTTCCTTTCAGCTCCAGAAGAAAGGCTTCCCCACTGCACACATGCTGAGGACAAACGGAAAGGTCCCAAGCAGTTAAGACCCCGTGCAAGCCCACCTGTCGGCGACAAGGCTCTCAGCAGAGCACGCGTGCCAGCCAAGAGGTGCTCGCACTCCTTCCTGTCTCAACTCCCAGGGGGCGGGGCCTAGAGGGAGATGGGCTGGGGCAGCCCCCTTCTCCCTCATCAGCGAGGCAAGGACGAACTTGAAACAGCGAGTCAGGGGAGCAGAAAGCAGCCCGCGCTCGGGATCCCATATTCACGCACGTTTGTGGTCCCTGGCGGATGGCAAGTTCTGACAGAGGAAGGATCTGACTTAGCTCTGAATCCCTAGAACACCTGTGCGCAGTAAGTGCACAATCAGTGATGATTTAATGACCTCAGCACCCCCGAATGAAGAGCTTCTTTCCCACAGATGATGCCAATGGGAGACTCAGAAGAACTTGGTAAAGCCACTACGCATGGCTCCACGACATCGACAAGGAAGAGAGGAGAAGCCTGTTCTGCCTGAAGACAAGTTCTGTTTCCCCCAGGAGCGGGTGGTGGCATCATTCCATGAAACCAAATGCCAGGTCATAATGTATCAGGCAAGGTAAGAGGCATTTCATCCAGCTAGAGAAGGAAGAGCTCAGAACTTGAGCTATTGGGCAAAACGCAGGATAATCAATAATCAATAGAGACAGAAGTCTCCAGAGGACAGCAAGTTTGTGGGAGGAGAGAAATTGTGGAGATACAACCATTGCACCTAGGAAGAACAGTAATCCTAGTGTTTTCTAAAACCCAAGAAAGGAAATTAGGCCAATTCCATAGCCAACACAGAACCCAGGAACACACACATGCCACAACACACACCCTTCCTGAGCCCTGCTAGGCCCAGAGTCATTTCATCCACCCTGCCAAAGGAGGACTTTCAGGGATGTTCCCATCATGCCCCTCTCAGGATGAAACAGGTTTCCAATTTCTACTGCATCCTGGCACAGGCAATTGTTTTCTTTTTCCTTTTTAAGGGTGAAAGCCCTGCTGGGAGAGCTGTGAGGAATTAAACCCTCTTGCTCCACCCCTGCCCACTGGTCTTCCCTGTAAGCCCACCCACTGATCACCACTGAGGAGCATGGAGAACCTCATCTGGAACTTAAGCTCCTTTTGGGTATATCCTAGAGTCCCGCCTCCTCTAGGAAATGGGCAAGCTGGTGTGGACAGCCCGAATTTGACCTCCTGAGTCCTGGGCTGGAACCCTGGAACACCAGCTTCCTTCCTCCACCCTACAGAATTACCGTGTGCTGATAGGGCCGTCCACACTAGAAGCCGGGGACAAGCCCCTGCAGTTTGGTGATACTAACAGTCCCCAAGGCGGGACCACTGAATGGTCCTGAGGCCTGATTCGAGTTGGAAGTTCCCATTCTCTTTGTCCGTACAAACACATAATACATCTCTACAGACTCTCGTCTTACGGAAAATGATCCACCTACATAGTTATCCCTCGCAGACCAGCCGGGGTACAGCTGCATGTGAAGCTGTCGCTCCTTCCGGGCCAGCTCGTAGTATTTTGCTTGCTCTTCTCTGGACAGTGCATGCCACTGGAGGGGACAGGGGTGGGGTGAGAGAGACACGCAAAAACATCACTATGGTCGGGAATGCATGATGCTGCTTTTCGGGGCGAGTCCACCCAGAAATGGTATAATTTATTTGTAGATTCTAACAGTTTGGTGGGTCCTGACACTAAGAGGAAAGCTAGACAAAACTTGATTTGTCATCTGTGTCACTCTATCATTTGCTGTCTCGGGGTGGGGGAGGATCGCGGCGGTGGCTGTTCTGAATGCCATCTGAATGCAGAATGACCAGTCCCGACTCAATGAGGCCATTCAAGGATTCAGACCATCGCTGAAGGGAAAGGATTCGCCAAAGAAACGGGGACGCAAACACTTTACCACTCGACCTGCTGCACTCTAGTTCGTTCTCCCCTTGTCTCCCTAGGAGGGCGTCACCTACCCTTCGCCCGAGGATCTGGTTGATGGCCGCGCTCTCTTTCAATGTGCACTCAGCTACGACCTTTGCTCGCATTTCCTTCATATACAACATGAACGCGTTAAGAGGTTTCTTTATGTGGGGCTTCTTCTTTTCTTCTTCCTTTTTGGAGTCCTGATGCTTTCTGGATATAGATAAAACAGACACAACCCAATAAACAATCACACGGTCCAACTTCCTCCTACGCACAGAGCCCATCTCCCTGTCTCCTAACACCCCAGCCTAGCAGTTCTGAATAGAAAGTACGCTTCCACTTTTAGTCTTCTTCACCCCGGAAAATGGAACAAAAATAGCTTGGGGAAGGGAGTGGGGGAAGAGAGAGATTTTGTAATCACTTCCTCAAGTTTCACAAATATACAGTTTTCCCAAGCCAGAGGGGGAAAGCACATTGTTGCTGTCTCCACCTCGGCAGGGTTCTCTCCTGCTTGTAGAACAAAGCTCCAAATGTTCAATTAAAGGTTTGGGGGGTGGGGGTGGGGGTGGCGAAGAAGTGGCTGCCAATCCCAGTGCCTCCAAGGATACACACAAGGAAGGGCTTGTGTGGCACAATCGGTGAGCCTCCACCACTGTGCATTTTCTCCTTTTTGAAGGCAGTGCCGAACCCACCAGGCTGGGTGTGTGCTGGAGCCAAACCGAGCAAGGCCACCCCAAGGCAGAGAGCCACCACTCAGCAGCGGCAACCGGCTCGCTGAACACGGTGGCAAAGAAGAAAGTGATGAAAACAGCAACACTTACGAGCTATGGAGTGAGCCGACGTCACTCTGGGAGGATTCCTGTTTGACTGTCGGCGTGACTATGGCCGGATGGGGAATGCCGGTCGTGTGCAGAGTATGATGAGGTGGGACCATATGGGGAGGGAACCTAGAAGACAGAAAGCTGTGTAAATCGTCAGAATCAAAATGAATGAATGAGGAGGGATGTGTACACACAATTAAAAAAAAAAAACAGCACGTAACACTCACATGAAAGCAACCCAAGGCATATGAAACCTGTCAGCATTAATTAGCGATAAATTAAACATAATGATTCTCATAATGTCATTAAAGCCAGTCTTCCCCTTCATTATTGCTACTGACACGAGATATTACGATTTTTAACATCTTCGGCGAAAGACAAATTCAACTGATGTACTTGGGTGGAAAAGTGGGCTTGGAGTACCTGCTGGAAATGGCACGTCCACTTGTTTTTTGAGGCATTATTAGTGGCATCTAAGAAGACAATTTCCTAAGTCCTAATCAGCTCTAAAATGAAAGGTGAAATCTTTTGTTGTATATTGACAGCTAAATAAAATATTAACGTGGTTGAAATATACATACATTTTTGACAATGCTGAGCATGCCTCATTAGACCTCATTCTGTTGATGGAGCTCAATAAAATTTTTATTTTTCTTTTGTTGCTGTGTCCCATCATTTGACAGGAGTGGGAGACAGTGAGGCAGGAAGACAGGAGGAAAAATTCAAATATTTCCTAGTTGGTTCTTATCATAAGTCATGGATATTTTAAATAAGTTAGTATCCCTTTATGGAAAGATGCAAAAAAAAAAAAAAAAAAAAAAAAGCACACACGCAATAAAGCTTTGAATTTTGATTTGTATGTCCTTTCTCCTGTCACATTTAGGATTCCTAAATTACTTTTACTTAATATATTGTCTATGCATCACTAAAAAGCCTTCTAAGTGATTATCAAAATTTTAAATGAAGAAAAGATAACATTTGTATTTTTTCCTCTAATACTGTTCATTTTTAGAACACTTCTCTAAAATACATTTTAGCCCCTGAATTGGTGTTTCCCAACCAAGCAAATTAGCCAGGCCATAAAGAGCTAATTTTCAAACGACTCTTGGCCCATCTGCAAACCGACAACTGGATCAGACAGCCTAGCTTTCACATTTCCCATTATGTTTGGAGTTCCCATGATTTGTACTGGGTTAGAAGAACCACCCTTCTGAAAGTAACATATCCTACTGCAGAGAAAAGGAGGGTGAGCAATGAGAAGGGCGGAATCCCCAAAGAAAACAAAATGGCAGCCTCCCGCCCCACCCGGCAAGGCTCTGCAAGGGGCAGAAGGGATGGACCCTGTTCAGATGGAGATCGCGGCAATTGCTGCTTTCTTAATAAATCCAAACCGAAACAGCCCAATGTGCCACCCAGGGAACAACAACCTACTCTTTAGAAAGCCAATTCCAGTAGACACTAGAGGTCCTAATGAGGTTTTATCACGACAGTTATTTCAAAAGGATTCTGTATTTGACAAGGTTCTTTCCATATGTGGATTAGAGAGAGTTTCCATTCAGCCAAAATAATGTAGCCAAAGTTAATTTGAAAAATCATTTCAAAAAACTTAAAGTACTAACTGAATCTACATAGATCAACAGGGGAAAAAATATCAATGAATAATGCTGATTTTTAAAGGAGGCCCAAAGCCACAGTAGACACAAGACTCAGAAACTCCACCCCGACATGGTCTCTTCCTGCTGCCATCTTTGTTAAGTTTATGCCAGTGTTGAAATGTGGTAACAATGACACGATTTTTTTTTTTTAGGTAAGAATCGTGCAAGTCGTTCTTTAGAGTGTCAAAAAAAAAAAAAAAAAAATGACAGCGAAGCAAAAAGGAAAGAAACAAACAACCCCTATACCTTCCCCCACCTCCCAAAAAAGGAAAAAATAAATAAATAAATAAAAGCCAGCCCTTGGGAGGCACTTGGGTTCCCAAGTCACACCCAGTTCCTTCCCACTGCTCAAAGGCCTCAGAGGAACAGAAGTTCACAACATGTGTTCCTGAAAGCCCTTGGGTGAAGTGGTGGGTGGCAGCTTTCACTGTGAATTTTAAAGGCCTGACATTCCTCAAATATATATGTTCCCTTCCTGAAAAATGAGAATATGTGTACAGACATGTGAGGGCGAGGGGGAGGGAGGGAGAGAAAGAGAGAGACAGAACACTGTGTGTGTGTGCGTGTGTGTGTGTGTGTGTGTACATACACCAAACATCATGGGAAAACACCACCATTTGACCACATTTTGGGGCGGGGACCAACTTTCTGTGCTGCCACAAGAAAGGAACATTTCTATGTTCCCATACCTACACACATATTCCTATACCTGAAAAACGCACAGCACAGAAAGAGACTGTGCACGAATGTATATGTGGGCTGTACGAGCACACCTTCGCTTAAGAAATTCCTTTCTGCAGACAACTATTTCATGAAATGCAATAAACACCCTAAAAATTCTAAGCAGCTCATTATATACCCCCGTCTGCTTTCATGGCTCCAAGCCAGAATATAATGATGAACCTTAACTTGTTAAGGACAACTAATTTTTGTTTCTGGCTGTCTCAGGGGCTTCTCTCTTACTCACTCTCACTTTACTTCACTGTTGACACGTTTCTGTTAACTGGATGTCATCTGCCGGCCTTGATTTTATGCACAAGCAGTAGGATGCATTTTCCTGTGCAACAATCCTGCTTTGAGTTGCATTAGGTTTGTCATTATTCTCTCATTTTCCCCCTTGCACTTGTAACATTTCATCTCTTCCTGCCTTATTTTTTGTGAGCCACGGTGCACCCACATTATGGTTTATACATGATCTGGCTCCCTTTGAAGCCGGCAGATTTCAGAGCCGGCTCTCGTCAGGAGAAGAGCCTTGCACCAATTTAGCAGGCTGAGGGCCCGGAGCTCCAACATCTCAATCTAAAAGGGGTCACAGGGTGACACAAGTGAGTGTCAGCAAGAGCTGTTTAATTGCCAATCTAGGCTTCTCCATGGTGTTTAAAGTATAATGACCCATCACTTAATTCTGAGAAGTCCTGGCCCCACTGCTGAATAGAATGAATATCAAAGGGTGTTCTGGAACAGGGCAAGCTGCCTACATTTGCTATAACTGCCATAAGTATAATAGACCTATACTTCTGTCGCCCCATTACCACAATAATGTATTTAATTTGCTGTATACGCTTTTTAACTAGCTACCTTTCATATAGCCTACCTGGGGAATCGGCCACCTCTCCCCCTCCTCACACCTCGAGCCCCTAACCTTTCTTCCCACCATTCCCCTTCCTTCTCTCCCTCCACCCCTCTGCCCACCTGGAAATCGACTAACCTCCTAATGATAATTCAATCGATAAGCTTAACCCCAATCCCTATCCTACGACTACTTCACCGCTTTTAACCTCTGGAATGCACCAAATAAACAAACATGAAGAATAACCAGGTGCAATATATATATAAACGCTGGGATGGTGGGAGGATGAGCTGTGGATTCCCAGCTGCTCAGAAGCACGCGCCTCCTGGGAGACTCCCTATTCGTTCCCACGCTCGGTGAGGCTGTGATGACATTATTTAATGAGTGTAACCTTCCTCTTCTCACTAGATGAGAGAATGCACATGCATTTTCCCGCCTAACTAATATTGGCATGGATTTTGAAATTTTGATGATGCATCCCACGTGGGAGATGTGTCTTTATTTGATACTCATGGCATAATTACAAATGCTAGATATGCTACAGTTTTTTTGTTTTTTTTGTTTTTTTTTTTTATGAATGTGCTACTTACTCTCTCCCCACCCCAAATCACTGGCTATTTGGTTAAGTAGGGAAACAGGCATCTTGGCCTGTCTTTCCAGCCCTTTCTCTGGTCTTGGCTTCCCACACTGGCCACAGAGATTGGGGGAAGAGGCTGTGGGACAGCATCCTCGCCATGCAATGCCTGCTAATTCAATTATGTGCCATCATCAAAATGGATTGGTTGTTTCAGCCCATCAGGAAAGTCTAAACCTCCACCGATTTAATTAACTTGACTGAAAATCAGATGAACAGAAAATAAAACTATCATTAGGGGCAATTAGTGACTACTTAAACATACTGCTGCCAACCAGTTTGTAAATAAACTAGCAGTCACTGAAAAATTAGCCAGAATTAATCAGAGGGAGAAAAAAAGGAGATCATGGGATATGTGTGTATGTTCTATGTGTGAGTATACATATTTGTATGCTTGAACATAAATATATAAATGTATAGCACACAGGCACATGATTTTCTTTCCTTTAACTTTCAAAGAATTAGAGCTGCACAGGCCACTATGGTAGCCACCAGCCACCGGTGGCTATTGTGTACTCAAAATGCCAGTCCAAATTGAGACCAGCTGTTAAGTGTAAGAGACACATCAGATTACAAAAACCAAGTCCAAGAAGACTGTAACATCTCATTAATAGTTTTTGTTCAGTGATAGCATGTGTTGAAATGAAATATTTTGGCTAATATTGTGTTGAATAAAATATATCATTGAAAATAATTTCAACCTTTTTTAAAACGTAGATGCTACAAAATGTAAAACTCACTCTGCGGTTCACATTACATTTCTACTGGACAGTGCTGCCTTAGAGGGGGCTGTGGGATGCTTTCTTGTTGACTCTGAATCAGATTCTGAGCTTTGAAAAGACCAATCATCTTTTCTCAGACTCTTCTTTATTCAAGAATAAAATTACCTCCAATCCCCCTTCCCTTCTTACCCAGGATAGGACAACAGAGAAATGGCATTTTATAAAGCTCCACAGGTCCTGACTGTTTCTTCTGCCTTCTTAATGCCTTAAAACACACCGCTCAATGGATTGGCTCAAAAATATGACCCAGAAAGACATCATTTACCTTGGAAGTTCAGGGTAATTTTTCAGTATTTCCTATGAGTACAGCCTATTGCCACATGGGCTTTATACTATTAGAACGACACTAGCCACAGTCCCTGGGTGGCCTGGTAGCCATCTAGACACCTTTCTGAGAAGTCACCCGCGGCCTTGGTTGAAGGCCCTGGTTCCTGGAACTCACCTGGACATGGAAGCGTTGACAGTCAGAGCTGTGGGGTAGGGGTGTCTGAATCCTCCTGTTGTGATCGGGTACACGGGCTGACCTTGCCTACAAAGAAGGGGTACGAAGTGAGAGACTCGCAACAAGGGTGGGGGTGGGGACAAGGAAAAGAAGAAAAGGGAAAAAGTTCTCTCCGCACAGTAAGCTTTATTCTCATTTGATCAGAACAAAAATCTTGGGGATTGTACAGGAAGGATCAAAGGGAAGAAACACAGAACAATTTGAATGCCATAAATCTGATAGGAATGGCTAATTAAATTTTATAACCTCTGCTTATGTCAATAGAGACCCTCTCCCCAAGCTGGAACTAGGTGTTTTGTTGTAATAATTAAAGGCGAAGTCTCGCTTGCTTTAATGGAGCCATCACACTAATTGAGGGCTACACATCCAAAGGAAAACAATAATGAATGTAAATTTATACCAAAATAAAGTACAGTGAATCAAAGGACTTCAGTTGCGCTCTGGGCCTCTTTCGGTATTTAGATCTCGGTGAGAAAACATTAAATTAACAGAGCTTAATTTGTAGCCTTTTGTCAAATTAACAAGTGTTGACAAGAGTTACCGGGGGGGAGAGTCCCCAAGAAGAATTGTGGGTAACCAATAGACAATCACACCTCATTACAATAATTAAAAAATACAGCAACATGCAAAATAGCATCCTCATGAAAGACACACAACTTTTTCTGACAGAGGGTTGTCTGAGTTGGCTATTCCTTTTTATCTAGCCTTCAAATATCTCCCCATCAGCTGAATGGGGCAAGTGATGACTGAGAACTATTGGAGGAATGGCCCCATCTATTAAAGAAGAAATGGGTCACAGGCTCATGTTTATGTCTACCCTCCAAATAAAAATAAGGAGAAGACAAAGAAACAGAAGCTATGCCTAGGGTTGGTATTTGGTATAGCTACTACATAACGCAATCTGGGTTTTGTTGTTGTTTAAAAAACAACAAAAAAAAAAACCACAGCATAAAACCTGTTCAACTATCGACATAAGGGTAGAACTGGGGGTTAATTAGACCACTCCAAAATTTTATCTTCTTTAAGACTGTGAAAGGCTGTCTTCCCCTAAGACACCCAAACGAGACTTTTGCCAGGTTTTATTTCTTTTAGCATTCAACACATTGTCCTGTGTTTTTTAGAGGAGAGATCACTAATAAACATGGAGAAACGCAACCATAGAAACATACAATTGCGAAACACATATTACATGCACATTCATGCAAAAACACACACACACACAAACCCACATAATATGCTTATGCACTAAAGGCCTTTCTACTTTGATTTTAAAACACACACGTTTTTAAAGCTGCAAAAGGCAGTCAAGTTATCTGAACACTGCCAGGAACTAGGGCTGACACTCAGGAAGGTCCCGCATGCTGGAATGAGGGTTCTAGGTGCCCCATCCCCACCCCTCGCAGTTAGGTAAAGCGGTCAACATGCAAAGAAGCTAGGGAGGTGCTGGTTAAATACATGGGGCTTCTCGACAGACAGAACATTCCACTGATGTTGTCGACCTTGGGAGTGATGCTCAGGATGGGGTTGGGGGTACTGGAATTGTAAGAGAATGAGCTCCACTCCAAACCCTAGATTTCAAAACTAAGTTTTTCCTGTCCCCAATCCCGTGTCCCCAAATACACAACACCTAAAAGGGGGGACTCGGCTTCAACTCAATGACACGACTCCAGTTTGGGCTGCTACTAGCAGACGTGCCATGATCAGCCTTCTACAACTCCCAAAGTGTCTTAAAGGCACCTGTGTCTACAGGGCCTTTGGGGACCACAGGTTCAGAATGCTAAGTATCAATAACCTTTTCCTACATAATCCACCTGAATGGCTATTGATTTCCTTGCATTCCCACAGGACATCCCAGCGACGTCTTCCCTGTCCCCTCCCATGCCCCGCCCCCAACCGCCTCCTAACACACACACACACATGCACAGAATAAATAATAAGCATGCCCATGTAAGAAACGAAAAGGAAATTAAAAAATGGAACTCCTTACTGTGGTACTAACCATCCTAGCGGATGGGGGATTTGTCCTACAGTGCCGGGCGACAGCGGGTAATACGGAGATATATCTGGAGGGTGCGGAGGCCGTGGGATTCCTGAGAAAAGAAGCAGCATCTCAGTACACGGGAGGGAAAGGAGGGGAGAGCGACTCTCAGAGAAGGAGAACAGGAAAAGGAGGAAGAGAGACATCTCTTCTGGAATCCTAGCGCAAGGTTCATTCATGATGATGGTCTTCAGAGTTGGCAGTCGTCTCATTTTCCCCCAGCCTCAGTTTGGAAAATTAGTTTATCTCACTCTAGATGGATTGGTATACTGGGTAGACTCAGACAGACTTGGAAAATGCCACCTTAGGTATTTCTGCCTCATGTGACTGGTGTGATTATTTGAAGTTTAGAAACAACCCCCACAACATCTCCAGGGCTCGGCACACAGTGGGTGATCAAGCAATAGTAATTCCCTTTGCCCTTACAAGGGGTCCCTTCACCTGTTAACTCTAATGACTCACCTGCATGAGAGTTCCTCCTCTCATTTCCAACACAGTCTTTGAGCTGTGGCTTTCCAAAGGTTACCCTGGTCTTCTTTCAAAAAAGGTAACTCCTCTCGAATGTGTCCACCTCCACTTAGAAGATGAGCTGGAGAAACTACCCAAATGCCATTTGGCATCTCATCCGAGGGAGCCTCAGAACTGAACAGACAAGGAGTTACGGGGGCCTGCTGTACTCAATCCTGGAACCCCATTCACTAGAGGACAGAGCCACCTGCAGGAACTAACCTCACCTGGGCACCTCAAGTATCACAGGGGCCAGAGCTTCCCAAGGTACACACTGGTGAATTCTGAAGGTGTGCACCACCGCACACGTCCTAATTCCACAGGTGCACATCCTGCAATCAGTCCTTAAAAAGCAAGAGCACCAGGAACACTTCTGACAGAGAGGAACTGATCTGTGGAAGTGACGTGAAGCACAACACACAATACCACAGAATTAACAGAGTATTGAAGGGAATGAGCTGCATGTTTGTGGATGAAAACGACTTCATTTTTTTTTTTCTTAAATTCATTCAGGAAGCGTTTAATCTGTAAATTAAGTCTCCCTGGGTGACATTTTCACGCAGACATTGCTTTCTCTCTATTACAAAAACCAAACAGATTAGCTGGGCCTTGGACCCTACACTGAGCCATTTGCACACTTGAAAGAATGTTCGCAGAGGAAAAGTAAACAGTCCACAGACGTTAATCATATGTTTTACGATAACCATTTAAAAGCTATTCCCTGTACTACCATTATTTCAACGAGACGCTGGTGCTGCCATTCACTCTCTGAGCCTGGGGCCCGGAGCAGGCCGCCAGCCATCTGAGCACCAGGCTTGGTCCTGCCCCAGCACAAAGGGGCTCAGGGGCCGGTGAACACCGGCGACGTGTGGCTTCTTTCAGGGGCAGCGAAGGCCGGCTAACCAGCGGCCCACCTCAGCCCGACACCAACAGTGCCCTCTGACAAAGTGACGTGGAACAGCCATTTTAAATCCGTCCTTCCGGTTACCGAGCTGGGAAGAGCAACCTCCAGCCGGCACACGGTGCAGCCACAAGACACGTGCTGGCCTCACCTGTCCTCCCAAGGTCACCTCACCGGCAGCTGGGGCTGCCTGCCTGATTCACATCTCGTTGAAGGGAGGGCTCCAAGTGACCCTGTCTTCCCTCCCTCTCCCCTTTGGGAAGAAAAGCAAGTCAATGAACAAGTGGGATAGAAAGAGGGGACAATTGTAAAGGCTGAAGGAAAACGTGGCAACTCCTGCCTGAGACCCTATTGGTGGTTCTATGAAGAAATGAGGCAACCTCCCTGGGCCTCAGTATTCACATCTGTAAAATGGGCTTGACAATACCCAGAATATTATTGTAGGGGGGGAACCCAGAAAAATCAGCACAGAGAATGCAGAACCCAGTGATGAGGTCTTTGAAGGCTGTACCAATAAGTCACTGCCAAGTGACTAGAGACCCTTAGTCACCAAGGAAACTGGGGCTTGAGGGAGCCATGCATGCTGTTAGGTCTCTGTTCTTCCCAGGAAGCTGAGAAGGAGACCATGGGATGCCTCCAATATGATTCCTCCTTCCAAGTCTGTCTGAGGCTCTTGGAGTTATAAACTGCTCCTGAAAAATACTGCAGGACTCATAGCCAAAGTTCCCCAGACAGCCCCTTCAGGGGACTCGGAGCTCTAAAGAGATCTTCTGCAGGGCAAATGGGCTTCTCCAAAGGGAAGAGGAAAACTACTCCCTTGCCAGGCTTTGGCTTCCCCAGACATCTTCCTTTACAGCACCCAGGAGAGGAGCAGGGGCCCCCCTGCCTCCGTTCCCACCCAGGCCCACACTCCTTGTCCCCAGCCCTCCTGTGGAGGACCTCAGGGCCCCAGGACAGGCACTCTGTCTTGGCACCCAAGCTCACGGCCTACCTGTTTTGGGGTCTACGTCGGCTGGTAAGTGTGGAGGTGGGTTTCCCGGGGTGAAGTGTTCGTTGCTGTACGTGATAAGAGGCGTGAGGGGGTGGACATGGTGAGGGTGCTGCACCACTGGCACTTTGTTCGACTGTGGGGAGAACAAGACAGACACCATCGAGTCAGTTCCAGCAGCCTGAGACTTCAGAGCACCAGGGCCCGTGGGCTCCCCTGACAACACCTTCCCGCCTCGGTTTTGTAAGATGCACTCGACACTGCCCACCTCCCACCCCCAGTCCACTTAAGAATGACAGGTAGCTGTAAGACAGCTCCCTGCATTGGTCTGCTTCCGTTTTTACCTCCCCACTGAGCCTGGCTTCTAAAATACCTTCTCCACCACCGCCCATCACGGAACCCCAGAGTCTGCACTTTTCTCATCGGCAGGTGAGTCGGAAGTGGGCACTTTAATCTCCCAGGCCTACTGCATCTCTGCGTGGCGGGTGGGATCTTCCACCCCAAGGCCCCACTGGCGGAACCTCCAGGAGGCAGGCTCACGGGGGACCAGCTAGGAAAACCTTCACCTACAAGAAACCCAGCAGGGCCCAAATCCTACCCAGCCAGCCTCCATACCCACCCCCAGCTCCTAACCCCTCCCTGCCCTCAGAAACAGCAGGCATGTGACAATCCTTTACAGACAGCATGGATAAAAAGCCCCACTCATGGTTTGGGTGGGAGTGTGAACTTTACCAGAAAGCTCTAAACTGCCTGGCAAGCACCTGCATATTTTATGCAGATTACAGCAGCCCTGATTCATCAGGAATTTCATTAGGAAGTCACCCGGGAACACTAATAAATTAACTGGATGATGATGAATTGGGCTCATAAAAGGTATGCATTTTAGAAATGGGCAGTTCTAGAAAACAAACTGCAGGCATTTTTGTGTTTGGGAAGGGTGGGTCAGTGGAGAGAAGCAGAGGGGGCAAAAAAAAAAAGAAAAAGCAAAAGAAAGAAAAGCATTTTAAATATGTTTCTAGCTGCCAGGGCCAGGCTTTCCCCAATTATTCTCCTTTCTCCCCCTACCCCACTCTCAGTCCCCTCTCCCCCTCCACTACGCTGTGCTATAACTTAACCCAGCAAGATCACAAAGAAAAAATTAAGCTGAAACAAGCGAACTACTGGGCCATTTACTGAGAATAATCCAATTGCAAAAAACCCTATTCCCCATAGAGGATTTTCACTAAAATCCTACAACAGGGACATTTAACCAGATTAGGTACCAGCGAAGATAAAGAGGCGAGTATTAGATGATGAATGGATTAGAGTCAAGTTTCATTTCAGAACGTGTCTTCATTTCCTTTTATTACTTTTAGGAAGGCACAACTTGCATTAACATCAAGGAAAAGGAATTGCATTAAAAGAAAAGAAGGTTCTAGTGCTGCCCACTAGCGCCTGTTGAGTTCAGGGATCGCCGAGCAGTTAGTTTTCTTTATCATTTTTTTTTCTTCTTGTCTTTTTTTAAACAGATGGGGAAGGAATATAATATGGGAAGAGCATGTCAAACTACAGGTAATTGTGGGGAAGGCATCTTTTAAAAAGTGCTCTTTTAACTTTTTCATGGGTATGCGGGGAAAGAAAAAAATGGCCTTTCCCTAGATGCTCCGGAAAAAACCGGATGCATCTCATCAGCCTGGTTTACCCATTCCTATAAACAACAGGACACTTTCTGAGAAAAAGGCTAGCAAGTGGCTCACGGGAGCCTTGCGTTGCGAGTTACCATTTTGCAATCGAAGCAATTAAGTTAAAGGCCACCAAAGCAGAGGGAGCTTTGGGAGCCAGTGGTGTCGCAGCGAGAGGGTCTGGGCGAGGCCACGCCCAGCAGGGCAAAGGGCTGCTGCCCCACGGCCAGTGCTGGCACCTCGTGGACCAGCACTGAGGAGTCCTTCAGGGGAACATTTCTTTTTAGGATGACTTGATACGTAAGGAGCAAATAAGCCCCCACTGTGTGCTGGGGTGGAGAGAGAAAAGAGAAAAGGGGAGGGAGACAGACAGACAGACAGACAGACAGACACAGATCAAGTGGACACCATTCCAAGGAGAGGAAGATGACTGTTGCTGCCTTCCAGAAGTTTTCTATTTGGCTGGAAAGATACACACCCGCTGACATGAAAGAAAGCAGACCAGTCCCAGGGAGTTTAAAGTAAGTGTGGCGAGACAGCAGGGCCAGCGGGGAGAAGCACACGAGGCCCAGAGAAGGGAAGACAGTCACTCAGGGGTGGAAGGGCTGACTGAGTGCCGATGGAGCAGGACCACCACGAGCAACGAAGGCAGCTCCCTTTCTGGGAGCAGAAAGGGCTGCTGGTAGCCATCGAAAGCAGCAGTTCTCAACCCTGGCTGAGCCATGCATCTCTGGGGATGCAGATTACAGATCCAGACCCCCAAGCCCAGGAGATCTCTCAGTGGGGACCTGGTTCAGTGGGTCTGGGCTCAGGACCCAGGCATCGTGGCCCTGCCTCCCAAGTGCCACAGGTGGTTCTTGTGCTCATCCACGAGTGAGAACCCCAGGCCAGAGAACCACATGGGCGCAGGCAGGCACAGAGGTTAAGAGATGTGAGTTCTCGTCAAGAATCAAGTCCTACTTCTTAGGAAACCCATGGAGAGGGCTTAGCATAGAACTCAGCACACGCTAAGTTTATTATCGATTATGGTGATTTATTATTAATGTTCTTTGTATCGGTAGGAGAAGTTGCCCCATGACACGGTTCTGTCTGCAATAAGGCAGCACAGATCCCACAGTGATCTTCTCAGCAGGACTAAAGGGAAATGTGGGGAAAACCCTCTTTCTCCACTTGGACGGCAAAGGGTAAAGACAGCACTTGGGCAAGAGCGGAGCTAACTGGGCGTGGGATTTAAGGATTCACTCTCCACCTCCTTCTTAGATACCGATGTAAAAGGTGATTCCAACAAAGCTGGAGCCCTGTTCTGGCTACCAACTTATTTTGCACACCTGAGCCTAGCCAACTAGTATTTTCCCAAAACTCCATAGCTGTGGTCCCTAACCCCTGCGCTGTACCCCACCCGTCTGTGGAAGAATTGTCTTCCATGAAACGTGGGGGGGGGGGCACAGTAGGAGGTGAGCAGCGGCCAATGAGCCAAGCTTCATCTGTATTTATAGCCACTCCCCATCACTTGCACCACTGCCTGAGCTATGCCCCCCTGCACCCTCCAACCTCCAACCCCCGAAGACAAACTGTCTTCCCTGAAACCAGTCCCTGGTGCCAAAAAGGTTGGGGACTACTGCTCTATAGCATGGGGATGGGGACAGAGCGGGAGGTAGGGGAGTGGAAGTTTTAGGTGCTGCCTGGCTTTAGGGGGAAAAATGGGAGCCCTGCTAAGACATGGTCCTTTCTGACCTTGACTGCATGCCAGGCAGGTCCCTGTAAAGGAAAGTAACCATCTGTCTGTCCAGGTTGACTGGTTCCCGAGCAAGCGGAGGGAATTCTGCAGTCATACCTGCCAAAACCAGAATCTAACTGCCGCCTAATCATACCTGAAATCCTCTTATGATAGGACTTCCTTCGTAAAAATGCCTTTCTCTCCAGCCTCAGAACCTTTCTTTCTACGTCACATTATGCCCATTGCTGGGGTTGCGTATGCACCTTTCTTAGTCCTACTATACCTAAGTTGCTTAAGGACAAGGAATGTGATTTCTAGCACTTGAGTCCCAGGAAATGCCCAGCCTTTGGGAGTGGTGAACACGATCTCATAAATGGCGTAAGAACCACCAAATGGCAACTGCAAACATTAGAAGAGAAGGATAGAGCCAACCACATGGCTGTGCTCTTTAGATATAGTCTAAGTTACTTAGAGTCACAGAAGAGAGCTAGGTGGTCCTTCAGAACCATCCAGTGCAAGACCTTTGCAGACACTATCTCAGTTACAATAGTACCTTTAAAACGGTTTTGGAGCCCACTGCCATTTCACATAATGATTCAAGGACTGAATTCAAGGAAGACCTGGGTTCTAATTCTACTTTACCAGTGTGGCCGTGTGACCTCTCTCAGAACTTTGTTTCCGTCTCTGTAAACTCCAGGTGAGAACCATGTCTACCTCATAGGGTTGTTGAGATCATACATGTAAGGTGCTTCGCACAGTGCCTGGCACATAGCTAAACATGCAATACAGAGTAGCTTTGGCAAATGCAATCCAATGAATACTAATGATGATGAGGTTAGCTACCTCTGTAGTCTCTTCTAATTAAATTCACAGGGGAAAACACACAGCCACAGATTTCACTTCTGATTTCAAAGGTAGGGATGTTTATTACAGGACAAGAGTGTCTGCATAATTTGTGACTGCCTTCATCAGAAACACACTCTTCTTAAAAATGTGATATTTAACTAATGAATTTATGTTAGTATCTCTTGTAAGAAAAGTCATCACTTTACTGTGCCAATGAGTAAGATTGCCAAAGAGGAGCTGTAAGTTAAAGAAAGACAGTTGGATTATGACCATGGTCCCTTCCAGAATCAAGCTGACATATGTGAAACACAAAAAAAATCCAAAGCAAAAGATGTCCTTTAGACGTTCCCCTTCTCTTTGAACAGCTCCCACTTCTTTAACAAGGTCTTTAAGAACTGTGTTCAAAATTGGGCCACCCAAGAAAACTCAGACGTGAAAAGTAACTTTGGTGGGGGACAGACATAGACAAGTTTCCAGAAATGCATTCATGGCAACTACATTAAAGCAACACTCTGTGCCAGGGGTGTTGGTGGGTTAAATAGCCCACAGTATTTATCCCCTTCCCGTTATCTTTTTATAAACAGAGTCCAATGTTCAAGGCAAACAACTACAACAGAAAGCCAGGTGCCTTTTAGGTAACTCTTTTACCTAAATACATCTCCGAAAACCACAGGGGGTTCAAAATCATTACCGCCAGTGACAGCTAACTACCACTGGAGGTTGCGGTAGTGGTGGGTCAAGGAGAGCTGCACGAAGAGCCTAAGCTACCGTACTGGACCCTTAAGAACATGATGAAAACTATGACCCTCTGCCACAAAAACCGCAAACACGTACAAAGCATTCCACATAATTGCAAAACTGTTCTACCACAGTGGCCCATACAGACCACATTTATCTACAGAGCCACTGAGAGCCCCTTGTCTGGACGATCTGAGGGTAGGACAGGGTCTGTCCGGCTGCTACACCCGCAGCGCTATAATCGACACCAGCATGGCTTGGAGTGGCCGCCATTTAATGGAGCCGTGGTTCTGTACCAGCCTCCATGTGACACACTTTGCTCTAGTAAATCCTCACAGCAAACTTATGAAGTAGTCGGCATTTGCTTTTAGCTCTGTGCAGTCGGTGAGGGGATGCTTCCCAGGTCACGTGTCTTGGGAGAGTGGCATGTCCAAGCCTCGGGCCTCACCTGGCTGCACCACCCCAGGCTGTGTCTGCAGCGACCTCGTGAGGTCTGCAGAGACGCCCATTGCTGGGATGGAGTTAACTGCCATGTTGATGCAGCCAGAAGTGCCCAGTGGGATGGGCCTGGGCCAGCCTTCCCAGGTGGACACAGATACTTGGGGACTCTCCGTGGGAATCAGTCCTCAAACTCCCATTGCCAGTTACTGTGACCTAGACCAGTCCACCCCCAGACCCAAAACTGGGAACAACTCAGGGTCCCCTGCTTTAGCCAGGCACAGCCTTGCTACAAGGCACTGAGTATTTTCTGCAGGGATTTCTGTACAGCATTTGGCTGATTATGGGAGGGGGATGGGGGCTAAAGACATTTAATAGGATGTTTCTGCTTCTCCAATACAAAAACACTCAGTATCAGGACCCAGCAGGATTCTGATGATAAAAACACTATAAGTGGTCAGTACAGGGCTGATAAAAAACTAAAGAAAAAGTCAGCTAAAAAACTGAACCCATTAAACGGAGAAAACAGTATTCAAAAGGAACCAAAATCCTCATTTGACTTTAAATCATTAAGGGCTTTATGCTTTCTACCTGGAGAAACCCTATTTCCACAAGCAAAGACGCCGCCCCGCCCTTTCTGGTTCTGTCCCTTAGGCTCTGTGGGGTTTTGAGCATTGAATAGTTAAAATTATAAAGAAAAGTTCCTTTAACAGCCCTCCAAGCACACAAAGCCCTTCCACCCTAAGTATTCATGGTATTCAACGAACTACAGTGGGGGGGAAGAGGGGAGGGGACGCCCCTGTGGCTGACCTTTGACCTCTCAAGAACCCTTAAGCATCCTGTTCTGAGACTTGGCCCTGCCACCCTCATTGGCAAACGCCCACACACCCCACACACCCGTCCAAATGCTGCTCATAATTTGGAACTTGGCAAGTGAAAGATTGATTAACGTACTTCTAGATCCCTCTGCTGGACTCCCCCTCACCCCAAGCCCGCAAGCTTCTATATAACTGTGGGCAACCTAAAGCCCACAGAATGACAGCTGGCCATTCACGCCTGCAACCTATTAATCAACAGACGCTGCAAACAAATAGGGCCACTGCTGGCCCTGGTCTCTCCCTGGCCCTCCTCTTCAATATGCCCCTATGGCCCTCCCTTTCTGCAGAAGGAAAATGGAGCCAGAAAGTGCCTTTAGGGGCCCAGCACAATAAGACAAAAGCAGCGCAGAGGAGCATTTGTCAGCCGTTTTTCCTCCTCTGGGTGGGCATGGAAGTCTTCCGTGTTCTTGACCTACCAGCCCTCCCAGAGGTTGAAATCGGCATTAGAAAGGGACACCATTCACTTCAGGTCTACATAAAAACCCGGTTTATAGTCCATCTCCAAGCACTTTTCCAGATGCCCTTTACTGTGGCTGCAGCGAGGCCAATGGCGACCAGTAAAACGTTAATGGATGTTTCACATCACTGGAGCCTTGGAGAGTTGGGGAAAAGAAGGGGGTGGGGATGAAAGGAAGGAGGGGCTGGCTGTTTCTTACCCATCAACCACCCCTGGGCAACTCAACTACTTCTGTTTTTGCTGGCCATGAACCAGAGGATGGTGGATGGCCAGCCAAGGTAACCCTCCTGCACCCAACAACCTATGACCCCAACAGTTTGCAACGACTTCTGCCGCTGCGATGACCACGGGGGACACGCCCAGAGCAGCCTGGACCAGGCCTGCATGCACAGTCCCCTGCCAACTTAGCTGGCCACCACTTGCTTTTGTGCCTTGTGCACCTCTCTCATAAACAGAGGTGGGGAGTAGCAGGTGTGACTTCCTCCCATGGCCCCAAATGGCTTCTTCAGAGCATTTTACCCCTGTTCCCTCACAGCCAGCCAGTCAGGACCCATCCGGCGCAGTGGCTAGGCCTCTTTCATAGTTGAATGTTGCTCCTTTCTGTCTAAGGCCTTGCTCCCAGCTAATGGTACATTGTTTCCCTGGACAAGACTTCTATTGATAGCTACAACACTGCCTGTTGGAAATAATAAATAAAAGAGAGAAGGTTTCACAGGGTTCGAGTTTTACTCGGAGAAACGAGGTGGTAGGAGAAAAGAGATCTGCCTGTGAGATGCAGAAAAGAAATGTCCACCCTGGAGATGCAGCACACAGCCTGCGTCACCTGGCCAGGCTGCAGCAGAACCTGCCACCAGGCTGCGAAGTCAGAGCTTCTCCAACCCCTCAGAGCCTTACACGAAGGGTTCTGCTTATTTGTTTTATAAATGATCAATGGCAGACTTTTTTTCCCCCTCTGTCTCTCCCTCTCTGGAATCAAATCCATTTATACAGCAAGAAGAGGGAGAGAAGATTCTCCCTGCTGTCTGCGAAATTCTGCCGACTCATAGTTTCTCATGGATTCACACAGGCATTAAAATTCTTCTTGCTGGGAAATGATTGAACAGGGCAGGCAGGGAGAGGATAAACGTGCAGTCAGTTTTCATCCAAATTCTCACACACATGCATATACATAGAACTAACTTGAACCATCCTAAGTTCTTGGCTTTTTTTTTTTTTTTTTTTTTGGCCCCTTCTGTAATAAAACAACCCAGTAACACACCAAACAGACTGCCAAACATGGAGGGTCTAGAGGGCCAAATTCAGCTCTTCTTAAGGACCTTTTCTTAATCCCCAAAAAGGAGGAGGGAAGGGCTGGGAGTGGCGCTGGAGGTGTTGGGGTGGGGAACATTCAAACCCGGAAAATAAAGACGTGCTCCAGCTGCTCAGCTTTGTGAAACCCACAGCCAAGGCCCGGCTCGGCAAAGCTGTGCTTTCACAGGCTCTTGAACAATTACTTCCAGTTAAGTTCATTAAACATAATTTATTTCCACTCATTCTCATTTATTTTCCAATAAAAAGAAAACATCCCATTGTGTCTCCCCAACTAACCTTTAAAACATTTGCAAGCTTAAGTCTTAGCCCGCCCGGTCCGGGCTCGCCCCTGACCAGCGAGTTTCCAGGGTTTTCTTCCTGCCTGCTTCCCTCCAGGAGCATGCCACAGCCTCAGATTCTCAACCTGGAGGTCAGCCAGGGGGTGCGACAGGCGCTATGGGGTCCTCCGTCCTAATCCCCCACCAGGTCTCAGAGATGAAGAACCAGCCCCTTCAGCCCTAAGTAATTTCCCAGGAATCTGCAACGTCCACCCTCCCGCCAAATATTTCCCTACAACTTGGGTATTAAATGATTAGCGTTAGCATAATCAATCTTGTTAAGTATCCGAGTTTGCAGAGAATGTTTGGGAACTGGGTAAGAGGGTACAGCTGTTTCTAAGAAAGAAGATCTTCAAAACAGAACCAAGAATAAATCTAACTTATTCCAAATGAAGAAATGCAAAAAGCTCAAATGCAAAACAATTTTTAAAAAATAATGATTTCCAGGCCATCCCCCCCACAACACAACAACCCCAAATCTAGGGGTTCCTAAATATAATGGAAAGGAAATCACCTATTTTGATTTAGAATAAATTTTAAGTGTATACTGGTTATTACATCCTGGGAAGCCAAAGAAAGAAGTAGTGAACAAAATCTGGTACCACCTCCCCACCTTCCTAATTTATTTACAAAGAACAGCTGCATAAAGATGTCTTTTGTTTTTTCTTATTCACCCTGTGTCTAACTTTCAAACCTTAGCCTGTATTTGAAAATCATGCCTGTTCCATGACAAAAGCTCAAGGAACAGCTGTTTCCTTCAGAGATCAGGTAAATTTTCTCCCTAGAAAAGCGCAGGTAAACGAGAGGAGGAATGAACGTTTTCATTCATGTAGCCTAAACCCAGGGATTCAGCAGGAGTTTGGCAAAGATAGACTGAAAGGAAGACAAACACAAAGGCAGAACTGCACTGTCCGGCTCTATTTTGTCCTGTTAGCGTCCTAAACGTGGGCATCCTTTAACAGGCATCCACACCCTCCATAAATGACACACGCACAGAAGACACAGAGTCACCGTGGGGTGAGGAGGGCAAACATGTTTGCTGCTCCCTCTGATCCTGAGCTGATGTGCTGGAAGTTCAAGGTAACAAGGGAATGACCGAGGCAAAGTTCAATTTTCTAAAAATCCTCAAATGTGTGCAGAAGTATGTAATCTGGAGGGCATGTCAGGATTTCATCACATTCCAAAATATTGCAGAAGGAAAGAATCCCATTACATAGCTCAGCCAGGCCCCCACCAACCCCAAACCACAAAAGGGAGGCTTCCCTAAGAATACAAGGTTGCAGGCTCCGTTGCTTCCAGAAAATGCCGATGCAGCAGCCTGTTGTGACAATACAAAGATCATAACATCTGTATCACTGGAGTTGGAAATTGACCCTTTCAAACCAACTCCCTTCTCGTAAGATGGCAAGAATAGAGGTTTATTCTAACCAAAGAAACAAGACTACTATTAAGTAACCCAAGTAATTTGAGTAAATCAGGGTCTGAAACCTTTTAGATACCTCAAAATGGGAGCCTGTACTGGGTGTGAAGTTTGCGGCAACACGACTCACACATCTGCAGCAACACCCTGCATTGGCTTCCCCATGATTCGACAGTTTACACAATCCGAGATTGAACTAGAAAGTTGCACACAACTGGAAAGGAAAACCAAGACTTACACCCATCGTTCCCTAACGCTCAACTAGAGAACTGTCTACGACTTTGTGTTTTAATACAACGTATCGGATTTAATTTATGATTCTGGAAACATAAGAATACTTATCATCTATAGTATATTTCACTCCCTCTCTCCCCAAAACTGGATCAAAGAGCCGACTGACCACTGCAAACGTTTCTGTTTGGTCATGCAACAACAATACAAATAATAAAGGTAATAATAAAGATAATTAAAAATTTCTGCCTCCAAATTCAACGCTTACAGCTTGTGGCAAAAGATCTGACCCAACAGTTGAACAGATTTAATGTATCCTAAACCCAACGTTCGTGTTGCAAAAAGGACCTTCTTCCTAATCATTAACAGCACAACGAGCTGTCATCAGTCTCTTGCTCAGGTTTCCAAAACACATTTTGTATTAAGTTTAGAAAATAACACACACCACAAGGAAGACTACATAGCCCTAGAAGGCCGACATCTAAATCTGGAAATTGAAAATAAATACAACTAAAGACAGAGCAACAGAGAGTTAGCATTAAATATGAAACCAAAATACACAGTTTACACAAGCCCTGCTACTGTAAAAGCCTTATTGCTCAGAACTGTTTCAAGCTTAGAAAAGTATGCTTCACTATGAGGCAATGTCATTTTTCTTTCTCTCTCTTCTGATGGAGCCCACCCTGGTGGGTGAAGAAAAAAAATTATTTGTTAGAAGAAATCCTAAACCACACCACCCCTCCCCAGATTCCAGCTCACCCGTACTTGGGGAACCGGGTCTGCCTTGCCATAGAACTGGCTGTGATGAAAGTCAGACTTTCTCTCCTCCTCATCTTTTTTTAACCCTTTCCCCCTCCTCCCCCAAAAACCGCTGTGAAAAGTACTTAGAGAAAGGGCACAACTTGGGGTGACATTTATTCTTGTTTTATTTTTTCCTTCCCACGATCTAAATTAAAAAAAAAAAAAAAAGCACAGGTTTAATGGTCAAGACCGTAAGCATGGACACAGACACAAACACACACTCACGCTCACACACGCACACACACACATACACACCCCACACCCCACTACTCACCCAGCAATTCAAATTGAGGTGCCAACCGCCCAACTGCTGGAAGAGAGAGACCCCGGAGGCCACTGTGCCTCCCTTAGCACTCAAATCTTCCATTCCCACTAAAACTGTATCCCTAGGGTACATAACAGCTTTGGTTTTCCTTCTCTCCACCTCTAAAAAAACTTTCTCTGTACCTTCAAGATGGGACTGGGCCAGCTTTTTTTTCCTCCTCCCTTTCTGCTTTTCTCACTTTTCTTTTTCCTCCCAGCTTCCCCTCCCTTTAAACCTTTCACTTAAAGAGCTAAAAAAAAAGCATCTTAAAAAATGGAAATGGCTCCAGATTTCTGGCCTGGTAGACTCAAAATGCTCAAAGTTATCACTCATATTGCCTCGAATGATTTTGTTAATTCTCCCCCCGGCAAACACATCTCTAAAGAAAAAAAAATTTAAAATTTAAAAAATCCACTAATAATCTAGTTCAGCTGGTTGCAAGATTTAAATTTTTTTTTAAATTAAAAAACTCCTTCTAGTTTCTAATCTTTCCCACTACAGAATCCATGAAGGAAGGGGGAAGGCCCATTTTCCCCAGCCAGCTCAGGGCACCTAAGCAAAGTCCCCCTCCCTCTCCCGTTACCTTGGGCAGCCGGGACAGAGCTGCCGCTAAGAGTAGCAAAGAAATTACGGTCAGCCATGAGGGAAAATGATCAACCGAATGCAGTAGGCAGGCACTTTATCTGCAAGATTGTCAAATCCCTCAAAACAAATTTCTTAGGGAGAGGGCTGCGATGGGAGAGGGGAGGGAGGAGGAAAGGATACTTCCTTGTCACAGTGACACAGAAGTGACACTTTGCAGGGCCTTGCCTGCCACGCAAACACACCCTCTCTTCCTTCCAGAGCAACAGACCTGAGAGATTTTCAACTGACCTCTGTGGAAGCAGAAGAAACTAAGCTTCCTGAGCTCACTATTGGCATTCCAATAGTCAGGATGCTAACTGGCTTTTTTGACTGTTGAGTTTTGTGAGCTTTCCGCAGAAAGAAGAAAGAGGAGGAGAAGGGGAGAGGGGGAGAGAGGGAGACAGAGAGAGAAGAAAAGGCAAAGAGATGCAAAGATTACCACTGAACCCCACAAACCCGACTTACTTTTCCTGGGGCTCTTATGGGATCCAGGGCTGGGTACATTTGTGTGGGTTTAACTTAATTTGACTTGAGATACTCAGACATCACAGGCCTGAAATCGTCCTCTTTTACGCGAAGGAGGGGAGTGTGGGAGGGTCGCTGCTCAAGGAGGGATTAAAGACAGAAAAAGTTGCAGAGGACAAAACTCATCCAGAGCCCCCTTCCAGTCCTTTCCCACCCCAAGTGTGAATCGTTTCACCCTCTTTAGAAGCAAATACACAACTCTGATTTGCATGCAGGTAAGAAAACACCCCT